>CM034149.1:76847926-78047926 GCA_019776745.2 Taxus chinensis
GCTCTTGGACTTGTTTTGAATCTGTTGATATTTGGATTGTGAATGCTCTTGATATTACTCTCCAAAGGGATTTCCAAATTCTACAAGCATATTTCACAAGGATGTGAACAACAAATGAGCATAACTTTGTTGCATTTGCTTATGGATTTCCAAGGATGGGTTTACAAAGGAAATGGTATGCTTTCATAGCTAAGTGTAGAGCCATGAAAGGTGGATTAACCGTTGTTACTAAGCTTCCATCCAGGGTTCATGATTGAATCACCTGGGTTAGCAAGTAGACTTGTAAATGGTAATTGCAGATTTACAGGGGTAGCAAACATTTGGAAAATCAGAAGTTACATCTGGAAAATTGATTTCACATACAACTCTATTGCCCCCCCTTTCTAGGAATCTATAAGTGGAGTCCAAGTGAAATAGGGAAGTGGAGTTCAATGTAGTTTAACATGGAATGAAGGATAGTGGGGTATTGACTAGAAATAGGTGTATTTCCATAGTAACGAATTTATTACTACATGTGTAAGATAATTAATTAATCTTTTATTAATAATTTTAATTACTTGGCTAAGAAGTGTTGAGGACTAATTTAATTATCCTAAGGGATTAATGTGCATGATTGATTAATTTGGTTATCAATCGCAAAGGGATATGAACAAGGATAAGATGGAAACAAGTAGTGAACAGTATGTAATTTTGGGGTGTCTACAGACCAATTAATGCAACTATAAATGTTAATTGCTCTTTAAATTTTCCTTAAATACTTTAAATTGTGTTGCCTCTAATGTTTGTAATTGCTTTTGGTCACATGGTGTTTTTCTCTATTATCAAATTGATAATTCATTCATTTCATGACTGTTCTAAATGTAGTAATTCACCTATGTATTTATCAACATTTTGAATTCAAATTAGGGACCCTATTGGCGTGCTTGTTGACACCAATGAGCTGGAAAATTTTGATGAAGAATGGTTAAGACCCAGAAGATCAAAGGGACTTGAACAAAAAATTATGCCAAAATCATATAGTATGGTTTTGAAAAAAGAAGTAAGTCCTAAAATTTGGAGAGAGTAAAAAAAAGGAGGGTAGAGAGTTGTGAGAGAAGGAGAGAAGAGATGTGAACTTGTATGAGAAACCAATACTCCCAAAACTCGTAACGATAATATCCTAATTTGGACAAATAATTAATAAATCACACATATAATAGAACGTTGTAAAATCATAACGAATAACTAGTCTCGTACCAAAATTTGACATCTCTTGTTGAGTAGAACACAATATTTTTGTGATAAGGAGATAGGAGAAAACACACAAAGAATGTGCGCTAGAACAGGGCATACTGAAGGCGCAAAAGATATGAAAAGGAAACAAGTGCCAGGACAAGCTAATTCAGGACTTAGCCATTTTCATGGATGCATGCTATTTTGAAAGATAACGTGTGAAGCACACATTGGGATGGAGAAATTTGCGTGACACGCAATGCTATTTTGGGAATGAGTTTCTGATAAGCCCATGCATGAGTTCAAGATAATAATAGAGTCACTTCTTCATGTTAACTATAGGTATGTGTATCATTAGTGGCACTTACATGTGTGCATGTTTATGTAAAGGCACATGGCTATTATCAACATGCGGGCTATTTTGGGAAGTTGCGTAGGCGGTGAAGGGAAATCCCCACCCCTATAAGTATGTATTAAACTATATAGTTTAGTAGTAGTGAATGACTTATAGTGATTCTTGTAATGTAAGAATCTTCTATTTATTACAATGTTTAATGTAATGAAGTATATTGGGTGGATAATGGTTTTAAAACATGACTATAACTGGTTCTTGTATGGTTAATATTATTATAGTTGTAGTTATTATATGGTTAATATGGTTAGGCACTGTGGAATGTTTATGGTTATTTATGGTTTTGAATATGTTGTATCTTCATCACACTAACATCTTGCACAAACAACTCTAAATAGAGGTCTGGTACCTTTGCATGCTTCGGGTGAGCGCTCAACTTAGGTTGGGTGATGTGCCAACACACATGGGTTTTCTATAGTAGATTTTAGGCTACATCACATCTACATATGCTCCACTTTGATGTGTGTATGTATATATATTTAAATATAAAGGATTTGTGAAGACGCCTCAATCTTCTAGAAATATGTTGAGATTTATTAAAGTTAATACCAAAATAACAATGAACTAAAAATAAATAGTATAGAGATCATTTGATTTTCAAAGTGGAAGGATATTGAGATTATGTAACATCCATGCTCTTGTGTCTTGAGATATAGAAACTTGTGCCACTACAAATGTATGGAGAACATATGCAAGTAAATCAATTTCTAAATAATTTATAATCAATGAAAGAATATAAGGGTTTGTCGACAATTGTGAAGACACCCCTAGGAAGTGAATCTTAGAACATCTATTGAATCTTGCATGCATTTATCGGTACAAATTTCAATGATAAAAAAAAAAAGCTAATTAAATTTGATGTAACAGAACAAAGGAGGGTTAGAAATAGCCCTAATATCTAATGATGGGAAAAAAATGTCTTGTGGCAGGTACACCTAGAGTAAAACACCATGTGATTGCCCTTGTCTATGGAGTGGAATAATAGAGAATGTCATGTGCCATAGAGTCTAGAGATAAAATGAGTGAGATATATGCCGCCCTTTTGAGGTGCGAGATGAATTGGTGAATTTAAAATCTCAAATAAAAAAAGGATAATGGACATCACGAGTAACATAGGAAATAAAAAAAATTAACATGTATAATTGTAAGCTATTATCATGAAATGTTTGTAATAAGAAAGTTGCCCCGTATGGGCTTGGGATGTAAACTATATAAACTATATAAATACAAGTGTAGTATGCCCCTTGTCGGAAAGATATGAATAATGCAAAAAGGAGTATGGTGGCCCACATGGGTGAGGTGTAAGCAATGAGAGCCCAAAGGGTGTTATGTTTTTAAGTGAGTGGATATAATCAATATAATCATAAGAACAAATCGACCCCATATATGTAACATATAATCAATGCAAGTATAAAAGTATCACACACCTTATGTACAATATGTAAGCAATATAGCTATAAAATTAGGTTTTTGCCTTGTGAGATGTATGTAAGCAATGTAGCACAAAGAATGATGTGCCCCTACATGAGTCAAATATGAACAATGTTAGGAAAAAATATGTCTTTTCCCCCAATAGATGCATGATATAAATCACGACAATGCAAGAAATTAGTAAAGCATAATTTGGTAGTATATGGATCATGGCACCAAAAAGACGGAACAAACACATAATGATAAATAAGTAGAATAAAAAAACATATACTATATTTATAAACACATATTGAGAAAACATCTCAAAAACACCAATTACAAAGAAAAGACATAAAAAAGGGAATACATGTAAATCATAGAAAGCACATAGAACAATAGATACACATCATACACGAAATAGTCATGTAATGCATCTTGGAGATACACCAAGCACAAAGTAAACATGTTGAAGACAGTAATCATAGTCCAAACACATTGAAGATGTACACACCTCATTTTTTACATTTGCTAACCATTTCATTTGTGCAGTTGATGTGTTTTCCTCAATGGATGCCTCAAGGGGCCTATTGGGGCTAAGGTGTGATAGAACTTGGTCAAGTGGGCTATACCACAACAATTGAGAGATGTCACTATTATACCATAGTTCCCCTACCCTCACCTCAATTATTCCCTTTTTTTACACATTACATCCATCATGTTTACTTGTCTCATTATGTCCATCTATTTATGTTTATTGCAAGCTATTATCCCTACTTTTGATCAGCTTGGAATTTTGTTATTACCTTTAGCTTGCATCTCACATTATTTTACACCTTTTGACCTCAAGGTTCCCCCATGGTCGAAGACATCGTTCATAAGTGATGGTATCAAGTTTAGTTTTTCCATAGCTAATGTCATTGATCATAAGCGATGGTGTCAGGTATATATACCTCATCGCATTTTTTCAAATGAACCAATCAATATTCAATTCAACATACATAAAAACACTTATAGCTCACATATGTTTGCACTATTTCATGCTTATTGGACTTAAGGATTTGGAGCTACACATTTTACATTTGGGTCAACATAATGAGTTAGGATTGTTGATCTTCTTGTTGATCTTTCCCCTTCTCCACCCATAGTGATTCTCTCTCTATGGTATTGTCTCTAGGGATGATTATGCATCAACGATATCATACACGCTATAAGTAAGTATTTTTAGCCCTTTTTAGTCTTGTATCTTGCACTTGTATGTTGTTGGTTTGTCAATCATTAGTTATAGACTAGAGTACTTATATGATTTGTAAACAAGTATTAACCCCCTACTATTTTGAATGTTTACGAAAAGATCAGTTAAACCTATCAGTTTCTAACCTTTATCAACTTGAAACTGATTAAAAATTTGATCCAAAAACTGATTCAAACGTGTTTACAAACTGATTTAAAACTGAATTTGATTGCTAAAAACTCACTCATTCCAGTTGTACATTCAAATCAATCTGATTTCCATTATACTCGATTTTACCAATTTTTCATAAAATTGGCATTACTGATTAGAATTACATTCAAATTTATATATGATTTAATATATGCAAATAATATGAAAATTGAATGTAAAAATTAGAAGAAAGCATGACACAAGATTGTATATGGGGTTTGGAAATTTCCTACGTCCCCGGGTTCATACGAATCGATCCATTAAAGCTAGTTTTGTAAGTACATTCAAATAAACTTACAAATCAAATAATGAACCTCAACACCTGCAACAGAAGACCATGAGAACCTAGGAGCTCTAAAAAACTTTAGTGTTTTCTCTCCATGTTTTTTCCCATCTTCACAAGGTGATCTTCCCTCTGCTCTCCATCAAAAGTGACACAAAATGCTTCAAAATGATGACATAAGAACTCCAATTTGAGAAAATGAGTACACCACAAAGAGCATTGCTAAATTCTGAACACATCTCTAGTTCCCTTCGAGAACTGAAATTACCCGTAAATTTCTCAAAATTACAATTCTCCAAAATTGTCTTGTTATGCTTATTACAGAGTCATCTCACTTAACCATTTCATATAACAAGTCTTATATTTATAAGTTTACAAACCACCAATGGCCCAATGGTTGCATAGTATTTTGGTATTGAAGTGGTTAGGGGGTCGACCCCCCCTAACCTCCACTGTTGTTTGGTTTACCAAATAGGGATTAAATCCCACATTGTTCGGGTAATGGGCGCTCGAAAAGTTTAAAATCAGCATGGTTTGTTTGCATAGTTGGTGAAGGCCACTTTTGTTAAGTGCCACATTGTAGCTGGTGAATATTTGGGCTAAGTTTGGTAGTGTGTGTTGGCTAGTTGAGCTAAGTATGGATTCAATGAGCAGTTAAGCGTGGTTAGGTCCAAGCGGTGTAAGATAGTGGGGGGTTGATGAGTTGGTGAGGTGGAAAGTCGGCCGAGATGCTGGTGAATTGGTGAGTCGAGCTGACACTTCATGGTAGCTTGGCCTTGGTGAAAAGCTTAACAATATACATAGTAAAGTTTGCAATACATATTTTATCCCACATGCAAAATGTGGTGAGTTACATGAGAAATTAAATATAGAAGTTTAAATATAGTGATATGATGAAATAGAGGCAAAGGCACCCCTCCGCAAAAAGATTATGTCGACCCTAGCTGAGGGCCCCCAGCCAGCAAATAGCGAGGCCCACCTGTCTGATAATGAGTGTCGAAGACTGGAGGTGCAAAACACTATTTTTTTTCAGTATCACATTGACACTTATCTCTATTTTATTTGTCCACATGGCGAGTGTCACGCGTCTATGTCATCTTAATCCTATGCGCAATCCCATATTTTTTTTGCCAAATTTCCAAAAAAATTAGTGTGCAATAACTTCTGCATATGACCTCCATTTTTAGCATTCAATATACCTATGGAAATATCTTGACCTGCTCTTCCATAAGGAACAAGTATATGGAAATCTTAGATCATCCGAAGTGTGAAAAATCCTCCGGATCATTATTTGTTTTCTTTGACATATTACATTACCTTATTATATTACACCCCTTGGATTTGTCCATCCCTTGATTAATATTATTCCAAATTCTATTAAGATACCTATATTTATCTTAGGCATTGGGATTGGAAATATATATCCTAGGATTAGGTTTAATATCTTATAATATTATGACACTAACGCTCCTTGAGCACCTTTTTATCTACATCATGTGTTTGGACTTAGATTCAATCCCTACATTTGAGAACCTAGCTGGGAACCTATCCTTTCCTGTCAAATAATTTGGGGAACCTGACTTGAATCTTACTCCATCTTTTGATTAATTCATCTTCATATTTATTCTATTTTTCATCTGTTATATTCACATTAGGCACTCTTCAATCAATTATATCACTTTTCTCAACTCCTAGTTCCAATAGGTTTCAAATTTATCAACATTTAGGTTTTATATTTAGATTCCCATCTATTACATGCACTAAATGTAGTTTTCAAATTTTCTCCTAGGGTATCATGGTCAATCCTCCTCTTGAGGTCTCTTGTTAGGGATTCTTGTTGGCCAACACACCTTTCATTCCATATCTAACAATTGAATATTGTTTCCCAAAATTACAACCCATTAAATTTTGAGCACCTCATTTAAGTTGGGACTTAGACACCTTTTTCTCAAGAAATCCACAAAACATTAGGATATTATTCCGCAGAGTGTGTAAATGTAGTTTTCCATGAGTTCTCCTAACCCACACAAATAAAGGAATGAGTTCTCAAGACTTAGGCAAAGATAAATGATAAAAACCACATAAGTTAAATTTATGTTTTCTATGGGTATCAAAAAAATGGTCTTGCGTGGGTTGGAGAGCAAGGTCAAAGTACTACGAAATGTAGAAGTGGGGAAGCTTAGCACATTACAACTTAGGGAAGATAATATTATGCTGAATTTAAAAATCTGAAGTTCTGCGGGATTGGTTAGTTCCACACTACAAAACATGTAGTTCGCTCAGTATGAAATCCATGATACAAGGAAGGATGTTATGGAGCATTGTGCAAAAAAAGCAAGTAGTTTAAAAGGGTCAAAGGATGAAAATCATGAAAAAACTCACATAGTGTTCCGCGGGGTTTACAAATATAGTGTTCTGCGGATCTAACAGTTGTGCAACAAGGGAAATGTTGCAGATTTTAAAGGCTCAACGAGCAAGGGAAAAAGTAGACAATGGGTATTCCAATATATTATGGATTCTAGAAATAATTCCTCTCATCATTAAGGGAACGTAGAAGGATGCAGGAAACTATGGATCATAGAAATCAGTAAGAAACATGTAATAACCATGCCTGTTTCTAAACCAGATAACCATCCACCTCAACAATTGGAATTTAATGAAGTATGATGTCATCATGTGTAAACTGATGGCGTGTGATTAAATCTAAGCACCCATGCCGTGGTAGTTGGATATCTTCAAGATGACACCCATGTCTATACTACCAATCAATACTATAAAATTCATGGCACCCATGCTTGTTTAGAAATATTTCAAGGATCACTACTCCAACATGGTAGTCATCCTTTCCCTCTTCTCTTTCTCTCTCTTCCTCCACAAGTTATATAAATGTAAGTGCTCATGCACATTGGAGGGGTTATCCTGTTTCTTCCTTTGCATATTTTTGATCTTCACTCTCGTGAACTTTATTTTGACCTCTACAACTTGTGAATGGAGGTTATCTTGCCTTAAATATTTGTGTAAATTGATAAGAATTGATTAATACAAGTGTGGATTCTTTCTTTCCTTAAAATTTTGTGCATTTGGCATGAACATATCTTCCCTCTTGTGTATTTCACATTATTTCCAGTTGTTTGCATTAGAGTTATGTGCACTATTCATGATCTTCATTTAAAAACTTGCATCTATGTCTCTTAGAACTAGAGAAGTTCCACATTTCAGTTTGGTGCATCACCTCCTCTTTATTTTTCCAGTTTTCTCCTCCTTCTAACTTTGTCTCCTTGGAATTTTTAGCTTAGGCTAGATAGTTTAGAGTATAAATATGGTATAGGATTAGTTGCAGTGTATTGGGATGAGGGGAACCAACCCTTTCATCTGCAGAAAGATCATGAGTGACTCACGAGCTCATGTTCTAATAATGTTTCATTAAAATGTTAAACCTAGTTTCAGCAAGGGTGTAAATTTCAGTGATAATAGTTCTGGAACACCCGGTGGGACAATTTTGATGGATGTGATTTAGATCATTGCTACTAAGTTTTGGTGTGTAGCTTAGTAGTTTCAACCTTAGAGGTGTTTATTCAACACACATGGTGACTCTTAAATGCTAAATTTATTATTTTAAAGTAATTCAATCTTAGCCATTTCATGAGAAGAGTACATAAAAAATTAAGTGTAGATAGAGATGATCCATTTGATTACCTACAACTCTTATCACAGAGAAGAAGAAGAGAAAGTAACCTGTGGATGTCTACGTCGCCTCCAAGAAGAAGTTTTCAAATCTTCCTTCTAGTAGAGTCTTCCCCTTTCCTATCAAAATTTTGTTGGCCATTCCCCTTATGGCACATCAAAGAAACTTGTCATTCATAAGATTCAGCGGTGGTAGTCCATTGTTCTTGGCTGTTCAACACGATATACCATTAACTATCTTGAAGAGTATTTCCTTCTTCATAGGATAAAATTTTACCACACCTGTAGAACATATTCAATACATTTAGAACATCTTTTCAGTACACATAGTTATGGAGGATGATGTTGCGGTGTGGATTTTGGCCTCATCTCTCTAAGGGAGGGCTTTTTAGTTTTATAAAAATTTTCCAACAACTTTAATCTGCACTTGGGACGAGCTTGGAATTTCCTTATGTAGGTAAATTTTATGAGAATGCAGACACCATTTCTCTCCTCGAGTAGTTAACCACCATCAAGATGGATCCAAGAGAACTTATGGCAGATTTCAAATTTAGGTTCCAAAAAACATGCGAAAAAATTCCAATCCTTCTAAGATCAACTCCTCAAGGTACATTTCTATATTTTCTTAGAGCTCTAAATTCTAATCTAACAGTAATGATTCAGTCTATGGGTGCTGCCCAATGCTTATGCAGTAGCCATTAGGACTGAAAATTGTTTAATCCAAGTGAGTAAATTAGCCCCTAAATTTCCAATGCCCATTTTCTGTGAATTGCCACAAAATACCCAACCTTCCATTGCGCATATTCCTCATCCATCTATTTCATTATCCACGTCCACATCTAGTTCCTCTATGAAGTAAGAATAAATTGAGATCCTTAGTGTCCAGCTAAAAATATTAACAAATGATATTGTCTCCCTTAAGAGACAACAAACTCAAGCCCTAAAAATTATCTTAATCCTCTTTAATATTATTCACAATAAGGACCCTAATACCCAAACTAGATATCTGGATATAATTACATGCCAAAGAGGTCACCAAATCAAAATCCGTAACCTCCACCAGGTCCTAGCTTGAGAAAATCCATTATTCTAGTAAAAATAATATGACCCAAGGTTTTGAATGGTACTATCCTTGTGATCAACCCCATGATCAATATGTGTGTGAGGTTGGAATGAATTAATTTTGGGAGAAGGTTATCATGATGTAGAATCCATTCTATCAACAAGAGAAATTCGTGGCTCCATCAGAAAGTAGTGCCGAAGAGATATAAGAACCCACTCCAAAGCCTAACTTCATGCTTTTTGGACTTGAAGATTTTTGTATGGTTAACCAAACTGTGGCCGATTTCAACAGACTACACCCACATGTGGTAGAAAATATAAGCTATAGAAAGATAAATGGATGTAAGGTATCTTCCCCCTATTTATCCAACTCCACACAACAATCTTGACCAACACGTGGACTCAGGTGAAATTTTAGATTCACCAAGAAATTTGTGGACTTTAGAAATTCAACGTACTTTAGAGAAGATGTGGAACTTGGTGGATACATGTGGTAAATAATTTCCATAGAATAAAGTGAACATGTCATCCAAAGAGCTTCCACGAGCATAAAAATAAAGAAAAATAAATGTCACCCCCTCATTGCAAAAGGTTGTGGGTATCCCCCTTAACATTGTTGAGAAAATGAAAAGAACAAACTTGAATTTCACAATGTAGGATGCCCTACCTATCCCCTCTCAAAGGGATCTCTCGTAGTAATCCTTGAAGTAACTTGTACCTCTCGAACTTTCCATGCACAAAGCAGACTCTGCGGTCAACATCTATCAGCCTAAGGAAGAAAAATCAAGTGTAGTTTTCAAACCTCCTCCTTTCTACATGTATCTGATTGTTGGCAAGCACCTTATACATAACTGCATGATAGATTTCAGTTCTAGTATCTCAGTGATGTAAAATAAAATCACATATCTTGGAAATTGAGTACAATCCAACCTCAAAAGGTGTTTTAAAACTTGATGGAACACAATACAATTCTTGGGTGTAATCAAAGATATAGAGTTAACTCTTCATGCTTGTCCAAGCCTAACTATAATGTAAGACATCTTTGTAATTGAATTTCCACCTTTGTTCAACATATGCCTCTCTAGAGATTTCACAACCAAAGTGGGGGGATATATTTCTTTAGATTGGTTCCATATGCTACTGAGAACAAGGTATGTGAATAGGTTTATGATTAAAGATGAACCCATATCATATTATCATGTTGAATTTCATGATCCTAGCCACATCAATGTCAACTACATGGTCCACGGAGAAGTGAGAAATGACCGTGAATCCACCAAGATAGTACATTCATCGCATTCAGTTCTTGATATCTTGCTGGATGAATGGGCTGAAGAAAATTATGAGTTTGATCCCTATGAAACTACAATTGAAGTAGTTTTAGGTACTTATTGTATATATGAAAATGAATTCACCACCCCCAAGCCACTCAAGGAAGAGAAAAACACTTCTGGCATTTGGAAAATGTATTTCGATGGTTCAAGGTGTATAAAAAGAGTTGGGGTGGGTGTAGTTCTTGTATCCCCAACATGTAAGAATATCCTTTTTACACATAGGTTGTATTTTGCATGTTCAAATAATATGGAAAATTATGAAGCATTGGTTCATGGACAACTCATTTTGGAAAGGGACAAATCAAGGCCTTGTGGTTATTTGGGGACACTAAATTGGTCATCCACCAAGTCAAAGGGAAGTGCATGGCCAAAAATAGGATTTTGGAAGATTATAGACACCGAGTTTGATACTTTTTGGAGAGTTTTGAGGTTGTTAACCTTCAAGTAGTCCCGTGGAATCATAAAAAATAAGTAGATCAAATGACGACCATCAAATCTCAGTTTTCCCCTATAGAATACCTTTTCCAGGGAAAAAAACACATAAAATGGTTGTAAGACCATCCATCATGGATAATGAATTCAGTTGGAAAATATTTGATAATGATGAACAAATAGTTCAATTCATACAAAATGAAGTTGAATTCTCCTCCAACTTGTAACCGGGTTCACCAAATGTTATGGTGATCAAATCATACAACTGCGGACTAACAAGTTATCTGATGTGTTGGTAACACTTGAAGACATCTTCAATCTTGATGATGAGATCAAAGGGAAAAACAAAAGCATGTACGCCAGATAAGAACATTGTAAACTAGTCAATATTACACAAGATAAAGAGTTGCTTCTTGGAAAGGTGTGTGATCAAGAAGAAGAACAAGCTTTTATTTCTTTGTGTCATTGTTTTCATGATGTATTTTCATGGAATTATGAGGACCTTAGAGGTTTTTACCCCGATGTCACTCAACATGCCACTGATCTTGATCCTGTGGGAAAGCTATTCAGACAAAAGCATAGACCAGTGAACTCCAAGATTGAGACCATAATGAGGAAGGAATTACCCAAACTCATTGAGGAAAAAATCATCTTTCTCATCAAGTATTCATTTTCGGTGGCGAAATTGGTCATGGTGCAAAAGAAGAATGGAGAAATAAGGCTCTACATGGAATTTAGAGACTTAAACAAGGCTTCATTGAAGGATCATTATCCTCTTCCTTCAATGGATCAAATCCTTCAAATAGTGGTAAATGCAGAAAGGTTATCCTTATTGGATGGATACTTAGGATACAACCTTATTGGAGGCATTTGACCTTGGAGGCAAAATTCAAGAAGATATTCTCGTATGACCTTTCTATCCTGAATTAATTTTGAAGGGATACAAAAATGAATCTTTCCTTCTTCCATTTTAGGTCCCTAACTTCCTCCATAACCCAATTTAAGAACAAGAAAATTGACATTCCCCTTCATCAGGGTCTAATTCTTCTACTTGTTCAAAATGGTAAACCTGTTATCCCTTCTCCACCAGAGATTTCTAGGGATAATGTGTTGGATAATGAAACTCTGGTGGTTGTCATGAAAATAATCAAGAAAGAGAGTGGGAAAGACAAGTCAGAAGGGATTTCTGATGTCCTTTGTAACTTAAAAAAACGAATTAAGGAAAGAGGTGAGGGTTCTAGTAGCCGAAAGAGAGAGAGGGATTTGGAGGGCTAGGAAGCCAGAATTATACGGGTGGAGTCGACTGCTGACACTATCCTCATTATCAACAATAATTTGGTTTATGAGGTTAGAGACTGTCATCAAAAAATTGATGTCCAAAGTAAGAGGATTAGGGGTATGCATGTAGATTTTGTTATGAAAGAGCAAAGGATATCCATCCTACAGGATCAAGTGGCCAAGATCGAGGGTAGTAAAGAGAAGATGAGGCTTGTTCTTAATAGCTCCGATAGTGAAGAGTCCATGGAAACATAGATAAAGGAAAATGTTGATAAAAGGCCCAAGAGGGTTATCATAAAGGTTGCAGGGTCAAAGGATTGTGGGCCAAGTGTGAGAACTCGCAACAAGGATAAGGTGAACTAATGGTAGGAATTTGGCTGACCTTTTGGTATTTTTCATGTTTTCTAATTTTAATTTTGTAATAGTCCTCTTGTTTCTCTATTATTATTAAAAAAATTGGTTTGAATAATATTGCATATTGTTGGTAGTCTGGCTCTGTTTGGGGGCGGCCCTCCTGTCAATATTTTTTGAATTTCTTTGTTGGGATTCCTTGTTTCTTCTTTGGTTAGTTCAATCGATCTGACTTCCTTTTTGTGAAGGGTTTTTTGGTCCCTTCAAAACCAAAATTTTTACCTTATATAAAAAAAATCAGGCTACAACCATATTAGGGTGAAAAGGAAGACCAACACAAAATCACATTTACAACAAAATGGGGTACATATGCGTATAAAAATGGCTTCTGGTTTTTCAAATGCGGGTGCCACATTTTAGATAGAAATGAACATCAATTTCTATGGAACCATCAATCAATTCATCCTTGTCTATTTGGACGACATCATAATATTCTCAAAATAGGGCCAACATCACATGGAACACTTGGAGAAAGTTTTTAAGAGATGCAAAGAGTTTGGATTATGATTGAAGCCCAATAAAAGTATTTCTTGTAGTTATGTAGGATAAAATTTTTGGTCTCATTATTTCAAAAGATAGAATTCTTGTCAACCCTAATAGAGACTATGTGATCCTCTCTCTTGCATTACAATCTTACAAGAAGACCCTTCAGTCCTTCTTTGGAAAGATATTTTTTTTTAGGAAATTCATTCATAACTTTACAAAATTAGTTAGGCCCATCACCTTGATGTTAAGGAAGGACTTAGCTTTCAAATATAACATGGAAGGAAGAGAAATCTTTGCCAAGATAAAATCCACAATTTCCCAAGTGCCAACACTGGTTAATCCAAAATTTGTAAAGGATTTCATCCTTTACACATATGGTGTCGATATTAGTGTCATTGCAATTATGACACAAAGGAATGACATAGAATTGACACATCTTGTAGCATTTTTCATCCAAATTCTAAAATATTTTGAGCTCAAGTATAGTTAATTAGAGAAGTAGGCTTTTTCCATATTGTGGGCTCTCAAAAAATTCAAGCCCATGTTAGGCTTTAGCTACATAAAAGTCATATTCTCACATCTTGGCATGAGGTATTTCATCATGAGGGCATAAATTAGTGATAAGAGAGCTATATGGGCAACCAAAATCATGGAGTTCGATGTGAGCATCAAGGCCACAAAGATGGTAAAAGGCATGGTTCTTTGCAAGCAACTTACCTTATATGTAAGGGATCATGAAAAATTATCTTTCTTCATGGAGGAAGAGTAGGAGAAAGTCATATAAGATCAACGGAACTTGGAGGGTCATCAAGATGAAGATCCATGCAGTGTTACAAATCCGTGAGATGATGGAAATCCACATAACATAGAAGATCCATGGAATGATGAGTTTTCATGTAACACTGAGGTTACGTTGGATGAAGGAGGTAAACTTAGCCACAGTGATTAGATTAATGACATGGAAATAACATCTACCCTCCTATTTGAACAAAGGAAAGAGAAGGCGCTTAAGTTTGTAGTATGTGCCTTATGCATTAATTGATGGGATTATTTTTAGGAAGAATTTGAATGGTGTCATGCTAAGGTGTATCAAAGAAGAAAAATAAAATAATGTCTTGACGGAGTTCCAAAATGGTTTCTTAGGTGGAAACTTCTCATCTCAAGCCACGATAATGAAAATTCTCAAAGCTGGGTACTTTTGGCCCACTTTATTCAAATATGCACATCAATGGGTAAGGAAATGCAAAGAATGTGATCTCATCATTGGAATAAAGAAGATGGTGGTCCTTCTCCTTAATCATATTTAGGAAGATGGTCCTTTTTCTCAATGGGGAATTGATTTTATAGGCATGATTAATCCCCCTAGTAAGTTCAGGTCATAAGTGGGTCTTAAAAATAAAAACTATTTTGCCAAGTGGATGAAAGCTGTATAACTCAAAGAAGCTACTGAATCAGCCATATTTGTTTTTTAAAACATATTGTGACAAGGTTTGGGGTTCCTAAAACCATTATTTCTGATAATGCAAATACCTTTTGAGGCTTTAAAATTTATGATCCAAAAATGGTTTTGTAAAATACCCAATTCTACGTATTCTCCATGTTTGATACTTGCAGTGAAGATTCTCAGCATATTCTTTATTCAGAAGATATTCTAATTAGCTAAGGGTGATCTAGACACCTTCAAATGATATCGGTGGGCCATTGTTGTTCTATTCAAGAGTTTTCTAGGTGATGTTTATGTAACCGCCCAGGAGGTTACATAACAACTATCATGATGGCTACACAATTGTTGGTTGTAGGGACTGATGGTTGTGTAACTGCCCCAAAGGTTGTGTAACCACCCATTTGTATTTACCAGCGGTCCTGTCCCTGATGACGTAAGAATTCAGGAAACTTAACAGTTGTAAATATTTGGGATTCCAAATGGTCTTGTTTTTCTTCTCATGCATCCTTTGGCAGAGCAACTATAAATAAGAGTTTGATTCTTCATTCTAGGAAGTGTTTTGGGTGAATTCAAGTGTGAGAAAAAAGAGGAAGTTAAGAATGTTCTTTTTTTGTTCATGAGAAAATTTGAGTTCTTGTTGAGAGTTTCAAGAAATTCATACAAGTATAAGGAGTTATAATCTTTCTTGAAGGTCATTGTATCATATTAAACTTCTATTATTTGGAGATTTACATAGTGAAGGGAAGCAATTACTTACCCAGCTAGAATTTTTCCCACACCGGGTTTCTCCATGATAAAATATTATGTCTCCTTATCTTGCAATTTCCTATTTTTAGTATTGTGTCGATGCTTCTTTCATAAACATGTTGGTTTTAATGAACTTAGTTATATTTTTCATTCAATATCACTTAGACAAGTTTTGTTCATTATTTCAAAACGTAGTTTACGGACCAAATTAGTATCAGAGTATATTAGATCAATTGTTTTGTGTGGTTAACTTGTGTTGACAGTTGTAGTTAGATGCTCTTTACCCTAAAGGGAAGTGAAAGTGGTGAAGGTATCCTTATTCCTTTTGAAGCAGAGATTTCCACCAGGAAGTGGAAGCAAGGAATCTGAGACATGGATCATAGAGAAGATGCAGATGAGACTAGAGAAAAGTGTTTATAAAAGTTGGAGGAAAATGTGGAAAGTATGTCCAAGGATGTGGTAATTATTTCCTTTTATATAGGGAAATTGGAGTCCACCAGGAGATTTCTCGTGGAGGAACTTGGTGTTCTAAATGAGGTGCTTGGATCCCATAAAGAAGATAATCGTGAGTATGAAGAAGAGAAACCCTATGCCATCCAACCACCTCCTCCATTCAAAGTAGAGGTGAAGATAAAGATTCAACTTTATGATGGATACGTGAATGCTGAGAAGCTAGACCATTGGCTAGCTCAACTTAAGGTATATTTTATTTTGCATCAAATCAATGATAGCCAACATATTTCCTTTGCAAGGTTAAAATTTACCAATCATGCTTTATGTTTGTTTGAAATTTATGTTCATTATTTCATTGTTAAGAAGCTTCCTCCTTTTACTAAGTGGGATGAATTTAAGAAGCTAATAAACAATTTTTTTTATCTTATTTGTTACAAGGAAGAGAGATCCATGTATTGACAGTATCTTAGGAAGAAACAAGGCCAAAACATGTAAGATTACATTAGTGAGTTCCGAAATAAAGTTGTCCAGATGGGAAAATATGTACCAGATTGGGATCTTTTGATGAAGTAAATTGGACTCCATAACAACTTGAGAAGACCAATTCTATTAGCCAAGCCGATGAATGTATAAGAGGCTTGTTCTCGAGCCCACTATTTAGAGATGGGAATAAAATTTCATCTACCTCTTAGCATGCTTCAAACAAAAAAGATTACACCAAGCACGGGGAGAAGGAAAAAAGGAAAGTTAAGAAGAATGCTAATCCTATTTTTAAGAAGGATACTAGATTTCATTGCAGTTATTGTGATGTTGAAACTCATTCAAAGGAAAAATATTGGAAGCTCCACCCAGAATTACATTACTTCAAGAATAAGAAAAATAAGAAGGCCATGGATGCCCTCTAGGGAGAGGAAGTATTGTGTAATTAAGAGGTGGATGAGACTATGTGTTGTATCTCCATCCGTAAAGAGATATGTCTAAGTAATAATAAGAATGTTCAAGAGAATGAACTTACTAAACTCTTTCATATAAAAATTCAGTTGAAGAAAACCAAAGTGGATGCTCTTTTTGATACTTGTTCACAAGCTAATTTGGTTAGTAAAGAGTTAGTTAACAGGATGATGTTGGAAACTTACAATCATCCTAGTCCATACTCATTAGGTTTGATACAGAGAAAAATAAATTATCAAGCATATAACTGATTATCGAGAGGTATCACACAATAACTTATCACTATCTTTGCATTTGAGGATCTTCTATAAGCTTATAATGGCAAAAAACTTGTTATAAGTTGCTCAATATTGTCTAATCAACACTACAACACCCTTAATGACTTCCTAGGTAACATACTCTACTATTAATATCCTTCATAACATCATTTCCTTTATGAAATAACACCTTCATCATCCAAAATGTCCTTTCTCCTAATTGTCCTCACTTGTCCTTGTCTCCACTTCACTAGTTGTCTAGCCCAAATCATAAATTTTGAAATCTTAACTCCTCCAAGTCCTTTCTCCCTATTCATATAATCACAACATGGTTATATATAATGAATAAATGCATTCAAAACCTCAAAATTCCACATAACTCTTCTCTTTACAAGACTTCCTTTACAAGTCCTTAAGACAGGGTGGTTGCACCAAACATGGATAGGAGGGTCTAGGACCACCCACTAAAAGTTATCAACTCCATTAGTTTTTTTTACAACCCTAACATGCTTCCAAATTTTCAAGATCTAACTCTTTACATAACTCTAATTATCTTCCTTTTTACAATTTGGCTTCTATACCCTTAACTAGGTCTCCCTAAGGCAGCTGTCAGGTTTATCTCCATATGCAGAAGGATTCCACGCATAGGAGGATATTTTTGATAACCCATTAATTCCTTTGTCATTCCCTACAAGTTTCATGAGTCAACTCAAAGGAAAAAAGGATAGTTTATTTGTAAAACACCCCCTCTTATTAGCCCTTGATTGTATCTTGAACACTCTTGCCTAGACTGTCATAAAAATAAAAAGTTTTCACCATTAGTTTCCAAATTTTATTTTACAATATATTTATATGGAGGCTTGACATTGTGTTTTGAAGTTTGAAAGAAAAATGGAGTTGATTTGACTTCCTAAAGGTCAATCCCTAGCTTTAACACTCACAAACCCTCATTGTGAGCCTAAGAAGGGTTATTTGACTATATCTTTCACTTAGATTAGATATAAGGCTTGATATTTGGTACACATGTTTAACTCACCCTCCTTTATGGTATTTTATTACCATTGGAAGTATGTGTTAAAGGGTTCAATCAACTTGATTCCAACTATTCTTACACGTTAAGACTAGGGAAGAAAACTTTCAAGTCCAACAACGAAGTGTTTAGTCTTGTTCAAGATTTGTTATCAATTCTTTAGTTCTTGGATTACATAAATACCTCATTTTTAATGGTGTCTCGCTTTCTATGGATTGCAAACAGAATGAATCCTAAGGCCTATGTTAGAATAGTATAATTTCACAGTTGCACACTCAAATTGTCTTTATCCCAAGTGCATGAACATGCAATTAAACAATCACCATGATATTTCCTTCACCAACCATATGAACAACCTTCTTAACAATCAAAAGGATATCCACTCTGACCTTGAAATGCAATAAGCTTTAGACATAACATAGTCACAGTCTATGTAGACTTACAAGCACATGCATAGTTCTATACACACACTGAGATTAGTTTCTAACCACATTACCATTACAAGTAAGGGAAATAAAGTGTTAACACTACAGAATAAGAGAGGTGATCTATCAAACAATACATTTACTTACTCAAACCCAAAGTCTCCTTACTACTCACTGTATTACATTACAAAACTTCATATATTCATATTTTTCCTTCCAACATTCCTTTTTCCTCTCCCATTGAGGAATGAGTTTCAAACCTCCAAAACTCCTGCTATATTCGAGATTCTCACTATTACATGTAGTGACTAATCTCATGTGACTGCTCTTACAACTCATTATGCCTAAATTTTTAGCGACCCTTCAACTCCCATCACTTCTACATGTGTAACTACCCAAATTTCATCATTCTAAGCATCTTAATGATGTATTACACACACAAGACTCATTTATTCACCTCAATTAGACACTTTCCAACCTAAATTAGCACTTAGTAACCCATAACACACCTAGGAAACCCTTTTCAAGACCATACAACTATTACATTCATTTAAATATTAAAATATCCCTTTTGGATGGAAAAACACAAAATAAGAACAATCCAACTTTCTCAGTTCCACTGATGACTTGTAATGACTTGTATGACCTATGAAGACCTCTATATCTCATGCACAACACAAATTGACACCAAATAGTTTGAATTCTTGCAATTGAATGTTTCTTCATGGATGCTCCTACATCATACTCCCAAGGTGGAGAAGAATCATGCATAATCTTTGTTCTCTTGCTAATGTCTTCATCCTCATAGATTTTCTTTGGTCTTCTCTTCTCGCTTTCACTATCTTTTTATTCTTCATAGCCACTAGGATCCCATGTAATAAGTTTTGGTCTTCCATTTTATTTGGCTTTGCTCCATTTCTATTTAGTCTTCATATTTTCTCTCATCATCTTCAAATTGTCTTGCTTCATATCTGTATACACAAAGATTAGAATAATACAAATACATTCTCCTCCATGTTCCATGACGACTTCCATCACTATATAATTCTTATCTAACTTATATTCATCCCTTTTTATGTCAAAATATTCCTCTTCTTGCTAATTTACTCGCTCATACTCAACCTTCATCATCTCAAGCTGCCTTAAATCTATGTTTTCATGTTCTCTGTTTCCATCTTCATCATCACATGTCCATGAAATTACCTCTACATTAGTTGTACTTGTAATTTTCATCTTACCACCCACCTCATCTAGCCAATCTTGCAAAATATCATCAATAGCATGTACAAAAGCTTCATTTCATTCTTTCTCACCAACTTAAAATTCACAATCAACATTACATTTTACAATTTCAAGGAATTCACTCACTCCATTTTCAATGTCAACTATTAAGGAATCAGTTTTACTCACCTTGCATTCTTGTTTTCCTAAGTTTACGTCTGAAATATGATTGCTTTCCTTGAGTGTTTCTCCTTTCACCTACTCACTACTTGTCTCTTTCTTCTTCCATACCATCTTCACTTCCTTTTGATTTTCTTGTACCGTCAAGAAGTCATATTTCTCTCTCTCATGTTGCCCTTGCTCACTTGTTCTTGTTGTCACTAGCTTGTACTTGTCATATTTGTCCTATGCTACTGCTGGTTTCTTCCACCATGTAGGCATGATATACCCATGACTTGCAACTAGTTTCAAGGTTTCCTCTATACTATTTTCTTCATTCTTCTTCTTCTCTTCTCAGTTGTTCTTCATGGTTGATCCTTCTTAACCTATGAATTCCTCTTGCAATCTGCATTACATGCCATTTAACCTTCCTCTTCATCACAAAATTGAACACATACCTCTCTTTCATCTCATGTTTCATCAAGTATTCAAACTACACTAGGTATTCTCTCAACTTATTCATATCTGATTCCATCCAATCTTCACGCTTTTTCTACCTCTCTCTTTTCTTTACTCTTCTTCTTCTTTATTTCTACTTTATTCCTCTCATGACTAAGCAACTTCCATAACTCTACTATTGCTTCCGATGGATCCATCTCTCTCACAAAAAAGTATTTTTCACCTTTCCTTTCCACACCTCACCTTGGCCTCACCAAGGTCTTTTCGTATTTCCTCTATCTCCTTTCAACTTCACACATTTCTCTTCACCTGACATTTCATTCACCACACACTTCCACAATACAATGTTAGCCAAAAAAAGCATATATTTACTCTTTAATAACCAAATAACAACAAAAGTCTAAGATCTGATACCACATGATGCAAAGAAAAATAAATTATGAATAATATAGCTAATTATAAAGAGGTATCACACAATAACTTATCACTATCTCTGCATTTAAGGACCTTCTATAAGCCTATAATGGCCAAAAACTTGTTATAAGTTTCTCAATATTGTCAAATTAGCACCAAAAAACCCTTAATGACTTCCTAGGTAACATACCCTACTCTGAATATCATTCACAACATCATTTCCTTTATTAAATAACACCTTCATCATAAAAAATGTCCTTGTTTCTAACTGTTCTCACTTGTCCTTGTCTCCACTTCACTAGTTCTCTAGTCCAAATAATAAATTTTGACTACGTAACTCCTCCAAGCCCTTTCCCCATGTTCATATAATCACAACATGGTTAGATCCAATGAATAAATGCATTCAAAACCTCAAAATTCCACATAACTCTTCTCTTTACAAGATCATCTTTACAAGTCCTTAAGACATGGTGGTTGCAACAAACATGGATAAGAGGATATAGGACCACCGAGAAAGTTTTGAAATATTCAATAGTTTTATTTTTATAACCATAACATTCTTACAAATTTTAAGGTCTAACTCCTTACACAATTCCAATTATCTTCCTTTTTTACAATTTGGCTTATATACCCTTAACTAGGTTTTCCTAAGGAAACTGTCAGGTTTATCTACATATGTGGAAGGTTTCCATACATAAGGACGAGATTTTTGAGCACTAATTAAGAAATTTATTATTCCCTACAAGTTTCATCAGTCATCTCCAAGGAAAAGGGATAGTTCCTTTATAAAACACCCCCTCTTACTAGCCCTTGACTGTATCTTGAACACTCTTGCCTTGAGTGTCATAACAACCAAGAGTTTTCACAATTAGTTTACAAATTTTATTTCACAATCTCTTTATATAGAGGATTTTCATTGTATCTTGAATTTTGTAAGACAAATGGATTTGATTTGACATCCTAAAGGTTAAGCCCTAGTTTTGACACTCACAAACCCTCACTATGAGCATGAGAAGGGTTATTTGACTATATATTTCACTCTGATTATATTTAAGGCCTAATATTTGGCACACATGTCTAAATCACCCTTGTTTATGATATTTTATTACCAATAGAAGGTTTTGATTGGTTAAAGGCTTCCATCAACTTGATTCCAACTATTCTTACACGTTAAGATGGGGGAAGAAACTCTTAAGTAGAACAGTATAAGTGTCTTAGTCTTCATTCAAAGATTTTTGATCAAGTTATTAGTGCTATGGAGTGCATCAAATACATACTTCATTTAATTAATATGTTCTCACTATCTATGGTAATATTTCAAGCACAAGTAGAATCACTAATTAGCCTATGCTAGAAGGAATACAATTCTCATAGATTCACTCAAATTTTCTATTCTCTTAAGTTCAAGAACCATATAATTAATGCTTCAGTCACCATGTTTAGTTACTTTACCCAACCATAAATTAAAAACACTATCCTTAACATGTCAAAATGATAATCCAGTGCTAGAATTACCTAATTCATGGAATGCAATAAGACTGGATAAGAAAAAACATAGTCATCTCAACTCATAAGAATCCATGTGAGTCAACATGAATGAGTATCTATAGGCATTCATGTAGATTAGTTTCCAACCTTAGCATCTACACATTACCTAAGGGAACATAAAGGTTATACACTCACTTGAATAAGATTCTCAAGTTGATCTATGCCAAAGTTAATGCATTAATGTTACTAATACAAATACACATATATACAAAGTTCTCCTTATTCACCTATTCCTCATATTACATTACAAATACAAATTTGTTCCTGTCCAACTTTTTTTCCTCTCCCAGTACGAGGAATGACATTTCAATTTTTTCTCTAACTCCTCTATATTCAAGCTTCTACACTAATTACATGTACTAACTACTCTAATGTAACTTTCATCTTAGAACTCATTATGAATGAATCCTTAGTAACTCTTCAACTTCCATCACTCTCCTAGGCTTATAACTTCCAATTTTACACATTATTCTAAGCATCTTAATGATGTCCTTACACACACAAGACTCATGTTATTCACTCAATGCTAGACACTTTCCAACCTAAAGAAGAACTCTAACAACACCTCATACACACTTAGAACATTCCCTTCTTCAATTCCATATGCCAACTATTACATTCACTTTGAATATCTAAAATATCCCTTTTGGAGGGAAAAACACAAAAAAAGCAAAATCCAACTTTCTTAGCTCCACTGATGACTTGTAATGACTTGTAATGACTTGTATGGCCTATCAAGACCTCTAGAGCTCCTATACAACACAAATTGACTCCAAGGATCTTGAATTATTACGATTGAATGTTTCTTCATGGATGCTTTTGCATCAGGGGTGGGTAAAGAAATGTGTAGACATCATGGTTACCAAACAATGCAAGATTATTTTTGGAATTGATAAAAAAATTCATTGATGAAGTTATTTTGGATGTTGTTCCTCTTGATGTGTGTGGCGTAGTGTTTGGAAGTGTTTTTTTGTATATCAGAGATGCCATCTTCATGAGAAGAGCCAACTGGTACCATTTGGTGAAGGATGGTATAAGTTATGTCATTTCATCATTTGTGGGAGACTCAAAGATTTCTTGGTAATTGCCCCTGAAGTCTAGAAGCTTAATGCTTGTGGGAGATTTTATTTATTATTCTAAGGGATAGAAAATTTGAGGAGGTTATATTTGTGACCACTCATAACATGGTTACTAATGAAGAGAAGAAGCAGATGGAGGAGTTGTTTTAGTAATTAAGTGAAGAGTCTATGGGGTTGTCCCCAGATAGGACAATTGAGCATGCGATACAATTTTTACATGATGGTTTACTTCTAGACTTGGGATTCTATAGGAAATCTATGTGGGATTCTATAGGAAATAAACAATGGTTAATTTTTGAGAAAAAATACACTTCAAGGGTGGATGGTCACTCTAGTATGATAAAGAATGTTGAGCACTTACATAGGTATGATTTTTATCCAGACATGTAGATAGAAGTTGTTAAATTTTTTAGGGGTTTTGTCTCATGTAGTGAATGAGAGTTGTGGTTATGTATACCATTATTAGTTTCTTCCCGACCATGGGTAATTTTCTCTATGGATTTTATTAATAGTTTTCCTACTTCAAAAAAGTGGTGTGAGCATGTTTTTATGATGGTAGAATGGTTTGGTAAAATATGTATTCACATTCCTTGCATGAAGACCATTAATACAACAAATTTTTTTGTTGCTAACGTGTGGATTCATTTTGGTTTACCTAATTTTATTATGACAGATAGGGACTCATGGTTCATTTGTGATTTTTTTCTATATTATGGAGGAAGATGGATACTAAGAGGTATACCACATGTCATCCACATCTAGATGAGTAGATAGATGGGTTAGGTTGTAAATTTCTCTAGTTTTTTAGAGATCCTAGGAATCAAGATTAGGATTTGGCATATATCCAATAACCTTATGATAGGATAGTTCATACTTCTACCAGTAAAAATATTTTTGAGACATTCTAGTTATTTTTCTAAGAGTACCGTTGATGTTGTTTTGATATTACCATGCAGAGACAACGTAAAAGTGGAACTGTAATTCCACAAAGATGAGAAATTCATTGATATAATTCAGAAGATATACCTATAGGAACATGAGTGGTATTTCAGAGAGGATGTGGGGAAGAAATTTCCTCACCTCATTTGTGATGCCCCGTTTGATGGTTACCCCGATTCTTATCACAATGGCCCCTATTTGCTAAGCATTGAATGGCTGTGTGTAATTCCATTGTCTTGGGCCATGTCTCAGTAATGTTTTAGCACCTTCCCTCTCCTTCTTGTTGTCTTGAGTCGTTATTGACACCTATGTGTGTGGAATGTGTAATGTCCTGTGCGTTAACCTATTTAAGGAGGATCTTGTTGTCACATGATTAAGTTGGACCGTTGATCATTGTTAATGTGAATAGTGATTATATATATATATATATATATAATGATAACAATGTTGTTTTAATTTAATTATCGATTGGCCTCCATTTTATAGTATTATTGTTTTACATTATTGTCGAGCTGGTATATACGTCTTTGTTAATATGATTAATAATTATTTTAAGTGGTAATAATAATAATAATAATAAAATAATAATAATAATAATAATATTCCTTTTAAGTTCGTCTACCTCGACTACTGACCATTATGACTATAATTGATAATTATTTTGCAAGCTATAAAATGATAATAATGATAATAATAATAATAATAATAATAATAATGACATTATTATTGTATTATTGATCAACGATTGTATTTTATTATTATTATTTTTATATTGATTGTTATCGATATCATCCCTTGTATCATTAAATTATCTTATTTATTTGTTTGTCGCTTCCGTTAACCAAATCTCGTTGCACAAATGAGGAAGAGTATGTTTTGTTGGTGGTGCCACGGTTTGGGAGTGGTGTTCGTGTTTTATATTTTATTTAAGTATTCAACCCCCATTTTCTTCTTGGGTCGACCGATCCATCAATCTTAAGATTGCTTTATTTTACTAAAATTAAATGAGGATTTTTTTTATGTGCCCCAACCGACCTTGCCTCTCCCTTTTAATCTCTTTGTGTACCATGTCTGGCGTGAGGAAGGGAATGTAAATATTATTTGATTTTATTTTTTTGGTTCCTTGGTTGGCTGGAGGTGGGTGGCTTTAATAGCTGCCTGCCATTTCATTAAAACTCTTTATGCTTGGCGTGTTGAAATCTCCCTTGTAGGTGGCCGCACTTCCCTGCATTTATTAATGTTGACTTGCTAATCCTTTGTAAATTACTATCTACCTTCAATATCCTGTTCTGGCGGCATAAGCAGGGAGGAGAGTATATTGTTTGGATTTGGTGAAGAAGGGTGTTAAAACCCCCAATCTAATGGAGTCACAGGTTTTGGGAGCTCCTCCTTTGTTGTATTCCCTCCTTGCCATGGCCGCAAAAATCCCTGCCTATGCCAAGTGTTGCTGCAAATGGAGTTTGGGATTTCAACAAACTAAAATGAAGGAAACCTTCGCCATGTGTGGCCATTGCAAGAGTATGGTGGTTATAGATGAAGCTACAAGCTAGTGAAGTAGGCGTGTTACCTTCACTTTTATTGGGTGCTGCGAGGTGTGTTCTTGTCGGGGATCCACAACAACGGCCTGCAACAGTAATTAGCCAGGCAACAGGCATGTTGTAGTATAATAGAAGCCTTTTTGAGTGCTTCCAACAAGCAGGTTGTCCAACTATGTTGTTATCTATTCAGTATCAAATGCATCCTCAAATTCGGGATTCTCCTTCAAGATATTTTTATCAAAATCGATTAAGTGACAGTGAGAGTGTTACCAGGAGACCTGATGAAATTTATTACAAAGATTCTCTATTGAGACCTTACTTGTTTTACGATGTAACTCATGGAAGAGAACCTCATAGAGGTGGATCTGTTTCATATCAAAATATTCATGAAGCACAATTTGCTTTGCAATTATATGAACTTGCTGGAAAAAAACGTGGCAACTGATCAGCTTCGACACCTATTGGTTTCTTGTTGGACATCCTTTCCTTCTTACCCTGCTACGTGGAAATGCAGTGAGACCACATCTCCTTGAGGCAGTTTGTCAAATAGTTTGCTTCCTCGTGGGTGCTTCCACACCATACAAAACAAAAATTTGATTTTTCCATTGTGCTGGATGGATGTCCATGTTCCGCTGTAACTTTCCCTTTTGACACGCGTTGGGGGGATGTTGACAAGTTTTTAGACCACCTACCTTGGCCGTGAACTCTTGCCTATGCCAACGTGGAGATGATTGATGTTTGGGCGCCCAACAAGCTTGAAGAAAATGGAATTAGGCTTGGGTTGCTGTTGTAGGTCCTGTTTCATCGTGTCCTGGTCTTGGGAAGCACATTAAAGGCATGATAAGCCCTAACCCTCTCTCTTAATAATTTATTCCCTTTAGTATTTGGGTAAATCAATCTCTACAATTTTTGTTTGAATTCTGTAGAGATGGGTTTCGAATGACTTGTAATCATAATTGCATGAGCTGATCTCTCTCCCCCTTTTACAGTTTATCTTAATTACTATTTGACAAGAAGAAATCTCTCCAGTGATTCTCGCTTATCGATCTTATAAAGTTGGTTTATCTTTTTGCCATGATTATTCCTGTGAACAATGGTTTCTGTAGAAAATATTGTGGTGTGTGAAGGAGATTTAGAATATTCCTTGTATTTTTTTTATTTGTAGAACATGGCTTGAAAACGGGAATTTTCTTGGAAGACTATGTTTGTCTTTTAATGTGGTTTGATAATGATATAAACCCCCATTAGGATTGGGGGCTTCTTTTTGGGGAGAGTTGTATTGGTTTTACTGGTCTTTCTAGATACCATCCGACTCTTTTGATTACCATTTACCTTGGGTATTATTGAAAACCCCTCACCAGGCCTCTGTTATTATTATTACTATGAGCTTATTTTTGATTGGGACGCTCGTGAAGCATGTGTTAATGGGGTTTTTTTTGTGACCTTTTTGAATACGGTAAGCTCTTAAGATGTTAGCTTGCGTGGATAATTATATGGCTTAAGTTTGAGGCACTACTTGGATCTTCAAATCAGTCAAAGTAATATTGGATACATCGAACTCTCATGAATGTGTACATTCTTCAAGTTGACTGACATGTGATGGCCCTTAAGCATATGAATTCAAGCAATGCTTGAAAGATGAAATTACAAATTTATCCTATACTTTGATTTATAAGCTTGTTGAAATGCTTTTTGGTAGGAAAACAGATGAATAGGGAAGTTATGAGAACTACCCTAAAATGGATTCATACACAACCTTAAGTAAAGGTGACCACTACCATAATGGGATTGTACATACCATATATGACAGTAAGGATAGAAGTCGACCTGAAATTTTTTAACTTCATTATATAGGACAATAATTAATACCCATAAATTGAGATATGCAAGTGGAGGTTGAATTATATAATATGAAATATTATGTTATCAGGTAACCAGTAAGGATAAATATGTTATTTAAATACTTGGTTAACGAGTGGAATATTTTCTGGCATTTACGATGATTATTTTGTTAGCAAAAAAAACATTGATACTTGCATCTCATTAGGAGTTGAGATAATGTTGATACTTGTATTCATAGTGGCTTGGACCACGCTTACATATCTTAGCTAGTCAAATGTATCTTTGGCATATTGCCAACAGATGATAGTATTGTCGATCATAACTCATTCTTATGAGTTGGAATCTTTTACTAGAAGAAATATATAAGACATGGTAATAAGCAACCAAAAGGATATCTAAATAATATATGAACTTGCTGAATGGCGAAATATTTGTTAACGTAAATATATTCTTAAAATTGCGGGATAAATATCAAAATTATACTTACATATCATTGATTATCTATTAAGGTTCGATACTTGGTATTATCGATGAGTAATTTAAGACCGATACTTGTATTTTTTTTTTATAGAAGCTTAATGTTGTTGGTGCTTCTATTTAACAGAAAGATAATATTATTGGATACTTATATATGAGAAGAAGATTGAAGATATTAAGTGATTATCATTATTAGTACTGTAATGTAATTATGATTAAATGCAAGGTTAAGGTTGTATATCTAGCCACTTGGAATTTTGTTCATTTGTAAGCAGATTTTAGGGAAGTGAACAATAATGGGTATGAAATGTATTATCCTGAGATGTGCAATTAATCTTTGAATACATGATTAGAAATTATTTGATAGGGATTATCAAAACCTTTCATTTATGTAAATGCTAGATGGCATAAATTATTAGGTGAGGATTATATCTTATCATGCTCAGTTCTAGCGAACTGACTCTAGTTAATATTTGTGCAGATGGTTTATGCGAGTAGACTAAAGGAAAAGAGTGTAAAAGTTTCATCAGTTCAATTTATGAGGTTCCTTGTAAAAATGTTCAATGTGTTGTAAATTTTGTAACATTGCTTGCAAAAGAGTTTAAAAGATCTCTTGCCTTGGAATGATCGGAAAACTACGTGATGAAGTTGTCTTGTCCTTTTTGTTGTTAGACTTGTAACTTATCCTTGTGAGAAGTAATATTCAATCTCTACATTGACATGAGTATTGTAAAACCTTGATCTTGAGAATAAAGTGTTGAGTTAAAACTTTCTAAGACTTTGTAATGGTGTGTTATAAGTAAAATAAAATGGGTTGGTTAATCCTTATAGAAGTTTAAAGAAAAGTTATAGTCAAATAAATTAATGTAGAGATGACTTAATTGAGAACAAGAAATTCCCTAAGTGATCAAAGATGAAACTAGACTTGGTTAAGTAAAATTATATAGCATGTTAACCCTAACTACACTAGTGAACATTATACTTTTTATGGTGAAATTCGTAAAAAAATTCTAAGGTGAAATAAATTGATAGTTGTTAGAAGATAATAAGATTTAATAAGTAGGGGGAAACAATATAGAAACCATGAAATTTATCTCTCAGCCTTTTTGGAAAGTGAATAGTTCCTTTTTGTAAAGCTCTTTCAATGAAGCCTAAGTAAAATCTTTAATATTTCTGGATAAAACCTCAAGCTCCAATTAAATCTTGGTAATAAATAACGATGTCTCAAGGATGAACTCAATTGAGCTTCTTCCTTTAACTTTATCCAAAGTGCCTTGTAATTTTCTCTTTAGTTTGTTGAACGTGAGCCGATGTTGTCATAAGGGCATGAACGAGTTCTAGTAACGTAAGTGTGAATAGATGGCCTTGTGGAATTAAATTACCATCTTTATCAAATAAATAAATAAAACAAATAATTGTCATAAAGGAGAAGACTTTAAGTGAACTACTCTACAGTGTATAAGAAAATAACTCAGTTGGTAAGATGAATTTGTACGAATCATATCTTGAATCTCTCTGAAAACATAAGTCATGAGTTAAAGGGTGTTTTATCAAAATAAATAACCTTCAATCATTTCTTACTATGGCTTGCCCTAACTGTGTGAGTGTCATGTGGTTGGACTTCTATGTTGTTCTGTCAAAAAGAAAAGTGTATTATCCTTTTGGGTGTGAACGTTTCCGTGCTGACCTTGTGGCCATCCTCGTAACAAGTGGTTCCCAGAGTTGGTTGTAACCTTGTGACGACATGTTGTGTCGTGTTATGTGTCAAAGTGAGTCAATAAAAAAATTATCCTGTGTTTTTCTATGTAGTCTTGTGTGCCTATTTTTTTGTGGGCAATACATTATTAGTCCTTGAAGCTTTTAGGGACTTAAAAGCCTCAAATTGGGGAGGTATGATCAAAAAATGGATTTGAAAAACACCCAATTATATGTATTCTCTATACTTGATACTTACAGTGCAGATTATCAACATATTATTTATTTAGGAAATGGTCTAGTCAGATTTAGCGTGATCCGGACACCTTTGAATGACATCTACAGGCCATCATTGTTCTATTTGAGAGTTTTCTAGGTGAAAAATATGCAATTGCCCTAGCGGTTACGTACCACCGCTCTTCACAAAGTGGTGGTTGTGCAACCGCCGTTTGTAGGGACCGGCAATTTCAAAACCGCCAATCTTTCTTTACTAGCAATCATGTCCCTGACGATGCCAGAATTCGGGAAACTCAATAGTTACAAATTTTTGGGCTTCTAAATGGTCCAGTTCATCTTCCCATCCATACTTGGGCAGAGAACCTATAAATACAATTTTGATTCTTTATTCTAGGAAGTTTTTTGGGTGAATTCAAGTGTGAGAAAAGAGAGGAAGTTAAGAATGTTCTTTTTTTGTTCATGAGAAGATCCAAGTTCTTGTTGAGAGTTGCAAAAAAATTATTCAAGTAGAAGGAGTTAGAATCTTTCTTCAAATTCATTGTATGACAATAAACTTGTATTATTTGTACATTTGCATAGTGAAGGGAATCAATTTCTTACTCAGTTGGGGTTTTTCCAACCCCGGGTTTCTCTAGGATAAACTCTTGTGTCTCATTATCTTGTAATTTCCTATTTTTAGTATTATGTCGGTGTTTCTTTCATAAACATGATGGTTTTAATGAACTTAGTTAGATTCTTCATTCAATATCACTTAGACACAATCTTTTCATTTTTTTAAAAATAAGTTTATGGATAAATTTATGATTGGGCTTTTAGCCTTGGAGTATATTTGAAGACTTCCTCCAGCTAGTACCCGTAAGGTAATGGCTTAGCAGAATCCACTAACAATAACCTGTTCAAGATCATGAAAAAGGACTATGGAGGTCAATCAAAGGCAGTGACATACTAAAGTAACAATTTCTCTTTGGGATAATAGATTCAATTTAAAATTATAATTTGATAGTTCTCAATTTATCCTTGTTTATGGAAGAGAATGCAAGATCCCATTTTCCCTTGAATTACCCTCATTAGAGATGGATCATAAATTGGAATTGGAAGGTGTAAATCAAAGAGATATTAGAATGGAGAAATTGATTAATCTTGGAGAACTAAGCCAATCCTCCATGACCAAGTTAGAAAAGCACTAGTCGTCAACCAAACAATGGTTTGAAAATAAAGCTAAGCCATAGGCTTTCAAAGCAAGTGACCTAGTCCTCAATTGGGATGCAAAAAAAGCCAAATAAGGTAACACTCCAAGTTTGATGCACTTTGGAGTGGGCCATATATCATCACTTTCTAAAAATATGCCAACTCTTTTGAGTTTTCCAACCTTGATAGAGAGGAAATTCAGATCCTAGTCAATGGGATTCATCTCAAACCTTCTCACTAGGTTGTTTCTTGCATCTTATGCATAATTGTTATTTTATTTCCTTTCTTTATTGTGTTGGAGGATCCTTCCTTTTATTGTCTATTAATCACTGATTGAGTGTCTTTTCCTCAATCCTCGTGGTGATCATATTTTCTTGTAGTAACTGCTTGTGCACTCTCTGCATGTTTCACTTTTAACATGTATGATCTTCTTCTTTTGTACATAAGCTTTGGAGGTCTGTTGTAGTCATACATAGGCAATTTCAATTTCTTTTCCCCGTGGAAAACATCAGGAGATTTTGGGCAGTTCCAAGTTTTATTTAAATTATCCAAAGGGTCAACTTCAAAGGAAAGATAAAAATTATTGTTAAGTTCATGTGAATTCAATGACAATTTAAATTCTAAGGATAAGATTCAAGTTTTAATCTTTAATCCATGCTGAATTGATGCTTCAAGGATACCTATCTTTACATATAGCAAGAAAATATCCCTTGGAGGTTGCCAAACTATTGCCCATAATTTCACCCCATTCAATTTTGAGAAACTCATTTAAGTTATGACTTAGACACCTTTTTCTCAAAAAAGACACAAAACACTAGGTTAGTATTATGTAAAGTGTGTAAATGTAGTGTTCTGCAAGTTATCCTAACATTCAAAACAAAGGAATGAAAACTCAATAATTAGGAAGAGATAAACGATAAAATCCATGGAAGTTAAATTTTTTTCTTCCTCAGGTATTGACAAAAAGGTTTTTTATGGGTTGGAGAGCAAGGTCAAAGTACAGCAGAATATAGAAATGGGGAATCTTAGCACTTCACAGATTGGGGAAGATAATGTTATGCAGACTTTGAAAATATGAATTTCTACAGGATTGGTTAATTCTATGCTAGAAATCATGTAGCCCAATCAATATGAAAGCCATAATACAAGGAAGGATGATGCAGAGCATCATGTAAAAGAGTAAGAAATTTAAAAGGGTCAAAGGTTAAAATCCATGAAAATACTCACATAGTGTTCTGTAGGTTTTACAGATATAGTATTTTGCGGATCTCATAGCTATGAAAAAAATAAATAATGTGAATTATAAATGCTCCATGGGTGAGGGAAAAAGTAGAACGTGGATATTCCAATGTATCACAGATGCCAAAAATAAATCCACTAATCACTCTGGGAACATAGATGTCCATAATAAACCATGGATCATAGAAAATTTGTGAGGTACATGTGACAACCACACCTATTTCTAAACTAGACAAATAACGACCTCAACAACTAGAATTTAATGATGTATGGCATCATCCTACATAGCCTGATGGAATAAGATTGAATCAAGGCACCCATGTTGTGGTGGTTTGATATCTTCAAGATGAAACCCATGTCTGTACTAAAAAATGACACTGCAAAATTCATGGTGCCCATGCTTGTTCAAAAATATTTTAGGGATCAGTACTCTAGCATAGTATTCATCCTTTCTCTCTTCTCTTTCTCTATCTTCCTCTATGCTCATCTATAAATATAACTACTCATGCATACTGAAGGGGTTCTTCTCCTTTTTCTTCCTTCACATATTTTGAATCTTCACTCTCATGAAATCAAAATTTCATGCTTTTGAACTCTACAACTCATGAATTGGGATTTTCTTTCCTCAACTCTCTGTGTAAACTACTAATCATATATTAATACACATGCAAATTCTTTATTTCCTTTAAATGTTGTACGTTTGACATGCATATCTCTTCCCTCTTGTGTATTTCACATTCTTTTTAATTTCTTGCATTAGAGTTGTGTGCATTATTCATGATTTACATTTGTAAACTTACATCTATTTCTCTTAGAACTAGAGAAGTTTTACATTCCAATTTAGTGCATCACCTCCCCTTTATTTTTTCACTTATCTCCTCCTTTTAACTTTCTCCTTGGAATTTTTAACATAGGTTAGATAGTTTAGAGTAGAAGATAGTATAGGATTAGTTGTAGTGAACTGGAATGAAGGGAACCAACCATTTCATTTGGAGAAAGATCATGTGCGATCCAAACAATCATGTTCTAAAAATGTTTCACTGAAATGATGAACCTAATTTCAACAATGGTGAAAATTTTAGCAGAAAAAAAAACTCTATTTTGAAATACCTTGGATTTTTTCTTTACTTTTATAAATTCAATGAAAAACTCTTTCTATTTGGCATAACATTTAGCACAATTTTCAGAAATTAAAAATAACCTTTTTCAATAATAAGGGAATAATAAAAAACATATACACTAATATGATACCCTAACATGACACCTTGACACAACACATTAGCACAACACCTTGATAAAATAACCAAAGGAAATATACCAATTTAACACCATGAGTACTAATGTGATGCGCCTTAATTAACACAATTGCAACACCCCAAGCATAAAATACAATGGCCCAAACACCAATGTGATACCATAAACAAAAATATGACATCCTAAATACTAATGTGACACCCTAAAAAATAATGTGACATATTAAACACCAGTGTGACACCCTAAAATACAACACCCTAAACACCAATGCACAACCTAAATAACAAATGATACACCCTAGAAATCCATGTGACACCCTAGTATGACACCCTAATTATGTGACCCCTAGCGAACAGGACACCATAATATGACACCCTAATTTAGCTCATAAAACCTTAATGCAACACCCTAAAGTGTCACCCTAATGTGACACCATAATTCCAAACCCTATTAATGGGACACCCTAATGTGATACTTTAATGTGACACCCTAATTAGGTCATATTGAGTCCCAAACCACATTAATTTGTTTTAGTTAGCCTAATATGATAATTTAATTATTACGATGACATAACAAGTGAATGGTTGCATGTGGCATTGAAATAAGACATATTGACCCCGATTAACACTAGTATGACACCCTAATTTTTTAGAGTGTATAATGAAACAAATCAAGTATTTGGTGAAACAAGTTACCAAAGTAGGACATATCAAGTATCTTAAATGTTGATGTGATACCCTAATTTCATTATAGGGCTAGATATTTATTATTCAAGTGCCTTGTATAACCAATCCAGACCCATAAACACCAAAAAGACACGTTAATGTCATTATAGGGCTTGATATGTCCTATTTGAGCACCTAGTGTACTAGTGTACTTGATCAGTTAGACGAGACACTCAAATAAGACATATTGAGTCCCCTAAACACCAACATGAGAGATTAATACATTATGATGCTTGATATGTCGTATTTGATATCGTTATGGGGCAAAATTTTATGATCAAGTGATTGATTGCACATGCCAATAAAATAAGACATATTGAGCGCCCTAAACAACAATATTTGGACCTAATTTAACCTAATATAACTTAATTTCTTCTAATTTGATATGATTTAACTTAATTTCCCTTATTTTTGTAAATTTAACCTAAATTGATCTAATTTGAGTTATTTGAGCTAATTGCCTCTAATTTGATATAATTTCCCCTAATTTGACGCAATTTCCCCTAATTTGGCATAATTTGACGCAGTTTCCTCTAAATTGGCTTAATTTCCCCTAATTTGATATAATTTGGTATAAATTATCCAAAGTTGACCTAATTTCCCCTAATTTTCTAATTACCATTCATTTCTCTTAATTTTTCCTAAATTGACCTAATTTACTTTAATATTACAATTTTGTTTTCCCTAATTTCACAAATTACTTCTATTTTCCTAAAATTTGACCTAATTTGATATAATTTACCCTAATTTGACAAAAATTACCATAATATTACAACACCCTAACATGACACCCTATTACAACACTCTAATGATGTGATATCCTAGTATAAAAATGTAATGTTACACCTTAATCATATGACACCCCAATTTGACACCCTAGCACAACACCCTATTATGACACCCTAACACAAAAACCCTAATATGACACCCTAACACAAAGCCCTAATATGGAACTTTATCATGACATTGAAATGTGACACCATAATGTGATACCTTAGAATGGAACCCTAATGCGACACCCCAATGGAGTACCCTTATAACTATACACCCTAATGAGACACCCTAATTAACATAATTGTAACACCCCAAACAACAAATGTGATACCCTAAACACAAATGTGACACCCTAAACAATAAATGTGACACCCTAAACACCAATGTGACAACCTCAATAACAAAAATAATACCCTAAATACTATTGTGACACAATAAACAATAAATGTGACACCCTAAACACTAGGTGATACTCTAAACAATAAATATGCCATCATAAACTCGACTATGACACTGTAAACATTAATGTGACACCCTAAACACTAATGATACACTCTAAAAACTAGGTTGATACCATAAATAAAAAAGGTATCACCCTAAACACTAGTGTGACACTAAATAAACACATATGACACCATAAACCATAACATGACACACCAAACATTGTGTGATACCCTAATCACCAGTACACCACACTCCACAAAAAATGTGACACCTTAAACACTAATGTGACATGCCAAACACTATTATGAAACTTTAAACACAATTTTTATAACTTAAAATATAAATGTGACTCCCTAAACATCAATACAAAACCCTAAAAAATAAATGTGACACCTTAGACACTAGTGAAACACCGTAAAAACAAATGTGACAACCTAAACACTAGTGTAAAACCCTAAAAAATATGACACCCTAAACCCCAATGAGCCACCACAAACAATAGTGAAATGACCCTAACACTAGTGAAATACCCTAAATAAAAAATATGACACCCTAAACCCTAGTGTGACACCCTAAAGACTACTACAACACACTCAAAAACAAAAAACTACACCCTAAACCTCAATGTGACACTGTAAACACTAATAAGTATACATAAACATTAGTATGATAACCTAAACAACAAATATGACAACTAAAACACCAATGTAACACTGAAAACACTAGTGTGATACCATAAACAACAAATAAAATACCCTATAAACTAGTAGGACACACTAATTTATAAATATGACACCCTTAATGACAATACAACACCATAAACACTAGTGTGACAACTTAAACACTAATGTGACACCCTAAACATTAGCACAATAGCCTAAACACTAGTACAACACCATAAACAACAATGTGACACCCTAAACGAAATATCTGGAACCCTAAACACTAGTTTAATGATATAAACAACAAATCTGACACCCTAAACAATAATGTGACACCTTAAAAACTAGTGTGACAACTTAAAAAAATATGACACCCTAAAAACTAGTGTACCACCATAAACAACAAATTGATACTCTAAACACAAGTGGGACAACATAACAAATATATGACACCCTAAAACCTAATGTGACACAATAAACACTATTGCTGTTGATCAGAGAAAATTTGACAGAAAGCCCACAAGAAGTTCGTACAGGAAAACAGGTCTTATTCAAAGGCACGAATGGATAGGGAGAACACGCGCACAGAGCAGAAGTTCAGCTTTCAGGACTTAGCCGTTTTCACTCATGAAGGTCTATTTTTAGAGATGGCATGTAGATCACACAAATGAGGAAGAGACGTGTGCATGCCACACATTGGCTATTTTTGGAGGATTGGATACAAAGAACTTTGCATGGAAACATAGGCCGGAAATAGATCTACTACTGTCAGTTAACTACCAGTAGTCTATTATTAGCACACTTGCATGTGTGGCTAGTTTTGTGACGGTGCGTGGCTAATAATAGCATGCAACCTATTTTAGGAATAGATAAGCAGTGAAGGAAAACTCCCCACCCTTATAAGTATGTAGTAAATTATGTAATAGAGATGGTGAATATATATACATATATCGACATATACAGAGATATGCATACATAGTGAGATTATGCTGCTAAATCTGTTACGTGCATACTATTGTTATTGTAATGAAGCTTTTGTATACTTATTGCATTGAATATAATGGAGGATATTGGCTAAATCTAAGTGTTAGTTCTGTGTGTATCTGAATCTAGTATGTTTTGATCTCATCATGGTTAATATTTAGTTCTTTTCTCCCTTAGAGATAGATTTGGTATGCTCTGTAGAATGATGTGTTAGTAATGGAACTATATGTGTTAAGTATTCATCATGCTAACATCCTACAACAACAACCCTAAAGAGGGACCTGGTACCTTTGTGTGCTTTGGGTGAGCACTCAGTCTAGGCTGAGTGATGTGCCAATGCATGTCTAGGGTCTTATTGGATTTGTATCACTGAATTATAGGCTGCATCATTGGTTCTGTTGTTGGGACCTCTTTTTCAGTTGTTTTCAGGATGGTTCGCGATGAAGACATACCGGTTGACCTTAGCAAGTGTTGAAGAATGGATACGCGATCTGGAAGAAGAATACGCACAGTGGTTCAACACTGGATCTAAGTTTAATGCATGCATGTGGGTGGAACAAAATATGTATGATAGTTTATATGAGATATTTTTTGCTATCTTTCTAGTAGAATTATACGAGTGGCTGATTGCTTATGCATCTAAGCAGAATTGGAGGTATCATGCACACTTGTCTGGACATAGGAAGAATTCAAGGCCCTTTATGATGCTGATATGATTTGGACTCGAGCTGTGGATACGTGGTTTCATGGTTTCTTGAACAGTTATATCTTGGAATACTCAATTTCCACTTATTCATGTCTAGAGGTAGCTGAATTCCAGTTTTTACGATATCCAAGGGGAGCTTACCTACAAGGCATTCCACTGGACAATCAAGATCCTGATGGTAACTTTGAATCTAGAGAGTAAACCAATGGCTAACTAAACCTCACCACACATGGGGGTAGGAGTAGGTTTGGTGAAAGATGACAGACCTAGCGGTAGAAAGGCAGAGAGAGGAAAGGTGGCTTAAGTATAATGAGGCACGCGAGAGGGAGATAGAGAAGCAATGTAACATTGCATCAAAAAGTATGGCATTGAGGAGAGAGATGGCTCGTGAAGGATTTGAAGCTCATGTAGAAGATGTGGAGCTAGAGCATCAGGAACTCCCCCATCTTGGAAAGCATAACAGGGATCCCCCCTCGGCCTCATGTAGAAGTGTGCTAGCAGAGACTACCTAGGCCATGGGTGTGCATTTGAATCCACCTGGTAACCTTGCCCTTGCATTTGGTTTTTTAGCATCTAGTACAACAAGTAGTCAACAAGCTAGTTCAAGCAGTGGGAGAGTAGGAGTGAGTCTTATAAGAGGCACAATGATGGCAGCACAAATGGCTTCATTGTTATATGGGAGTACCTTTTTCAGGTGTATCATCAACACAGAATACAAGTGCACCAATTTTTGGATTAACTTCTGGGAGTAGTAACGCTTCACAGACTGTCGGGGTACAGTTCAGTTCTACTATTGGGACACAGGGAAGTACATCTTCTGGTCTGACCCCAGCTATAGGTTTGGGATTAGGAGGCATAGGTAGCTCTGGTTCAGGTGGATCTGGAGGTTCTAGAGGTAGGGGAAACACAAGGAGGTTCTGGATTAGGTGGGCAAGGTCCGCACCAACCCCAGAATATTTACATGGAAATGTCTCTTCGTCTTCCAGAGTATAGGGGCATAGAAGATGTTGAACATGTGAACATATGTGTGAAACATTGTGGTGCGTAAAATGGAATCATGATCTTCTGAGCTGTAGGGAAAGCCAATTTGCTACTACATTATAAGGGCGCACACACAGCTGGTACAAAATTTTTGACCCTGATCACACTTGTGTAGATTATATAACTTTAAAGGATGCATTCCTTAAAGATTTTCATATCCCTGAGTTTGAGCAGAAGAGTATAAGTGCACTCAAGGATATTAAGAAAGGCACTACTGAAAGTGTTAGAGAGTATGATGCATAGTTTAAAACGTTTGTTATCAAAGCTTTCTTATGACATACATGCAAGCCAACATGCACAATGGTTCGTTGGGGTCTTGATTACCCCTTTTAGGAGGGCATTATCACATAAGACATACACTGATCCATGTGAAGTACTTGAAGAAGCCTTGCACACTGAGGCAGTTGGAAGCATAGATACTGGGGTGAGCCCATTTTTAGAAGCACAAATAACAGCTATGGAAAAATAGTTGGAGAAACTATTAGAAAATTCAACACACGAGATGTGCACAGGGATTTGGTGCACAGATTGTGAAGTAGAAGGTCACACAAAGGATAGTTTTCCTCACAGAATAGTACACTCATTGCTGATGGATTGTGAAATATGCCATTTAAACCATGATGCTAGTCGCTGCCCATTATTACAATGCGCGATAAGGAAGAACATTTCAAGCTACTATAAAATCTACAGGTCCACGACTCATGACACAAAAGACTACCGAGCTGATTGGACAGATCCATGATGCTATAGATATTGGTGTACGACAGACAGGAGTTTTAGATAAATCTAAGGGCAAGAATGAGCATCAGGACCGGGAGCACAATCAGGCATGCTATGATCGGAATGAAGGGTGTTTTGAAGGCAGTCGTGGCAGAGGTCGAGGATACCACGGTGGATTCAGAGGATGAGGCCGTGGTAGTGGAAGAAGTGAGTTTCCTCGTGAAACATGTTATACATGTGGATCTCCTGACCACTATAGGTGTGAATTTCCTCATAATATTACATGTTCTTTCTGCAAAAAGAACCATATCTATGAGGAGTGCCCAGAATTATATGAACATCTGAGTAAACAACATAAACAAGAAAACAAAGGTGCAGGGATGGTTAGGATACTGCACGCTATTGAAAATCAATGGATGCCTAAGATGGAAGCATAATCTAAGGCACTACAAGTGAAGATCATGACCCATGTTGAGGCGGCACGTGCCAGGGAAGCATTACAACAGAAACCTACCATCACTAAAGAGGAGGTTCTTCATGCATGGTACCCAGATCCTGCCTATCAGAAGGAGGTTTATCAGGAAACCATGGAAGTTCTAAGGAATCTTCAGGGTGAGATACAATACTTAAAGGAGTAGAAGAAAGCATCAGAGATGGTCCAAACTGATATAGATGACTTGAGATAAGTGTGCAAAATTTTGCACAAGGAAAACATCATTCCACTATTAGGGAGTTGGTTAAAAGGAAACACTTTGCGTGCAAGTACTAAGACTGGACGAGAGATCCTTCATGAAAATATTCCTCCTCATAGCCTAGATTATGACAAGGAAATCACTCTGAATGTTATTGTAGATGGGTGGCTATTGAGTAATATACTAATTGATACATGCACAGAAGTCAATGTTCTTACCTTGGATGCATGGGTACAAATGGGAAGACCCCCATTACAGCCATCCTCTAATGTATTATTCATGGCTAATCAGACTAAGGCCACTCCCATAGGAGTTTTGAAGGATGCATCCATTACCATACAAGGAGCCAAGTTCACTAGAGACTTTGAAGTTTTAGTGCTGCAGAGTCAGATAGCTTCCCAACTCTATTGGGGCATCCTTGGTGCTATGCAAATAATGTTGATCTTTGGTTCAAAAAGGGCTATATTAGTTTTTAAAATAAAGAGGAAAGAGTTATTATCCCTTTAACAGATGGAAAATATATGCCCTATGTTGAGCCCTTAAGTGAAGAAGATCTGAATAGGATTTATGTACGTGCCATCCGAGATCTAGAGATGATTGAACCAACCAAAGAAGGACTAATTTAGTGGGAGGATGCATAGTCTATTAGCAATACTACAAGTGTTTTTTGTGATAATTGGGCTCACAACACTTATGAGTTGGTAGGGCACAGAAGTAAAGAGCATATTCCCTTGAGGCACAAAACCACATTATGTCAGGAGGATAGGTAACAACTTGGTACCTTGTTACACAGGAGAAGGGGATCCCATGGTATTCCTGTGTGCCATGGAAGAAAAATGGATAGAACCACTAGAAATAAGAAATATGCTAGCATATACACTATGTGGGATAGTAGCATGCTGGTGGGTGGTCCACAGGGATAATCTTGTCAGATGGAATGAAATTGGGATTGCTCTTACTACTAGGTTCTTTAGGAGAAATGCACCTACTCAAATCCCTGCTTATCATGGTAATCATCCTGTTCAACACCATGTTTAGAAGTGTGAGAGACTCTGGACAAAAGGGCAGGAAGCTTTACCACCTTCACTATGGGTGCACTAGTTTTATTCCACTTTGCAAGGCTACGCGCGTGCTTGGTATGTATATGCAGAACTCCATAGAGAAACTAGAAATTGGTAGAAGAATTTAATTACAGGAATGGACCAGAGACATTTGAATTCTTCTCTAAAAAGCCTCTGATAGAAGAAACATTGAAAGTTATCAAGTGCTTAACTATGGGGGATAGTGCCAAGGCTGAAGAACTCCTTTAGGAGTTATTAGATAAAGAAGACTCAGGAGCGCGTCTTGATGAAGAACCAGAGGCCGATGTAACATTACTTTAATGCACTTGCCTTGAGAAAGAGAAAGGAAAAATGGTCTATTTAGTAGATGATGAAGAAGTAGATAATCTAGGATGTAAACCATTCAACAGGGAGATGTGAGGTATTGGACAGTGTAGATAAGACCAAACATGCCTATCATGAACCAATGAAGACAAAGCGGGTGAATATTGGAATAGATACTGAGCCTAAGGAAGCCATAATTGGAGACTATTGGTCAGACTCTGAAGTGGAAAAAAATCATAGAGTTACTAAGGAATTTCTGGGACTTATTTCCTAGGGGGTTCCATGAACTTAAAGGCATGCATGAATCATTAGGGGAGATGAAGATAAAGCTTAAAGAGGGTGCTGTGCCCAGTTAGAAAGAGACCTTACAGAATGAACCCCAATTTGTGTGAAAAGGTCAAAGAAGAGATTGATAACATGTTGAAGTCTGGGATTATCAAGCCCCTTGATGAGTCAGAATGGGTTAGTCCAATGGTGATCAGTATCAAGAAGGATGGATGGATTAGAATATGCGTGGACTATAGGGAGCTGAATGTTGCATGTGTAACTGATCCATTTCCTATGCCATTCACTGAGGAAATACTAGGAGTTGTATGGTGTGAAATATATTCATTTATACATGGGTTCTCTGGGTATCATCAGGTTAGGATTACCCAAGAGGATCAAGAAAAGACTACATTTACTACTGAATGGGGTAGATTTGCCTATACTGTAATGCCTTTTGGTCTGAAAAATGCGCCTGTTGTATTTTCGGGCATAGTTGTCCAAGCATTCAAGGAATTTATTCATAACTTCTTACAGGTATATTTAGACGATTGGATGGTGTATGGATTAGTTAAGGATCACTGTGACAATCTATGCTTAATGTTTGAATGGTGTAGATAGTTGAGTATCTCTTTGAACATCAAGAAGTGCATATTTGCTACACCATTTGGGATACTTTTAGGACACATAATCTGTAAGGAGGGTTTATTGGTTGATCCAACAAAGGTTGTAGTCATTATAGGCCTAAGGGATCCTACTAGTCAAAGTGAGGTGTGTGGATTCTTGGGTCATACAGGATATTACAGAAACTTTACCATATTTTATGCCAAATTTTTTACACCATTAGAAGAGTTACTGAAAGGGAAAGGTATGTTCTACTAGGAAGAATAATAGCAACGCGCATTCGAGACATTAAAGGAGAAACTTACCACTATGCCTATTCTATGTTTTCCTTTGTGGGACAAACCATTTCATGTACATGTTGACGCCTCTGGCATGGCCATTGGCGCAGTGTTGGCTCAACCTGGAGAAGGTATTATAGATCATCCTATCTATTTTGCTAGTAGAAAGCTGACTCCTACAGAATAGAATTACACAACTACAGAGTGCAAAACTTTGTCAATGATCTATGCGTTGCATAAATTTTACCAATACCTAAAAGCTACACCATTTTTCTTTTATACAGATCACATGGCATTGAAGTATTTGGTAAATAAACCTATTTTACAAGGGTTCATATGTTGATGGGTGCTCTTATTTCAATAATTTGATTTCACGGTTGTGGTAAAACTAGGAAAAAGTAATTCTGGCCTAGACCATCTATCAAGAATACAACCAGGAGAAGAAGCACAAGAAATTGAGGATACCATGCCAGATGCACAGTTATATAGGTTACAATGCATGCCATCAGAACTAGAGGACATTGATGTCTTTCTACGAATAGGGATGGCACCAGAAGGAATGGAATCCTTGGAGAAGAAACAACTTGCTATACGTGTCACACCTTATATGTTAATCAGTGGTGACTTGTACAAATTGGGCTGAGATAAAGTATTACGCCATTTTGTATTGGAACATGAGCGTGTGGGTATTATGGAATTACAAGTGGCCACTGTGTCGGTGATGCCACATCGCACAAGATTCTATTCGCTAAATTATGGTGGGGGACCCTCTATAAAGATTGTAAGGAATTTTGTAAGGCATGTGATCATTTCCAATGTCTTGGAAAACCAAGTCACTGAGATGAAATGCCTCTGAGACCTATTACTAGGGCAGAACCGTTTGAGAAATGGGCTATAGATTTTCTGGGTCCTATTTCACTAGCTACATGCAGAACTTGCATAGACTATCTGACAAGGTGGGAAAAGTAGCACCCACAAAGGACTGTGCAATAGCTACAATAAACCAATTCCTATGGGAAAACATTATTACAAGGTATGGATGTCCTTTGAGTTTGACTAGTGATAGGGGCACACATTTTCTTAATGAGATAATCAAAATTCTATTGGATGAGTTTATGATTGCACACCATAAGACTAAACCCTATCATCCTTAGGTAAATGGAACTGCTGAAGCTTTCAACAAAATTTTGAGCCAGACATTGACAAAAATATGTGATGTTGGAAGAAAGGATTGGGATGATAAAGTCTCTGCACTACTTTGGGCATATTGAAAAACATAAAAAAGGTTGAACAAAGCCACACCATTTCAGCTAGTGTTTGGCGCAGAAGCCATTCTTTCTATGGAATTTATGTTACCTTCTTTATGTATTGTGTGCGCTGGAGGTCTAGCTGATGAACAAGATTTAGAAGAATGAATTGAAAAGATAATTAAGTTGGATGAGAGATGAGCCATAGCACGTTGGATTCAGAAGTAAGAAAATGCCAGGTAGAAAGCATGGTATGATAGAAACGTAAGGGATAAGAAGTTTGAGATTGGAAAAATGGTACTTCTCTATGATTCTAAGTTCTTATGCCATCCAGGAAAACTTAAGGTACATTGGTTAAGGCATTATGTTATCACTTATATCATTGAAACAGGTGCTTGCCAATTAGAAGCACTTGATGGAACACAGCTACCCGGTTACTTTAACGGGAGTAGGCTGAATTCCTACTATAAATAAGTCTTTTTGGTGTTTGTAATAAGGCAGTATTGCCATTTAGATTAGGTTTTCAATTCTGCATTCCCTTAATATGTTTCCTTCTTTTTCGCTAGCTTTATCATTAAGTTATTGTTCTTATGTAATGCACATGCTTGCGCGCATGAAGCTAATTACTATATGAAGTATGTTTATGAGTAGAGGACTGCCCGTACTTTTAGTGTGGGGTGGTTTTTGATATCCAAGTACATGAATGTTGGAATTAAATGACGAAAGGAATAAGTTGTTACGAGTGCTTTTCAAGTCAAAGGTTTGCTTCTAAAAAGTTACCAAATATGGAGTTGAATGAAGGGACAGTATAACATGAGGTAAGCAGAGGCCATAACAACTACTAGAAGAAGGTGCAGTGACATGGTAATCAGGTGCAAGGAAGTGTGCTAAAGATAAGTATGTGACTAGAGGGTAGGAAGGTGCGTTAGAAGGTTAAAGCTAGGGCGCGAAGATGTACCACATGGAAAGAATGGAATTGGTCAATTAATGAGAGGATATTTGGTAGGTGAAGGAGTAATGAATGCATCAAAAATTTGAAAATGAGAGTTCATTTTTACCATTATGATTAAGATTATTTAAAAAATAGCTAAGTGCGAAGAGCTGAGTAATCGAATTAAGGTGCGAGAGGTGTGTAGCCAGTTTTGACGAAGATATCTATGCATAGAAAGAGCTTGCGTCCCCAGTGGTGAAGGGTTTGAGCAAAGCAAGGTGAAAGAGAGGAGTGAGGGCATGTGATTTCACCTAGGGCACGCTGAATCGAGCTAGGGTTTGATTCACACACTGTAGAATTCAAGAGGTGAGTATTTACAAAGGATTACAAGGTAGAAATGGCACCCAAGAAAGAAATTGTAGAAGGAGTGAAGGGAAAGAAGAAGGTAGTCGTAGAAGAAGAGGAGATGGCTCCTGAAAGCAATTTTTCTGAAATATAATATCCAGAGGGGGTCATCACAGGCCAGGAGAGGGATTCTCACATAAGGAGAAGCAAGGTGAGTGAGTACAATCACTATACCGTAGAAAATAAGGAGTTTGATGCCTTGCTAAACACAAAGATGGAAGACATGCGGGTGTACAATGATGCTGGCGAGAAGCTCTTGAAGAAGATTAGAGTTTACCAACTATACGAGCTCCCTTACTTCAAGAAATATGAGCCCTTGTACCAGTGGCTCATGAGTAGAGTCCACGAAGATTTTTTCTACTTTGTAGGACGTAGAGCCAGAATCTCAGCCGCACTAATCTCCACGGTAACAAGATTGAAGGGAACAGGGGAATATTTAAAATATGATTTAATAGACAAGGCCACAATAATGGAGACCAAAAAGGAGTTGGGGTACATAAAGGGTCCGCACGGCATGGACATAGATAAACTGAAGAAGTATTCAATTGTGCAAGTAGCCGCACATCTTGTTACAAAGTTAAATGACCAAGAGAGGTGATTAGAAGTGAATACCATGTGGCTACACATTGCTAAAAATATGTAAGGGGTAATCTACAACATTTCACGTTACATTGTAGAAACTATCATTGAGGAAACACACACAGGAGGAAAGATCAACTTTGGAACTATTCTGTTGTCGCTGGTGTTCATGGAGATTAGAGTACCTGATGGAACAAAAGAGAAGATATAGGAGTATCCCATGGAGCACAAGTCACCTACAGAACACTTCAAAAATTACTTATGTGAAGGATCCATGACAAAAAAGGTCAAGAAAAGGGTTGAGAAGTGGTATGATAAGATCTGCCTGGACTTTGAAGAAGAATGGCACATCCCCAAGGAGTTGCCTTTAGTGGTTGGAAAGGTAGTTTGGTTTGTTGTATACCAACAATTTTTCATAGTGCGGTTTTCCATGAAGGATGGAGAATGGATCCCTTGGTGTAAGCTACCATATGCCTTCATAGTAAGGTACTTCTAGCCATCGGTACATAGGTTCTCAGACACGCGACACCTAACGTTCAATGCAGATAAGGTAGATTGTGAGTACCACACGCTAAGGAAGAAATATGTGTATCCAGGACAAGGTGCATACATTGAAAGGATCATTTTAGATGTATTGAGTATTAAACTAGTAAGTTTGGCTATTGGAGACATTGGAGAAGCATTAGTGTACCTCCAACTAAAGCCCAAGTTGGAGAATAAAAAGTATGTCGAAGATGAGCTCACACTTCCAACACCACCAAAGGGTAAGCATACCATGGAGAACATTCTAGTGCCTAAGCCCAAAAATCTGATTGAATTAGAGGATGAGGAGGATGAGCACGAGGATAGTGGTGGTTTGGAACATAGAGGTAGAAGACATCCTATGAATAAGGTTGAAGATGATTTTGCAACTACACCACCTCAGCCATAAGAGGGGGATGATGAGGACTTGGATGCATTCCAAGGAGAGCACATATTTAAGAGAGTGTTCAGGAGAACAAGGATCCAAGGTGCTACTCCACAAATAGTGCGTAGATCACCCAGACTCTCTCCACAAAAGGAGAAAACCACCAAAAGGAGAAGGAAACTAAAATTGAATGAGGAAACAAAAGAGTCAGTGGAAAGTGTGCCTAACTTTCCTACACCTCCAAAGAATGTAGAAGAATAAAAAGATGAAGAAGTGAAAAAATGATAAGAGGAAGAAAAAGGAACATATGAAGCAACTACCGAGACTACTCAGGACATGGAAACACAAGTTCCAAATCTAGAAGCTCAAGTTCCTAAACATCTGAGGTCAAGAAGAACAAGTGGGGAACACATTCCACTAACCGTGGGTTATGCAGAGGACACAGGTAAAATTTTCCATGCCCATTTCTAGAGCACGTTGACACAAAAGGAATTATATGGTTGGGAATTAATGGATGAAGATATGGCTATAATGTGTAAAAGGAATCATTTATCATGGTCGATGCACACACACATGAATGAACCAAATTTTGATGTGTGTGAGGAGTCATGCATATCAAGGAGGTTGAAAAAGACACCTTAGGCTAGACTCATGACAGTAAAGCCTACTGTTATATTAGGTGAACATGTGAGAAATACATTAGTAAAAGCCTCAACAGAGGTGGCGAGGTAGGATATGGACAAGGCTGCCATAATTAGGGCACTAAGTGAAGATATCAAAACTAAGGATGGGGAGATAGCGTGCTTAACGTAGGAAAGGGACTTATCATAGAAAAATAACTTTGTATTTATCAGCATCGTAGAGGAAATTGGTGATAATATCATAAGGGTTAGGCCACATTTGGAGCCAAAGGTACCAAAGATGTTTCCTTTGGCAATACACTATGTATGTACATTGGTGGACCTAGTGCATAAAGATTAACCTCTGCACATGCTAGTGCCAAAGGATCCAACAAAAGAGGTAGAGCGAGAAAAGGATTCAGTGATGCAAAATATTACATCATATGAAGGACTGCTATAAGCACTACGGGAAGAACTAGCGAAGGAAGACCAAGCCTTGAACATCTGTACAAATCCAGAGGCGCTATTCAACATAAAAACCCTGGAGGAGAATAATGAGGTCTAGAAAGTGATGAAGGATGACACATTGGGCCACAGAGAGAGGTTAGTAATGGTTAAACAGAAGCACGAGGCTCTGATAACAGCCTAAGAACCACACAAAATTTGGCTAGAGGAGCTTGGGAAACTCATTTGTGCAAAAGATGGATTTGCTAGAGGGAAGGATGACTACAATGTCTAACATTGTGTTGGTCTAGCAGAATGAGAAAGAGGAGATTGCGAAGGATGAACTAGAGTCTGTTGCCATGGACATTCCAGGAAAAAGAAGAGGAAGAGCTCGCTCAGTGGCAAGCCTTGGAAGCAGAAATAAAGAAGCAATATCCCGAGTTGTCCTTCAAGTTGAAGCAGATGAAGTTGTCATATAGACATTATTATTTATTTATAAACAAAATTCTTTTTATTCTTTCCATTCAAATTCTTTACTTCAGTTTTGGAGAACCATTTTTGGGGCAAAAATGAAATTAGTGTGGGGTAATGTTGATCAAAGAACACTTGACAGAAATCCCACAAGAAGTATGCATGGGAAAACATGTCTTATTTAAAGGTGCGAACGGATAAGGAGACACACCCACGGATTAGAAGTTCATCTTTCGAGACTTAGCCATTCTCGATCATGAAGATCTATTTTTAGAGATGGTACGCAAAGCACAAAAATGAGGTAGAGACGTGTGCGCCACACACTGGCTATTTTTGGAGGATCAGATACATAGTAATTTACATGGACACATGTTAGAAATAGATCTACTACTGTCAGTCAACTACCAATAGTCTATGGTTAGCGCACTTGCATGTGTGGCTAGTTTTGTAATGGTGGGCTAATAATAGCATACAACCTATTTTGGGAATAGATAAGCGGTGAAGGGAAAGTCCCCACCCTTATATATATGTAGTGAACTGCGTGGTAGATAGAGATATATTATGGTGAATATACAGACAGAGAGAGATATACATATATATACATATATAGTGATATTATGTTGCTAAATCTGCTACACACATACTACTATTATTGTAATGAAGCTTCTGTATACTTATTGCATTTAATATAATGGAGGATATTGGCTGAATCTAAGTGTTAGTTCTGTGTGTATCTGAATCTAGTATATTTTTTTATCTCAACATGGTTAATATTTAGTTATGTTCTCCCTTCGAGATAGATCTAGTATGCTCTGTAGAATGATGTGTTAGTAATGGAACCGTATGTGTTAAGTATTAATCATGCTAACATCTTGCAACAACCCTAAAGAGGGGCATGGTACCTTTACACACTTTGGGTGAGCTCTCAGTCTAGGTTGAGTAATGGGCCAGCACGTCTAGGGTCTTATTGGATTTGTATCATTGAATTTTAGGTTGCATCGAGTGTGACACCCTAAAAATAAATGTTCCATCCTAAACATCAAAATGACATGATAAACACTAGTAAGCCACCTGAAACACTAGTGAAACACCATGAAAAATAAGTCTAACACCCTAAACACCAATTTGAAAGACTAACAAGTGCTTGTGACATCCTAAACATTACTGCAACACCATAAAAAAAAATGTGACACCTTATAAAATAGTGTGGTACCCTAAAAAATATGACTTCCTAAACCCAAATGCAACACCAAAAACACTAGTGCAATAACCTAAACACTAGTGTGGCACCCTAAACAAGAAATATGACACCCTAAAGAATAGTATGACACTGTTAAAACTAGAGTGATACCCTAAACACTAGTGTAAAACCTAAACACCAATGTAAAACCATAAACATTAAATGTGACACCATAAACAATAGTGTGATACACTAAACACTAGTGTGAAACTATAAAAAAAAATGTGACACCCTAAACACTAGTGTGGCACCCTAAGTACTAGTAGACCACCCTAACGAACATATAGGACACCCAAGACATTAGTGCACCATCATATAATAGGACACCCTAAACCAAAACATAACATATTAAACATGAGTTTGATACCCAAATCACTTGTTTTATTCCTTAAATAACAAATGTGACACCCTAAACACCAATGTCACATGCTAAATAATAGTACGACACCCTAACCACTAGTGTAACAACCTAAGAAACAAATGTAATACTCTAAACAACAATGCAACACCCTAAAAAAAATGTGACACCCTAAGAACTATTGTGATACCCTATACAAAAGTGACACCCTAAACACTAACGCAAAACCATAAATAATAAAAATGACACCAAAAACCCTAATGTGACACTGTAAACACTAGTACAAAAACCTAACAAACTAGTGTTACACCCTAAAAAATATGACACCCAAAATTATAATGGTACATAAATAATAAATATGACATCATAAAAACTAGTGAAACATCCTAAAAAATGTGACACCCTAATAAAAAAATACAACACCATAAAACACAGTGTGAAACCATAAACACTAATTCAACACCCCAAACATTAATGTGACAGACTAAACAAAAAATGTGACACCATAAACACCAATGTGACACCCTAAAAAAAATATGACACCCTAAACAACTAATATAACACCTTCTGCCTCCTTGAGTGATGGTCGGATGTGTGTTTGGTGGTTATTAGGTACCTTACTTTGGAAGGCAAACTTAGAAAGTTATTTTCCTGCCAATTTTTTATCCTTAACTACCTGCATAGGAACTAACATATGAGTTTCCCTTTCTTTCTCCTCATATACCTTACCTCATTTATCAATGATTATAAAAAATATAAAGTGGAAACTTCGTTGCATCATGGGTTGATTATGTTAATGTACCATAAAGGTAAACCTATGCTCCCATCCCAATGCCTTGATCATATGGAGGTGGGTTCAGATAATGAAACCCTTTTTGATCATCTAAATCACATTTAAAAATGTGGGCAACAGGAAAATTGGGATGGAATTGCTATGAATATCATCTGCAATCTGAAACAGGGAGATAAATCCCTTGGGAAAATTGTTGCTAGCAAGGAAAGGGAAAGAAACAGGGTGGATTCAGAAAATAGGATTCTTAGGATTGACTCCATGGACGATATGATCATTTTGGTCAATGAAAATATTGTTCAAGAAATTAGGGAGTGTCACAGAAAAATTGATGTGCAAAATAAGAGAGTAGGTGGGATTAATGCAGAAATCATCATGTAGGAATAGAGAATTTCCATCCTCTAGGATCAAATTACCAAGTCTGAAGTAGTGTAAGGTATGGAAAACATATGTCTGGAGATGAACAACTTGTAGGAAAATGAGCTCATGGAAATGTAAGGTAAGGCTCCTACCGATAATGTCCTTAAAAAGGTTTCCATTTCATGGAACGATGATCTCGAGGGATCCATGGATAAGGGACCTATTGCGAGAAGTAGAAGTAGTGCCTCCTCAAACAAAGCTAACAGATGGTGACACTTTGGCTACACTTTTGCACTAGACATGTGTTAGTTTTTAAACTCTAGTTTCCATGGATTTTATTAATTATTATTGTAAAAAATGTTCCTTTGTAGACCTAGTGATGGTCGTGGCTTGCTTCGGGGTTCCCTTTTGGTCAAGTTTGTTTGACTCGGGACCCTTGGTTTATTTTTTGTGGCTTTTCTATTTCTTGGCCTCTTTTTTGTATAGGGTTTTTTGGTCCCTTCAAAACTAAACATTTTTTTTACCTTATGTAAAAAATGGGACACCTTAAACATTAGTTTGACATCCTAAAAAATAAATATGACACTCTAAAATCCATTATGATAACATAAACACTTAGGTGACAACCTAAACACTAGTGAGACGGCCTATAAAATAAATGTGACACCTTAAACAATAATGTGATACCCTAAACACTATTATGACACACTAAAAACTAAATAGACACCGAAAATAACAAGTGTGACATCCTAAACACCAATGTGACACCTTAAACACTATTGGGATACCTTAAACACTAGTGTGACACCCTAAACACCAATGTGACACCATAAATACTAGTTGAATACCTTAAAAAACCAATGTGACACCATAAAAACTAGTGCAAAACACTAAACAACAAATTTTACACCCTAAAAATTAGTCTGATATTGTAAAAACGTATCACCCCTTAAACGTTAGTGTGACACCATAAAAACAAATCTGACACCTTAAACCCCAATATGATACAATAAACAATAGTTCGATATTGTAAATACTAGTACCTACCCCAAACAAAAAATATGTCACCCTAAACACTAATGCAACAAAATAACACTAGTAGGACACCCTAAAAACTAGTGTAACACCCTCAAAAACAAATGTGACACCTTATACACCAATATAAATTAGATAGACAAATATCAAAATAATGATTACAATTTTGTTACAACCCTAAAATTTCATTATTCTTGTTTGATTTTCCTATCTATCCACTACTAGATCATCCTAGAATAACTTGATTGGTATAATCCCTGTATAATCCTTTCATTTATCTTTTAACCTATAGAAATTTATGGTTTATAGTGTTACTAATGATAAGAGATAATGAAAATAACCACTCTAATTGAGAGTACCTACATAGGTTTAAGCTTAACACTTCAAACTAAGGAAGATTTATTAGAGTAAATAAATATATTTGAAAATATCTTCTATTTAGATGTATTAAATTTTCTTATTAATCCATGAAAATAATTTTTTTGTACATTTTCTCTAATTACTTTCACATACTAGTAATTTAAGCTTATATAAGCTACTAAGTATGCCAAAACTATCAGGTAGCTAGCATGAAACTATACTGTGACACCTTAGCAAGACAAAATAATATAAAATCCTATGCAAAACCCTAATGCAACACCATAATGCCACACATTATTAATGGGATACCCTAAAGTGGTATTATAATATGACACCCTAATCAATTCATATGTAGTTTGAAACCACATTAGGTGGTTGCAATTATCCTAATATGAAAACCTAATTATTATGATGACCTAACAAGTGGATGGTTGCAAGAGGCGCTCAAATGGGAAATATAGAGCCCTATTAACGCTATTGCAACACCCTAATGTTATTAGAGTGTATCATGTAACCAATCAAGTATTTGGTTGCATAAGGCACTGAAGTAGGAAATATCAGGTCTCCTAAATGTTGATGTGACACCCTAATATAATTATAAGGCTTGATATATCATATTCAAGTTCCTTTTGCAACCAATTGACCCCCCTAAACACCAACATAACACCTAAATGTCACTAGAGGGATTGACATATCCTATTTGAGCACATGATATACTAATAATCAAGTGTTAGGTTACACAAGACACTCAAATAAGAGATATTGAGCCCCCCCTAAACACCAACATGACACCCTAATATCATTATGAGGATTGATATGTTATATTTGATATCATGATGGGGCTTAATTTCATTATTAAATGATTGATTGCATAGGGCAGTAAAATAAGACATATTGATCCCTTTAAACATTAATACATGGACCTAATTTGACCTAATATAGCTTAATTTCAACTATTTTTGGAAATTTGACTTAAATTAACATGAATTCTTGTAATTTAACCTTATTTGAGCTATTTTACCTAATTTACACTAATTTAACAATTTGGCATAATTTGACCTAGTTTTATCTAACTTAGCCTAATTTGATACAAATTACCAAAAATTTACATTTTCTTCTAATTTGACCTAATTTTCATTAATATCTCCTAAATTTTCAATTTCCCCCTAAATTTTCCTCATTTCCTTTAATATTACAAATTTCCCATTTTAACTAATTTCTCAAAATTTGAATTACTTTGATATATTTTACCATAATTTGACCAAATTTCCCCTAATTTGACCTAATTTCCCCTGATTTAACATAATTTTATATAATTTGCATTAGATTGACCTAATTTCCCATAATTTGATCTATTTCCCCATATTGTCCCCTTTTGACCTAATCTGATGTAATTTACCTTAAGTTGATCTAATTTCCCCTAATTTTATATAATTTCCCTTAATACAAACCCTAGGAGAAAATCCTAGCATGACACCCTAATACAATACCATAACACAACACCCTAATGATGTGACATCTTAACATGACATTATAGTGTTACTCCTTAGTCATGTGAAACCCAAATGCCACATCATATCAAAACACCCTAATATAACACCCTAGCATAATAATACCGTAATAAAACCCCTATCACAACACCATAATGTGACACCCTAATATGGCACCTTCGAATGATACCCTAATGTAATACCATAATACGACACCCCAATGGAACACTATTATAATTACACAATTTAATGTGACACCGTAATTAACACAAGTACAACACCAAAAAAAAATACTCTAAACACCAAGTCAACAACTTAAACACTATTTTGACACCCTAAACAACAAATGTGACACCCTAAACACCAATGTGACAACCTAAAAAAACATGGTACCATAAACATTACTGTAACACCCTAAACACCAATGTGACAACCTAAAAACAAACATGATACCATAAACATTACTGTAACGCCCTAAACAACACATGTGACACCCTAAAAAACAACTGACACCCAAAACCCCAATGTGACACTATAAACACTAATGTGACAACCAAAAAATTAGTTAGATAACCTAAACAATAAGTGACACCATAAATAAAAAGGCAATACCCTAAACACTAGTGTGACACCCTAAAATACAAATATGACACATGCAGACACCCCAAAAATACCCATTACACTTTATAACATCTAAAAGTAATACCAAATCCATTATCCACCCCCCCATATATTACTTCTATAATTAATTTAATTAATTATTTTACACACACTATATAGTATACACCTCTTTGGATAATTTAATTAACTATTTAATTAAATAAAAAACCAATTATATACTCACCCTCCACTAATCTCCACTTCACTATCCAACTCACTCAAGTTGAACTTTTTACTCCACTAAAATTCTAGAATTTTATAAACATGAAAGAAAATATTCACGTACAACCAACTTTGGAATAAAATCAAGAGCCAACTAATTTTAAATAAATCCTCTTAATTTATCATTCAAATATCTAACTACATAGAAAACATCAACCATGTTAAATAAGTAAATTGAAATCAATAGCCTAGAACTTAGTCAATTCAACCTTCCTCAATCCATGACCTCTTCTTTATCTATAGATAATAAGCTTTGTTCCTCACAATTCATCATTGGAAGCTTGGATAATTTACAATGTTAATCTACCAAAATATTATTTAAGATCATTTGAGTACACCCTTATGCTGCCCAATTGATCACTTATCCAATCCAATCCATCATTCAATCACCAACCCAATCCATCTTTGCTCGCACCTTTCATTTGAAATGTTTTTGGAGTATCCACATAGAAAATAAGCATATGTAACTTCATCAGGACCAAATTTTTTTTCCTTAGATGTTCCAATATGAGATGGTAAGGAGATTATTGAGAAGGTTTAGTTTTATTTTTATATATGTACCTTCTCATTTTCTATAGTTTCTCTTATACACATTTTAGCACGCTCGATGGGACCTCCCCACACATTTTGCTCTTTTTTATCGAATCCAACATCTTCATTGTCTTATTTATGTTGTTTACAATCTACTAAAAAGTTTGTAGGTGATTCCACAGGCATGTTTGATATCAGTTTCAAAAAAACCATTCATTTTGGTTGTATTCTAATATTTAGTGCAGGTATATGTGATCTACATTTTTCTTTCATCATGTTCCCTATCGTAACCCACAATCTGCATTAACATTCTTTTTCTACCTTTATTTTGTAGGTTTTGCATTTTTTTGTAGCATATGCGTTACCGCTACCTTGAGTGTGTTTTTGTTAAACTTTTAACACTAGCGCGCTTCAGTTTTCTAACCTTTTGTAGGCTTGCGTTAGTGTGAAATTAGATGTGCTATCGTAACCGGTGTTAGTGTTTATGTCCGTGCATTAGCCTTAAATTGGTTTTACTATAATTCATTAAAGGTGCATTTGTGTATGATTTGAAGTGTGTTTGCATTACCTATATTAGCATCAATGTCCTTGTATTAGCGTTAAAGTAGTTGTGCTAGTGTTCTGTGTAATTTTATTTTTTCTAAATTTCTAGAATGTTTCTGCTTACTTCCCTATTGTTTTATATGTTCTGACACTGTTATGTAGCTTTTTCTAAAACAAAAATATTTAGATCTAATATCCATCGTGTTTCCCTTTCTACCATTCTCTTTTTTAATCAAAATTCGTGTATTCTCTTCTCTTGTTCCTTTGAATGATATTGAGAATCAAAATCAGTTGAGATTATTTTGTTAGTCATTTCATTAAATCATTTCTTATTGTTTTCAAGATAAAAATCCACATATTATCTTCTCTTTCATCTTGAAATGATCTTGAGAATCAGAAATGACCAAGGTATTTTATTATAAAAATTTCTCCTAAATTTTCCTTGCACTAAAACTATTAATCCATTTTTGGCTAGATTTTATGCTCGACTAAAACATGTAACCTAGTAAGTTAGGGGATAAATCCCCTTCATTTAATGGTGAAGCTCTCGTATGCTTTATTTGTTTACTCGAACACCTATCTAACATTTCAGGGGTATTACTTTAACTGTATAGCTTGTGAACCACAACTAAACAAGTTGGCAGCAAGTAAGCAGGCGCTTGGTAACCAGAATGTGAGACGTAGAAAATAGAAGTAGAAAGAATAAATTTGAAATGATGCAAGAATGTGCTTTGTAAAAAGTAGTTTTTAGATCAAGTTACTCACACACGGAATAAACAAATGTTATCTTATCTGGATTACTTTTAAGCAACTTAAAAAGAAGCGTGTACTTATGAAAGTTAAGACAACATAAATTTTATCATAAAAATCACCAATAGCACAGTTAGACTATGATAGACACAAAATTCTAGGCATAAAATTCTGGGAATGGAGGACCAGGTCAAAAAGCTCAGCAAAAAGCTGGAAAGGATGGAGCAGGGAACCAAAAGAAGGATTTTAAAATTGTGCATTAGTAGCTTCGAGGATGAGCTGCAAGATGATATTAATGACAAAGGTTCTGAGAGTGGTGTGAAAAAAGATAGCCATGATGGTAACAGTGGGGGGTCCCCAAAAAATTACTTTTAGATCAGGACTATTGGGAAATTTTTAGCAAACTTCTGTTGTTTTGCTATTTTGGAGATTGTTTCTCCTTCTCTCTGGTTTCCCTACCTTTCTACAAAGTCTGGTCCTTAATTGTAAGAGTTAAGCATGTTTAACTCCTTTTAAGGAATTTTTTGTTTCCTTCTTGCTTGTTGTTTTTTGTAATGGCCCCTAGGAGCTGATCCTTGTTTTTACCGTATCTAATAAAAAATGATAGACATAAATTTCAACCAAATTATTTCTTCCTTCTTATTAAAATGTTAACTTCTTACAATAAGTGTCTCCATTTATTTTAACACAAAGTCTAAAATAACCAAGTACAACCTATAATAGCTTTTTGCCCAAAACTTTCAAATCCTTTGCATTCAAGCCTCTTATTTTATTTTTAATTATCATGAGTAAATCATATGGAAAAGATATCCATTATACTTTGATAAATGAACAACCAACAAACATTTTGGAGTTGAGAAATTTATTCCTCAAAATCCTCTTTTAATGCCACTTAGCCACTTTTAGAAAGTTAGAACATTAAAACCATAAAAAAATTCTTCTTAACAACTTTCTAAGCTTTTGAATTTATCAAATAACTTAAAGCAATGTTGAATGCACACCACATTACTTTAGTCCTACAAAGAGTGTACTTAATAAGAAAGAAGAAAAAGAAAAAAGAAAAAAAAATAGAAGAATTATTTTGGATCAGTAATTTCTGTTCCCACTTTCTCCTTTACTTTATTCTTATCTTGAGCTTTTCCTTTATCTGCTTCAGCTTCATCTGCTTCATCTTTTTCATCATTATGCTTTTCTTTGTAGATGGAAAATTGATCCCTCATGTACTTGATGACATTGTTATCCACATCAGCTGTAGCCTTTAGTTATGTTTCAAACATGAGTAGTTCTTCTCCCAAAACATTGTAGCCCCCTTTTACCTTCCCGAGACAAGATCCCAACTGATTGATAATATCTTGAATATCTGCTAATTTTTCTATGGATTTTCTATTAAAAGGAATAATAGCCTTGTCCATCAATTTATGAAATAATGGAAGAAACTCATCAATACTTTGTGGATAGTTGGAAGTATCATACTTTTTTATGCCATAAATTACATCATCAAGTTCTTCCAGAACTTTCTCAACTCATTCCTCCATTATATCCATCTTGGTCATAATGTGATTCAAAATATTCTTCATGAATGAAAAAATATGCTTCTATTATCTTCCTTTCTTAATTGACCCTTCATGTACAATATTTTCTCTAATTAAAATATCATCAGATAATTCATTGATTTCTTCCAAACCTTGCAGTTGTAATTCAACAATTCCACCTTCATTTTCTACTTCTTGTTTAAGATCTTTCAATTTATTTAGCTTCTCTTTATACTCAAATTTTTTTTTTTTATCAAAAATTCCTTGTAAAAATTTGTAGTTGTATTTGTGATATCAACTATCCATTCATCTATAGCTTTGAATCTATCACTTGTCTCTTCTACAACAATAATTAATTGTGGATGTATTTGTTCTTCTATAAGCATTTGTTGTGGAGGATTCTTGGTAACCTTCATAATAATATTACAAAGATTAGATGATTGTTCTTTCAGCTTGGAAACCTTCATTTTTTCTTCATCTAACCTCTGGAAAAGGCTATTTATCAATGTCTACATGTTAATGGGTGTCGTTATTCCCTTCATTTAATAAACTTCATGTTGATGTCATATTCAAACCAAGGGTGTGTCTAAAGCTACATGCAATAAGAGTAATCCTATTGATCTAGTAGTTGACTATAGTTATTTTTTTATTTTATGGGGAATCTTTTCAATGTCTTACGGACTTCTTGGTAAAAACCTTATTTAAATCATACTATGAAAACTTTGTTGAAAGGAAACACACTTTGTGGAATGGAAATAAACACGCTTGCTTTTGGAAATAAACACACAACTTAGAGAACTTGAAAATGGTTGCAAGAAATATAAGAATCTATCTAGACACCTGTAGGAATGAGTATACAACATAGTTTAACTAGAAGAATTAAAAGCGATACAGAATTAATAGATCTAAACTATTTTTTTAAGAAATATAAATACCAAATAGATGAATATCCTGGTCCTTGGGGGAGTGGGCCCTTGCTCCTCCTCGAATCAAGATTTAACAACTTCGAATTATCTCAAACAGGAATGGCTATTTATTGATAAAACATTTGGTATTACAAAATATACTGGATCTATGTACTTATTCTCTATCTATCTTCTTTGTTTTATATCTCTCTATATTTATCTACTGCATGTCTGCTTATATATACATTTACAATCATAGTTGTCTTTACGATTCTGAATGAATCAAATCATTCCCAAAATATATGCTAACTTAGATTTTGGCTGATTAGACAACTGTAGGATAACTATCCCTAGATCTGTGATCGAAAATCTTCTCATCCTTTCCTAATTGAAAGGGTCACTGATGAAAAATCACCGGATGTGGTTAGAATAGATAAACTTCAATCGGTTCCAGAACTTCAGAGAAGTTCCATAACCATAGGAAATCATTAGGGATCAAAACTGTGAGAGTTCCAGAGCTATGCCCAGGAGTTCCGGAACTAAGTCTAAAAATTCCAGAACTAAATAATGGAGTTCCGAAACTAGATGATGACTATGTAATGGAGTTCCGGAACTATATTGGAAGTTCTGAAACTAATCCGTATTGGAACAGATGCTATCAAAAACATGTTGAACATTGCATACTTCATTTATTTGACTAATTAGACCTGCTTTATTACAAAATTGAATTTCAAACACACTTCATCAGGAATTTCAGAGCTTTTAAATGTAAGAATCGCAGTTAATCAAAAGATAGACAATTACATCTTAACTCATATCAGATCAAATAAAATTTACAAAATGTAATCAAACTTAATAAAAAGGAGAATAAGATGAAATCATTTATTATACATTTAACGGGCATATTCTAGCCTCATCACATGTCATGCTTTAAACCTTCAATGGTGACTTCTCCCAAAGGCACCTTTGTGATTGCCAAATCCTCTCTAGTAAATTCTCCTTTCTTTTTTCTAGATGGTGGAGTAGATACCTCATCAAATTTTTTCCCTGAAGAATCAATGATCAATATTGATGTAACCTTTGGTATTTTTTTCCCTTTCCTCTTCTTTTCAATTCTTCTTAACAACTGGATATCCATTTCCTCCAAATAAATTACTTCCTTGGAAGTAAGAGAGGACTTCTTGGTCAACCAATTGCTATACTCCTGACCTGAAAGAGTTTGAGCTTCAGGATGTAAAATTATTTATTTTCCACCACCTCCTGGTAAGGAAAGTGCCACAATCTCCTATTGTCTATCAAGTTCTTTAGTAGTGGATTCCTTGTTCAAAACCCCTCCTAATTCAATATCCTTTTTCTCATCACTTCTTCCTCTATCTCTTCTTCACTCCCAGTATCAATATCCTTAATTTTCCTCTGCACTGCAACATATGGCACTGAAGATATTTCCACCATTTGATCATGCACAACACTATCAACTTCCATCATAATCTCTTCTTCCTCCATCTCTACATTTTTGATATGATCCTTACCTTTTTCTAATGCTTGAGCTATTTCTTGCAAAGAAACAACATTAAGATTCTCCTTTAGTGGCACAACTAATTATTCTTCAAGATATGGAGGAGGGGGAGGGGGAGGAGTAGATGGCGATGAACATGGAGGTGGTTTAGGCAACACAGTTTCTGTGGAAGCTGCGGGAAATATGAAAGAAGCTAGTTTAAGTGTTGGTATTACAATGTCTTCTTTAGAAGGAGGTTCTTGGATGAAAGGAGTAATAACTGATGATGTTACCATAGTAGAAGTTATTTCAGGGAAAACTCATGAAATTAGAGGATTCTTTGTTCTTGCTCTTAGGAATGGGTTTAACATTACATCCAGGCCAGTGATTTACCCTAGACCTTCCTTTCCTTCTCTAATTTCACTGAGATCTTCTCCCTTACCAGTGTTAATTCAATTAATTTTCTTCATCACTAATTCCTCCAGGAAACAACCTTGACTATTCAACCATTCAACAATGTATAATAATACTTTTGAGGTTATCTCCATGACTAAATTTGAAGTATGAGTGACTGGAAGAAAAGGAGCATTATCACCACCTTTACCATAATAATCATTAGAAATTAATTGCCCATTGTCAGCAAGTCCTTCTGGAATTTTGGCCAAACAAAACTCTAAAATATATTTTACATTCGGTTGACTATAATCCCTTCTTTTGACTTCAAATTCATATATACAATCAGCCTAAAAATCTTCTAATGCTGGTAAGTGTGCATAATTCAGTGAAACTGACTTCTTTACTTCTATAATCAAAATTCCTCCTTTCATTAAAGGAAATTTGATTATAACAAAGATAAATCTCCTTCTAAACATCCCTTTCCTTATGAATATTGGTACAATGATATTATCTAATCACAATAAGAAAATGCACAACTACCCTATGGAGATCTTGTTGCAAATCAGTACTGCTAACTATCTACACAATTCCAGCAAAATCCATTTATCACTCTGATATCTATGTAACCTTAATATAACATTTGAGAAACCACTGACTCTTAAATATGTAAAGTGATAAAATTGAATAAAAATGCATCCATAAGGTTGAATTGCATTCCATGCCTCATCAGTCACTCTTTTGACTCTTAAGTACGGATCAAGCCTATAAATGACCTCATACAAGAAGAAGTCATTAACCTGTTTATATTAATTAAAGTACCCCAGAAAGGCTAACTGCGGATAATTTTCATACCATCCTTTGTCAAGATAGTTCTTAATCTGGAAAAATTTCCATGTGCTGCTATAACATAGACAAGATAGGAAGTCATTTTGAAATCTAGAGTTTGAATAGCATTTCTCAACTAAAAATCAATATTATTACTAATGATTTCAACCTAATTGATCAAAGTATTAGGTTTAGCATTCTCTATTACTCTCATAAAATAATACATCCTTCTATAAAAGAATTTTACATTCTTATCACCACTAATCTTGCAAAGAAGTTGAGTAATATCATCCACTTCTTGAGTCAAATCAGATATCACAACTGTTTTGGGGAATCTAGAAGATTGTTTTGATACCTTTAAGTAATACAAATTCATGATCTTTATGGAATCCTTCTTCTTTTTACCCAATACTCATTGGATTTCTCCATATTGATAATCAATGCATTTGGTATAGTTGGGATCTTCAAGAAATATTTGAATAAATGAACATCCAGTCTTCCCACAAGATCACTTGCATCATTCTTTATTGTTCTGGTCTAGGATTAATAATGTTTGACACATTATAGCACAAATTCTAGCAACTGACAAGTGCTTGGAAAGACAACTGCTTCAATCAATCGAATTCTAGTTAATGCTACCATCAAAGGTGTCTACTTTTTAGCTTTGGACCTCTCTACTAACTCAAGCATTGATACATGACCCATATCAGTATCACCTATTCCAACCAGTTTTGATACAATGTTAGTCTCCATTGGATATCCCTTATAGTCATACTTTATTTCGTCTTTCTTAGCTCTAGTATTTCTTTTGTCTTTTTTGGAACTTGAAGTTTCTTTAATATCCAAATTTGGGTCTTCTCTTATCATAATAGCTTTCTCTTCTCCTGATGAAGTTCCTCCTTCTTCCTCTAACTGATCACTTATTTAAATTGGTTCCTCTCTGGTTTCATACATATGCTCTTTCTTTTGTGTTTCCACCACTATGAACCAGTAACTGCTTCTACTCTTTAAATAACAATCATCAAGTTAATGCACATGTTCCTCAATTTCATGCATGCATTGAAGACTTAAATTTGATCATGTAATCGTGTTACAAACATCTTAGAATTCAAGTTTAGAGTGATAGATTGAAATAACCCAATTTGCAGTTCATTGCAAGATTCCAGGGTATAACTGCTTAAGACTAGTAGTTGATAAACATGAGTAACTCAAATCAACACAATGCAAAGAAAGAAACAACAACACAATTCGATGCATAACTAAGAAAACAACTAGTACTAATTTTAATGCAAATCACATGTGGGAAGTAATAATAATATCTTTTCTCTGTAAAAATAAGAAGTAATGAGTGGTCATTTTAACGCAATGAGCAGAATAAGTAATAACAACCCAAATCGACGCAAGAATAGGCAATAATGAAAAAACATTACTTTACTTATTTTATAAAGAAAATAAGTAAAGAAACACAAAATTGACGCAATGAATGAAAGGTATGCTTTGCGGCTTTTTTATACTACTTTACTTCTTTTAAAACAAAGGCAAGTAGTAAGTCATCAAATCGACACAATGAATAGAAATAGATGGTTAATTACTATTACTTTACTTGTTTTAAAATAAAATAAGTAAAGTAAACTCTCGACGTAATTAATAAAAGAAGAAAATCATGTTGTAAATGACACAATGAGTGGAAACATAGACTTCTGCAGTGAAATCATATTACTTTACTTCTTTCAAAACAAACTAAGTAGTGCATGCTCAAATTGACACAATAAACAAGGAAAGAAAAACATGTTAGGATTGACGTAGAACTAAGAATATGGCTCGCAGTATTTTCAAGATATTTTACTCTTTTTTTTCTGAAAAATAAGTAAAGGACAATTAATTCAACGCAATGAACTAGAACAGGGGACATGCTTTGCGGCATTTTAGGATTACTCTACTGTGTCACAAAGGTAAGTAAAGCATATGTCAATCGACGCAACAAAAGTAGTAATACATGAAAATGACTCAGAAAAGGAGAAATTTTTTGCAGTTTACTCAATCAACTTTATTTCAAAGACGAACATATATTAATGCCTTTAATGGGGCATGTTTCACGTTGATTTAACCCTACTTAACTCATATTGTAAATGTAAGTAAAACACACCTAAATCAACACAAACCATAGAAGGGACAACAAACTGACATGAACAATGAGGAAGATGACTGTCAAATAAAAACCTAGGGAAAGGATAGGGCAAAAAATTTAAAGACTATTCCCCCAAAGGTAATAACACACCCAAAATTGAACACGAATTCTAATACCAATGAAGTAATGAACTTGAATTTCAAATTTTTAACCCTAGCAAATGGAAATAGAAATAAAACGCAAACTAGAACCTAAAACAAAACATGTAAGAAAGGAAAACCAGAGAAGAACGAAGGAAAACAAACTACTAACCTTAACCACAAATGGGTTGAGATAGGTTCATGTTAACTCTTCCTCAATCAATCATTGGAGTTGCTCAGGGTTTGGAGGATCAACAATTGCTCACTCTCTAACAATGCGAATGCATGGATCCTAGGTGTAATTACTTAGGAATTTTATATTTTCCACCTCATTAAATTCCAACCGTACGAATGCCAGCTCAGCCTTCTTCCTTATGCAGATTTTTGAAATGTCCTTACTTCAATAGTGTAGAAAAGAAGTAAAGCAATCCTAATTCACATATATCTTAAATCATTATTTGTGCATATTTTCAAGATAAATTTACTTATTTAAAGGTTAGATAATTAAATCAAGTTGGATTCAGCACAATGAGTATAATAACTAAGCAGTGAGGATAGAAATCAACGCAAGACATGGGCTTAGTTCAACGATATTTGAGCATTGTTTTACTTGTTTTATAAATAAGACCAGTAAAGTAATATGAATTCAGTACAATGAAAGAAGTTAGTAAAACACTCTAGGTTTAGTGCATTACTAATGGAACATAAGCTAGTGTTGTGGCCTTTTTAAATTATTTTACTTAATAAGAAACAGTACCTCAAAATAGTGCAAAGAAGAAAAGTTTTTGATCTTCTGAGGATTTAATAAGAATCTAACACATGATTATTTAATGAGATTCCCCCAAGAAACCTCCTATAGCATATTTAATAATCATCATGCACTCTTGCAACCCATATGAGTCAAAGTAACAAACTAAACATCTACTAAACAACAATCAAGAACTACAGACAAACATGAACACAACTCATCACAAAACATGAGAACCAAAAATTTCAAAGGATTACCTCAATATTTCTACAAGAAATATTGGAGACACCACCATTTCATGTAGGACCACTTCATTTAGAGTAACCTTTATCAAATTAAAACAAGAAACAAACTACTAATTAGTTTACATCCAGGTTTCCTTAGTCAAAATTTACTAAAAAATTGGTACATTTTTTCTTAAAATTAGGTATAATTTCATTTTACGTATTTCAAAGTTAGAGATAACTTATGTGTAACCATTTATATTTGTATTTTCACATAGCAACATGGATTTCATCACCACATAGAAACACTCATGACATGAATTTCACCACTATACACCAATTCATATCGCATTGCACTGCACTTGAGACTTAGTCTCTAAATAGTGTTTGGTGCTTTCCTCACCTTTTTCTCTCACTTGTAAGTCAAGATGTTGGGATTGGGTTTACCATAAGTATATGCCTAAAATAACTATAAAAATTAATTTTATGGCATCATCCCTATAAAGTCTTCGAGGATAAATAAGGGCACCATACACATATTCATTCCCTCATTACCCTACCACCTATTCAAGAAAACCCATCATTATAGTGGTGATTCACTCTAATAGGGTCATTATTGATTAGGTGAGTATCTTTCAATATTAGAAGGGTTCTACATACCACTTATGTGTATGCTTCTTTGGTATAACAGGACTAGGATATATTGAAATACACATTTATTTGGAGTAATAAGAGCCTTGCATCCATTATTCCACAACATTCTATTTGTTGCATTAAACATTACACTTCCCAACGATATTATACTTCTTAAGCTAAAACATATCAAAACATTACTTGTTTGTATACATTTTTTTTTAATCAAATCTTGTACATAAAAACATGTGTTCTTGAAACACCAACTAAATTATATCTAATAAAAATAAAGAATCTAATCTACCCCATCCAAAAATAAAATTTATCCTTTGGATACAAAACCTTTTGATCAAAGTAGAACTTGATTCCTTGAACTCATTTATGAGTAAATACCAAACAAAAAAATTAAATTAAAAATCCAATCCTATCCCATACGGTTAACCACCTATCTAACTTTTGAGCCTACCTAATTTATTGCTATTAACTTGTTTGAGATTACCTAGGTTCCTACCTATTATCTTATTTGAGCTTACCTAGGTTCTTACATATTAGTTTGTTTGATTTTACCTAGGTTATTTCCTATTAGTTTGTTTGAGCTTACCTAGGCTCTTACCTATTAGCAACATGGTGGTAACTCATAATAAGAGTCATATTATGTACGATAACCCTAACCGAGTCAATCCTCTATATAACAATAGTTCATATGAAGATAATGAGGTAAGCCATACCGAACTCAATGATGAAGAACAAGAAGTCTTAGACAAATTGTTTGAAAGGAACAATAAGAAGATTGTTCAAAGCCACGATCTCAGATGATAATAGCACACCACATTAAATTTGTAAAATAGAAGAGCTAAAACACCATATATGGAAATCAATCATAATCCATAATGCTCAATACATTACAATACAATGACTTGAATTACTCAATAAGAAAGATGTACATATAGGAGGAGGGAAGTGCAACTACTACCTAAATCAGTGGTGAAGAACTCCCACTAACTGATACTAGTAGTTAAGTTAACTCCAGAAGACTAATAAGCTAACTCCACATAACTGAGAAGCTAACTCAACATAACTAGTAAGCTAACTCCACACAACTAGTACACCTAAACAAGCTAACCCAATAAGTGTAGGGCTAACACACGTGCAAGAATTATCCTAATAAATAAATAAAAGAATAAATAATGACCTACATTAACACCCTCCCATAAGCATAGCTTAGGTGGGTGGAAAAGAAGGTGGGTCCTGGCAACAAGGCTTGATGAGGTACCCACATACAATAATTGGGAAAATTGGACACCGCAAGGTACCCAAAACCAGTAATAACAAAATAGAGAGAGAAAAATCCTGCTATAAGATATCATAAGAAGATTGGATCCAAAAACTCATACAATTATGAAGAAGTGTGGTGCGCACTGTGGTCTAAATCCACTGCTCAAGCATAGAACTAAAAAAAAACTGACACTGGACTTCACCAGAATAGCTCCATGCAAAGAGACTATCAATGGAGTAATGTCAAAAATACAAAAAAAAACACCAAACATAATTTGATCAATTGCTACAAATAGGTGTGCCACAATCCAAGAACAACCAAGGCAATAAGACAAGGATATAAAATCTGAAAAAGCAAGATCAACAGCTACAAATAGGTGTGTCACGATCCAAGAACAATAACCAAGGAAACAAGGCAAGGACACGAGATCCAAATAAATATGAGTGCCATGATCCAAGAAAAACCAAGGTAACAAGACAAGGACATAAAACCCAAAGAATCAGTATCAAAATCACACCCTCCCATACTGTTGAATGAGAAGAGTGATACCACAGATCTGTATGAGTTGCCAAAATCAACTACTCAAACATTGACAAACTAACACTGGGCTTCACCAAAATAGCTCCCTCACAAGAGAGACTATCAACATGCCAAAAAAAGTGCTAAAAATATAGATCCAAAATATCTCAACAAACAAGAGAGATATAAATTTATACACCCATAGATACAAGAATGCAACACCCAAAATTTTAGGACACCGGGATTAACCGAAATTACGTCCACAAGTGATTACAACACCCTCCCAAATTTGGTACTTTATAATTGAGTGCATGTAAATATTAAAATGAGTAATAGTACCTTTTACATTTGAAATATGTGTATAAAAATTTCACCAATGCATATATCTTAAAAAAATACACAATTTTTTTAAAAAATAATCACCTAAATCCGAGCTACGGATCAAAAGTTATGAGCTCTAAAAGGTTTTACTATTAAAATAATATTTTAATTTTGATATTTTTTTAAAGGTACACGTGACACCCAAATGTCTAAAGGGTAAAAGAGTGCATCCACACGATACAGGCTTGTGACCAAAGGATAAAATCTTGCGCCCAAAACCTAAATGTCCAGAGGGTAAATCATTGCATTCAGAGGGTACACATCAATATCTAATGGATAAAAGAATGCACCTAGAGGGTATAGATCTGTGTCCACTAGATAAAATACTGCATCCAAAATAGAAATATCCAGAGGGTAAAAGGATGCATCTGGAAGGTACACGCTTGTATCCAATGGATAAAAGAATGCACCCAAAGGGTACAGATCTGCGTCTAATGGATAAAGATTACGTCCAAAATAGAAATATTCAAAGGGTAAAAGAATGCATCTGGAAGGTACATGCTTATATCTAATGGATAAAATAAATGCACCCAGAGGGTACATATCTACATCAAGTGGATAAAAGACTGCATCCAAAACAGAAATATCCAGAGGGTAAAAGAATGCATCTGGAAGGTACACACTTATATCCAATGGATAAAAGAATGCACCTAGAGGGTACAGATATGCATCCAGTGGATAAAATAATACATCCTAAACAGAAATATCTATAGGGTAAAAGGATGCATTTGGAAGGTACACACTTATATCCAATGGATAAAAGAATGCACCCAAAGGGTACAAATCTACATCCAAATTTGTCTGTCTCAAAACATGGTCAAGTTTGTAGTCAATTATAGGGTTTTGGAACCTTCCAAATCCAATGGCACACTCCGTTTTGCATAAAAATGCATGCTTCATAAAAGTGATAACAAATTATGAATACATGAAAATAATAAACCCTTGCTTACAAAGAAAAACTTACAGATGGATGTCTACATCATCTATAGCTCTGATACCATGAAAGGAATGATAAGAATATTGTTCCAAGCCATGATCTCAGATGATAATAGCACACCACATTAAATTTTCAAAACATAAGAGCTAAAATACCATATATGGAAATCCATCATAATCCATAATGCTCAATATATTACGATATAATGACTTGAATTACTCAAGAAGAAATATGTACATATATGAGGAGGGAAGTGTAACTAATACCTAAATCAATGGCGAAGAACTCCCACTAACTGATATTGGTAGTTAAGTTAACTCCAGAAGACTAGTAAGCTAACTCAACACTAGTAAGCTAACTCCACACAACTAGTACACCTCAGCAAGCTAATCCAACAAGTGTAGGGCTAACACAAGTGCAAGAATTATCATAATAAATAAATAAAAGGATAAATAATAACCTATAATAACATTGTTAAGAAAAAATAAAAACTAATACCTTCTTCACATCCTAGAAATGTGGGTGAAGCTACACTTTGATTTCAATGAAGAAAAATTGAGTCACATTTTATAAAATTGTGAATAATGTAAACAAAATCACACATCCAATGATTTAACGAACACATCTAATGAGGTATTGTTAGCAAAAAATCTTAAAATGACATAACTTGGTCACATGGATTCTAAGTTTTCCTAAAACTCAAACGATAAAGAGAAAGATCATCCTCATAAAAAAATCAATGACATCATAGATACCCCTAAACAAAACTCTCCATTCACACAAGAAAGGAATAACATGAAAGAAACAATCATGGGGTTACAAAAACATACTAAGCAATTCAACTTTGAGGAACTTTTCCCTAACCCATTTGATAAGGGAATGTTACAAATACCATTTCCTCCATCATTTGAAACTCCTAACTTTGAAAAATACAACGAAAAACACGATCCAAGAGAACATGTAAAATAATTATTCATGCAATGCCAAGAAGTAGCATAAGATGAAATATATCTTTTACATATTTTCCCTAATTTTTTAGGATGACAAGCCTTAGATTAGTTCCTACATCTTCCAAAAAGATCCAATACCAATTTCACCAACCTATCGGAAATTTTTTAAAATAATTTTCTTTTAACTTAGACTCTGAGGTCACCAAGATGGACCTTTGTAACAAAAATAAAAGGAATAACAAAACATTTGCATCCTTCCTTTAAATGTGGTAAGGGATTACAAACGAATTCCCTTGTTCCATTCCTAAGAAATAATTGGTTAACATATTTATAACTAATCTCAATCTTGAACTATTATTCTAAATGAAAATGCATTGCTTAACCAATTTTGAGGAAGTAATTGAAAAAGAAACACAAATAGTAAGATCCCTTATTAGTAAATTCCTCATCAAAACTCCTTCTAAGGATCACCCTGATAAGACATAAATCAAAATTGAGACAAACCAAGGTTCTTCAATTGAAACTATAATGTTGTGAATGACAGAGTCACTGATTCTTGCTACATTCAGGAAATTAAAAAAAAAAATAAAAATCCAAACCAAACCAATCATCATTCCTATTAAGGAAGCTACTCCTTGGGAATTTCAACAAAGATAATTCATTCCACTTGAATAAAGTCATTCTAGTGTATTTTTTCACATAGGAAGTGTGGATATGATCACCTATCCAATTATAGAACCTTTAAAATAATGAATAAGGGAAACTGAAACCAATATGGTACAAGTAAAATGCATATTATGAGTACAATTGTATAAATGGCCACCATATGGATCAATGTGTGTAACTCTATCACAACATTTAAGACTTAATCAATCACGAAGATATAGAATTTGAAAATACTTCCAACAAGAAAACTCCCAACTAAAAGTAATGTTTTAAAATAACCTTTTCCTAAACATAAAGAATCCAAAAGAGCTCAAATAGACAAAGGTAAAACATCCAAAAATGTTTAATACATATCAATCATATCATTTGTCGAACAAGAACCCAAAATTTTTGGTATTATTAAAATTAAAATTCTTGAATGTACAGTAACCACAAGAAAAAACAAAGTTTGGGTTCCCATCAAAAAATAACCTTTGACATCAAATCCAAAACCAACATCCAATCCTCAATATACTTCAAAACCAAAACCAACGTCTAATCCTCAATCTACTTCAACTCTAAAACTGACATCCAATACAAAATATTACTTCGATTCCTATGATATTATCAAACAATTGGAGAAGAAATATATTTAAATCTCCCTTATGGAATTGATAAAAACATCACTTGTAATTTAAGACATCCTTACTGATGCGTTACATGATGCATATGTTCCTAAAGACATCAATACTCAATAATTTTAATCCTTGATAGAAAACCTTTCGCTCACTATCCCTATCTTATAATTTGTTCCTTATGACCTTTTAAACTCAAACATTCAAAACAATAGTTCCTTATATGTTCAAGCATTCATTACTCATCATAAGATCAAAAGAGTGCTTATATACAATGGAGCCGCATTGAATATTTGTTCCATGAAACTATTATGGTGTTTTGGATATACCAAGGATAGTCTTATTATTGACATCATAACCATTCATGGGTATGATAATCATGAGAGATAATCTTCAAGAAATTTCATGTTATCACTCACGGTTGGACTAATCACTTTGGACACCTTGTCCACATTGTGGACTTGGATATTGCATATAACATTCTCGTTAGACACCCATGGATCCATACAATGCAAGCCATCTGATCCAAAACTCAAGGGGGTTTCGAAATAAAAAGACATAATAACAATTATACCAGATGTAATTAGAAAATCTATCTCTAAGAAGAGATGTATAATGCTCATAATTATCTCTGAGAAGAGATGTATATATATAGCTCAAATAATGTGATTACAATATCTACCTCTATGAGGAGATGTCTTCCTTTCCCTTGTGGGTTATATATAATTATATACTAATTTTAGAAATATGAAGAGGCACCTAGAAGAATGTGGAAGGTCACCAATAAAAAGGGAGACAAAGTGGTTCATCTTCCGTGAATTACATAGGTGAAAATTTCAACATTTTACAATTTTTAGACAACACTACAAAAATTGCATTTTTGGGTATTTAGAGGTATATTTCTGGGGTCAAACTTTTCTAAAAAAAGGTTATGCACCCTTCTACCATATTCTAAGTGTTCCAAGATTTTCGTTGCATTTTGAATGGATTCAATTAGAGCTACAGTGCAAGAGTTATGGTTCTCATAAGTTTCTCTATTATAATTTACACCTAGGTCATTGTCTGGATCATTCCTTACTCCTTCATAAGCAATGGTCCCCATTACACCAAGTGGTCCCCTAAAGTGTGGAAATTATTTTTGTATCTATAACTTGCATTGATTATAGCATTGTTTATGCTCTTTATTCACTTCCTGTAGAATATCATGGACTTTTTGCTGAGTGTAATGAGATAAATAATCATACTCAGTTATGATTTGGTCATTCTAATAAATTTTTAACCTATGAATGTAGACCTATGAGGTGGCCATTTACAAATTTTTTGGGTAGTTTTTGGATTAACCCTCATAATAAGGGGTTGTTCAATCCTTATTCAATATTTCATAACCATTGCTCAAAATTTCAAGGAGGGACTCTAATTTGGAGGGAATGACCTTAGACTATCCGATATCTTCAATTCCCAGATGAGTAACATTAGACCCTTTGATTTCATGGCTTCTTAGATGACCTTGTCTATCCCACCTCAATGGATGGACCAGGAGCACATTACAAACATCCTTAATAAGAAAAATCACACAAGACATTTTCATCATAGAATGTAGGCCTGATTTCCTGATGGGCTCCCGCATCATGTTATGTGACGGGGGAAAGCTCTTAGATTGGGTTCCTACCACCTGACATTAAAAGGATGGGGATGTGGTTTTACAAGACTTTTGCTGACTTATCAAAAAAATTTGTTAGAAATTAAATTTTCATTTAACTTCCATATTTTCAAGGTCACCATAATGTAGAGGCTTACCCTATACCGAATAGCTTAGAGTGAAATAGAATTTCAACGAAACATTCATCATCTTGACTTGCGAGGTCCAAATGATTGGCGAGGGTTCACACAGCTATTAATTTCATCTTGTTCAATTCTAACCTCGAGGTGTATCGTCGGTGGAGCAGTGGGTGTTTGCGATGATGACTCAGTGAATCCCAAGACTTTCATGTCTCAACATGAAAATGCATTACTTAACCACATTTGATGAATTAATCTTGAAAGGAGGTCACACAAATTAAGAAATCCCTATATTTCTAAGGGCCCAATCAATACTCCTTCTAAGGATCAACCTTCAGTCAAAGACATTTTTTAATCAATTTTTTCAAGACAGAGCCTAGGTTCTTTCAATTGAAACTTTTGATAATGTTGTTGAATGATGGAGTCACAAAATTATATGCCTCACCGACGTTCATGGATCATTCAAATAAGTCCATGTCCTCTCGTATATACAAATGCAGGCTAAACAACCATATTTCAGGATATTGCTAGTAAGTTAAGTGTACTTGATTGCCCAATCTTAGCATGAAAGACAATTCACTCCACTATGGAGAAATTCAATTTTCAACCGCTTGATTCCCTCAACTTAGTAAAGTTGCTGGATATGGTCACCTATCCTATCTCAAGAACCTTTAAAGAATGGAAATGAAAACCAATGTGGTATAAGGAAAATCAATAATGATAGTATCATTGTATCAATGGCCACCATATGGATCATTGCATGCAACTTCACCACTATATTCAAGTCTTAATTGATCACGAAGACATAAAAGTTGAGAATGCATCCAACAAAATACTTCCAATAAAAAATTAAAAGTTTTCAAATATATTTTCCCCATGTACAATGAAGCTAAAAGAAATTAAAAGGACAAGGGCCAAATTTCCAACAATGTTTAATACAACTCAATCATATCATTCGGAAATCAAGAACCCAACATTATTAGTACCATTAAAATCAAAACTCCTGACTATGCGGTAACCACAAGAAAAAAGAATCATTTAGTTTGGGTTACCACTACCCAACAACCTTGGACATCTACAATACCTCAAACATCCAATCCTCAATCTACTTCTAACTAAAACCTACATCTAATACAAAATATTCCTCCGATTCTTATGATATTATCAAACGATTGGAGAAAACATCCACCCAAATCTCTCTTGTGGAGTTGCTTAAAACATCACTCGTGCTTCAAGACATCCTTACTCATGCATTACCCGATGCACATGTTCCTAAGGATATCAACACCCAACGATTTCAAGCCTTGACCACAAATCTTTCACTCAATATCCCTATCTTATTATTTGGTCTTCATGGCCTTTTAAACCCAAACATTTGAAATGACATTTCTTTATATTTCGAAGCATTCATTACTCATCTTAAGATCAAAATAGTGCTTATAGATAATAGATATTTGCTAAACATTTTTTCCATGAAAATATTATGATGCCTTGACTATACCGAGGAGAGTCTTACTACTAATATCATAACCATTTGTGGGTATGATAATCATGAGAGACAATCCACAAGAACAATCATGCTATCACTCATGGTTGGACCAATTACCTTGGAAACCTTGTGCCACATGGTAGGACTTGGAGGTTCCATACAACATCCTCCTTGGGTGCCCGAGGATCCATGTCATGCACGATATCCCATCCACATTCCATCAATGCATCAAATTCCCCTATCAAGGCAAAGAAATTATGTTGTGTGCCGATACTAGGCCCTTCGAGTATTGTGAAATTATTGAAGGGAGGTATCAATAAGCCCACCATTTTCCATCCATAGAAAATTCCACTCCCCCTTACATCATACCATTCTTTGAAACCACACAAATTGATCCTGATACACTCTCAAAACTTTTTCCAAAGGCTAGTACCGATAATATCGATAGTAAATATGTTAATCCTCCTTCTACATCCGCCAATCCACCTTCCACATTGTCTAGTATGCCTACTAGTTCATCTACACAAACATCCATATTTAAAATCATTGACAAATGATGTGGTGAATATCAATTTCAAATGGTTAAAAATTCCTTTCACATTGGGAACTTAACCCTATCACCAGACACATATGGAAAAGAAAATTCTTCACATATACACATCGCTCCCATCTACAAACTAGTAAAAACATATTTTAATGATTCATATACTTGGAAGACAAGAAAATTCAATAATCTGAGAGATCTTGGTTGTATGATGATCGGTTCAGTGATTGTTATCAATTTCTCAAACACATCATAGGAAATAAAATCATGAAAAACATGCAATGGAAGGGAAAAGGTCTTAGAAAGAATAAATAAGGCCATTTAGATCCCAATACCTCAACAAAAAATATTAACTCCTATGGTTCGGGTTATAATCATCGATACTTTCTACATGTAAAGTTTTTACTAGTATAAAAACCAATAGTGAAGACGTTGACTCAAACAATGAAAACAAGGGTACCATGACATATCCCTTTGAGGATGCTTACCAGACATAATCCTTTTTTATTTATTTTTCCATCTAAACCATTGGCATTGTCTATTCCTTCCCTCATTAGTCAAGATCACCTCAATCACGTTTCCATAGACCTCTTCTAAAATGATGAAGGCTATTGAATAATTTATTGAAAATAGAGTTCACATATACCATTTTGATCACACGAAGGGATTTGATATTAATTTTGATGCTACAACCTACTTTGGTGAAGATCTTGAAAACCATAATCAACCAAAAACCAAAAATCAAAAAGTGAAAAGAAGAAAAATCTCCTATAGTGAAAACCTCACCAAGACATTATTGAGAGAAACAAAAGCAAAATGAGAAAACTCCATAAGACCCCTCCCCTCACAAAGAGGAATATAAAATAGATAACCTACATAATTTTCTGGCATCCTTTATGGAAAAGGATACATCCATTTTTTTGGTAGAAGAAACCATAGACATCAACAATGGAACAAATGAACACCCTAATATTTTTTAGCTTAGAGCTAGTCCAACTCCATAATAAATAGACATTTTTACTGCACTTCTTATATAATTTCAAGATGTATTTTCATATAAATATAAGGATATGTCACTATTGGATCCCACTTTAGTTGTACACCAGCTCGTGGTTCAACTTGACATTCAAAGCCAATCAAATAAAAGTTAAGAAAAAATGAATCCCAAAAGTGTATTACTAGTAAAATAGGAATTACAAAACTCCTAGTGGTAGGTTTTATTAAAACATCATCGACTATTTAGAATATGGATATCCAACATTGTGCTAGTCGTTAAAAAGACTCATGGGATTAGAATTTCACACTAAATTTTCATGACATTAACAAATCATGTCCCAAAGATGAATTTCTATTACCTAACATTGATGCATTGATGTGATTGTCGACTTAATGACTGGTCATAAAAAAATTTCTCTCATGGATGGTTTTTCCAGCTATAATCAAATACAAAATTTTATAAGAATATCAACACAAGATACCGTTTACCACACCATGGGGGACATTTTCTATTATAAGGTCATGCCTTTTGGTCTCAAAAAAACATGGGTGCTACCTATAAAAAAGAAACGATTGTAATCTTTCATGACATGTTACATACAATAATGGATGATTATGTTGATGACATCCTAGGAAAATCAACAACTAGAGTAGGACATTCCACAAATCCTCCACCGCATCTTTCAAACATATATTGTTTCTACAAAGTTAAACTAAATCCAAAAAAACATGTCTTTGAGCATTACATCAGGTAAATTACTGAGTGTTCATTGTTTCATGATAGAGGTATATAAGTGGATCCCAAAAAGGTCCACACTATAATGGAAATGCCTATCCTCCCAAAAATATAAGACAACTAAGGAGTCTCCAATAGAAATATCTCAATCCATATGGCGCTTTATATCACAACTAGCAGATAAGTGCCATCACTTCAACTAGCTACTTAAAAAGGATGTTCAATTTTGATGGGATCAAGATTGCCAAAACTCCTTTGATAAGCTAAAAACATATCTAGCCAGTCCTTTGATGCTCAAGCCTTCTATTCTAGACAAACCAATGCTTCTCTATACATCAACCATATAATATGTTATAGGGGCATTACTCGTGTAATACAATGATCAAGGATATGAACAAGTAGTCTATTATCTTAGTAGAACATTGATCGATCACGAGCACAAATATTCACATGTTAAAAAAATTATGTTTTGGTCATGGTACATTTTACTTTCCATAAGTTATGCCACTATTTGTATAAAACTGTACCACCAAACTCATCAACAAAAGTTGATCCTCTCAAACATCTACTTTCCAAGCCAATTCTCACAGGATGAATGTTTAGATGGATTGTTCTCTTTAGTTAATTTGAACATTGAGTTTGTTAATCAATTTGGTATCAAGGGACAAGCCCCTTCCAATCACCTTGCCACATCACCACTCCCTATAATGTAACCACTCCATTTTGAGTTTCCCTATGATTTTTTCATGTTTCTTGATGCTAATCCTTCATAGATACTCTAATTTTATGGCTCTTGTAATGTTCGTGGTGTAGGAGTTGTAATAATGTTAATCACTCTAGATGGAGATGTCATTCTTAAGACCTTTCGCTTAGGTTTTCCTTGCACTAAGAATACTGCAGAGTATGAGTCCTTTATAATGATATTAAAGGTAGTTATTCAATAGAATCTCAAAGACCTAGTAGTCATTTGGGATTCTCAATCAATAATCAAACAAGTTAGGGATGAGTATCAAGTAAAAGATGAAAAATTAGTACCCTATAAGAAAATGGTTAACCTGTTATCCAAATAACTCTCCTAGTTATTTAGAAAACTTACATACATATTCTAGCCCAAATATCTTCATTGCAGTGGCGGGCACCTCAATTGTATCCTTGGCACATTCACTTGGTCAATGTTTCCTCACGCACCCTTGCACGCTTCCCCTTCTCCTCTTTCCATTTTCCTTTTCCTCTTTGTTCCACTCTTACCTTGCGCACATCTTCTGCATATTTGATTTCTTCTTAGCAACTATTAATCCTACGTGCGTGCCTTGCACTTGCTTCAATCAGCTAAGTCCCTGGCCCTCGCACGCACCCCCCACACATTACCTTGTAATATTTGCACCTTGACCATACATTCTCTTCTCACCAATTTACCTCATTTCCTCTATGTGCATTAAGATTACGTGCACCTTCCTTCTACCTTCATCTTGTGCCTCATTCTTCCACACGCATATCTTTGTGCCCTCCACTGCGCCATTTTTTTCCATGTCATTCTCTGACACGTTTGATTTTGCCACATGTAACCAGTCAAAGCGCACCAACAAGGTGTCGAATCCTTATAACAGATAAGTGAGTGACACGTGGCAGAAATGACAAGAATATTTACACATTTGGTCATCCTTTAAGCCAATCCACGCGTGTCATGTGTCTTGTATGCATAGACAACTCTAATAAACTTCTGACAACCATATATTTTACTACAGAGCTCTGATCGGTGTGCTCCTAGTATCAATCGATAGTTGTTGATGTAGGCTACAATGTTGGACATTCAAATTTAAATTCTTGGTGGATTTGGTAGGTGAGAAATGGGAAAACATCTTTCTGGGTATTAATGAGTAGATATAATTTCTCCAACCACCTGATTTGATCTGATCTACCATCTTTCCTTCTCCAACATGCCAAACAAACTTGGGGAAGCACATTTGACATATTTACAGGCGGATTTGTAGGCATTCAATGTTTCTTGTTGGCGGTTGTGTTTAAAATTCAGGTTTTCCCTCTTTTTTCTCTTCTTATTTCATGTATTCATCTATAAATGTAAGAGCCAGGCTCATTGTTAATGTTGGACATTTTGGATCCTTACGCATTTTTCTAAGGACTTCATATTTTCTTCATTTTGAGTTGCAGACCTCTAGATCTGGGTCATACATGTGGATATGAGCCTCTTTCACCATTGTAATAGCCCTGTGTATTTCTGGAAGTAATGGAAGCATTGTTTTGTAACTATTCTATGTCCCAAGCATGTTTGTATTCTTTCTTCTTGCCTTTATTTTACATTGCGTGCTTGTTGTGTCACTCTAAGTCCCTTGCAGCTCCATTTTTAGTTGTGTTCCATGAAATTGATTTATTAAATCCATTTTAGTTGTGCTACAAATGCATATCCTTCTTTCATGCATTTCCCTTCATTTTCGCTTAGAACAAATAGTGTTCATACCTCTTTTTCTGGTGCTATCACCTTTTAGTGTAGTTTCCTTTCATGTTATCCTTCTATCCCTGGTCCCTTGGCATTTTTAACATAGTTTTACCTTTTAGCATTAGTAGTAGTAGTAGCAGTAGAAACAGATAGAGGAACCAGCCTTCTCTGGAGATTTGTCTCAAGTGCACAAGGTCCCACAACTTGGAGAAGGTTCCATTGTTGTCTCAATCAACTCGATCCTTCTAAATCTAAGACACGGGTACAAATTTGACCACCAATAGTTTCTTACACGCCCGGTGGGACCAATAGTAAAATATTAAATTTCATATTACTAAGTTCTGGTGTGTGAACTTAGTATTTCAAGCCTTTGGAAGCTTATTTCAACACATCTAGTGACTCCCAACATTTCTAGATCTCTATGTTTTGCAAACCTAAGCACCTTTTATGAGAAGAGTGTATACCAGATAGAGTGCTGCAGCTGAAGGATCCTTTAAATACCTCAAAATTTCACCGAGAAGCACACGCAGTATATCTTCTATCCACACACTCTACTCCTCAAAACAAACAAGCACACCATACCATGGTACTTTAACCTCCTCCTCCTCCAAGGAACTTTTCCAACTTCACTGGTGAAATCCCGCTCAATATCAATGCTCAGCATGATATGTCAGCAGCCGTGCTCAAAATTATTCCATACTTCACGAGAGAAAATCAAGTCACCCCTATTATACACATTCAAGATGTGGCCAATGTATGCTCTTTCTATCTAATTACACATGATGATGTTACAGTCAAGTTGTTTGCAGCCTCTTTCAAGGGTAAAGCACTACAATGGTACCATGGCCTGAGACCTACATCTATTGCTACTTGGGATGAGCTCAGAATAACTCTTTACAATTACTTTGAAGATAAATCAAATCATCTATCACTGGTGGAACAGAAGACTACAACAAAGCGCGCACCTAATAAACAAATGATTGATTTCAACATCAGATTCCATAAGACTTGGGACATAATTCCTCAAGTGGTAATGCCTACATCCTAGCATGCTTTCTTGTACTATTTAAGGGCTTTAAATAGTGATATTTCAGTCACGATTCAATCCATGGGAGGTAGAACCTTACCTGCTACATACAACATTGCAATAAGGGCATAAAATAGTCTCATTAGGGATGGTAAGTTGGCGCCTAGGCCTCCTACACCCTTGTTTCCAAAGATGTCTCTAGTGCCCAACCTTTTATTGCTCTAGTTCCAGTATAGAGCACACAATCAGTGGCATCTACATCCTACTCTCCTACACAACAAAAAGAAGATGATGAATTGGAGGACTTTATTAGAAACTTGTCCAATGAGGTCATATCATTAGAGAAGCATCAGGTGTAAGGCCAAAGAAGTCAACCTTGGTGGAATTAGTATGGGAATCGAAGATACGGACAAAACCAGTAGAATGGTAGATAGCATGTTAATGCGCACTTGCCTTTAGAGGTTATTCCTCCTACATGAACAACCCAGGTGCATTGGCACATCACCCAGCTTGAGCTGAGTGCTCACTCAAAGAGTGCAAAGGTACCAATCCCCTCCTTAGAGTTGCTTGTACATGATGCGAACATGATGAAGATGCAATGTATTCATATCCACAAACAACATCAATATTCCACAGAGCATATTCCAGATTTAGATCTAAAAGAAAAATGAATTAAGTGATATATATAACGAATTCAACCATGTAAGAACTAGTTTCAGTCTATGTTTAACACCATTATTCACCCAACACACTCCATTATATTAAAACACAATAAACACAGAAGATTCTTCCAATAACTAGTACTCATAAGTTTATGTGCACTTTAGATCTGGTAGCATAACTCCACAATAGCTCATACACATCACTCTCTCTAATCTACATAGATTACTACATATTTATAAGGGTGGGAACTTTCCCTTCACCGCTTACATCACTTACAAAAATAGGTCACATGCTGAAAAATAGTCATGCACCTTTACAATAACATGCACACATGTAAGTGTGCTAATAATAGATCTCTTACAATTAACTAGCAGTAGTAGTTCTATTATTAATTCAAACTCATGCATGGCTCTTTAGTAGGTTCTCTTCCCAAAATAGCATTTTTGTGCCGCACAAGTCTCTATCCTGTTGTGTGCTCCATACGCTACCTCCAAAAATAGCTCATAACCATGAAAATGGATGAGTCTCGATTCAATCTATCTTTCACGTGCATGCTTTCCTTCCCTATCCTTCCATGCCTTAAAATATTCCTTACTACCACACACGAATATTTGGTGCACCTTTTCCTTAGTTCCATACTTTGTTTACTCAACATTACCCCACACTATACTGCATTTCTACCCAGCAATGGTTGCCTCCTGATGCCTTAAAGAATAAGAATGGAAGAATATAAAGAATGAATTGTTATACAAAAAATAGATTTTACTCTCCAGTACCCTCCTCTTCCACCGGGAGAATCAACTTTGGATATTCTTCCTTAATTTTAGCTTCTAAAGTTTGTCAATCATCTAGTGTGTTCTTGGTCTTATCTGGGACATCCTTAGTGCTGCCCTCCAACTCATCCTGGGTCATCTCTCCCTTCTCATTCTACAATACTATGAAAATGTTGGCCATAGCATACATTCGTCCCTCTGGAAGATGCATCTTTTGTGCTATGAGCTTTCTAATCTCATCCAGCCTTTCCTTATGTGGTTGTTGTGCTGCTATAAGGTCTTCATGCTTTTTCTTCAGTAACATCAATCACTCTGTGCACCATAGAGTCTCATCCTTCATTGCTTTCAAAACTTCATTATCCTCCAATATGGTTCTTATTTGGATTACTGATTCTAGATTTGCACAATTATTCAATGCTCGGTCTACTTTCTTTATCTCTTCCTACAAATTATAGAACAAGGCTTTGTAAGATTAAATATTTCTAAATACTAAGCCCCTTTCTCTCTTTGCTTCTTGTTCAAGTTCCTTTAGCACTGGCATGTGAATCGTTCCATCCTCAAGCACCAAATCTACTAGGGTACGCACATAATGCATAGCTGAAGGAAACCTTTCAGGTACCTTAGATTCCAAGTGCGGTCTTGCTTTCAGGACATGGTCACTAATTTCTTTCGACATAATGATGAAGGCTTCATTATTTTTTTGCTCCAATTCCTTTTCTCCTTGTAGATACACTAGTTTTTGCAGTTTTGGCCTTATTATCTTCTCGTATAGCTCTAATAGTGGTATCCTTATCTATGTTCCTTTGTGCCACTTATGTAGATACCTTAACTAAGGCATTACTTACCTGCTCATCGAACATGAGAGTGGGATTTATAGTCATGTGCCTACTCTACGGTGCCTTCTTCATTCTCTAGGACACACATTACTCCTCACATACATCAAAATTGGGCTTGTCCATATGAGTTTTCATTTACCAGGAAACTTATTTCCTCGTGCATGTATTGGCCATGTCTGGGTCCATCAACTCCCATCCATACAAACCCTTAAGGCCCATTGTACTCTAGAAATGTGCGTGGAAAATTTTACTTATGTCCTCGACATAGCCCATACTCAGTACAACATACTCCCCACTTGCTCTCGTTGTTCTTGGCCCCCTATGAATTTGAGCACCAAGATTTGGAGTCAAATCTTTGATATTCTAAGCAATATCATGTTCTATTTCTTCTACCACCTTTACTCCCTCTTCTTCATCCTTTAGATCCTCATCGTTGGGTTCCTCCACATCTTCTGGTTGTACATGAGTTCCAGGTACACTTTCTGCAGACTCCTCTGCCTCATCATTTAGCTTTAGCTTTCTCCTTTTCTTCTCAACTACTTATTTCTGAGGAGAGAGTCATATTGATCTCCTCATAGGCTATGGGGTTCCCGCGCCTTAGCTCCTTTCTCTCTTGAATACCCTTTTAAAGTAGTGTTCTCCTTGGACTGCTTCTATATCCAAGTCTTCATATTCTTCCTACACATGTGGTGGAGTACCCTCACGCTAAGTTTCCACTCTGTCTATGGACTACCTCTAGCCTTTATAATCTAAGCCACCACTATCTTCATCTTCCTCCTCATCATCTAGCTCTATATCTTCTGTGGGCTTTGGGGCTGGCACGTTCTCCACTATATGTTTTCCCTTAGGTGGCCCTATGAGCATGAACTCATTCTTCACATACTTGTTATTGTCCATCTTGGGCTTAAGTTGAAGGTATACAAGTGCTACTCCAATGTCCCCAATTTCCAAGCTTACATGATTCATTATTATAACGCCTAAAATGAGCCTCTCAACAAAGGAAGTCTAGCCTGGATATACATATGTCTTCCTCAAAGTGTGGTATTCAAAGTCTACCTTGTCTGTAGTAAAAATCAGGTAGCTCACATCAGTAAAACGGTGGACTGATGCCTGTAAGTAGGGTGATGTAATAGTTTGCACCATGGGTTCCATGTCCCATCCCTAATAGTGAACCGTGTGATGCAAAAGTGCTGGTACACCACGAACTATACTATCTTATCAACTACCGAAGGTAACTCCTTGGGGATGTGTCACTCCTCTTCAAATGTCACGCGGAGTTGATCGTACCACATCTCTACCCTTTGTTTAAATAGCCCACTCATTGAACCTTCACATAAATACTTGCCAAAACTTTCCGTAAGGGACTTGTTTTCCATGGGATACTCCTAAATCTTGTTCTTTGGCCCATCGGGCACTCCAATTTCCATAAATACTAAAGAAAGTAATATAGCACCAAAACTGATCTTATCACTTGTGTGTGCTTCCTCGATAATGGTTTATGCAATGTAACCTGTTATGTTATAGACTACTCCCTCAGACATTTTCCTCATGATATGGAGCCACATGGTATTTACTTGTGACAATCTCTCTTGATCGTTTAACTTGGTCACTAGATGTGCAACTACCTGTACCACTGGGTACTTCTTCAATTTATCAATGTCCATTCTTAGTGGACCCTTTGTATACCCTAACTCTTTCTGTGTCTCCATGATCGCTACTTTATTAGTTAGGTAACTAGTCAGGTCTACCCCTATGCCTTTTAATCCTATCAGTGTCGAAATCAAGGCTACTGTGATTCTAACCCTTTGTCTGAAAAAATAGAAAAGGTACTCATGGACTCTTCTCATCAGCCACTGATATAAAGTTTCATGCTTCCCAAAATATGGGAGCTCGTACAACTGATAGACTCGTACTTGTTTACACAATTTCTCTCCAGCATCATCATACACTGGCATATTCTCCACCATGCATTTCTTGGTATTTATACTCAACAATGTGTCCAATTTTTTCTTGTTGTCAGATGTGTGGTGGTTGTAGTCACTTATCTTGTACTTTTGGATGTGGGAATCCCATTCTTGTCCAATCATCACACCCTCTCGATACTACATGTCTGATAAATTACTCTCAGGAGAAATTTACACTTCTTTTTCTAATTTATTCTTTCCTTTGGTGCCTGTAGCAGGTGCTTTCTTTTGTGCCATCATAAAAAATCCACCTTTTTACTGTCTATAATGAGAAACATCAAACCCTAGCTCAAATCCATGTGCCCTAGCTTGAAACCATGTGCCCTAGCTAGAAACCATGTGCCCTAGCTCCTCCTTAACACTTTTACTTCGCTCAAATCCTTCACCAATGGGGACGCAAGCCTTTTCGCATAATAGTCTCCTCTCTATGTCTGGTTTTACAACTGTCTGCACCTTAACATGACTTACTCAGCTCATTTACACTTAGCTCACTCAAACACTTGTGATCACAAAGGTAAAAATGACGCTGTTAGGTTGTAGAGCTAAATAGATTCATTGGAGCATGCAATGGAAACTTGTTGGAAAATACAACTTGTCATCAGTCTGACAAGATAGACATTGGTCAGAGAATGTGGGAACCACAACCCAACTTTGGTCAAAGCAAGTGGGAACCGCAACCCTTCATCAGTCAGACATGACTGACATCAGTCAGAGCAAGTGGGAACTGGCCGTGGTTAAGGCTAACTGGTGCCAGTTACTTGTGCGATGATGTTTTAATTAAATCTCGAGAATTAAATATATCTTTAGCATTAAAGTAGATTTATTTGATGTAATTACATGGCTAAAGTGTCCTAAGTTTATATATGCCTTTATAAGCATGAAAGCTTGGCTTTAGAAGGGGAATGAAGAAAAAGAGAAGGATCGGATTAGATCCTTGATTCTCTGAGATTGAGAGGATGAAGACGAAGAAGAAGAAGAGAAAACAGGAACATGTTACATGAAGACAAAGACTCCATGGAGAGGAGCTGGACAGAAGGAAATAGCAGGCTACTATATTTCCTTTGTATATTTATAGTCTCATGTAATGGCTTACATAGTATGCAAAGCACTTATGGTTTCTTCTTGTAGATCCACATGTTGGTGAGATCTTGTATTATAGATCCATGTAGATCTAGTCTTATATTGTTAGATCCACAAGTTGTTGTGAGATATTGTATTCCTAGATTCATGAGATCATGTTGTATTGATGATCCATGTAGATCTAGATATTGTAGAGGAGGTTATATTCATGTTTGTAAAATTTAATGCAATGATGGAGAGACAGACTTACTTCTTGGTGCATAGTAATGGTTGCACATATGGTAGACCCATGTGGAGGTCTTGTTTATAGATCCACAAAGAACTTGGTTGCAGTTTAGAGATGCAGTAGTTCCTAGTATTGTGAGATCTGCTGATGGTGGTTTGGAGGCAAGGTTATAGTGCACTCATGAAGATCTATTTAGAGATCTAGAGGAGAGGATATACTCTTGGAGATATGAATTGTACTCTTGTTATCTTATATATATGAGATATCTATCTTTGGTGGATGTAGCCCATATTGGGTGAGCCACGATACATGTTGTGTTATGTGTGTGTACTTTGTTTTGATTTGGATTATTCTAGTTTATAATTCCACTACTGTAGATTTTGGGGAATTTTTTAGATCTTGTGTGCATGATTTTGTTTGTTATTAAATCATAACACTATTCCATAGTACTGAATTCCAAACATCCATGACGAGTCAAGAAAGTGTGAGAGATATCGAGTTGAAGTAGAGGGTTAAAACAATGGTTTGAAGGTGTGTGAGCTAAATTAGTGATCTCCATCAGTTTTTGAAGAAATAATACATCAAATATATTCATTCAAAGGTGGTTGAGTGGGTGTTTTACAATATTGGGGGATTGTAGCCTCCTTATGGAGTTGGTACTTCACTAAACTAGGGGTTGGTGCCTGTTGTATTGTTGGTGCTCTACTAAACTAGGTGTTAGTGCTCCTTATGAATGTTGGTGCTTCATTGAATAATTTTAATTTGTGTAATATAATTAGAATTTTAGTGGTTTTTCTTCCCCCTGAGGGTTTCACACTTATATCTTTTGTTATGGTGTTATCTCTCATGGTTATGGTTATTTGAATAAATGTTGTATGTTCCATTTGAGACATCATATACTTCAGTTGAAGATGTGGTTTAGTAATCTTGGTGCAAGGTAATTTGAATTTATTAAAGGTCTTAAATGCAATTGATTGCACCCCCACTCTCAATCCATTGTTTATTCCAACACAAACCTCTATAGATGCTTCTGTACGACCTCCATATGAATGGCCCCAAGACCCATCTAATCTATCATCGAATTATAAGTAGTTACCTATCATCCCACTACTATGTTACTGCCTACCCACCTTGCTGCAAATATCATTGGGTTCGACCCCAATCGGCATCGTGGCCCATCGAGTGGCCTCAAAATGAGGTATATTCATCATAGGAACAGATATTGGTACAGCTAAATTTATGGCTCCTCATCCACCCCCATGATGCTCCTGAGTAAATCTTTATGGCAAATTCTCTATACAAGGTGGTCCAATAGCAACACTGGGTATGGATGGTTCAGTGCTCCTCTATCCTGCAATAAATATCATGCATCTTGTACAATATCCCACAGTCTACCACCCTCCAGTACCACTAACATAGTGCTAGATCACTTCAATGTTTGGATCATAAAGAGGACGGAGTTAGATCACTTAGTCCATTAAGACTTTGAGTCAGGTATCTCTATATGGTTCATGCTTTATTTCTTTCATTTGGAGCAATTGATACTATGTTTGGATTGTGTGCACAAATTTACACCATGGTTTCTTGGTGTTGTTTGAATTTTATTTCCCGATTGTGTGGAATCTTGAGGAAAAGGGTTTCTAGTCTAAGGATGATATTCTCAACGAAAAGTCATGGTTAGACACAGTTGTAGGTAACGAGATATGTTGAGTACATAAAAATGAAAAGAATTTGATTCACCTACTTCACAAGAAGTCCAATCTTCTGTGATGTAGAAGTATTCTTTGACAAGAAGGGAATCATTTTATATTCTTTTTCATCTGGTTTTATTTCTCACTGACATATTAGAGGTAGTGTGGGGGATTTCGTGTTCAGTGGGAGCAAGCCATGGTTATTGGAATTGTAGGATTGGATACACAATGCACATGCAGAGTGAGAGGAGATTGCTACTATTCAGAGTGGCAGAGGCACTAGTTGGTTTTGGAGGACAGTCATAGATTTGCAGGTATATTGAGTTTATTGCTTTGTGATGTATCTCCTGGTTTATTTTGTGGTGCCTATATATCCCTATGGGATTGCAGTTGATGGTTAGATTCAGTAGGGTGAAGATGATAGATCAATTTTCAGAGTTTTAAGGGTTAAAAGAGAAAAATTGCTAGTTACAGAGACTTGTGTCGGTTAGGATTAACCGTGGTCATTCATCTAGTAACTGTGGTCAGTTAGGCAGTGACTGGGGTCGGTTAGGAAACTATGGTCAGTTTGGTTATAGGTTTAACAGCAGTGGTTATTTACCATTTTACAATGGTGACCTTGTCTTGTTTTCATCTTGGTTAGTTTTTGTAGTATGTTGATGACATGTATGCTGATATTTACACTTGGTATTAGTGGCATGGTTTAGCACGGATGTTTATTATTGACATTGATGAGCATAAGATTCATATTATTCTTTGGAGTTAGTCGGTGGTAGACTTGGAGCTTCTAGAGAGTTGGTGATATGGATGGATGTACATGGTGAGTTTGTACATGCTGGATAGATTTAGTTTTGTGAGTCTATGATGATGCAGATGTTTGATTTGCAAATGGATGTTTTGAGCATGAGTAGGGGATGTTTGTATTTCCTCTTTATTACTATGTTACTCCTTAAGAGATGTTATCTATAGATGATTTTCTTGGACATGCTAGTTGTTTATACAGAGTTGGATTTTCAGATTGCAGTGTTTGGATTCTTTGAGTTATGTAGTTTTTTGGATTGATCACCCACTGTTGTAGGTAGAACTCATTTGGGCTATCTTTACCCAGGATCTTGTTTTGCTTTCACATATTCTAGTTTGACTTGTCTTGGTCAGTTGCATTGGTGGTTGCATGGAGACATGGATAGATGGATGGAGAACATGGTTGGTTTTACAGGTATGGCTACGGATGTGATTGAGGCTTAGAACTTCAGCTTGAGTGGGAGCTCTTGTAGGTGTGTTAGTCATGTTGGCTTGGTTGCATGAGAGGCTTGGTGTTATGATTCAGTGGGAGCTTGATGTATAGATAGCTCGGTTGTCATGGTTTTATCTTCTTGGTTTGAGAAGATGGTTTGATCTTCCTGGTTTTATTTTTTGAGAGAATTGTTGAAGGAAAGAATAATCAGTCTTCACAGTGCAAAGAGGATGGTGATGTAAAGGTATAGGCAGAGAGATTCAGCAATTTATCTCCAAGTCAGATATTGTTAGGTTGTGGAGCTAAATAGCTTCACTGGAGCATGCAATGGAAACTTGCAGGAAAATACAGCAACTTGTCATCGGTCTGATAGGACAGACATCGGTCAGAGAAAGTGGGAACCATAACCTATCATCAGTCAAACAGGACTGACATCGGTCAGAGCAAGTGAGAACCGGTTGTGGTTAAGGCTAACCGGTGTCGGTTACCTGTGCGATGATGTTTTAATTAACTCTCAGGAATTAAATCTATCTTTAGCATTAAAGTAGATTTATTTGATGTAATTGCATGGCTAAAGTGCCCTAAGTTTATATATGCATTTATAAGCATGAAAGCTTGGGTTTAGAAGGGGAATGAAGAAAAAGAGAAGGATCAGATTAGATCCTTGATTCTTCGAGATTGAGGGGATGAAGACGAAGAAGAAGAGGAGGAAAAAGGAACATGTTACATGAAGACAAAGACTCCATGGAGAGGATTTGGACAAAAGGAAATAGAAGGCTACTATATTTCCTTTATATATTTATAGCCTCAAATAATGGCTTGCATAGTATGCAAAGCACTTAGGGTTTCTTCTTGTAGATCCACATGTTGGTGAGATCTTGTATTATAGATCTATATAGATCTAGTCTTGTATTGTAGATCCATGAGATAATATTGTATTATTGATCCATATAGATCTAGATATTGTAGAGGAGTTCGTCTTCATATTTACATAGGTTATGTAGTGGTGGAGAGACAGACTTACTTCTTGGTGCACAGTTTTAGTTGCACATCTGGTAGACCCATGTGAGAGGTCTTATTTGCAGATCCACAAAGAACTTGGTTGCATTTCAGAGATGCAGTAGTTCCTGGTTATGTGAGATCTACTGGTGGTGGTATGGAGGCACAATTTAGTGTACACAGATAGATCCGGTTGGATATCTGGGAGGAGGAGATACTCTTGTAGAGATACATGTATTCTTGTGCAGAAGAGTTAGTTTGTAATCTCTTTTTATATTATATATACGAGATCTCTATCTTTGGTGGACGTAGCCCACATTGGGTGAACCACGGTACATGATTGTTATGTGTGTGTACTTTTGTGTGATTTGGATTATTCTAGTTTATACTTCCACTGCTGTAGATTTTGTGGGGAATTGTTTAGATCCTGTGTGCATGATTTTGTTTGTTATTAAATCATAGAACTATTCCGCAATCCCCCTATTCCCAACAAAATCTGCATCACGTCTTTATATAAATTTTCAAAAAATTACTGCATTTATTTCTCCTCTGCCTACCAACAATCCTCTCATTAATTAACAATTTGCACAATATATGTGTGGTACATCTGCGAGCCCCAGTTAATCCATAAACTTCTACTTTAGAACTCTCTGAATCACACAACTATGTTGTTCTACTTTCAACTTTGGAAAATGACATATTTACTTGAAAAAATTAGAGCTTCGTGATTGATTATCTAGTGCTATAGAAAGGAAATTGTAGAGAAGGAAATAATTCAAAACTTCAACACCAACAATTTTATCCTGGAAACCTCCAATGGAGGAAAACCAGTCAGGAAGGGAAACTGCTCTTTCTTCCCACTTTTATTGGTCTAATATAGACAATTACATATTAAAATAAGTATGAAAAGAAGAAACAATGTAAACCTTCTCTCCAATTACTTTCTTGCTTTGTTTCTACACCTTACTCCTACAATTCCATTCCAGCACTGAAGATCTTGCTCACTGCTCTCATTAAAATCTTCTTCTCGATCTCTCTGGATATTTGAATTTCCATTCGCTTGCTCCATTCATGCATTTATAGACCTTCCCATGTCCTCATGTGCACTAGAGGCTGTGAAGGGCATGAAAGGGGAAGAGACATAGTTGAGCACTTCAAATTCGTGTCCATTTACGTTCCATTCTTCTTTTCTATTCGAAAGTGTCAGGACTGCCGCCCTAAGAAGATTAGTGGTCTTAGGACCACCGCCATGGCTGGCTGGCAGTTTCAGGACCGTCGCCCTTGTAGGGCAGCGGTTCCTTCCAGAACCTTTGTTTACCTCATTTTATTCATTGTTCTTATTTCTCCTTCTTGGTGCTGATGGAACTATTGAAGCGGTGTGCTTTTCTAGATCCCTATAGATCATACCTTCCCTACTTAGGAGGATTTTGGTCCCACAAAATCTTAGTGGGGGAGTGGTAGAGGAATCAACTCCCTCTTGTGCTCATTCGAGTACCCTTGGGTCTTCCTTGGTGTCTTCTCTTGTCCAACACTCCAAAACTCCTGTGGATCTCTAATTTGTTGCTCTAGTGCTACATCCTCCTCTGAGTTGCCTCAAGTACAAACCTCTTTGGAAGATAACTTTTGTATCTTTCCTTCTTTGTAATGCACAGATGGTGTGAAACTTACTATCATGTGCATATGCATGAAGTATGGCCTAAAGGTTTCTTCTCCAACCTGCTCAAGTATGGAAAAGGTTCCATATTGTAGTGGTTTAGTCCTTACATGTCTTTGTCTCTTGAGATGGATTGGTCGATTCCTCCCCAAGTACATTGCTGCTATAGTCACCACCATTCCATATATATCCTCTTCTTCTTTCTGCCCCATGATTAGGTCTAGTGAATCTGTAGGTAGATACGGTGACTGCATAGCGGAAGTTTGTTTTGCTCCTTGAATGAGAAGTTCTTGTGGTGGCTTCTTCTACAAAAACTAACAAGTGCTATCCAAATTCTCCATCCTTTGGTCAGAAATATCCGTGCTCTCACATCTATTTTGTTTTTCTTCTAATGAAAATAAAAAAACTAATGATTTGCATGAACAAGTCTCGGTGCTTGGTTGGCACTTACCATAGCCTTCTTTGATTTTCTCTGGTTTTCCTCGATGTTAAAATTGACTCCATCCTTGACCCATTTGTACCATTTCTCCCTCCTTGTGAACACAACATCCTTGACATACAAGTAAGGACTTATGAAGACAATGTCAAATGCATCAAGTGGAATAATATCATTCTCTAATACATCTATGTATTGGGTATTTATCCCAAACTGAAACTTACACTTCCTTGTAACTTTTATTTCTACACCCTTTTTCACCTATCGCAGTGGGTATGTATGTGGATGTGAGTAAGTCTCTAGACCAAGCTGTCCTACAACCACATCAGAAATAAAATTTGACTGAGAACTAGAATCTACTAAAGTGTTTACATTAGTCTTCATGATTTGGATTCTAATTTGAAATAGCTTACTCATCTCTTCTTCTTCTTCTGCCCCATACATGTTAGTGGCCATGCATCCTAGCCTCTCGTCTACATCCAAATCATCCTCAATCTCCACCTCTCTTTCTGTCTTCACAGTGGCCATGGATTTCTTGGAATCCTTGGTTCGGTGCTTTGGGTGCAATTCTGGATGCAACTTCCAACATGTGGTGTCAGTATGTCCATTTACATCACAATTACTAAAGAAATTCTTAGGTTCTTTACAAGTATGCAAAGCAGTAGCGGCATGTTTACCTTTCCATTTACCTCTGATATTTGTCTTCCCTTGTTTTTTGTCTTATTTTTCTGTTGACTAGTCTTCCTTTTGCTTTATTTCTCCTTGCTTCTTCTCGTCATCAATGTAGTATGCTTGTACACAAGCTTCATTGAGATCCTTGGGCTTCATGGAGATTACCTTCCTTTGAAGGTGAGTGTGAATTCCTCCCAAATATTTGGTCAGAATGTCCTCATCCTCCAAGTCCATATTAAACAACATGGCTTGTCTCAGAAATTTTGTAGTGTAGTCTTGCACACTTTGACCGTTGCCCTGTCTAAAGTACTGCCACTTAATCATCATGTCAGTCTTATAGCCAATAGGATAGAAGTTAGCTCTTATCAATTCTTTAAAACCTTTCCAAGTACTGATAATAGGACGTTTCTTCTTCTCACAAGTGGCTAGATGGGTTTCCCACCAAACCAGAGCATGACCTTCCATTTTGAGACGTGCAAAGGTGACCCTTTGTGCCTCAGTGACATTATACACACTAAAGTAGACTTCCAACTATTTTATCCATTCATCCAGTAATTCTGCATCTACTTGTCCTTCAAAATTCTTTATTTCCACTTTTGTTTCAACTTTAAAAGGTGTATGTGCAGATTTTACCTTCTCGCTTATAATTGGCGTCTCTTCATGCTCTTCCCATTCTTCCTCTTCGTGGCTCTTTCCGATACCAAATTTTTTGGCTGGTGCTCGAACCACCGAGTCCATGGAATCTTGCTTAACCAAAGCCATCTTTTGCAGATCTGAAATCTCTTCTTGTTTTCTATGCAATCTATCCATCATGGTCTCTAGCATCTCGACTCTATGGACCAAGTTCTCTTCTTCCATTTGAGCTCAAATTCTCTGTTTCCACTTCTTCGTAGAAATATATGGCTCACAAGGTAAAAATTCTTTTCCTTTGGACCTTGTCACTATCATACAAAATCACAAGAAAGATTCAAATACCATAGTCTTAGATATATAATCATCTCTGATACCAAAATGATCCGTAAACTTCTACTTTGGAACTCTAGGAATCACACAACTATGTTGTTCTACTTTCAACTTTGTAAAATGACAGATTTTCTTGAAAAAACTAGAGCTTCGTGACTGATTATCTAGTGCTATAGAAAGGAAATTTTAGAGAAGGAAATAATTTAAAACTTCAACACTAACAATTTTATCCAAGAAACCTCTAATGGAGGAAAACCAGTTGGGAAGGGAAACTGCTCTTTCTTCCCACTTTTATTGGTCTAATATAGACAATTACATATTACAATAAGTATGAAAAGAAGCAAAAATGTAAACCTTCTCTCCAATTATTTGTTTACTCAATTTCTACACCTTGCTCCTACAATTCCATTCCAGCACTGAAGATCTTGCTCACTGCTCTCATTAAACTATGCTTCTCGATCTCTCTGGATCTTTGAATGTCCATTCTCTTTCTCCCTTCATGAATTTATAGACCTTCCCATGTCCTCTTGTGCACTGAAGGCTATGAAAGTGAATGAAAGGGGAAGAGACATTGTTGGGTCCTTCAAATTCACGTCCATTTACGTTCCATACTTCTTTTCTATTCGAAAATGTCAAGACCGCCACCCTAAATAGACAGGCGGTCTTAGGACCACCACCCTCGTTGGGCAGTGGTTTCAAGATTGCCACCCTTGTAGGGTGGAAATTCCTTCCAGAACCTCTGTTTACCTCATTTTATTCATTTTTTTGTTTCTCCTTCTTGGTGCTAATGGAACTGATGAAGTGGTGTGTTTTTCTGGATCCCTATGGATCACCAGCTATAACCTTCTAGCATGCCTTCCTACCTTTTTTCTACAAACTTCTCTTCAGTGCACTTCCCTGTGCTTGAGTACCTCGCCACTATTACTTCTCTTGGTAGTCTCTAGGGCTGTTGCTTACCTCACGTTATACTATTCCCTCATTTACCTCCATCTATAGTCATCTTTTTAAAGAAATCTCCTTTCCAACCACTCGTCTGTAAAATTGAATAACACTTGTAACATTTTACTCCGTTATATGTACCCAGTTGTAAATAGCCACCCCACACCAATGGTATGTTTAGTCTTGTGTGGATAAATTTCTTCAAATGGTAATTATCTTCTAGCACACAAACACGCTTATTACACAAAACACCAACTAAATTGACAAAGCATAGCGACCAAAAAGGAAATACATTAAGGAAATATAGAAATGAATACCTAGTCTAAATGGCAACACTACCTTATTACAAACACCAAGAAGACTTATTTATAGTAGGGCTTCAGCCTACTCCCGTTAAAGTAATTGGGTAGCCATATTCCATCAAGTGTCTCTAACTGATAAACACCTGATTCAAGTATATGAGTGATAATATATGGTCCTAACCAATGTACTTTAAGCTTGCCTAGATGGCGTGGAAACATAGAGTCATAAAGAAACACCATTTTTCTTATCTCAAGCTTTTTGTCCCTGATGTGCCTGTCGTGCCATGCATTTTGCCTCACCTTTTCATGATTCTGGATCCAACGAGCTATGACGTGCCTCTCATCTAACTGTATCAATTGATCAATTATTTCTTACAAAGCGTGTTCATTAGCTAGACCTTTAGCACACACAATAAGCAAAGAAAGTAAGATGAATTCCATCGGAAGAACTATTTTTGTGCCAAACACCAACTGAAAGGGTGTGGCCTTGTTCAACCACTTGTATGTTGTTTTATACGCCCAAAGCACGATAGAAAATTTATCATCCCAATCTTTCCTTCCAACATCACAATTTATTGTCAATGTCTAGCTCAAAATCTTGTTGAAAGCTTCAGCAGTCCCATTTGCCTGAGGATGATATGGTGTAGTCTTATGGTGTGCAATCATGAACTCATCCAATAGAATTCTGATTGTCTCATTCAAAAAGTGTGTGCTCTTATCACTGGTCAAACTCAACGGGCATCCATACCTTGTAAGAACATTTTCCCATAAGAACTTGGCCGTTGTAGTTGTTATAAAATCCTTGGTAGGTGCTACTTCTTCCCACCTTGTAAGATAATCTATGTAAGTGATGATATAGCACAATCCAATTTTATGTATGGCTGGTGAAATAGGACCCACAAACTCTATAGCCCATTTCTCAAACAGCTATGCACTAGGAATAGTTCTTAAAGGCATTTCATCTCTTTGCCCACATTTACCAACGTGTTGACAGTGATCACACGCCTTATAATAGGCTTTATAATCCTTGTAGAGGTTCTCCCATGATAATCCAGTGAGTAGAATCTTGCACGCAGTGTTGTCACCTACATAGTGCCCTCCTGCAATACCACCATGAGCCTCTTCCATGATTTTTGTATACTCGTACTCTAGTACACACCAGCGCAATACCTTATCTCAGCCTAACTTGTATAGGTCACCACTAATCAACACAAAATGAGCCATGTGAATCACAAGTTGTTTCTTCTCCAAGGATTTCATTCCTTCTGGTGCCACCCTTTACGTAAAAAGATAGCAATATACTCTCATTCTGAAGGTGCATGCTATAACCTATACAATTGTGCATCTGGCATTGTATCTTTGAATGTTTTTGTGTCCTCCCCTGACTGAATTCGTCATAAATGGTCTAGGCCACAATTACTTTTACCTGGTTTTACCACAACTGTGAAATCAAATTCTTGGAATAAAAGCACCCATCAACATATGTACCCCTGTAAAACGGGCTTGTTTACCAAGTATTTCAATGCCATATGATTGGTGTAAAATACAAATGGTGTTGCTAAAAGGTATTGTCTGAATTTATGTAGTGCATAGATCATGGAAAAGGATTTTCCCTTTGTCATTGTATAATAATGCTCTGCATGAGTCAACTTTGTACTAGAAAAATAGATAGGATGATCTATAATACCTTCTCTAGGCTGAGCTAAAATCGTGCCAATGGTTGTGCCAAAGGCATCCACATGTACATGAAATGGTTGGTCCCATGTGGGAAAATGTAGAATAGGCATTGTAATAATTCTTTCCTTTAATACCTCAAATGCGCGTTTTTGCGTTTCTCCCCAGTAAAATGTCCGTTTTCCCTTTTAGTAACTCCTCTAATGGTGTAACAACCTTAGCATATCCTTTGATAAATTTTCTATAAAACCTAATGTGACCCAAAAATCCAGGCACGTCACTTTGACTGGTAGGTTCTTTCAGACTAACAATAACTACAACCTTAGCTGGATCTACTAATAAACCTTCCTTGTAGATGATATGCCCTAATAGAGTGCCAAAAGGTGTAGCAAACATGCATTTTTTGATGTTCAAAGAGATGCTTAATTGACTACATCTTTAAAAAATTAAGCGTAAATTGGCACAATGATCCTTAACAAGACCATACATCGTCCAATCATCCAAGTAAACTTGTAAGAAAAGATGAATAAAATCCTAGAATGCTTGAACAACTATTCGCGAAAATACAGTGGACACATTTTTCAGACCAAAGGGCATCACAATATATGCAAAAATCCCCCATTCAGTGGTGAAAGTTGTTTTTTCTTGATCCACCTATGTAATCTAGACCTGATGATACCCAGAGAATCCATCTGTAAAATAATAGATCTCACACCTCGGAACACCTTCTAATATCTCCTCTGTGAAAGGTGTAGGAAAGGGATTAATCACACATACATCATTCAGTTACTTGTAATCCACACAAATCCTAATCCGACCATATTTGTTTATACTGATAACCATGGGGCTAACCCACTCTAATTCTTCCAGGGGCTTGATGATTCCAAACTTCAATATTTTTTCAATTTCTTCTTTGACCTTTACACGCAAGTTGGGGTTCATCCTGTAGGGTCTCTTCCTGACTAGGCGCACACCTTCCTTAAGATTTATCTTCATTTCTCCTAATGATTCATGCACTCATTTCAATTCATGGTATCCCCTAGGAAATAATTCCTAAAAATCACAGAGCAACTCCACTATTTTTTCTACTTTAGATTCAGACCAATCATATCCAATTATTGCCTCTTTAGGTTCAACATCCATACCAATATTCACTTTCTTGTTCCTCATAGGTTCATGATAGGCACGTGCATTTTTATCTACACTTTCCAAGACCTTGTGCACACCTGTTGAATGATCTATATCTAGTTCTTCTACTTCTTCATCATCCACTATGTATACCATCTTCCCTTTTTCTTTCTCAAAGCAAGCGTGCTTAAGTAGTGTGGCATTTGTCTCTGTTCCTTCAGTAAAACGTGCTCCTGAGTCATTTTCATCAAATAACTCCTAAATGAGTTCTTCTTCCTTTATACTATCTCCCATAGTTAACCACTTTATAACCCTTAATGCCTCTTCTACTAGAGGTTTAGTAGATAAGTATTCAAAAGTTTGGACCATACCTACAATCAAATCCTGCTAATTTCTATTTTCTCTATGTAGCTTTACATATGCATACCAAGCACATGCACAACCTTGTAAAGTGGAATATAGTTTTTGCACCCATAGAAAATGTTGTAAAGCTTCCTTCCCCTCTATCTAGAGCCTCTCACACTGCTAAATGTGGTGCTAAATATGTTGATTACCATGATATGTTCAGATTTAAGTCGGTGCATTGCTCTTGGAAAACTGAGTTATAAGAGCAATCATGACTTCATTCCATTCTACAATATTATCCCAATGAACCACTCACCAATGCGTTACTATCCCGCACAGGGTATATGCTAGCATTCTTATTCTTTCCAACTAGTTTATCCATAGTTCCTCCATGGTGCGCAATAATATCGCAGGGTCTCTTTCCCCAGTGTACCAAGGTTTAGAGTTGTTACCTATTCTCCTGATGCAACGAGGTTTGTTTTTCCATACAAATGTGCTCCTTACTTCACACCCAACCATCTCATAAGTACCATGAGACCAATTATCACAAGCAATACTTGTAGTATCGCTAATAGACGGTGCATCTTCCCACTAAAGGATTCCTTCTTTAGATGGCTTGAGCACTTTTGGGTCCCAAATGACACGTACATAAATCCTATTCATATCTTCCTCACTCAAAGGCTCAACATAGGGCATAGATTTTCCATCTGTTAAAGGGATAATAACTCTTTCCTCCTTGTTCTCAAAACTGATATATCCCTTATTGAACCAAAGATCAACATTATTTGTGTAACACCAAGGGCGTCCAAGCAGAGCTGGGAAACTGTCTGCTTCTGCAAGCACTAAAACCTCAAAATCCCTAACGAACTTGGCCCCTTGTATAGTAATGGATGCATCTTTTAAAAATTCTAATAGGAGTGGCCTTAGTTTGGTTAGCCATAAATAATACATTAGAAGATGGCAGCAATGTAGGTCTCCCCATCTGTACCCATGCATCTAAAGTAATCACATTTACTTATGCACCTATGTCCATCAATATATTACTCAAGATCCATCCGTAGAAAACAACATTCACAGTGATTTCCTTGTCATAGTCTAAGCTATGGGGGGGAATATTTGCGTGCATAATTTGACACCCATTCTCAATATTCACACATGGAGTGTTTCCCTTTAGCCAAATCCCTAGTAATGGAATAATACTCTCCTAGAGCAGCATCCTGCATACCTCCTTCAAGTCATCAATATCTGATTGGAATGTCTCTTCCTCCTTTAGTTCCATCTTCCGTGATTGCTCCTTTAAACATTGTATTTCCCCTTGAAGGTCTCTCAGTACCTCCATGGTCTCCTAATAAACCTCCTTCTGGTGCGTAGGATCTGGGTATCTTGCATGCAAAATTTCCTCCTTAACGATGGTAGGCTTACGTGGTAACGCCTCTCTAGCACGTGCAACTTCAACACGGGTAGTGATATTTACAGGAAATACCTCAGGTTCTGGTTCCAACTTTGGCAACCACCGATTTTCCACAGCACGTTGTATCCTCACCATCCCCATGTCTTTGTTCTTATGTTTATGTTGCTTGCTAAAATTCTCATATAGATCTGGGCATTCCTCATAGCTATGATTCTTCCCATAGAAATAACATGTAATATTTTGAGGACATTCGTGCCTGTAGTGGTCAGGAGATCCGCATGTAAAGCATGTTCCACGAGGGAATTCACCTCATCCACCACCACGGCCTCAACCTCCGAATCCACCATGGTATCCTCGACCTCTGTAATGTCCTCCATCATAATGCCCATCCTTCCGATCACAATGCACTTGATTTTGATTCTAATCTCGATGCTCACCTTTACCCTTAGAGTTATCTAATACTCATTTTTTCACACACCAATATCTATAGAATCATGGATCTAACCAATCAACCTGCAATCTTTTGTATCGTGAGTCATGGACCAGAAAATCTTACAATAACATGATACATTCTTCCTTATCGCGCATTGTAATAATGGGAAATGGTTGGTGTCATGGTTCAGGTGACATATCTCACAGTCTAGCAATAATGAACATATTGTTCTGTGGGGATAACTATCTTTGGTGTGCCCCTCCACTTCACCATATGTACACCAAATCCTAGTGTGTGTCTCATGTGTCAAATTCACCGATATTTTCTCTAACTTCTTTTCCTTGGTTGCAATCTATGCTTCCAAGAATGGGCTGACTCCAGTGTCTATACTCCAGATTGCCTTAGTGCACAAATCTTCTTCAAGGGCTTCACGTGGATCAGTGTATGTCTTATGTGATGGATCCCTTCTAAAAGGTGTGATCAAACCTCCAACGAAGCATTATGCATGTTGGATTGCATGAATATCATAATAAATCTTAGATAAAAGTGTTTTAAAATGGGCAGCATACTCCCGGACACTTTCAGTAGTACCTTGTTTAATATCCTTGAGCGCATTTATACTCTTCTACTCAAATTCAGGGATATAGAACTCTTTAAGGAATGCATCTTTGAACACTGCATAATCTACGCAAGTTTTATTAAGTTCAAACTTCCTGTATCAACTGTGTGTGTGTGTCCCTACAATGTAGTTGTAAATTGACTTGCCTTTTTGCTCAGAAGCCGTGATCCCTTTTGTGTGCCATAGTATCTCACACATGTGTATGTGATAATCAGCATCTTTTATGCCCCTATACTCTAGAAGATGAAGATACATCTCCATGTAAATATTTTGGGGTTGGTGTGGACCCTACCCACATGATCCAGAACCCCATATGTTGCCTCTGCCTCTAAAACCACTAGATCCACCAGAACTAGAGCCACCTAAACCCCCTGATCCTCCACCCATAGCCAAAAGTGTTCCAGAAGATGTACTTCCATGTGTCCCAATAGTAGTATTGTACTGAACACCTATAGTCTGGGTGGTGGTTCTACTCCTATAAGTGAGCCCCAAATTATGTGCACTTGAATTCTATGCAGATGATGCACCTGAAAAGGTACCTCTAAACAACAATGAAGACATTTTCCCTACCATTAATGTACTTGCTATGTGACTTACTCTTTCTTCCCTACTACATAAATTAGCTTGATGACTATTAGATGTACTAAGTACTAGAAAACCAAGCACAAGTGCTAGGTTATTAGGTAGATTCAGATGTGTGCATGTGGCCCAGGTCGTCTCTGCTGATGCACTCCCATGTGAAGCCAAAGAGGGTTTCCTTTCATGCTTTCCCAAATGGGGGAGTTCCTGATTCTATGCCTCCATGCCTTCTGTGTGAGCTCCAAATCATTCATAATCCATCTCTCTCCTCAACACCATCCACTTTGAAATTTCATGATGCTTCTCTCTCTCCCTCTCGCGCGGCTCATTGTACTTAAGCCGCCTTTCTTCTCTCTACCTCTCTACCACTAGGTTCGCCATCTTTCACCAAACCTACTCTTGCCCCCACGCATGGTGGGGTTTAGTTGGCCATTGGTTTTTCCTCTAAATTTAGGGTTACCATCAAGATCTTAGTCACCAATGGAATTCCTTGCAAGTAAGTTCCCCTGGGATACTATAAAAACTTGAACTCAGCTACCTCTGGGAAAGAATAAGTGGAAATTGAGTATTCTAGGATATAGTTGTTCAAAACACCACAGAACCAAGTATCCATAGCGTGTGTCCAAATCATATCAGTGTCATTTAAGGCTTGAAATTCTCCTTGTGTCTAGAAAAATGTGTGATACCTCTAATTTCACTTAGACGTATAAGCAACCAGCCACTCATATAGTTCTACCAAGAAAATATCAAAGAAACTCTCATACAAATAGTCACACAGGTTCTTTTCCACCCATGTGTGTGCATCAAACTCAGATCCAGTGTTGAATCTCCATGCATACTCTTCTTCTAGTTATTTTATCCACTCCTCAACACTTGCTAGGGTCAACTAGTACGTCTTCATCATGAACTATCCTGAAAACAACTGAAAAAGAGGTCCCAGAAACGGAACCAATGATGCAGCCAAGAATTTACCACGAACAACCAAAGCACTCTGACACATCACCCAGTTTGAGCTGAGTGCTCACCCGAAGCGTGCAAAGGTACCAAGACCCTCCTTAGAGTTGCTTTTACAGGATGCGAACATGATGAAGATGTAATGTATTCATATCCACAAACAACATAAATATCCCCCAGAGCATATTCTAAATATAGATTTAAAAGAATAATGAATTAAGCAATATATATAACAAATTTAACCATGTAAGAACTATTTTTAGTCATGTTAATACCATTACTCACCCAACACACTCCATTATATTAAAATACAATAAACGTAAAAGCTTCTTACAATAAGTAGTATCATAAGTTTATGCGCGCATCATATCTGGCAGCATAACTCCACAATAGCTCATACACAGCACTCCCTCTAATCTACACAAATTACTACATATTTATAAGTTTGGGGACTTTCCCTTCACTGCTTATGCACTTAAAAAATAGGTCACATGCTAAAAATAGTCATGCACCTTTACAATAACATGCACACATGTAAGTGTGCTAATAATAGATCTCTTATAGTTAACTGGCACTAGTAATTCTATTATTAATTCAAACTCATGCATGGCGCTTTAGTAGATGCTCATCCCAAAATAGCATTTTTGTGTCACACAAGTCTCCATCCCATTATGTTCTCCATACGCTATCTCCAAAAATAGCCTATAACCATGAAAATGGCTAAGTCCCGATTCAATCTTCCTTTCGTGTCTGCTTCTTTCCCTATCCTTCCACACCTTCAAATCTGCCTTGCTACCACGCATTAATATTTTGTGTGCCTTCTCCTTAGTGTCATACTTCATCTTCTCAACAATTTTGTTAGCCATTTTATCCATAACTGTATAGGACTGATTCAACCCATCACCCTGATGCTTAACAAAGACATAGTTTTCAGATAAAAAACAAAAGGAAAGGAGCGATCAAGCAAGATATTTCTTGCGTGCTAACACTCATCAACCCGAATTACTCCAAGGATTTTATACTTTATGCCTATGGTGCTGATGCAAATGTTGTTATTTTCCTAACACAAAAAAAAACAAGGGCTAGAACAACCAGTGGCTTTCTTCAGCCAGACAGTGAAGGATTATGAATTAAAATATAGTCACACAGAAAATTAGGTCTTTTCCATTATGCATGTGCTCAAGAAATTCCAAAGTATGCTCACCAAAAATCATATCAAGGTGTTAGTCTCCCACTCTTATGTTAGAAACTTCATCATGGGACCAAAATAATGGAGTATGATGTGACTATCAAAGCCACAAAGCTAGTAAGAGCTAGTGTGCTCTGCAACCAACTTGTTGAGGATGTGTAAAATGAATCTAAGAATTAATTATTTATTGATGTATCTTTCCCACACATAGAAACTGAGAAGAATACAGATCCTGGTGTGCACAACTGGATGAAGGACATGATCACATTCATTTTCGAAGGCACATACCATCCTGGCTTAAACAGGGAAAAGTGAATACATCTGAGGTTACAATCTATCCATTATGTTTTGATTGATTGACTTCTCTTCAAGAAGAATCTTGATGGCGTGTTATTAAAGTGTATCAACGATGCCCAAATTGGAAAATTGTTGGCATAATTTCACAATGGATTCTCTAGTGGACACTTCTCTGAAAAGACTAGAGTAATGAAGATCATAACGGTAGGTATCATTTGGCCTACTCTATTTGTAGATGCACACAAGTGGGTCACAAAATATAAGGAATGTGCTTTTGTTACAGGAAAGAAGAGATTAGCAGTGCTTCCCCTCTGATCAATCCAAGCGGATCAGCCTTTTGCATAATGGGGTCTCAACTTCATAGGCATGATCAATTCACCTTCAAGCATTACACATAGATGAGTGATGACATCTACAAACTACTTTACCAGATGGACATAATCTTTCACGCTCAAGGAATCAACTGAGTCATTCATCCTTGAATTTCTCGAGGGTATAGTCACAAGGTTTGGCATTCCTCAAACCATTATCTCTGATAATGCAAAAAGCCTTCATTAGCACTAAAATCATTGGTTGGGCTCTAAATCTGGGCATCTATCTGAAGACTTCTTCCAACTATTACCATCAAGGAAATGGTCTAGAAGATTCAAACTACAAGAACCTAATCAAGATCATGAAGTGTACAATGAACATTAGCCAAAAGCAATGGTGTACAAAGGTCTCGCATGCACTATGGGCAGATAAAATCACAGTTAAAAAGGCAATAGGAACTTAGTCTTATAAGCTTATCTATGGAAAGGAGGCTACCCTTCCTTAGACACTAGAGTTGAACTCATTGGCACTTTCCCAGTAGCTAGAGCTTGAAGGCGCAGACCAGAGAGAAATCATAATGGTAGAGTTGGTCAATCTTGAAGAATCAAGGAACTCTACCATGATTAAGCTAGAACAGCATTAGCAAGAAACAAAGAAATAGTTTGACAAAAAGGCCATGCCTCAAGATTTCAAAGTTGGGGACTTGGTTTTGAAATGGGATGGTGACAGAGCTAAACTACGGCGCCATTCAAAGTTTGATGCATTTTGAAGTGGCCCATACATCATCAATTCATGCAAGGAGGCTAACTCTTTTGAGTTAACTCATCTTGATGGAGGTGCGCTACAAATCCAAGTAAATGGGATCTATCTCAAACCCTTCCATTAAGTTTTCTGCATCATTTTTTATATATTAGAGTAGTTTAATTCCTCTAAGTGTGTTGCACATACATTGTTTATTTTTACATAAGTTATTTCTTCCCGCGTGCTTCATGTGCGTGCTCTTCTTTTGCTTCCAGCGTGTTGATCTTCTTCCAGAAGGTTACAGGATTTAGAATAGAGTCAAGAAATGATCCTTCAAGTGACTTCAGAAACAATTTTTTAAATCTAAAAATTTGAATTTCATGATCACATAGCAGACTCCATGCCCAATGGATGATATAGCCTGTTGATCTCCTTCATCTAGCAGGTGGATGGCCCTGAAAGTCACCAAAAAATTTACCCAAATAACTCTCTTGTTTATTTAGACAACTTACATACATATTCTGGCCCAGATATCTTTATTGCATTGGCGCATACCTCAGTTGTCTCCTTGGCACATTCACTTGGTCATTGTTTCCTTGCGTGCCCTTGCGCATTTCCCCTTCTCCTCTTTCCTTTTTCCTTTTCCTCTGTGTTCCACTCTTACCTTGCATGCATCTTCTATGCATTCATTTTCTTCCTATCAGTTATTCATCTTGTGTGCGTGCCTTACACTTGCTTCAATCAACTAAGTCCCTAGCCCTCGCGCGCGCCTTCAGCACATTACCTTGTAATAGTTGCACCTTGACCATACATTCTTTTCTCACCAATTTGCCTCATTTTCTCCGCACGAGATGAGATTATGCATGCATTCCTTCTACCTTCGTCTCACACCTCATTCTTTCACATGCATATCGTTGTGCCCTCCTCTACACCATTCTTTTCCATGTCATTATTTGACATGTTTGAGTGTGCCACACGCAACTAGTCAAATCACGCTAAAAGGGCACCGAATTCTTGCAGCAAACCATTGAGTGACATGAGGTAGAAATGAAAATAAGATTTACACAGTCGGCCATCCTTTCAGCCAATCTGCATGCGCCACGTGTCTTGCATGTGCAGACGACTTTGAAAAAATTCTGACAGCCATATCTTTTGCTACAGAATTTTGATCGGTGTGTTCCTAGTCTCAATTAATAGTTGCTGACATAGGCTACAGTGTTGGACATTTAAATTAAAATTCTTGGTGGATTTGGTAGGTGAGAAATGAGAAAACATATTTCTAGGTATTAATGAGTATATCTAATTTCTCCAACCACCCGATTTGATCTAATCCATCCTCTTTCCTTCTCCAACACGCCAAACTAACTTGGGGAAGCGCATTTGATGGATTTATAGGAATTCAATGTTTCTTATTGGTGGTTGTGTTTCAAATTCAATTTTTCCCTCCTTCTCTTCTTCTTCCATGGATTCATCTATAAATGTAAGAGTTGGGCTCATTGTTAATGTTGTACATTTTGGATCCTTATGCATTTTGCTAAGGACTTCATATTTTCTGCATTTTGAGTTGCAAACCTCTAGATCTAGCTCATGCATGTTGATATCGTCCTCTTTCGCCATTGTAACAACTTTGTTCTTTTCTACAAGTAGTGGAAGCATCATTTTTTGACTATTCTCTATCCTAAGCATGTTTTTATTCTTTCTTCTTGCCTTTATTTTACACCACATGCTTATTGTGTCATTCTACATCCCTTGCAGCTCCATTTTTAGTTGTGTTCCATGAAATTGATCTGCTAAATACGTTTTAGTTTTGATACACATACCTAGCTTTCTTTCACACATTTCCCTTCATTTTCCCTCAGAATAGATAGTGTTCATCCCTCTTTTTCTAGTGATATTGCCTTTTAGTGTAGTTTCCTTCCATGTTATCCTTCTATCCTTGGTCCCTTGTCATTGTTAGCTTATTTTTACCTTTCAACATTAGGAGTAGCAATAGCAGTAGAAACAAATAGAGGAACCAGCCCTCTCTGAAGATCTGTCTCAAGTGCGCAAGGTCGCACAACTTGGAGATGGTTCCATTGTTGTCTCAAACGACTTGATCCTTCCAGATCCGAGACACATGTGTAAGTTTGACCACCAACACAACCTTAAGGGATATTTTCATATGGCCACTTTTGATCAAGTCCATATACCTCAAAAAAAATCCATAGATTTTATGAAATCTATCATATCCCTTCTTGAGATCAAAAAAATCAAACACAAGCACACTTTCTTGTAGAACACCCCCTAGATCCTACTGATGACTTTCCTAAGACTACCATGCTATGTGAAATAGTTATTCCTGATAAACCTTGATACCATTATTTCTATACCTTCATTCACAACAAAAACTTCCCCTTGAATATGAACTCCCATCATAAATGTGTATTAACACAACATGCCTCTCGCTATACTATCCTATCCAACACCTTGTATTGAAGATTTCATGATGGACCTTTACTCATATGCCTCACTCAAGTGGATGCATCACACACATTAGTTGAAGTACATAAGAATTTACAGTGCACACAAAAATACAATGTCCTTAGCCAAGAAAATAGTATGTGTCAGTTACTATTGGCCCACCATGGAAAATGATGCATGCCACATTGTCAAATAGTATCTAGATTTTCATAAACATGGTAATCTCATTCATTCAACTTCCAAAGTTTTACAACCAATCACAACACCTTGGAATTTCTCTGAATGGGGGCTTGATATTATTGGGAAAATAAAACCTACATCATCTTATGAACATAAATTCATCATCACATCCACTAAGTACTTCAATAAATGGGTAGAGGTTATGTCTCTCACTTACTTCACCAACATTAAAATATAAAAATCCATATTTAATAACCTCATATTCCACTTGGTAATCCCATCATTCATTGTCACTGACAGTGGAAAGTCCTTAAAAAATCAAATTTTCAAACACCTTGCTAAATGTTTCCATATCTGCCTTAAGTAGTCCACTCCATATTATCCTCAAGGTAATGGCTAATCCGAAGCAACAAAAAAATGTTAAAGAGTGACATGCAAAATTTTGTCAATGCATATGGATGAAATATGAATGCCAAAATCTACCTCTCCTTTTGGGCTTATTACACATCATATTGCACTCCTACGTCATCCAATTCATTATCTCTCATTTATGGTTGTGAATTTTTTCTTCCCGTATAGATATAACTCCCATCCTTGTGAATATTCCTTCATAACTTAATTAATGAAGATGAATATAGAAAATCATGACTTAATGAACTAGAGATTCTTGAAAAAAAAGGATTAGTGCTCTAAATCATCTCTAAACCTATAAAAATTGGTTATGTCTTAGCTATAATAAAAAAAGATAAAACCTAAAGAGTTCAAGATCAGTGATTTGGTTCTCAAAGAAAATCATAAACACACAACCAAGGAAATATAAAAGCAAGGTAAATTTGAGCCCAAATAGTTAGGGCCATATTTAATCATTGCTAAGTCTAGGTATGGAGCATATACATTGGCTACAATGAATGGATAAACACTTGATGAACCCATGAACATTATTCACCTAAAAAGGTTATATCCCTAGGAACCACCTATATGTGGATACTCTTTAAACTAGGAGAGGTTTCTTGTATATTATTTTTGTTTGGCTCATCCAAAAAAAAGTCTTAAAATTTTTGCTCCATTGACAAATATTTCCATCATACATGTTGGCGAAATAATTTGTCTTGTTGCAAATTATTGATTTTTCACCAACAATGTCAGGGATAAGATCGTACTTCTTGTGTATGGGAATGCTCCCATTATTGAATGTAAACTACCTAAATTAAATAAAAGCTATGGGGTGGCCAATAATATGGGGATCACACAACAACACTCCACTAAACCTTCAGCAAAGTGTTTGTACAAGGTACAATGGATGAATTTACAATGATAAGGGGTAAAGGGGAATTGGGAAAAATAGGAGAGAGAGGGTTAATGTTGTGAGTAGGCACTAATGGATTTCACATATAATAACCAAAGTGAGTCTACATCCAATTATAAGAATGTAAAAAATGTAAACTATGATAAGACATAACAAATCATATACACATACTTCCATTGATTCATTTATCAAAGGCGCATAAACCTTTCTTGGTTTTACAAGATTATCATATATGAAAAGTTGGAAAGAGAGAGTAGAGGGACATAAGACAAGAAATAAAATAATTGTAGCTCTAATTGTTTTATGTAGAAGTGGTAATCTCAACAACATACATTCAATCAACGATTGTCAACCCCTTGGAATGGAGAATTCATTCAAATTTATAGCATTACAAATTGTCCTCTCATCTACCCCTACATGAATTTTCACCTATCCTCATCACTTATGACCTTTCATATTCCTAAGAAGTGAGTCTTAGTTAGTATATGAACATAGTTACATACCTCATTAAAAATATCAAAATAGTGTTTTCCTCTAGAGTCAATTTCAAAGATTTAATCTACTATCATACCATATATAGAATCTATGATGGGGATCCAAACTGGGGAAAAATTGTCACCAGCTGATGCGAACACATTCTTTCTCATGAGGGTGTGAGAGTCAAGGGAGCTCATATCAAACACAAGTGGGAGAATATCATCCAAGTGGGTCTTCTCTTTTTCAATCTCCTCCCTTTCTTTCTTCACTTCTAACAAAGTGGTGAGAATATACCTGAGTAGAGAGAGAACCTAAGGGAATAATATATTTCTTTTCTCGATCCATATCTCATTAGCCTTCCCTTGCATAATATAACTTTGTAAGTTTTTTATCACCTCAGGATCAAAGCTACGTATTGGAGAAATGTATTCCACAAGAATAGGAGGTTTTGAATTGGGCACAAAGAAAGGTTGAATGTAAGCACTAATAGTTTTCACATGTTTCTCCAATTGATCAATTTTTCATTTGTATTCTTCATTTCAAGAAAGAGGTGGGTAGAGGATTCCCAAATAAAATGAGAGTCACCCTCATGTGAAGCTTGAATCAATGAGATGTGGGCAAACTCATAGTCTGATGGGGTCATCTCTACGATAGGATTTACATTCTTCAGTAAGAAACTTCTACGTATTGTTTTCCTGAGGCACCACTAAAGAAGCGATAAGTTGTTTGGGTACTCTTCCTCCACTTGGATTCCAATATTTTTGTGATAACTCCATGGTCGGACATTATAGCTTGTTGTGTTATTCTTAGTTCAATTTTGAAAAAGTATTGAATCCATTGGAATGGCTTATTAGAAATAGACATGATGTTTATCACAAGAGCACTTTCAGGAGCTTGATGTAGGATCACATCTTGTTTGTTATGGGAAAGTTCCTCCACTTGCAAAGACAAGATTGTATTCTCTTGAAGAGAAGGATGTTGAGATGAATCACTCTTTATTGAATCAAGAGGATCTATGGGATAAATGATGAACCTTACCTTCTTATGAATCTCCCTATAATATGAAAAAATTGTGTCCTCTTTTCATTGTATTCCCATTTAAAAGCTCATGTTCAACGGATTTTAGTTACACTTACAACGTTTCAAACCTTGACGATTGATTCAACATCTTGGGAGCTTAAACGAGCCCCGAACTCACAAGACATTACAGAAGTGGTGAGGTGGGTCAGCTAGATCATGAACTCGGCACCAAGTGGGAGGCTCAGCCTGCATAGCAAGCATGACATAAAATGGCAGCGGTGCATGCAATGCAAGGTGCCCGCAGAAAGTGGTATTGAGCTCTGATCCATGTGTGAAGAAGGCTCAACCGAGTCTGGTACAAAGCTAGCTGAACTCACAGAAGCCAGGGAAATTGGCAGAGGCCATCGGTGCAGGAGCCAACCCAACTCGAGGGGAAGCAGAGAAGTAATATGGTGAGCTACCCTCACAGGTAAAGAATTTCGGGATCCTGAAAAAGGGCAAAGCTCAGAATGACAAGCCGGGAGGAAACGCAAATGATCGGGCCATGCAGACAGCATATTATCACCAGAAAATAACGAAACAACTCGATGTATGGAGAATAGTTCAACACAGTATGAATTCACGAGGAGTCGGATATTTCATCGAGCCCGGAGCTCACTGCAGGAAAGAATGCATGCCGAGCTGCTCTTCCGAATTTTAGAGGGTTAAACTTCAGAGTGTTGGCATGACGAAGTGTTGAGGAGGGAAAAAAATGTCTAAAATACCCAAATCCCGAAGTTTTAATTTCAGACTTTTGGGCTTTCGGGAAGTGAAAGTCTCCGGGGTGATTTGATGATGAACAGTGCCAGGATGTGAGAAAACAATGTCCAAAACATGAAGTCTAAAGAACTCAGGGAAACCCGAGTTGATGGTGAGCAGGTGGCAAATCGATGTCGCAGAGCTTTCCCACATGCCAAGCAATGCGGAGGGCCAAACCATCTGATGCAGGGCCAGAAAGCCACATGAAATCCATTTGAAAGGTGTGAAATTTTATATGTGAATCAATATTTTGCAATAGATACATTGTTGATTGGTGGATGAGTTGTACTATCATATCCCCCATACACAAAATAAGTGTTTTTGGGAGGAATTTCAAGAGACACCAAATACCCTTTGACACGTTGTGTGGAAGATGGTCTACCCATTTATTTAATAGTTGGCATATTAGGTAGGGATATAGTGGCATAAGGGAGTTTGTATTCCCCAATGCCAATAGATTGTTCATATTTTTTTATAGGATCCTTACCACAATATTGAGGTATATCACTAGATACATGTCTACTACTAGAAGGAATAGAACTCGAAACCATGGATGTTGAAGATGAATAGGATGGTGGAGGGGGTATGACTACTTTCGATAGTGATGTTGATGGTTGATTATGGTATGATGATGAAGAAGCAAATGTATCATGTGATTGTGGTGAATTAGAATGTTGTGTTGAGCATGATGGGTTAGCTGTAGTAGGTATATGAGTTGTGATCAGTGTAATAGGGACCACTCTTCCGAATTATAATTTTATATTATTACAATACTTAAATGGTTTGGCGTCGATGGTGACACAATGTGTAACTTCGTCTTGCTTTTATTTGAGACATTGATGAAGAGTGGATGGAATACATTTCATCTCATGAATCCAAGGATGTCCCAATAATATTTTGTATTGTAGTTCACCTTCTATAAGATATAAAAGGGTGTCACAAGGGGAATCATTGAACACGTGCAATTGTAAAGTCAATGCCAAAAGGTGAGATAGTGGTATGTTGAGATGACGCAAGGTTACAAATGATATGATATTAATGTTTGATCCATTGTCAATCAATACGCATTTGAATGTTTTTTTAATTTATTTCAGCGATGGTGAATAATGTTGGATCATAATGCTCAATCTCCCCTGGTGTTACAAGAGGTGATTCAGACTTAATCTCATAGTCATAAAATATAATTGATGATGACGTCAAAGGTACGAATATTTCCCATGAATTATGAAAATTCATTGAGATTTTGAGTGAACAATTCGATTGAACTTAAAGCATCAGTAAGTGCCTCATGATGATTTGAATATTGAACAATGAGATCATATAATGATATCTTAACTGGTGTACTCTTTAATTGGTTGATCAAATTATGTTTTAGAGTGATGATCGGTTGTGAAGGCAGTGTCACATTTGGTGATGGTGAAATTATAGATGGTGATTCATATGTAGACTTAGGCTTCATATTGGAAGCTTGATTTATTTTCACAATGTGAATCGTACCAACAAAATATTGGTGAGATGATGAAGATGCCTCATGACTAACTTGATTTATCGAATTCATGTGTGATGAGAGTGGCTTCTTGAAGACGTCTAAATTTTAATTTTACACATCTACAGCATTATTGACCTCAATGGCGCCTTTATCAATTAAGTATTGAATAACATTACATAATTTGAAACACTTGTTAGTTACATGACCCAAAATTCTATGGTAGGCACATTTTCCAGTACACTATTGACGTCAAAGTGGTTTTGGTGTATTGGGATCTTCTTGTCATATTGGTTAAAGTGGGATGAGTTGAGCATAAAATAATTTTTGTAAGATACTAGAGATTGATTCAGTCATGGTATTGTATTTTGGATACATTTTAAATGGATCCCATGATGTACTTTACGCAACTCATAATTGTGGGTTATTAGGGGTTGCAGAGGTATTCTTAGCGGTATGTGATGTGAAGCCTTAGTTAGTCATAGATTAGAGGATGAATTGATTTACCTGAGGAGTCTTTTTTGTGAAATCAAAGAAATCATTCTTCTTATGCATCTTGATATCACCAGTACTAATGTGTATGTCCTCGATGTGTTTGGTCATTAGTATGGATTCCTTAAACGACTGAAACTATTAGATTTAAAGAGTGTGGGATATATGTTTGGCACAACTCTTGGGAAAAAAATGAGTAGTTTAATGTTGAGGAATGGAGAATGTAATCTCGTAGACGACTTCCCTCTAACATGATACATAATCAATAATGAGCACATCATCAAATTGTTTAAAATTGTAGAGATCACATAATGTGGTACATTTGGAAACATTGGATAAAAATTGATCAAGGAATAAGTTGGAAAGTTTCTTGAATGAGATGATATTATGTTGGGTAAGGTCACCATACAAATCTAAAGTTTGTCCACCTGATGATAATGGAAATGTTGGCAACATAGGTGTGTCATCGTGACTAATGAGATAACAAGCATACTTGAACATGCGTGAGTGATTTTGAGGGTCTTCTTTACCCTTGAATTTATTGACTTTAGGCATATCAAAATGAGGCAGATATGATTTCATATGAACTAATGAGAGAGTTGAATATTATGTCAAAAATAAATCAAAAGTAAAAGTCTGAATTCAAAAAAGAAAAGACAACAAAAAGAAATATCAAACACTCTCTCAGCGGTCTTTCCATTATCTCTATGGGGTTATGGACACCTGGCTAGAAGTAGAGAAATGTTTCACCTAGAATCAAATGTATCTCCATTGGGACTATAGATATCTATCTAGTAGTGGAGCAATGCACAACTAACAATTTCCTTCCATTCCATCTATAAAAAATCACTTGTTTCACTCATACATAAACATTGGCTTGTGTGTTTACTTATTATCTTACAGGTCTTCACTTCGAATAGAAATTAAATTTTAGACACACACATAAAGGATATCAATGGGACATAGGGATAGTATGTCACCTTGTGATGTTTAGACCTTGTTCAAGATCATATTTTTTATCTCATTCATTGTCTCATGACTTGCACCTTTCAGCTCATCACTTGTTTTCACAAACATTCTTATAGTAAACCATTTTCATACACCTACACAAATCTTGCACTCCATCACTAGAACCATGTCACTTTCATAATTATGTTCTATCTCATTTGGGAATGATCATTTGTGTAAATCCATTACCTTCTACAAACCTTTACATATTTTTCACATTTCATGTCATTTGAATTACCAAATATACCATCCTCACCATCCCTCTTCACCACACCGCAAGAAAAAATTTCACGTGTTCATTCCCCGATCCCATCCATCATAGACCAACTCATCTAACTCACCTGGCCCATATAACATGAAGAGTTGTTATGAAATTAGGACAAGACTAGTCTCACCTTATATCACTCCCAACCAACACTCCACAATGACATCACCCCACCTCAATCACCTCAAACCAACTCCCTCACCTCAACTTTAAAACTTCATCTCCCTCAGCTCACTCATCTGAGCTTCCTGACCCACTATTGATCATTATGTTTTTAGGTGAACTATAAGAGTCATGGGATACCTTAGGGAAGTGGGACGTGTGCCCTAAGATAACCCCTCGATTTTAAATAAGTTGGACCTTCTCTATGGTGTGGAGTAAGGTTAGAGGAAAAGTAAAATGAAGTACAAAACTAAGGCGATACACCAAAACATATATTTAAAAGATAGAGATGGATCCTGGGAAACTACTTAAAATAGCCGAAGAACATTTAGAATGATCTACTATTTTTAGAAGTATCTTGGATTATCATAGGCCGAGAAGGTGTAAACATAAGAATATGTAGATGATAGATGCATATAGAAAACCCAAGGGCATATTGCATGATAGATATTCAAAATTATCCAAAAACTACCATTAATAAAAGATGAAAGACACTGAATATTGAAAGCTAAAATGCATACAATAATAACTCTTTATTCATAGAGAAAATAATACATAAGGCTGATATGGCACAAATTATAACTTCCTTCTACAACAGAGTCTTACTAAGGCTAACCAATACAATAACTAAGCCTAGGATCCCTTTCCTTAGCTCTAGTATCTTTTCTTTTCTAACTTCTTCTCCACTTTTTTCTTTTGGTTTTGGATCAGAACATTTATGTATAGATCCCTTTGGATCTCGCTTCAATGTCTACAATCATAACTTCCACTGACAACATTCAATTTTCTTACAAGATCTTTCATTTTTGGGTCAATATCTCAACTGCGCGTTGGTGATATTTCCGATTGTCTTTAATTCATCTAACTTGTGCTCCTTCGGTTGGTGATGATTATTCTCTTCCACACGGAAGTCGTGTGCTTGTTTGAGGGCCTTTCCTAGGGCTTTGTCTTCTAAATTGTGCCTAAGTGACACATGGAGAGCACGCAATTGTTTGATGGCATTCCTTCTTTCTCTTTTTTTGAAATTACGCTCGGGCTACACGTGGACATCCTGTGCGTTTTTACTATATTCTTGACTTTTCAACCCACCTGGGAAACTTTATCGGGCATGGGACACGTGGGTGATGTGACACAAGTTTGAGAATACTCCTTCTCCACTTAATTCCCCAAGTGTCCCAAAGGGACACGTGGACATCCTCTGCATTCAGCTTCATACTTAGTCAAATTTAGGCTCAAGCAAACAAAAAGAACTAGTGCTGGGGTGAAAAATGACGGTGGTCGAGAAAAGAGTCTTATACAAAAATAACTCTATAGTTATGGCGACTCACCAAGGGACTTTGTGCTAGTCATGGAAGGATCTAACAATCCTCTCGGCCTCAAAATTCAAAATGTGGCTTAAGAAATGCCACTCAAAGATGTTGCAAAGAAATACGATATTTGAGCCACTTCATCTCTGTAGGGTAGGTTCTTCATTGCAAGGCCTAGAAAGATCGATCCAACTTGATTATCTCCTTATGGGAAAAGTTTTGGAGACTCTACACTACTGCGTGGAAATAGAACTCCAACTGCACTATTGGGTTTAGGATGGCTTCCACCTTGGTGACACTGGAGCTCTCTTTTAAATACTGAAAGACAGTCTTGTCTTTTCATTTGGTGATCAAGAGTTGTTGAATTTGGTCCTTTGATAGGACTATAGAGTCATCAAGCAAGGGGGATGGGAAGCCTAACTGGACTAATTCATTGATGCTCTTCTTTCGTTCTTTGATCCCATGTTGGAGCTAGGCCAAGATATTCTGGCATTTGATGGAGGCTTTGTTGCAGCTCAGCATCTCATTGATTTTTGCAGTGATCATCCACCTGTCAATGATACCTGCCCCTTATAGGGTGGAGTTAGAATCATCGTAAATTTTTTGAATCAGCAGTAATGATTCAAGGACCTTGGAGGCTACAGTGTTGTTGATGGTGGAGGCTATGGTCTCCACATTTGTGCATAACCCTTGTGTCTAATATATAAATCTAAGTGCAAGGGCTAGATTCATTGTCGTGGTGAAAATTTAGTCACAACAAGAGGCATATAGCTCCTGCATTAATGTTATAATTCCCCCTCTCTGGGGTTTTCACAATTTACGGGTCAAGTCCTTGACCGTGTCCTCAGATGATTTCAACCTTTTCTAGAGGTTTCCCTTTTCTACCTCGATGGTGTGTAACTTTTCCTAGAGCGTAGCCACCTCCGTCTTTCTTGAATCAACCTCCTTTTGGAGGGATCCTTTCTCCTGTGAAAGTAAATTGCTCGAGGCCTCAAACATGTCAATTTTAGCTTCTAGAGTTTTAGCTTCCGCCTGGGAAGCCACAAGGACTTCTTTTGATGGAGTTTCCTTCAATTCCTTATAGAGCTATTTGATCTCCTTACCTTTGCATTTAATCTCATCTTGTTGGTTGTTCATGGTTGTTTCTGTTATACGGAGGCTAGATTGTGCCTTTCTTAGTTGGTTACTGAGCGTAAGGTAGTTTGTCATGACTACGACTGAAATTTCATTCATTAACTCAACCTTATCCTAAGGGTGAAACTCTGAAAGGTCAACTGTGATGGTGTTGATAGAATATTCATTGGGCTGCATATGTTCTATGGGTTTGGATACTTTGGGGACTAGTTGCACGATGGTCAAGGAGTTGTGTTGATGGTCACATAATGAACACATCTACTTCGTTACTCCTACCGACATTTCCTTCTTCTTTTTTGTTACCCTTATTTTATCTCGAGCTGCCTTGGCAATTTCATCTTGACTCAAAAACTCCAAGGGAGAAGGGACAACCCCACCCACGAGTGGGAACCCTAGTGGTAGACCATATGGAATTGTAACTTGTGGTTGAGGCATTGAAGTTACCAGAGTGGAAGAATGGACTATCACCACATGGGGGGAGAAATTTGGGATGGTGGAGGAAGGTTGAGGCATAAGAGGGGCTCTGGGTGGAGGGAGAGTTTGAGATGGGGTTACTGATAAGGGGATATCCCTTGTAGGGGAAAATGGTGGTGGAGGAGGGGAATGAAAGGGATCCCTGGGAGTAGGTAGAGGGGGATAAAACACAGGGGTCATGGACGACTTTAACGTTTTACGTAGGGGGCTCGGCATTGATTCCTCCGTAGGTTCCCCACATTGGAGAACTGATGCGAGTTGTGACGTGGGTGCCTAAACTAAAGGACCTTGCTGAGAAATAGAGGGTGGAGGTGGTATTGACAATGCTATTGGGAGGGACCAGAGAACTCTGCGATTGATCTCACGGGCCATTGTGAGGTGATTGTCACTATGTCCTCACTTTCCATGTCGAATCCATGGTCCACATATCGAAAATCCTCTCATTGCTCATCACTGGATATGGCCTCAAAATTGAGGGTGTTTTGTCTAATCTCCTGCCTATACTTCCAATAGGCTTCAATATTTTCTATGATGCAGTCTTTCTTACACATGGCCATGCTCTAAGTCCTTTTGTCATGGTGAGGGTGGGATCATACTTGTGCTTAACTAGGTGGAATGACTCCCAAACTAGAATCGGAATGTCGTTGAGCTCGACAAATATTTCAGGAAACTCTGCCCAAGTGGACCGCCCAACTTCAAAAAATTCCCTGGACTCATGCTTGCAAGATTCTGGGACCTTGATTCGAACTAGAGTCGCGGCCATCATTCCGTCCGGGTCATACCTCCATGAGTGTTGAATTAGGGTGAAGCCGTAAGAAGCCAGCTTTTGTGAGAGGGTATGCTCCGCTTTTCTTTTAATCACAGTAATTCCTCCCTTACTTAAGGGGAGGTCAAAAAGTGCCTTTGTTTTTTGACCAGAGCCTAATTCATTATCCAGGAGTACCATCTCCCTGGCTATCTCAAGACCCACCACCTGTTTCGTGAGGACCCTCGGGAGCATAAGGGATTCATCTCGAAAACCATGCAGCTGAATCATCGAATGCCCTGCCCTGAAAAAATAATCATAAGGGTGTAGGGGATATTTAAGGATATACTGGAAAGACTTATTCATTATGTTGTTGACCCCTTCTGGGTCAAATTCAAGAAGGAGGGGCTCCACAAAAGAATTTAAAAAATCATATACGTCTGATGAGTGGGACAGTACATGAGTCCAAGCGGACACTGGAATGATATTTTGGGGATCAACCTCTGCATCCCATAGAGTTAGAGTCATGAACTAGCTGAGGTACTACAAATTCTAATACAAAATAAGGTGGAACAAATATGAAGAATACCTGAAGGTGGAGTTTACCGGGAACTTGTCAATTTGCTCACAAATAGATTCCGTAATGACTTCAACGAATTTGAAATGGTATGCCTGCTCTTTCTTTATAGACCTCATTCTAAAAAAGGCCATCATCCGCCAATCCTAGATGTTCCTATATGAATATTGGCCAAAAAATGAATGTCAGCATGGAGCAGGCATCCTATGAATTTTCCATAAGTAACTTCATGGGAATGGGGAATCCTGCGGTTCCCGAACCACCTAAATCTATCTACCTTAACTCCCTATGAAGAAATAAATATTTATTCTGGCACTGAGCCTAGACGCTTTGGATCTTGGAAATATCATAGAAACTAGTCATTGGGTCATAGATTAGAGCCAACATGTCCTTGACATCTTGAGGTGTAATTACCACCTTTATGTTCCTGCCCTGGATGGTATTGGTGTCGAAGTCGAAACAACCTACGCACATTTATATGAGCTCTAGGTATGGGTGCATGAGAGGCACCATATATTGGGTGAGTTTCATGCTCTAGATTCTTGAGCCAAAAGCTTTAAAATTTCCTAGGTTAAGAAACCTGGCATAGGTTATCTCTCTCAGAGCTTTGGGCTTCTTGTTGAGAACAGGGTTGAAGACGTTGTCAGAAAAGTTGGAAACCACAGAAGGGTCATTGGAACAAGACCCCCCATCAAGGAATCTCAACCTTGGTTAGAGAGGACATGGGGGTGTGGGTTTTCCTATGTAAGACTTTACTTTTTGTGCAGAGCTAGGAGTCGCCATGGCAGTTTTTAGGACTAGGAGAAGGCTTTGATTCTTTTTCTTCGACACTTGGAGGCTAATTGGAAGACTCTATCATTTGAAATGAACCTGTTAGATGCTCCCAGCTATCTTAAATAGCCACCTTAAATTTTAGAGTAATGGCTCGCATGTATATATAGTCACATAACATAATGGCCCTTTTTTAATTAATGACCCTAAGTGCCAAACTTTGCACTTTTCAAGAGATTCAATATCAATTCTCAATATTTTTCCCTCAAATATCCTAGGAGGACATTTGATCATTAATTTTGGGGAAAATTAGGAAGGTGTGCTCCCTCTAAAACTTCAAAAGAGGCAAGGGTGATCCGCAAGGGAAACGTGTCTGAGACACTTATTGAAAAGGAAAAAAACAAATGGAGAAAAAGAACTAGGAAAAGCAAAACTATACACATGATACAATATTAAAATGAAGAGACTCAAAGGAAAGGTTTTAAATGAATCTTGTTTATTGGAATCACCAAGGGGTCACCTTCCATGGTTTCAAGTTTGAAAGCATTGTGCTACTTACATGCACTAATTTTGAAGGGTCCTGTCCATAAGGGGTTGAACTTTCCATGATTTCTAGGCTTGGTGGCCCTTGCATCCCATTTCAAAACCATAGTACCAACTTGGAATTCTAGTTCTGACATCTTTCGATCGAACCAAGTTTTCACCACCTACTGGTAGTTAATCATGGCATCATGATCAGACTCCCATTTCTCTTGGATCTCTAATAGCTCGGTGAATCTTACTTGCATCTCCACATTTTCCTCTATCTCAATTTATTTCAATAGTTGTAACACAGGGATTTCTAGGGAAATCGGCATTACAACACTTTTCCCGTAAAATATCTCATATGGTGAGGCCTTCAGGATCTGTTTAGGTGTGATCTGATCAACCTGTAAGGATGTTTTGATATGTTCAGACCATAGCCTCTTATGCTCATTTCCCATTCTTTTTATGAGCCTGATTAGGTTTTTGTTAGTGGACTTGGCCAGACCATTTCCTTGTGGGTAATAATTGGAGGATGTTTTCAGAAAGATCCCATGCTTTATAGAGAAGTTAGATATTTTGGCCCCCAAAAAGGCCTTAACATTATTCAATATAATAGTGTGGGGGGTCCGAAGTGGGTAGTGATATCTTGTAGGAGTCTGAGGATCACGTTCTCGGTGGCCTTTTTCAGTGGAACTAACTCCGCCCATCGAGTGAAGTAATTGGTTGCAGTGAGGATCCATTTATGCATGGTGCTTGAAGTTGGGTTTCCCATTCCGATGAAATTTAGACCCCATTGTGTAAATGGTCCCTCAATTAGGATGGGGTTAAGAGGTAATGTTGCATTCCTCTAAAAACCCATATAAACTTGACAAACCTTGCATTTGTTTGTCTCTGCTTGACTGTCAGCAAACAAGCTCGGCCAAAAGTATCTTGCTTGAAGGATTTTTATGGTTGTGGTTTTGGGCAGAAAAATGGCCTCTCGAGCTCCCATGGTGCAACTTGCGTAAGAATATTTCAGCTTCTTCATTCTCCAAGAACCTTAATAGGATTTCATTAAAGTTCATTTTAAAAAGGAAATTGTCAATCATGGTGAAATTGGATCCCTATTGCTTATAGTACCTCCTCTTTTTTATGGGGAGATGGCTTGGGTATTTCCATGTCTGCATGAAGTGGATCCTATCCAAGACCCAACTACGTAAGTCACTTTCTTGGATATAGAGTATCTCTTCGGGCTCGTCGTTAATCATGGGCATGGGGTCTTGTGTTAAATATTGACATAGGCCCCTTCCCCGTACAAGCTTTGTAGGTTTTATCTCAATGTCATATTTGAGGATCTTAGTGATCTAGTTAGTTGTTTTATCTATTATCTCACCATCTGTTATATATTTTTTGATGCTAGAGTGTGCCACCATAACCTAGATTTTACTATGAGTGACGAGGTGCCTGAATTTCTTCAGACCCTTAACTATAGCATAAGCTTGTCTTTCTACAAATTTATACCTTGTTTCATAGTCATGGAGAGTTTTTTAGAAGAAGGCAATCAGATGTTCTTCTCCTTGAGACTCTCCCTTCTATGTTATCACAGATGTCATGCTATGTTTTTCATTGTATACATACATGATGAAATCCATTGAGAAGTCGGGGTTACGCAGTACTGGGGTGGATGTGATAGCACCTTTAATTACCTCAAAGGCTTGATGACCTTCAGTAGTCCATTTGAAGTTAAGGTCCTTCTTGAGCATTAACGTGATTGGGCAGATTATCCCAGAAAATTTTAAATGAACTTGCTGACAAAATTGATATTTCCAAAGAAAGATTGGACTACTTTCTTATTGACTAGTAAGGGCAAACCTAGGATGGCTTCAACCCTTTCTGGATCAATATATATTCCTTCCTTTGAAAAAATGTGTCCTAGGATTTTTCCCTGGGGTACTCCAAAAACACATTTCCTTGGGTTCAGAGATATCTCAAATACAAATTCCAAGGCATCAAAAGGACTCTCCATTGTCTTGGTAAACACCATGAGATCATCTAGGTATATAAGGATTACCTTATTGATAAGTGCTCCAAATGTGGAGTCCATGGATATTTGAAAGGTAGCTCTAGTGTTTGTAAGTCGAAACGGAATTTTTGTGTGTGCAAAGGTTCCCCATTTTGTCGTGAAAGTGGTCTTATGTTGGTCCCTTTCTACGAGCCATATCTGGTTATAGCCTGAAAAACCATCCAACAGAGAGAACCTTTCTGAGCCTGCAACTATTTATAATATCTGCTCCATGGAGGGTAAAGGTTAGTGATCCTTTAGGGACACTCTATTTAGGTCTCTAAAATCTACACAGAGCCGAGTTTCATCATTTTTCTTCCTTATCAGAACTAGGTTAGAGACCCATGTTGTGTGCTTGATAGGGAAGATTATTTTGGCCTCTAGGATTTTTCTCAGTTCCTCAACCATGAGGGATTCTATTTTTGGGTTCACGGGCCATTACTTCTGTCACACGGGCTTATTTCCTTCTTCGAGGTCGATGGTGTGTTGGATGATATCCTTGTTATAACCATGTAGGTCTTTTTACATCCAAGCCATCACTTTTTCATACTTATGGTATAAAGCCACAAGTCTTTCCATTTCTCTTTGAGTGACTAATCTCTTGACCTTTAGCTTTCTCTCTTTAGTCACTTATAGCTCGACATAATCATCCTTTACCACTGCAAACTTCCTTTGATCTGAACTAACATCATTAGAATCAAAAAGGCTTTCTATTGTTATTAACCATTTCAGAAGTTTGTTCATCTTCAACTGAATAATATGATCTCCATAAGATTCTTCAATCTTGGGTTGGAGTTGTTTTGCAAACTAGTCAGATTGCTGGAGGAAGTGTATAATTTGTTGGTCACTAGTAAAAACCTTCCAATGATCGATGTCATTTGATATAGAAGGGTGGATGATCAATTTTATGGTACTTTCATTCAATATCAAATCTTGTTTTGGGTTAAGTTGTGACCTGATTAGGGCCATCCTATCAGCCTCTATATTTTGGTCTTAGGGAATAACCTTGATATTAAAGGCTTTGAAATCTTTGATGAGATCTCACGCCCTATGTCGATAGGACCTCATTCTTGGATTTTTTGTGGCAGAAGTGTTCCTCACCTTTGTCACAAAAGACTCTCAACAATTTGATTCCTTCCTTTCGCATCGTGGCCAAGACATGTACTAAGGCCTCATACTCTGTTTCGTTACTGGTACAGGAGAACTAGAAGTAGAATGCCTGGAGTATCTTATTTCCGCTTGGGGATAACAAGCATAATCAAGATTTTAATCCATTCTTACTTTTATTCCCATCAAAATGTAGGGTCCATATCTTCGATTCTCTAATGGGATTCCCTTCTCTTTTATCCTCTTCTTTTACCACCTTTGGAATCATGGAGTCCATGTCGAAGATCACGTAAGTACCCAAACCAGTCCAATTGAAGTTCCCAAAGGGATCGCCGAGGGGAAGGTTGTCTAAAATACCATTGCTTTTTAGACTACCCTCCTTTGTATATGATTCCTCTACTTTTTTATCATAGAGTGGGAAGCCTCAAATCCTAAGACCACTTGGTCCGTTATATGTTCCATGGTAAGGGGTTTTGATTATACCTTCATCTTAGACCCATACTTGGTCCACAAAATAAGATGGGACCAATCAAGAGACATATAGCCTCATATTTTAGCTGTCAAATCATGGGAGAGACATAGTCCGAAGACTGGTGGAACATCAATTACTACTATATCCTGTCGATCGGTTGTGTTCAGATAGGAATAAAGCTGAAATGGGAGTCCCTTGATAGCTCATATGGTTTGGAGTGATTTTCTATCTAGTTACATGAATCCTTTCTTTAAGGGCTCATATTCAATTCCCAAGGCATCTGCAATTACTTTGGGCATGACTGTAGTGCTTGCACTAGAGTCTATCATGGAGTTATGTAATAGTTTCCTACCTATGATAAGAGTCATGAAAAAGGGGTTGGGCCTTGGTTTACTTACTTCTCCCTTCTGATTTAATATAACTACCCATGTTAGAGCTCCAATCACTTTTACCTGTTCCTTCTCTTTCCTAGTGGTGGTTGGTTCGTCATTTGATTTAAGTGATTCTTGGATAAAATCATTTTGCTCTAGAATGCCCAAAAGATCCCACAAAGATGTGTTAGTTAAAATTTTCTTGAGTTTTTGAACCATGTTAATTGGTCTAAGCGATGATGTTTTGGACAATAACTAGTGTTTTACTCCTTCAATTGTGGGATGGAGGGCATCCTAATTTTGGACAGTCCTCAGATCTTCTTTTACGACCGTTGGTGGTGAGACCGTGATGGTTATGGGCTATTTTCACATCTTGCTAGTTGTACTTGGGATAGGAGCATCCGTCTCTATCATCCTTTTTTTGAAGCGAATGTTGTAATTAAATTGAAGAAGATTGAAAGTAGTTGTCTCATTCGTAAATATGAATTCCTCTCCTTCTACCCAAGAGAAAAGTGTGTGCTCTGGTGCATTCACTACTTCCTGTTCTAGGGACATCCCTTTAATCTACGCAACAAAGGCCGCATTTTGGACTCTCGCTGATGTATCCTAGAATTCAGTAATACAAACTCAGGCACACTGGTACATCACTCATCCTAGACTGAGCACTCACCCGAAGCATGTAAAGATATTAGGCCCCTCTTTAGGGTTGTTGTTGCAGGATGTTAGCATGATGAAGACTTTAATCATTCAGATCTATAGTTATTATATCTTTCTACAATGCATATTCAGATCTGGATCTAGAGAATAACAACATTAAAGGATAACCATAATTAAATCAAGCATGCGATACTAAACTGTAAAAATGATAACACCTTGATTCGGTCCCTAATCTCCATTATATTAAATGCAGTAAATATACAGAAGCTTCATTACAATAACAGTAGTATACCCTGATGTGTGTAAAAGATCTAGCAGCATAATCTCACTATACCCTAGTTCTTAAACATATATTGTAACATTCCCATTTTAAGACTTTAGACACAAGGAAATTTATTTTTTTTACAACATATTATTTGTTCTAAATAATACATCATTTAAAACACACATTCAATTCCAATCAATCTTATAATAGATAACCATATGCAACTGTAATGACTCGGTATCTTCCTATCTCTCATTTCATGACTCGATTTCAACCCGATCTCTCATGCTAATCTGAATACTTAGTGTATACCTCGTATACTTGGTTACTCACCCTGTTCCGAGTTCCGAGTGATCAGTTTATAGAACCTATCTGAATACTTGTTACCAATATTTATCCGATATCACATTCTACTAAACTAGGTGATATAGGACAACGCAACCAGTAGCTTGCGATACTTTGGCCAAAGATTTTCAACATACTGTCTGTGGTTATTCCTAGATGGCATACACGTCAACAGAATACGTCCTTCACCTCACTCTTATGTTATCTAGAATGGTCTTTACTGACTTCTGTCAGTCCACTTGTCCAATATTTTATCCTAACCCAGATTAGTGACATGATTGACTATATTGGATCATTCACGTTAACTAAGGGTGCTTAGACTTATTCAATAGACCTAATTCAAATGCACGTGCCTATTTACCTCTAGTTAGTGGGAATCATCCCCTATACTATATCATATTCCTAATTCAACTTAGAAGGAAACCAAGACAAGTCCCCAACATATGTAGATCTGAATAGTCAAATGCAGAAGGGTGTTACCACATGTCAACTGCAGTACTGTATCTTCGAGAAGACCTTAGCCTTCTCGAAGGTACAGATTTGTGGTTGGCATGTGCCAACATTCGCTAGAACTACCTCATCGAGATATACATACTACAAGGAGAACATTAATATTTAGTTAATTAGTGGGTTTAGGTTTGTTTTACATAACTTGCGAAACGTTAAAATCCACACTCCTTAAGTTATTTTTCAAATCTGATTCGATTAGTCATTTAAGAACTTTACTTAACTTAAGGTTGATTTATAAGTTCATTTAATTGGCTTAACATGTAGTTAATTAACAAAAGGGACAGCAACATCATAAGTTATGTTTAAATGCAACTTATCATTCAAGAAGGTGTAGTAACCACATAGGTTTACCTAAATAGACCTCATTGAATGAAGTCTAATAAATTAACAAATATATCACCTTCTTCTTCTTTTTTACATTCTTTTGAGAGAGGAAGAGTCTTCCTCTTCATGATTAAATATTTAATATTTATCACCCTTATCATCTTTTACAATTTCAATATTTTTACTGCATGTTTATCACCCATCATATTACCATGTTAAATTGTTTAGATAATAACATCATATTTTAGAACTTATCAAGTTGTGTCTAAATTAGGAAGTTTGAACTAAATTCCCTTATCCAGTTCATCAAAAGATATCCAATCGTGTTTATAAATAATGTGAATATTATCAACAAGATAGAATTTCATTTCATACATAAAGGTTCTAGCTAGTTATACAACCAATGAAAGTAAGTTTCCAACTTTTAATTCATCTTTGTAACTTAGATAATTACAATACTATGCATTTTAGGCATGTTGCCAATACAACAGCCTTCCTTCAAAAAAATACAAATCCTCTTTCTAAATACAACTCAAGAGAGAAATGAGAATTCTTCACAAGAACCAAACTTAAACAGCCAATGTATCATATAAGTTTTGCCTTCTTTTTACCACTTACGAAATCCATCTGTAAAAATTGCTAGCACAGGTCAGTTCAAAGAACTGAGCATGATAAGTACCAAACATTAAAACTAAATGCTTTCCACTAATTGTTCCATTAAAACAACTTTTCTTTAATGAAACAATTAACATTATAAACTATAAAAACATAAGTAATAACAATCAGAAAGAAGTGCATTAATAAACCTGAATTTACTCTTTCAAGAGAATGAAAAAATACATTCTACAACATCTGTCCTACTAACTAAAGTTTAATTGAACCTATCACTTATCTTTTAAACTATAGCATTATTCCTGATTCTATCATCTTAGAACACAGCAATTATCTTCACCAAAGAAAATTAAGTGTTTATATTTCCTGTTCCTCAAACCGGAACATCTAATCTCACCTTAGATTACTTTTTCGAATAAAATAATTAAGAAATACCAAATAAATATAAAATCTTCATTTCAAGAAAGTTAGTTATTTCATTTTATTGAACTTAATAAACAAACTCCCTTTCTAATCCAAACAACTTAGTTCCTACATTAGTTTCCAGAAAAGAGGTAACAATAATCCAATAACACACAACCCACGATGTGGGTTTCATAAAAACAATGAAGAATGAACTATCTCCAAATTGCATACCATTGCCAAATTCAAGGAATGAACAGTCTCAGAGAAGAATGAACTATACAGTAACAAGACATTCCCTCATAAGATCTCGAAGAGATTTTCCTAACAGTTTAAACAAACCAATTCCTCAGAAATTTTTAAGCATCACGAGTTTAAAAACAAATTTCAGGGCTAAAAATTTAAGCAGGTATCAGGAGAATCCCAATTCCTTATCCAAACTAGATCGAACATAACGATAAAGAAAATCTAGTTCAAAACTCAAGGTTCCAAAACCCAAAGTCACAATATTGAACACAAATTTCACACACTGGTTCAAGACTTCACAAGAGATTCATCGTGGTTTCAGGTATCACTAGTTCCCATTCCAAATTACATTCAAAAATGAAGGAGACTCAAGCTAGCTTAACAACAAAACACGAGCATCAACAATAAATCAGAACCACACGAGGAACGATTTATGAGTATAGTATTGCCTAAATACCTCAACAACAGTCCTAAGTTTTTACTATCCCATTCTTGAGTTCAGAGCATCAAAACTACCATGTAAACTTCAATCAAAAAAATACCTGAATACCTATTAACCAAAACATGCTTCCAAAACAAGCGTAATGAAACACAAGTTTCAAGTACAAGTTAAAGTGAAACGCAAGCTCTGCATAAGCTATAGCCCGAATGAATACGAGCTTTGAATACCATTTCAAGTCCCAAGAAAACATGAACTCCAAACAGGAACATGTAGAACCCTAATACTATTGAGGTTTAGAACATCATGAAATTACAATAATAGCTCATTTGCGAATCCGAATACAACCTATTCAAACACGAGCCCAATACAATTCACAAAAAACGCGAGTTTATTACAAGCTTAAGCCCAACATGGCCGAATACCAGCTAAACAAAATAAAGTAGTTTCATGACAAGCCACGGCTCAACACGAGCTTTCAATACAAACCAAATCTCAGCATGTACATGCTTTTGAGCTTCAAACAAGAGTAGACATAACCCTTATTTCCATTGAAGTTTCCGGTCATGTCCTAAGTAGAACAACGAAGGTCTGTTCCACGCAACACCTCATTTTCCAATTTCAAAAGACAAGCAAAGCCACAAAATCAAGGTTCTCATGCATGGTTCATTAATATCTTACACAAAAGAAGATTCCAAACTTATCATCCTTTGCAACGGGTTTCATACCCAGATTTCACAAAATATCAAACCCGGTAAGCAAATAGCCAGTTAAAAACATGCAAGTCAAGAATCTCATTCAAACAGAGTTCTTTTAAAGAAACATTTCGAAGAAAGCAATAAACTTTAATGGTTAGGGCTTATAATGCCTGATAGCGCTTCTGCCTAATCAAAGGAGCTTCCAAGATGAGCTTCCAACTTCCTTTCTCTTCCACGTAAGGTCAAACAGCAACCAACTTTCCTTAAAATGCCTCTTATAATTTCCCATGATCTAAAATAGATCAAAAGAGCCAAAAATAGCAACTAAGTGCAAATCGAACTGCTGGTTTGAAGAACTAGTTGGCCCCATGCAAAGAAAAATCTGGAGAGAGTGAGAAAACAAACAAATTCCCCAAAACGTGCCTTCCATGTTTCCAAGGCTGTTTGGGCACCTTAACCGAGGCCATTTAATTTCATTAAATGCCATTTTCCCACTTAACCTTATTTGCCATTGCAATCCAAATCCGGTGATCACCAAAAAAAATTTAACATGCATTTCCAAGTTTAGTGGAGCTTCCACTTATCATTCCACCAATGCCAAATAGCCCCTGCCAAAACTGGCATTCCTTGGCATAAAAAAACCTTATCACCAAATAAATGCCCATTGGGAACCGTTTCCTATGACATGCGACTCTAGTTCCTTAGCATATAGTTTATGATAGGTCTCATTAAAAATTTAGGTTAGTTTAGGATTATTCACCTAGGTCTTTACACGTAGGTTAACTCACATCCCCATAGTTTTAGGAATTAGGTTAGTTTAATTTCCACCTTTATAGTTTTAGGAATTAGGTTAATTTAATTCTAGTTATAAAGTTTTAGGAATTAAATTAGATTAATTCATAACCATATATATTTAGACATTAAATCAATTTAATCAGTCCATCAACCTTAGAAATTTTGTATTAAATTTATTTAGCACAAGAGCCTAGGTTAGGATAGAACCCATTTAAATTACAAAGTTGAGAAGTAGATAATCTTGCCCAACTTAGGATTCCGAATCCTTCTTAAGTCGTGAAATGACTGTATTTCATTTATGCTCGATTTCCCTGCCCAGATCGATCTCCAAAGACCCAAGCATATCCAGACACAGACTTGAAACATGTTCTCACACGGTCAAAGAATTTGTAACAAAAAAATTCAATCCATTATGTTCCCTAAATTATTGAATGTCAATTTACCGCTCATTCAACAAAGAAGATTTTAAAACACTCCTTGGATCAATGGAATTGATCCAAGGATGAGTCAAAGTAAGAGTTAGGTTTGCAACTCCCAAGCCAGACTGCAGCTTACCTACAAGAAGTGAATAATGGATTCAAAGAAGCCATTTTATTTTAGTCCTTTGATCTAAAGAACATAAATGACTTATTCATTTCAGGCATGATTTCCTATAAACATAAGAACACATCTTTATAAGGAGAAATCACATGTCAACACTTGAAATACCAAGGAGAAATTTAACAACTAACAAGGGTGTTACATGCTTCCCTCCTAAAAAGAATCATCATCCCGATGATTACCTTGCTTAACAATTAATATCAAGGATAACTAATTCGTTCAGTTTTTTCTTTTCATATGACAATAACATATCATAATCTTATAGTTCCAGAAATCAACGTTCACACCGCTATTTATTAAAAGAATTAAGTAGTCATCTGCCCAAAACTGGTAGATTTATTGACATAATTGTATAAAATTTCAGATTTTATCAATTTGCAGAATTAATTATGTTCAAACAAGAATGGAAAAGCAGTTTTCATATCCTCCATGTTTTCACAGGTTGCACTTTCCTCATTAAACTGGTCCCACTAGACCTTACACTGCCTCCGTTCACGATTTCTTAAATGCAACTAACGAGTTTCCAACACTCGTAATGGTTTAACCACGATTATTCCTAGGTCTTGGACCTGTAAGGAATTCTAATTCAACACATGTGATAAATCTGAAACATATTTCTTAAGCAAGGAAATATGGAAAACATCATACATTCATGATAAAGCAGGGGGTAATGCTAAATGATAGGCTACTGGGTTGATAACTTCCACAATTTCAAAAGGTCCCACATAGCAAGGTGATATCTTGGCAACTTTGCCAAAAGTTATTGAACTCTTTTTCATTTTTACTCGAAGAAAGACCTTCTCACCAAGCTCAAAATTACTATCAATCCACTTCAAGTCAGCATAACTCTTTTGTCTATTTGTTGCTTCTTTCAAACGTCCACGAATCATTTTAACTTGTTGTTCCATTTTCGTATGGATTTCAGGTCCAATTACTTCTCTATCCTCAATGTTGTCCCAACTAACTGGAGTTTTGCATTTCCTTCCGTATAGTGCCTTGAAAGGTGCCATCTTAAGAGAGGCATGATATGTATTATTGTAAGTAAATTCAACTAGTGGAAGATACTCTTCCCACTTATATTGTTGATCCATACAATACATGTGTAACATATCTTCTAAAACCTGATTTACTCTTTCAGTCTATCCATCCATTTTCGGATGATACGTAGAACTAAAATTTAGTTTGGTTCCTAGAGCTGCATTAAGTGTTTGCCAAAACCTCGACATCATTCTAGGATCTCTATTAGATATGATTAACTCAGGTACTCCATATAATCTGAAAATGTCATGTACGAACCTTTTTTCCAAAATAGGAGAATCATCTTTCAGATTTCTAGCAATAAAATGTGTTACTTTTGTTAGTTTATCAACAACTACTAAAATAACATCATGTTTGTTTCTTTTCATAGGCAAACCTTGTACAAAATCCATGTTTATTACTTGCCATTTATATTGTGGAATGTTGTGTGGATATAATAAACCAGTTGGGTGCATGTGTTCAGCTTTAACATTTTGACATTCCAAGCAATGTTTTACAAACTCAATAACATCCTTTTTCATTCCCTTCCAGAAATAGTGCTGCTTTATATCAGCGAGCATTTTTGTGATGCCAGGATGCCCTGAAAAAGGTGAACTGTGAAATTCAACTAGCAATTTCTTTCTCAATTCGTTAAGCGAAGGTATGTATAGTTTGTTTTCAAATCGTAACATTCCTTCATTATCAAAGTGAAAACCTTTATATCTTATGTCTTTTGGATCTACAGCAAGCACTGTTTTCACTTGTTGAAAATAAGAATCAAATTCCATAACATCTTTTACTTCATCCTTAAACTGCGTTCTTAATGTTATAAGAGCAAAAATGTGCTTCCTACAACTTAGAGCATTAGCAACTCTGTTTTCCTTACCTTTTATGTAACTTATGTCAAAATCATATTGAGATAAAAAATCTAACCATCTACACTGTCTTGCATTCAGATTTGGTTGAGTGAAAATATACTTCAACCCTAGATGATCAGTTTTCAATTCAAAAGGTTTACCAAGCAGATAATGTCTCCATACTTGTAGTGCATGAACAATGGCAGCAAGCTCTAAATCATGTGGAGCATAATTTCTACTTTCATAAGCTATGATATGATCATTTTGTAATAATATTCCTCCAAGACCTTCACCAGAAGCATCCGTCACAACTTTAAAATCCCCATTAGGATCAGGTACAGCCAGAATAGATGTAGAAGTTAACTGATTTTTCAAAGTTTCAAAAGCAGATTCGCACTTCTCACTCCATACAAATTTCTTATCCTTCTTCTGTAATGAAGTTATTGGTGCAGCTACCTTAGAAAAATCCTTAACAAATTTTATATAATAACCAGCAAGTCCCATGAAGCTTCTGACCTCATGTACATTCTTAGGTGCAGGCCATTATGTTATCGCTGCAATTTTAGAAGGATCTACAGCAATCCCTTCTTTACTTATAACGTGGCCTAAATAGTGTACTTTCGTATCATAGAAAGAACATTTAGACAGCTTACGAAATAACTTCCTCTTTCTCAGGATTTCTAAAACGATCCTCAAGAGCTCATGGTGTTCCTCAACACTCTTAGAATATATGAGAATGTCGTCTAAGAATACAAGCACAAATTTTTCCAAATATTCTTGAAAGATATTGTTCATCAAATTCATAAAAGCAGCAGGTGCATTTTTCAACCCAAAGGGTAAAACAGTAAATTCATAGTGCCCATACCTGGTCCTGAAAGCAGTTTTATGAATGTCTTCATCTTTGATTCGCAACTGATGATAACCAGACCTAAGATCTATCTTAGAATACACTGACGCACTACGCATCTGATCAAATAAATCATCAATTCTAGGAAGTGGGTACCTATTCTTGATTGTTGCTTTGTTCAACATCCTGTAATCAATGCACAACCTAAGTGTCCCATCTTTCTTTTTCACAAAAATTACTAGTGCTCCCCAAGGAGAAACACTTGGTCTAGTCAACCATTTTGATAAAAGTTCTTGCAATTATGCTTTAAGCTTTACTAATTCTGTAGTAGTCATTCTATAGGGTGCCTTAGAAATAGGTTCCGTTCCAGGTTTGATCTCGATTATAAAATCAAATTCCCTTTTTGGTGGAAGACCTAGTAATTCTTCCGGAAACACATCACTATAGTTTCGTAACAATGGATAACGATCCAAGAGATCATTGTTTTCTTCTGCAAATTCAGAAATTTTTACTGCATACAAGGTACAGACTTTATTTTTGGCCTTTTTAAGTTGCATAGCAGTCAATTTCCTAACTAAAATTTCACGTTTCACACCTTGAATCTCTGTTGTTTTCTACAGATCATCTAAGCAACTAATATATTTCTCAAAACAGTCAACTTTTGCTTTGTGATTTGCTAGCCAATTAACCCCTATAATTACATCATAGGATCCCAAAGGCGCTACATACAGATCAACCTCAGTGGAAAAAGTGGGTAATTCAAGGACTACACCAAAAAGACACATACTAACTATATGGAAAACATTATTCCCATAATGTACAATCCGTGTTTTATCCATTTTTCCCACTTTATGTTTTAGTTTTGATGCAAGTTTATTAAAAATAAAACATTCAATATCTTCTGTATCAAAAATAATAGTTACAGGTATTCCAAATAACTTACCAGGAACTTCTATAGGCGTGACTTGATTTTTAGCCTATTTGTCTGCTACGGCAGCATGTATCTTGTGCTGCTAATTACGATCATCCTTTTTTAAAGGACAATTATTTGCATAGTGATCCTTGCCATAGTTGTAACAACCTCCTATAGGTCCCCTTTTTGGCTCAAAGTTATTTCCAGCCTTAAAATTATTATTTTGACCTCCATAGGACTTTTGTCCATTATTGCCATTCTTTACAAAATTGTTCCGTGTATTTCCAGTAGGCTTACCCATTGTTGATTTCTTGTTGTTATTAGCTGAAAACTTATTTTTATTACCAAATTTCTTCCACGGCCCCTTCTTTGGTGCAAGCGAGGCTGACGAGGAGTTTGGAAATTTCTTCTTTACCTCCTCTTTGTGAGCAAAAATTTCCTTCAATTTGTGTTCCTGCCTTATGGATTTTTCCACAACTCCTTCCATCGTGGTTAGAATGTGAACATCCACTTCTCCTCCTATCACGGGACTCAATCCCATGATGAATTTCCTTATTCTGAACTTTTCATCAATTTTATACTGTGGAACATACTTAAGGAGTTTAGTAAACTTTTCCCAGTATTCCATTACAGTTAGCTTCCCTTGCTCAAGTTCTGAAATTCTGTCATTTTCTGGTCATAGTAAAGTTGTGGTAGCCAGCACTACCTAAAATAGCTTTTGAACTGATCCCAGGTAATATTAGACTCATCAATATTTAACTCAGCCTTTTGGTTGTCCCGCCATGAAGATGCCTCATGAGAAAGCTAATATGCTCCCCATATCGCTTTTGTTTCCTCGGAGAAGTTTTGTATAGCAAAATACTTTTCCATTTCATTGAGCTAGTTCTTAACTCCATCTCCCAAAGTGGTGCCATCAAACTTAGGCGGACTTATCCTTTTTATGTCATTGGTGAGTTCAGCTGCTAACCTTGCCTTTTTGTTCTCTGGTGGATCAAGCATGTTAACATTATTATTATCAACCCCCATATTGGTGTTGTCCTCAGGAGATGGTTGATTGTTATTACCAACATCATTTTCCTCCTCATTACCAATCACTTGTTGTTCTAGTACAGCCAAACGATCTCTTGTGTCCAACAGGGCAGCAAGGATCTCATCAAGTTTTTGGGTTGTTGCTGCTTCATCATCAAGTGGAGGGTTATTTGGAATGTTTCCTCTTGTTCTCACAATTTTCTGTTAACAATAAAATTTAAGTTTTTATCAGATAATGGACTCAATAGGTCCAAGAGCTGCAACCTTTAGCTCTAATACCAAGATGTAACATTCCCATTTTAAGACTTTAGACACAAGGAATTTTTTTTACAGCATGTTCTCTGTTATAAATAATACATCACTTAGAACACACATTCGACGCCAATCAATCTTATAACAGATAACCATATGCAACTCTAATGACTCGGTATCTTCCGATCTCTCATGCTAATCTGAATACTTAATGTATACTTCATATACTTGGTTACTTATTGTGTTCTGGGTTCTGAGTGAACAATTTAAAGAACCTATATGAATACTTGTTACCAATATTCATCCGATATCACGTTCTACTAAACTAGGTGATATAGGACAACGCAACCAGTAGCTTGCGATACTTTGGCCAAAGATTTTCAACATACTGTCTATGTGGTTATTCCTAGACAGCATACACGTCGACGGAATACGTCCTTCACCTAACTCTTCTATTATCGAGAATGGTCTTTACTGACTTGTGTTAGTCCACTTGTCCAATATTTTATCCTAACCCAGATTAGTGACATGATTGACTATATTGGATCATTCACATTAACTAAGGGTGCTTAGACTTATTCAATCGACCTAATTTGAATGCATGTGCCTATTTACCTCTAGTTAGTGGGAATCACCCCCTATACTAGATCATATTCCTAATTCAGCTTAGAAGGAAACCAAGACAAGTCCCCAACATATGTAGATCTAAATGGTCAAATGCAGAAGGGTGTTGCCACGTGTCAACTGCAGTACTATATCTTCGAGAAGACCTTAGCCTTCTCAAAGGTACAGATCTGCGGTTGGCGTGTGCCAACATCTGCAAGAACTACCTCATCGATATATACATACTACAAGGAGAACATTAATATTTAGTTAATTAGTGGGTTTAGGTTTGTTTTACATAACTTGCGAAACGTTAAAATCCACACTCCTTAGTTCTTTTTCAAATCTGATTCGATTAGTCATTTAAGAACTTTACTTAACTTAAGGTTGCTTAATAAGTTCATTTAATTGGCTTAACATGTAGTTAACCAACAAAAGGGACAGCAACATCATAAGTTATGTTTAAATGCAACTTATCCATTCAAGAAGGTGTAGTAACCACATAGGTTTACCTAAATAGACTTCATTGAATGAAGTCTAATAAATTAACAAATATATCACCTTCTTTTTTTTACATTATTTTGAGAGAGGAAGAGTCTTCCTCTCTGTGATTAAATATTTAATATTTATCACCCTTATCATCTTTTACAATTTCAATAGTTTTACTGCATGTTTATCACCCATCATATTACCATGTTAAATTTTTTAGATAATAACATCATATTTTAGAACTTATCAAGTTGTATCTAAATTAGGAAGTTTGAACTAAATTCCCTTATCCAGTTCATCAAAAGATATCCAATCAAGTTTATAAATAATGTGAATATTATCAAAAAGATATAATTTCATTTCATACATAAAGGTTCTAGTTAGTTATACAACCAATGAAAGTAAGTTTCCAACTTTCAATTCATCTTTGTAACTTAGATAATTACAATACTATGCATTTTAGGCATGTTGCCAATTCAACAGCCTTCCTTCAAAAAAATACAAATTCTCTTTCTAAATACAACTCAAGAGAGAAATGAGAATTCTTCACAAGAAGCAAACTTAAATAGCCAATGTATCATATAAGTTTTGCCTTCTTTTTACCACTTACAAAATCCATCTGCAAAAATTGCTAGCACGGGTCAGTTCAAAGAACTGAGCATGATAAGTACCAAACATTAAAACTAAATGCTTTCCACTAATTATTCCATTAAAACAACTATGCTTTAATGAAACAATTAACATATAAAATATAAAAACATAAGTAATAACAATAAGAAAGAAGTGCATTAATAAACCTGAATTTACTCTTTCAAGAGAATGACAGAATACATTCTACAACATCTGTCCTACTAACTAACTTTTAATTGAACCTATCACTTATCTTTTAAACTATAGCATTATTCCTGATTTTATCATCTTAGAACACAACAATTATCTTCACCAAAGACAATTAAGTGTTTATATTTCATGTTCCTCAATCCGGAACATCTAATCTCACCTTAGATTACTTTTTCGAATAAAATAATTAAGGAAGACCAAATAAATATAAAATCTTTGTTTCAAGAAAGTCAGTTATTTTGTTTTATTGAACTTAATAAACAAACTCCCTTTCCAATCCAAACAACTTAGTTCCTACATTAGTTTCCAGAAAAGAGGTAACAATGATCCAACAACACAACCCACGATGCGGGTTTCATCAAAACAGTGAAGAATGAACTATCTCCAAATTACATACCATTTCCAAATTCAAGGAACAAACAGTCTCAGAGAAGAATGAATTGTACAATAACAAGACATTCCCTCATAAGATCTCGAAGAGATTTTCCTAACAGTTTAAACAAACCAATTCCTCAGAAATTTTTAAGCATCACGAGTTTAAAAACAGAGTTCAGGGCTAAACATTTAAGCAGGTATGAGGAGAATCCCAATTTCTTATCCAAACTAGATCAAACATAAAGATAAAGAAAATCTAGTTCATAACTCAAGGTTCCAAAACCCAGAGTCACAATATCAAACATAGCTTTCACACACTAGTTCAAGACTTCACAAGAGATTCATCATGGTTTCAGGTATCACTAGTTCCCATTCCAAATTACATTCAAAAACAAAGGAGACTCGAACCAGCTTAACAACAAAACACAAGCATCAACAATAAATCAGAACCACATGATGAATGATTTATGAGTACAGTATTGCCTAAATACCTCAACAACAGTCCCAAGTTTTTATTATCCCATTCCTTAGTTCATAGCATCAAAACTACAATGCAAACTTCAATTAAAACAATACCCAAACACCTATTAACCAAAACACACATCCAATGAAATGGTATAGATAGATTTACACAATAATAATACTTTCTTGATATTCAAACGTACAAGATATTACAAATAAATAGGAGAAATTGATTTTATTTTCTAGGAGGTTGTTCTAACAACACTCCTCACACTTCTTATTTACGTGAATTTGGTTTAACAACCAAATCTCATTCAAATAACTATATGATTTGTTATTACAACTCATTTACTCCACATTATTATATTCACCAATATGCAAATATAATAAACACATCTAAATAATGTTAGCACTAAACAAGTATTCCTAACATTTCCCCCCTTAGCGCGAACATGGGAGAACAACAATTGCACTTCCTTCTACAGTGTGCCGCCCGTGCGTGCTCATGATTTGGATGGTTTTTCAAGATAGGCAATAACCTCAACATGGATGGTTTTATAGGACAGCCAACAACCTCAACATGGATGGTTTTACAGGACAGCCAACAACCTCAACAAGGATGGTTTTACAGGACAACCAACAACCTCAATATCATGATGTTGCTTTTCCTTGTACTTTCATCTGTCCACTATGATTTTCCTTCAGGGAATTATGTAGGAAACACTGCTCACAAATAACAAATATGAAAAGAGAAAATGGAACATTGAGACCATGTTCCCCCCCTCAATGTGAACATTTCACTTATCCAAGCCATAACAAGAACCCTGAAAAAGAATCATGCTGCACACAACTGAAATCAAATGCAACTATGAAATAAAAAGCAAACTCACACACACACTATCACCACAGCTTCATGTGGCCCCGTCGTTGGTGATTGACGAGAGGTTGTTGAATGACCTCCAGCCTCATGTGCCTCCATCCTCCAGTAATGTCACTACTAACTCAGCTGGATTTGATCATGGAACTCAATTGTTTCCACATTGTTTATTATTTTCTTCCCTCCCATAATGTGAAACACGTTATTTTTTCAGACGTCGGGTAACACCGAAAATGCATCTGTGAGGCAATGTTTTTTTTTTCAATATTTTGTCATTGACTCTTTTTTTTATTATTGGCAAATAGTTTTTTGAAAGGGACTATACCCTTGTGTACAAAAGAAGGCCTAGGAGCCAAAATAGGAATTAAAACCAGAATAAGAAGGATCAGAATCCAAGTGTGACAATGAAGCCCAAAGTAGCCAAAAAATAGCTACCCCATCAAGACAAAATAGCAAAAACTCAGCAAAAAAGTAGCAAAAAGACCGCAAAAAAACAAACAAGAGCAGCTTAAGCATCTACAACTATTTCTTGGCAGCTTTGTCATTGACTCTTGACGCCACCTAAAATCACCTATTTAACTAACTTGACAATAAAAGTGCTATGAATTGACTCAATCAATGACTCACAAAGACTTCAAAGATTTGATAAAATAATTATGAGTCTCTTTAACACCAATATTGAGAACATCACACGCTCTAATGACTTAAAAATCTTATAAGAGACTATTATAAATATGACAATGAAACAACTCTCTCTCTCTTTTAATATGGACAATCTATTACTAATACTATATATACTATAAATACTAGGACAGTAAAGGACTTCCTAACTTTTTAAATGACAACAAAAAACACCTAATGTTATGTATTGAAGAATAGAAATCCAAAATAAAACATGTTGGAAAATTTCTATGTACTGTAAATTTTGACAGAATACAAAGACTTGTTGTTTGAAGAGTCACTACAAAATTTTGTTTGAGCAGGCAGAGGAGCTCATGGGTCAACATGCTCAGGACTGTAGTGGGATCTTCTTGGAGGTGCGACCGAATGCCGATAAAAATCAAGAGCCTCAAAATATAATAAATTATGGTACTCCACCAATTTACTGATCTGCCAAATTGCGTGGAGACTGATATAGGCGCAACTCGTATTAATTCTTGATTCCAATAAGATGGAAGATCCAAAAAAAATGTCCAGTGAGCAGAATTCTTTACAAAACCGTGGGCTTTTGAATCTCCAAGGAATGAACAATCAAACTCCAGTGCGAGCTGTCAAAAACATAAATATCACGTCCCTATCATAGTGGAGAAGATCACGATGGAAATTTTGTAGATAGTTGGAGCAATTGATGCATAGATCTGTGGATCTGGATCTGAACAAATATGTAATTCTTCATCTCTACTTCTATATTGCTACAACCTGGCGCATCAGAAAAACATGTTGCTAATACCCGACGCAACAAGGAGATCAGAGTTGAGTCAATGGAATTGGGTCCTGCTCAACACTACTACTCAAATGTAGATCCAATGTAGAATGGCCATTGAATTGAAAGGAATAGATAATTGCAACTATACGGTCTTATGAGATGAATGGTAGACACAAAAAAAATCTAAACATGCATGTATAGGAGTCACAAAGAGATCAGGCGACTAGCATTGAAAAATTACAAATTGCGTTGCAAAAATGTAAAAGTGAATATCACACATAAGGAATGAATTTAGATTCTATGCGAGACATGCAGCGAGCGAGTGGGTGTGCCCCGGGAAGAATGAGTATCTGATTATATGAGCAATGTTGATCATTGATGTTAATACAATACAAAGATATTAGGCTTCAATGCAGAAAATTCCAGATCTGATGTAATGATGTAGTCCCACTCATTGCTCCATGTAGAAAATAACAACGCCCTTTGGAAAGAACACAGAATATCGTAAAAAAATTTAAAAATATAAAGACGCTTCACAAAATCACTCTCATTAACCAGGGAAAACGTGAATAGAAAAATATTTTCCCTGTATAATATATCATGGATCCATAGTCGTTCTGGTACCAAATGAAATGGTATAGACAGATTTGCACAATAATAATACTTTCTTGATATTCAAACGTACAAGATATTACAAATAAATAGGAGAAATTGATCCTATATTCTAGGAGGTTGTTCTAACAACACTCCTCACATTTCTTAGTTACGTGAATTTGGTTTAACAACCAAATCAAATTCAAATAACTATATGAGTTGTTATTACAACTCATTTAATCCACATTATTATATTCACCAATATGTAAATATAATAAACACATCTAAATAATGTGAGCACTAAACAAGTATTCCTAACATCCAAAACAAGTGCAATGAAACATGGGTTTTAAGTACAAGTTAAAGTGAAATGCAGGCTCCACACAAGCTATAGCCCGAATGAATACGAGCTTTGAATACCATTTCAAGTCCCAACAAAACACGAACTCCAAACAGGAACATGCAGAACCCTAATACTATTGAGGTTTAAAACATCACAAAATTATAGTAATAGCTCATATGGGGATCTGAATACAACCTATTCAAACACGAGCCCAATAAAACTCACATAAAACATGAGTTTATTACAAGCTTAAGCCCAACATGGTTGAATACTAGCTAAAAAATAAAACAATTTCATTACAAGCCACGGCTCAACACGAGCTTTTAATACAAACCAAATCTCAACATGTACATGCTTTCGAGCTTCAAACAAGAGCAGACAGAACCCTTATTTCCATAGAAGTTTCTGGTTATGTCCTAAGTAGAACAACAAAGGTATGTTCCACATAACACCTCATATTCCAGTTCCAAAAGACAAGCAAAGCCACAAAATCGAGGTTTGGATGCATGATTCATTAATATCTTACACAAAAGAAGTTTCCAAACTTATCATCCTTTGCAGTGGGTTTCATACCCAGATTTCACAAACTATCAAACCCAGCAAGCAAATAGCCAATTAAAAACATGCAAGTCAATAATCCCATTCAAACAGAGTTCTTTTAAAGAAACATTTTGAAGAAAGCAATAAACTTTAATGGTTATGGCCTTTCATGCCTGATAGCACTTCTACCAAATCGAAGAAGCTTCCAAGACGAGCTTCCAACTTCCTTTCTCTTCCACGTAAGGTCAAACAACAACCAAATTTCCTCGAAATGCCTCTTATAATTTCCCATGATCAAAAATAGATCAGAAGAGCCAAAAATAGCAACCAAGTGCAAATCGAACTGTTGGTTCAAAGAACCAGTTGGCCCCATGCAAAGTAAAATCCGAAGAGAGTGAGAAAATAAACAACTTCCCCAAAACCCACCTTCCATGTTTCCAAGGCTGTTTGGGCACCTTAACCGAGGCCATTTAATTTCATTAAATGCCATTTTCCCACTTAACCTTATCTGCCACCGCCATCCAAATCTGGCAATCACCAAAACAAATTTAACATGCATTTCCAAGTTTAGTGGAGCTTCCACTTATCATTCTACCAATGCCAAATAGCCCCTACTAGAACTTGCAGTCCCTTGCATAAAAAAAAACCTTATCACCAAATAAATGCCCATCGGGAACCGTCGCCTATGACATGGGACTCTAGTTCCTTAGCATATAGTTTAGGATAGGTCTCATTAAAAATTTAGGTTAGTTTAGGATTATTCACCTAGGTCTTTACACGTAGGTTAATTCACATCCCCATAGTTTTAGGAATTAGGTTAGTTTAATTTCCACCTTTATAGTTTTAGGAATTAGGTTAATTTAATTCTTAGTTATAAAGTTTTAGGAATTAAATTATATTAATTCATAACCATATATATTTAGACATTAAATTAATTTAATTATTCTATCAACCTTAGAAATTCCGTATTAAATTTATTTAGCACAAGAGCCTAGGTTAGGATAAAAAAAAACAGCTGAGAAGTATATAATCTTGCCCAACTTAGGATTCCGAATCCTTCTTAAGTCGTGAAACTACTATATTTCATTTACGCTCGATTTCCCTGCCCAGATCGATCTCCAAAGACCCAATCATATCCAGACACAGACTTGAAACACATTCTCACACGGTCAAAGAATTTGTAACAACAAAATTCAATCCATTATGTTCCCTAAATTATTGAATGTCAATTTATCACTCATTTAACAAAGAAGATTTTAAAACACTCCTTAGATCAATGGAATTGATCCAAGGATGAGTCAGAGTAAGAGTTAGGTTTGCAACTCCCAAGCAAGACTACAGCTTACCTACAAGAAGCAAATAATAGATTCAAAGAAGCCATTTTATTTTAGTCCTTTGATTTAAAGAACATAAATGACTTATTCATTTCAAGCATGATTTCCTATAAACATAAGAACACGTCTTTATAAGGATAAATCACATCTCAACACCTGAAATACCGAGGAGGAATTTAACAACTAGCAAGGGTGTTACATATATGTTATATATATATATATATATATATATCCCCTTTCTACTACACAATTTACTACATATTTATAAGGGTGGGGACTTACCCTTCACCACTTTTTTAATCCCAAAATAGGTCACATGCTATTATTAGCCACGCGTTGTTACAAGAATAGCCACACATGCAAGTGCACTAACAATAGACTATTTTTAGTTAACTGACAGTAGTAGATCTATTCCTAGCTTGTGTCCATGCAAAGTGCTTTGTAGCTGATCCTCCAAAAATAGCCAATGTGTCGTGCAAGTCTTTGACTGGTTTGTGTGCTCCACACGCTATCTCCAAAAATAGATCCTTATCATAAAAATGGCTAAGTCCCGAATCTATCTCTATTCTATGTGCAATCCTCTCTGATGCTTCCATGCCTTTGAATGTGCTCTGTTCTCCTACATAAAGCTTTTGTATTTTCTCAACTAAGTTCCAGAGTTTGACTGATCAACATTACCCCACACTAGTTTCATTACTACCCAGGCAATGGTTGTCTTCAAAACAAACCAAAGAATATGAATAAAGGAATATAAACAATTTTAATAAATAAAACAATGTCTTCAACTTGAAGTATCCTCTTCTGTAACTGGAATAATCAATTCTAGATATTCCTATTTTATCTCTTCCTCTAAGGTTTTCCATTCATTGAGCGCGGCCTCTTCCTTCTTTGGAATATCTACTACAATTGACTCCAATTCATCCCTTGCAATCTCTCCTTTTTCATTCTGTAATACCAACACAATGATGGACATGCCAATCATTCTTCCTTCCAACAAGTCCATTTTTTGAGTGATGAGTTTTCCAAGCTCATCCAGCCTTTCCCTGTGAGGTTCTTGAGCAGCTGTAAGGGCCTCATGCTTCTTCTTAACAAGTGCTAACCATTATGTGCGGCCTAATGTCTCATCCTTCATAGCCTTCGGGACCTTATTGTCTTCTAAAATGGTCCTGGTCCTTATAACAGCCTCTAGCATTGTACAAATATTCAGCACTTGATCTACCTTCTTAAGTCCCTCCTGCAAGCTTGGAAGCAATCCTTCATATGATGCAATCTTCCACATCACTGAATCCTTTTCCCACTCTTCATCCTGTGTTGGATCCTTTGGCGGTGGCATCCACAGAGGTTCATCTTCAAGCACTAAGTCTACCAATGTGCTTACGTAATGTATTGCCGAAGGAAACGTTTTGGGTACCTTTGGCTCTAAGTGTGTCCTAGCCTTCATGACGTTGTCACCAATATCCTCTTCCATGTTGATAAATACAAAATTATTCTTTTGTGCCAAGTATTTTTCTTGTTTTAGGCATGCTATCTCCTCATCCTTATTCTTGATCTCCTCCCTCAGTGCCCTAATTTCTACAGCTTTATCCATATTCCATCATGCGACCTTTTTCGAGACCTTTATCGAAGCATTGCTCACCTATTCATTGGACATAACAGTAGGCTTTACTGTTATGTGTCTGGCCTGAGGTGTCTTTTTCAACCTCCTCAACATGCATGACTCCTCACATACATCAAATTCAGGTTCATCCATGTGCGTGTGCATTGACCATAACAATTTCTTCCTTATGCGTACCATCGCCATATCTTCATCTATTAACTCCCAGCCGTATAACTCCTTTTGTGCCATTGTGCTCTAGAAACAGGTGTGGAAAATTTTACCTATGTCCTCGGTGTAGCCCATGGCTGGTGGAATATACTCCCCACTTGTTCTTCTTTATTTAAGCTACTTAGGAACTTGGGCTGCAAGATTTGGAACTTGTGCTGCTATGTCTTAGGTAGTCTTTTTTGTTGTCTCTTATGTCCCTTTTTCTTCCTCTTCTCCATCCTTCATTTCTTCATCATTTTGTTCTTCCACATTCTCTAGAGGTGTAGGAGAATTGGGCATGATTTCCTTAGACCCTTCCACTTCCTCATTCAACTTTAATTTCCTTCTCCTTTTCTCGGTTTTCTCCTTCTGTGGAGAGAGTCGAGGTGATCTGCACACTATTTGCGGAGTAGCACCTTGGGTCCTTGTCCTCCTGAATACTCTCTTGAATCATTGCTCTCCTTGGACTGCATCCAAGTCCTCATCATCCCCCTCTTGTGGCTGAGGTGGTGTAGTTGTGCGCTCAACTTCATCCTTATTTGGAGGTTTTCTTCTACCTCTATGTTCCAAACCACCACTATTCTCATGCTCCTCTTCATCATCGACGTGAATGGTTTATGTGGGCTTGGGTGTTGGAACATTTTCCATTGTATGCTTATCCTTTGGTGGCCCTCGGAGCATGAAATCATTCTCTACATACTTAGCATTCTCTAGCTTGGGTTTAAGTTGTAGGTACATAAGCACTGCTCCGGTGTCCCCAAATTCTAAGCTCACATGTTTCATGTTTATAATATCTTAAATAAGTCTTTCAATGTATGCATTGCACCCTGGATATACATACTTCTTCCTCAGAGTGTGGTAGTTACAATCTACCTTGTCTGCATTGAAGGTTAAGCGGTACGCATCTGAGAACCGATGAACTGATGCCTAGAAATACCTTACTATGAAGGCATATGGCAGTTTACACCATGGACTCCAAGCCCCATCCTTCATCGTAAATCGCACGATGTAAAAATGTTGGTATACGGAAAACTCAACTGCCTTACCCACTACTGAAGGAAAATCCTTGGGTATGCATCACTCTTCCTCAAATTCCACATGGAATCTATTGTACCACATCTCTGTCCTCTACTTAAATGGTCCACTCATTGATCCATCACACAAGTACTTGCCAAACCTCTCCGCAGGTGACTTGTGTTCCGTGGGGTACTCCCAAATCTTCTCCTTTGGCCCATCATGCACCCCAATCTCCATGAATACTAAGGACAATAACACAGTGCCAAAACTTATTTTGTCACCTATCTGCGCTTCTTCAATGATTTTTTTTTGCTATATGATCTGTAATGTTGTAGACCACTCCTTGAGACATCTTCTTGGTGATGTGTAACCACATTGTGTTTACCTACGACCATCTTCCTTGGTCATTCAGCTTTGTCACAAGATGTGCAGCTACCCACACTACTGGGTACTTCTTCAACTTGTCAATGTCCATGCCACACAGACCCTTGGTATACCCCAGCTCCTTCCTCATCTCCAAGATTGTGGCTTTATTAGTTAAATCATTATCCAGATCCAACCCTGAGGCCCTTAGTCCTGTCACCATTGAAATCAAAGTAGTTGTGATTCTTACCCTTTGTCTGGCGAAGTAGAAGAAGTCCTCATGGACTCTGCTCATCAACCACCGATACAATGGTTCATACTTTCCAAAGTATGGCAGCTCATACAACTGGTAGACTCCATTCTGCTTCATCAACTTCTCACCAGTGTCATTGTATACTGGCATATCCTTTGTTGTGCACTTATTCATTTTGTGCTCAGCAATGCATCGAGCTCCTTCTTATTATCTGATGTTCGATGGTTGTAGTCATTGATTTTACATTGGTGGATATGGGAATCCCATTCTTGTCCCACAATCATGCCCTCTAGATACTGCATTTCTAAAAAATTACTCTCGGGAGAAATCTCTTCTTCCACTTCAACCTTCTTCTTCCCTTTATCTCCTGTTGCGGGTGCTTTCTTTGGTGCCATTTGAAAAATATCTCTTTTCTTCCCTTTATAGTCAAGCAAGTCGAAACCCTAGCTTAAATCTCCATGCCCTAGTGGAAATCACATGCCCTAGCTTGTTTGTAACACATCTGCTTTGCTCAAACCTTTCTCCTATGGGAACGTAATCTTCTCCTGCGCACAACCCTTCTCCTCACGTCTGGTTTCACACTCTTCACACCTCAATACGATTGCTCGGCTCATTCGCACTTAACCCTTTTAAAATTCTCTCAATTGCAATGGTAAAAATGAACTCGCATCCCATCCTTATATATAATTTCAAAAATTTAGTGCATTTATTACTCCTCCACCTACCAACAATCCTCTCATTAATTGACCATTTTCATTATTTCCGTGGTACATCTTCACGCCCAAGCTATAACCTTCTAGTGTGCCCTTCTACCTTTTGGCTATAGACTTCTCTTCAGCATGCTTCCATGTGCCTGAGTACCTCATCACTGTGCCTTCCACTGGTAGTCTTCCCGGCCTCTGCTTACCTCATGTTATACTTGTTTCTTCATTCATCTTTTTCTATGGTCCCCATGTCTAGAAGCAATCTCTGTTTAGATTTTTTTTCAATTCTCCAACCTTGAATAACACCCGTAGATAGTTCCTTTCATGTGGAATTATTTCCATCAATCTTGTACCTGGATATCAACAACCTACCCCACACTAAGGGTATGTGCAATCCTCTACGCATAAAAATTCTTCAAATAGTAATTAGCTTCTAGTGCGTAAACGCGCTTATTACACAAACACACCAACTAAATTGACAAAGCATAGCAACAAAGAAGGAAACACATTAAGGAAATGCAGAATTGAAAACCTAATCTAAATGGCAACACTGCCTTATTACAAACACCAAGAAGACTTATTTATAGTAGGGCTTCAGCCTACTCTCGTTGAAGTAACCGGGTAATTGTATTCCATCAAGTGCCTCTAATTGACAAGCACCTGATTCGAGTATGTGAGTGATAACATACAGCCCCAACCAATGTACCTTGAGTTTTCCTGGATGGCACAAAAACTTAGAATCATAAAGGAGCACCATCTGTCCTATCTCAAGCTTTTTATCCTTGATGTGCCTATCATGCCATGCTTTCTACCTGGCCTTTTCTTGTTTTTGACTCCAACGTGCTATGGCTCATCGTTCATCCAATTTGAGTAACTTTTCAATCCATTCTTCTAATGCTTTCTCATCAGTAAGACCTCCAGCATGTGTAATACGCAAAGAAGGTAACATAAATTCCATAGGAAGAACTACTTCTGCGCCAAACACTAACTGAAATGGTGTGGCTTTGTTCAACCTTTTATATGTTGTCTGATATGCCCAAAGTACTGCAGATACTTTATCATCCCAATCCTTTCTTCCAACATCACAGATTTTTGTCAATGTGTGGCTCAAAATTTTGTTGAAAGCCTCAGCAGTTCCATTTTCCTGAGGATGATAGGGTGTAGTCTTATGGTGTGCAATCATGAATTCATCCAATAGAATTCTGATTGTCTCATTAAGAAAATGTGTGCCCCTATCACTGGTCAAACTTAAAGGACATCCATACCTTGTAATAATATTTTCCCAAAGAAACCTGGCTGTTGTAGCCACTGTACAGTCCTTTGTAGGTGCTGCTTCTACCCACCTTGTTAGATAATCTATGCAAGTTATGATGTAATGTGATCCAGTTCTGAATGCAGATAGTGAAATAGGACCCACAAAATCTATAGCCCATTTCTCAAATGGTTCTGCACTAGTAATAGGTCTCCGAGGCATTTCATCTCATTGACCAGGTTTCCCAAGATGTTAGTGATGATCACATGCCTTACAAAACTCCTTACAATCTTTATATAGGGTCTCCAACCATAATCCAGCAAGTAGAATCTTGCGCGTAGTGGCATCACCGGCATAGTGGCCACCTACAATACCACCATGGGCTTCTTCCATAATATATGTGTGCTCATGTTCCAATACACAATGGCACAATACTTCATCTCGGCCTAATTTGTATAGGTCACCATTGATTAACATATAGGGGGTTGCACATATAGCAATTTGTTTCTTCTCCAAGGATTTCATTCCTTCTGGTGTCATCCCTGTTCATAGAAAGACAACAATGTCTTCTAGTTCTGATGGCACTCATTGTAACCTGTATAACTATGCATCTGGCATGGTATCTTCAATTGCCTGTGCTTCTTCTCCTGACTGTATTCTTGATAGATGGTCTGGTCCAGAATTACTTTTCCCTGGTTTTACCACAACCGTGAAATCAAATTCCTGAAATAAGAGCACCCATCTACATATGTGCCCTTGTAGAATAGGATTATTTACCAAATACTTCAATGCCATGTGATCTGTATAAAAGATGAATGGTGTAGCTAGTAGGTACTGGCAGAATTTATGTAGTGCATAGATCATTGACAAAGCTTTGCGCTCTGTAGTTGTGTAATTCTGTTCTGCAGGAGTCAACTTTCTACTAGCAAAATAGATAGGATGATCTACAATACCTTCTCCAGGTTGAGCCAACACTACGCCAATGGTCATGTCAGAGGCATCAACATGTACATGAAATGGTAGGTCCCACGAAGGAAAATGTAGAATAGGTGCAGTAGTAAGTTTCTCTTTTAATGTCTCGAATGTGCACTGTTGCGGTTCTCCCCAGTAGAACGTACCTTTCCCTTTTAGTAAATCCTCCAACGGAGTGGAAACTTTGGCATACACCTTGATAAACTTCCTGTAATATCTTGTATGACCCAAAAATACATGCACTTCACTCTGACTGGTAGGCTCCCTTAGGCCTATAATGACTACAACCTTGGCTGGATCAACCAACAAACCTTCCTTGCAGATTATGTGTCTGAGAAATATCCCAAATGGTGTAGCAAATATGCACTTCTTGATGTTCAAAGAGATACTCAACTGTCTACATCTTTCAAACATTAAGAGCAGATTGTCACAATGATCCTTAACTAATCCATACACCGTCCAATCATCTAAATAAACCTGTAAGAAGTTGTGAATAAATTCCTTGAATGCTTGAACAACTATGTGTGAAAATATAGCAGGCACATTTTTCAAACCAAAAGGCATTACAATATAGGTGAAGCTACCCCATTCAGTAGTAAATGTAGTCTTTTCTTGATCCTCCTGGGCAATTTGAACCTGATGATACCCAGAGAACCCATCTGTAAATGAATAGATTTCGCGCCCTGCAACACCTTCTAGTATTTCCTCAGTGAATGGTGTAGGAAAGGGATCAGTCACACATGCAGCATTCAGCTCCCTGTAATCCACACAAATCCTAATTCATCCATCCTTCTTGATACTGATCACCATTGGACTAACCCATTCTGACTCATCAAGGGGCTTGATAATTCCAAACTTCAACATTTTATCAATCTCTTCTTTGACCTTTTCACGCAAGTTGGGGTTCATCCTGTAGGGTCTCTTTCTAACTGGGCACACACCCTCTTTAAGTTTTATCTTCATCTCCCCTAATGATTCATGCATGCCTTTAAGTTCATGGTACCCCCTAGGGAATAGGTCCTGGTAATCCCTTAGTAACTCAATGATTTTTTCCACTTCAGAGTCTGACCAATAGTCTCCAATTATGGCTTCCTTAGGCTCAGCATCTAATCCAATACTCACTTGCTTTGTCTTCATAGGTTCATGATAGGCGCGTGTGGTCTTATCTGCACTGTCCAACACCTCACACCTACCTGTTGAATGGTTTACATCCATATTTTCTACTTCTTCATCATCCACTAAGTAGACCATTTTTCCTTTTTCTTTCTCAAGGCAAGCACATTGAAGTAGTATGGCATCGACCTCTTTTTCTTTGTCAATGCGCGCTCCTGAGTTTCCTTCATCCAATAACTCTTGAAGGAGTTCTTCAGCCTTGGCACTATCTCCCATAGTTAAGTGCTTTATGACTTTCAATGCTTCTTCCACTGGAGGCTTTGTAGAGAAGAAGTCAAACGTCTGGGCCATTCCTGAAATTAAATCCTACCAATTTCTAGTCTCTCTATGGATTTCTGCATATACATACCATGCACGCGTGCATCCTTGTAAAGTGGAATAAAATTTGTGCACCCATAGTGAAGGTGGTAAAGCTTCCTACCCTTCTGTCCAGAGTCTCTCACACTTCTGAACGTGGTGCTGAACAGGTTGATTACCATAATAAGTAAAAATTTGAGTAGGTGCATTGCTCCTAAAGAACCTAGTAGTAAGAGCAATCCTAATTTCATTCCATCCTACAAGATTATCCTTATGGGCCATCCACCAAAGTACTATTGTCCCACATAGTGTATATGCTAGCATATTTCTTCTTTCCAAATGGATCTATCCATTGTTCTTCCATGGCGTGTAGGAATACCATAGGATCTCCTTCTCTAGTGTAACAAGGTACCGAGTTGTTACCTATTCTCCTAACATAACGCAATTTTCTACCTCTAGGAAATATTCTTTTTACTTCAAGCCCTACCAACTCATAGGTGCTATGAGCCTAATTATCACAATCAACACTTGTAGTATCGCTAATGGACTATGCATCCTCCCACTAAATTATTCCTTCTTTGGTTGGCTCAAGTATCTATGGATCTCGGATGGCGCGTACATAAATCCTATTCAGATCTTCTTCACTTAAGGGCTCAACATAGGGTGCAGATTTTCCATCTGTTAAAGGGATAATAACTCTCTCCTCCTTGTTTTCAAAACTGATATAGCCCTTGTTGAACCAAAGATCAACATTATTTGCATAGCACCAAGGACGCCCCAATAGAGCTGGGAAGCTATCTGACTCTGCCAGTGCTAAAACTTTAAAGTCTCCAGTGAACTTGGCTCCTTATATGGTAATGGATGCATCTTTCAAAACTCTGATGGGAGTGGCCTTAGTCTGATTAGCCATGAACAATACATTAGAGGATGGCTACAATGGAGGTCTTCCCATTTGTACCCATGCATCTAAGGTAAGAACATTGACTTTCACACATGTATCAATTAGTATATTACTCAATAGCCAACCTTCCACAACAACATTCAGAGTGATTTCCTTGTCATAATTTAGGCTATGAGGGGGAAGATTTGCATGCAGGATCTGCCATGTGGAGTGTTTCCCTTTAACTAATCCCCTAACAATGGAATGATATTTTCCTGGTGCAAAATTTTACACACTTCTCTTAAGTCATCTATATCAGTTTGGACCATCTCTGATACTTTCTTTTGCTCCATATTCCATGATTGCTCTTTTAAGTATTGTATCTCACCCTGAAGATTCCTGAGAACTTCCATGGTTTCCTGATAAACCTCCTTCTGATGGGTAGGATCTGGGTACCATGCATGTAGAACCTCCTCCTTAGTGATGGTAGGCTTCTGTTGCAATGCCTCTCTGGCGCGTGTCACCTCAGCGCGGGTCGTGATCTTCACTTGCAGCTCCTTGGACTCTACCTCCAACTTAGGCATCCACTGATTTTCAACAACATGTTGTATCCTAACCATCCCTGCGCCTTTGTTATTTTTTATGCTGTTTACTAAGATGCTCATATAAGTCTGGGCACTCCTCATCGCTATGGTTCTTTCCACAAAAATTAACATGTAATATTTTGAGGACATTCACACCTATAGTGGTCAAGAGATCCACATGTATAACATGTTCCATGAGGGAACTCACTTCTTCCACCACCACGGCCTCATCCTCCAAATCCACCACAGTATCCTCGACCTCTGCTATGACCACCTTCAAAACATCCCTTCATTCCAATCATAGTGCGCCTGATTGTGATCCTAGTCCTGATGCTCATTCTTTCCTTTAGAGTTATCTAAAACTCATGTTTGTCATACACCAATATCTATAGCATCATGGATCTGACCAATCAGCCGACAGTCTTCCGTGTCATGAGTTGTGGACCTACAGATTTTATAGTAGCTTGAAACGTTCTTCCTTATCACACATTGTAATAATGGGCAGTGGCTAGCATCATGGTTTAAATGGCATATCTCACAATCCAACAACAATGAGTGTACTAATCTGTGAGGACAACTATCCTTTGTGTGACCTTCCACTTCACAATCTGTGCACCAAATCCATGTGCGCATCTCATGTGTTGAATTTTCTGATAGTTTCTCCAACTGTTTTGCCATAGCTGTGATCTGTGCTTCTAAAAATGGGCTTACCCTTGTATCTATACTTCCAACTACCTCAACGTGTAAGGCTTCTTCAAGTGCTTCACGTAGATTAGTGTATGTCTTATGTGATAATGCCCTTCTAAAAGGGGTAATTAGGCCCCCAATGAACCACTGTGCATGTTGGCTTGTGTGTATATCATAAGAAATCTTAGATAACATCGTTTTAAAATGGGCATCATACTCTCTAACACTTTCAGTAGTGCCTTGCTTAATATCCTTGAGTGCACTTATACTCTTCTGCTCAAACTCAAGGATGTGAAACTCTTTAAGGAATGCATATTTTAAAGTTGTATAGTCTACGCAAGTCTAATCAGGGTCAAACTTTATGTACCATATGTGTGTGCGCCCTTGTAACGTAGTACCAGATTGGCTTTCCCTACACTCGAAATCGATGATTCCTTTTGCATGCCACAGTATTTCACACATATGCACATGTTCAGCAACATCTTCTATGCCCCTATATTGTGGAAGGTGAAGAGACATATCCATGTAAATATTTTGGGGTTAGTGCGGACCTTTCCCACCTAATCCAGAACCTCTTGTGTTTCCCCTACCTCCAGAACCACCAGATCCACAGGAACTAGAGCTACCTATGCCTCCTGATCCCGAACCTGTAGCTGGGGTTAGACCAGAAGATGTACTTCCCTGTGTCCCAACAGTAGAACTGAACTGTACCCTGACATTCTGTGAAGCATTACCACTCCCAGAAGTTAGTCCAAAAATTGGCGCTCATGTATCATGTGTTGATGATACACCCAAAAAGGTACTCCCATATAACAATGAAGTCATTTGTGTTGCCATTGATGTGCCTCTTATAAGACTCACTCCTACTCTCCCACTGCTTGAATTAGCTTGTTGATTGCTTGTTATACTAGATGCTAGAAAACCAAGTGTAAGGGCAAGGTTGTCAGGTGGATTCAGATGTGCACCCGTGGCCTAGGTCGTCTCTACTAGCGTGCTTCTACGTGAGGCTGAGGAGGGATCCCTGTCATGCTTTCCTAGATGGGGGAGTTCCTGATGCTCTGGCTCCATGTCTTCTACGTGAGCTCCAAATCCTTCATGAGCCATCTCTCTCCTTAATGCCATCCTTTCTGCAATGTCTTGTTGCTTCTCTACCTCCCTCTCTCGTGCCTCATTATACTTAAACCACATTTCCTCTCTCTTCCTTTTTGCCACTAGGTCTGCCATCCTTCACCAAACCTGCTCCTTCCCCCACGTGTGGTGGGGTTTAGTTAGCCATCGGTTTACTCTCCAAATTCAAAGTTACCATCAGGATCTTGATTGCCAATGGAATGCCTTGCAGGTAAGTTCCCCTTGGATATCATAAAAACTTGAATTCAGCTACCTCTGGGCACGAATAAGTGGAAATTGAGTACTCCAAGATATAACTGTTTAAAATTCCATGGAACCACATATCCACATCTCGATTCCAGATCAGATCAGCATCATAAAGGACCTGAAATTCTTCCTCTGTCCAAACAAGTGTGTGATACCTCCAATTCCACTTAGATGCATAAGCAATCAGCCACTCATACAATTCTACTGGAAAGATAGCAAAGAAGCTCTCATATAAATTGTCATATAGGTTTTGTTCCACCCATACATGTGCGTTAAACTCAAATCCAGTGTTAAACAGTCATGTGTATTCTTCTTCTAGATCGTGTATCCACTCTTCAACACTTACTAAGGTCAACCGATATGTCTTCATTGTGAACCATCCTGAAATTAACTAAAAAAGAGATCCCGACAACAGAGCCATTGATGTAGCATACAATTCAGCAATACAAACCCAAGCATGTTGGCACATCACTCATCCTAGACTAAGTGCTCACCTAAAGTGCGTAAAGGTACTAGGCCCCTCTTTAGGGTTGTTGTTGCAGGATGTTAGCATGATGAAGACTTTAATCATTCGGATCTATAGTTATTATATCTTTCTATAATGAATATTCAGATCTAGATCTAGAGAATAACAACATTAAAGGATAACCATAATTAAATCAAGCATGTGATACTAAATTGTAAACATGATAACACCTTGATTCAGTCCCTAATATCCATTATATGAAATGCAGTAAATACACAGAAGCTTCATTACAATAATAGTAGTATATGTTGATGCACGTAACAGATCTAGCAGCATAATCTCACTATACCCTAGTTCTCATACGTATATGCTCTCTCTCTCTATATATCTATATATCCCTATATCCCCCTTCTACTACATAGTTTACTACATATTTATAAGGGTGGGGACTTGCCCTTCACCACTTATCTAATCCCAAAATAGGTCGCATGTTATTATTATCCATGCATCGTTACAATAATATCCACACATGTAAGTGTGCTAACAATAGACTACTATTAGTTAACTAACAGTAGTAGATCTATTCCCGGCCTGTGTCCATGCAAAGTGCTTCGTAGTTGATCCTTCAAAAATAGCCAATGTGTGTCACGTAAGTCTTTGACCGGTTTGTGTGCTCCGCACGCTACCTCCAAAAATAGATCCTCATCATGAAAATGGCTAAGTCCTGAATCTGTCTCTATTCTACGCGTGATCCTCTCTGATGCTTCTGTGCCTTTGAACATGTTCTATTCTCTCATGTAAACCTTACGTATTTTCTCAACTAAGTGCCTGATTTTGACTGATCAACACTTGCGGACTTGTACGGTCCTGATGCATTAACATCATAGCCTTCCCTTGTTCTTTATTTGGCTACCTTTTGTTTCAAATTTCCCTAGGGATAGTATTTTGGCATGTGGGAAATATTACAGGGGAAGCACAATGCATTGGGATCTTCTGCCAAATTATTTTTCCCATGTACCATTTCTCTTTTACTATTGGCTGGGATAGTCTTTAGTGGTGTTGGCACTAGGATGAGCTAGTTAGATGACTGCACAGATGGTGGTCTCTGGGTATTCTTATGTTGAGAGGGATAGGTAGTCCTGCCACCTTGATAGCTTTGATAATTTTGTCTTGGGTAAGCGCTTTGATTCCTTTTAAGATTTATTATCTCGTTAGAGAAGTTCCTGAGGATATTTTTTACTTCCTCCATTTCAAGAGAAGAGGATGATGATGTTGTAGTGAGAATTGGTGTCGGATGAGAGGATGGGTGATTATACAGGGATGTAGGGGCTTGGGTAGAGCTCGAGTCCTGTTCTTGCGGAAGGGGAGCTATTTTGGGGTACATTGTCAAAGGGTCTCTCGGGGGAAGCTTATCGACATTTATTAGATTATTTTCGGCTTGGATCGCAATATCATATGCTTGTGGTAGAGAGTCCCCTCTTAATGATTGAATCATCATAGAAATATCTGAATTCAGAGCTTTTAAGTAAAAAAAAATAGCCATACCTGTAGGTGGCCTCGCTAGAACATGAATCCCTTGCCATGTTTTGTGAAATCTAGTGTTAAAATTAGTCATAAGCTCTTGCGGACCCTTCTTGATGTTGATAAGCTATTGTAAGAGTGAGGATATATCCCCTCTCTCGATAAATCTTGCTACCAATACATTTCCTGGTTGGTCCCAAGTGCCGATAGAAGTAGGAGTTAGGGATCGGTACCAATCCAGAGCCTTCCCCTTAAGGGAATCAACTAGTAACCGTAAGGCGACGTCTTATCCCCTGATATAATGTACCGCGCATATTTCTACTACATCCTGGAGGTGTTCCTCTAGAGTTTTAAAATATTCTCCATTAAAGTTGGGCAGTGCTTTTAACGCATTATCTAGAATAGGATTCCACACCATCGAGGGTGTGGGTGGGATCAGCGGACTCCCTTTATTCCATGAAAAAAACTACCTCGGTGGTTGAGCTTGGAGATGGGCCATTAAAATAGGTCTGAGGGTTCTTGTTGACTGTAAGAAGGGCCTACCTGTTGGAGGTGTTGAGAGAGTCCAGTTCGGAGGAGACGAACACCTCTAAATCTGTCTACCTCTTCTATTGCACAGCGGAGATAACTGTAAGTATTCAAACACATATTCTTCTCTTTTCCTCACTTTTGTTCACATTCGTCTTGTAAATTAGAGAGTACCAAACTTAGTACTACTGAAATCAATAGATTTTTTATGATGGAGTCTTAATATGTGTAGGTGTTCATGTATCACCGAGCATGCTAGGAAAACTATTGATGATTATCTTTGCGAATGAACCATCAGATTCGTGGGATACCTTAGGGAAGTGGGACGTGTGCCCTAATATAACCTCTAGATTTTAAAGAAGTTGGCTCTTCTCTATGGTGTAGAGTAAGGTTAGAGGAAAAGTAAAATGAAGTAAAAAAATAACTAAGGTGATACACCGAAACAGATCTTTAAAAGACACAAAGATGTATCCTAGGAAACTGCTTAAAATAGCTAAAGAGTGTTTAGCATGATCGACTATTTTTAGAAGTATCTTGGATTATCAGAGGCCGAGAAGGTGTAAACATAACAATATGTAGATGATAGATGCATATAGAAAACCCAACGGCACATAGCACGATAGATCTTCCAAATTATCTAAAAACTACCAGCAATGAAAGATGAAGGACGTAGAATATTGAAAGCTAAAATACACAGAACAAGAAATCTTTATTCATAGAGAAAATAATACATAAGGCCGATATGGCACAGATTACAACTTCCTTCTATAACAGAGTATTGTTAAGGCTAGCCAATATAATAACTAAGCCTAGAATCCCTTTCCGCGGCTCTAGTATGTTTTCTTTTCTAACTTCTTCTCCCTTTTTTTCTTTTGGTTCTAGATCAAAACATTCCTTTATAGGTACCTTTGGCTCTTGCTTCAATGTCCAGAATTAGACATTCCACCCACAACATTCAATTTTCTTACAATATCTTTCATTTTCGGGTCAATATCTCAACTACCTGTTGGTGATATTTCCGATTGTCTTTAATTCATCCAACTTGCACTCCTTTGGTTGGTGATGATTCTTCTCTGTCATGTGCAATTCACACACTTGTTTGAGGGCCTTTCATGGGGATTTGTCTTCTAAACTATGCCTAAGTGACACGTGGAGAGCGCACACTTGTTTGAGGGTGTTCCTTCTTTCTCATTTTTTGAAATTACGCTTAGGCGACATGTGGACATCCTGTGTGTTTCTACTATATTCTTGACTTTTCAACCCGCCTTGGAAACTTTATCAGGACTGGGACACGTGGGCGATGTGGTGTAAGTTTGAGAATACTCCTTCTCCACTTCATGCCCCAAGTGCTCCAAAAGGACACGTGGACATCCTTCGCATTCAGCTTCATACTTAGTCGAATTTAGGCTCAAGCGAACAAAAAGAACTAGGGTCGGGGAGACAAAATACAATGGCTAATAAAATATTCTTATACAAAAAGAACTCTATACCCACCTAAATTAATGAGTTGATATATCGGCTCCATCCACCTCACTTTTGATCCTACCAACTCACCCGCCAAGTCTCTTTAGCGACTCAACCCCCTTTTATAACATACCCTAATGTCACATCCTCACCCAAACTCATCATCATCCCAGCATCACTCTCATGGCTTGGGGAGTAGTACTTGTGACTCACCCCATATTCCTCACCCACCGCACCCTCCCCGGCCTAACCCACTCACGCTACCTATCTCACCCACCCCGAATGATTCCCCTTTGTGACTCAGCCCCAACTTTGTCCCTTCTCGACCTCTAACCCTGCCCCAGCTGATTTTCCCCTGCGACACATCCCCAAATCCCAATTTCACCACCTATTTCACCGCCTAGCTCACCCAGCTCACCCCACTTGCTTCCTAGCTCACCATCAACCCAGCTGTACATTTTTCTCACAACTAAACAAGCCTCTCCACTAACTACTTTAGATTCAGATCAGAAATATTTTTACCCACTTTATTCAATAAAGAACCCATGATTTTCCTTCTCTTCTCAATGGCAAGGTAAGCCCATTTTATTTTAGTAGCATTGATTTTGAGATTTTATATCAACTAATACATCTTATAGGTGATCAAAATCTAGGCATACATTTTGGAAGTCAGAGTGGGACACCCATACCTTGATTTTGAAGCTCAAGGTTGTGAATTATATCCATAACTTCTTGATTGATGTTCAATGCTTGTTGGAAAACATGGATTTAGAGTGGTTGAGTGGTTTAAAGTGTAGAATAATGATGTGGTATATGAGTGTAAGTATGAGAAAATGAAGGCGGTGTATAAGAGAATGATGAGGAATTAGGTAGAGTGTTGTGGGTAAAATGAGAAATCATGGTATGAGAATGAGGCCCAAGTCATTGTGTGATTCATGTATAAGGGATATGATGCATGTGGACAATAGTCGATGGTGCTGGGAAAAAAAACACAATAGTGGTATGAATTGTTTCGGTAGTGGATGAATAGGGTTCATGGTTTGCAGAGTAAATCTTCATATTGTATGTATCTAGATTATAATAGTATCTTCTAAGGTATTCTAAAAGAGATATCGGATTATGATCTAAGGTCTCCTCAAACTCGGGATCGAAAGGTGGAATATTGTAAATGTCAAAATTGTCCAGGTGTGGAGGAGCAGTAGATGTAGGAATTTCCTCATAATCTCCCATAACTCTCATATGGATAAATATGTCATCATGTGAGTGAGAAGCATGGTCTATATTGTGAGGTGAGCCATATGAATGTGTGTTAGTAGTAACCATGTAAAATTAAATCCAAAATAATCTTGAGGTAGAAATGCAAGATTGTGGAAATTATGGCAATATCTGATGTTATAATAAATGAATGAATATTGAAAATTGTATCCCACTCGCAGTTGTTACTGTACGAGGGGAAAATAAGGAATCAAAATATAGTACATAGTGAATTAATTGTGGATCTAGAATTATAGACCAATTGCAATTATTACTCACTCTAGGAAAAATATGGGATGGGAAAATCACAGTGCACTCACAGTTGTAACTGATACTGGGAAAATCAGAACTCGGAGTGACTATCAGAAATAGGCATGAAAATGTGAAAAGAGGATATAAAGAATATAAATAGTTGCAGGTACAAATCAGATACAATGGAAATTGAAATGAAGAATTTTGATGAATATGGTGTTCTTTTTGTCTTGAGGTTGAATATGGGCCTAATTTGTTTAGCTTCCTATGTAGTATCCCTATGTAGGGATCTATCTCTAAATACCAAATGTTATCTAAATGAGTATCGTTCACTAGAGAATGTCTAGTCATGAACCTTCCCTTCCTTGATAAATCAAGATGGATCCCTCATTATGGACAACATTGTCTCTACCTCACAAGTGAAACTAGTCAATCAGGTTGGATCGTTGACCCTTTTCTCTAGTGAGTCCTCTCAATGTACTAGCTACTTTGGGATTCCAATGGTACTCCTCACAATGAGTTTTATGGCTTATGCCCAAGTACTTCCCATACTTATGCGGATGGGTATTTACCCTTATCTGAACTTGTATTTAATGTGTATTCATTTTGAATTTGTTCCCTTAAGGATAAAAAATATTTGTTATGTTTTTACATAACAGTCACAGTTGTGACTACCCTGCAAGTAGATTATTAGAATTTTTTAGCATAAAATCACAACAAATTCGTAGTTATGATTGGTCTGCAGCCATATTTTTGTATTTTCAGCAAATATGCAAAACCAAGTATTAGATCTAAAATAGAAATGTTATAAAAATTTTGAAAACAAACTGAAAAGAATATAAAATTATACAAAAAACATTGTTAGATACAAAGAAAAAGAGTTACCCACAACCAAAATGGTCCTACCATGGTCGTCAAAATGTATGCATAGATTTGGATCACCTATAATATGTATTAGTTGATATAAAATATCCTAATCAATGCTACTAAAATAAAATGGGCTTATGTTGCCATTGAGAAGAGAAGGATAATCATGGGTTCTTTATTGAATAAAGTGGGTACAACTCTTCGTGATCTGAATCTAAACCTGCACACAAATACACTTAGAAAAATGTTAGTAGTTTTTCGTAGTTAAGGGACCTTTCTCATTCATATCCCTAAACATTTAAGGGGATAAAAGACATTTTATTGAAATGAAAATAACAAAAAAAATCATGTAAATGACAAGTATACCTAGGTCAGATCACAGGCCAATCGCAGTTGTGATTCACTAAAAATCGCATGAAGATCACAATTTAATCGTATTTGTGATTCACACCTATGTTAAAGTTTCTCCAAAACATTGATCAACAAGTTGAACCTATTCATTGTGATCTACCTTCACTTCTCCAAGACCTACAAAATTGAAATATGCAAGCAAAGAGGAAACAATGCAAACATGAACTCAAGTGCACAAAGAGTTGGGGGTTGGAATGATAGGTGTGAGTGGTGTTTTATATTTTTTGAGTGCATAGGGGAATGGGACACATTTGGGTGCAAAGTGCATAAATGGATGAGATGATAAGGGTCCATAGTGCAAGCATGCACATGGGTAGGTGGGATGGACAAAATTAAATGTGAGTGGGTGAGGATTAGTAGATGAGTGATGAGGCATATTTTATCACCATTTTTTGAGGTTTTAAGTTTTTTAAGATTATTTTCATGTGATTATTTGATTTTTTGGGATTATTGTGTTTTATAATGTTTTTTATTATTTTTTAATAAGAGACCTTATGCACAAGGTGCATTTTCTAATGTCTACACCTATATGGAATATGCATATACATTAGGGTTGTGTAGTTATACAAAACATATATATGTTAGCTTTTAAACCCCTATACACTCCCAAAACTCTAATAATATAAAGGATAAGATGCAGATTGACCATCATATTTCTATCCTTGAAGTGTGAAATATGTTGAAAGTTTTCAGAAAAGGGTGGAAGAAGCTTTTGGCTGAAGATAATGGGTTTAAATGAACGAAAATGAGTGTATTCACAGTTCAAATGTAAAGCACAAAATATGTGGTGAGGTTTCGCCACCATGAATTATCGTTACAATTGATGGATAACATCATAGTCACTATGGTCATTATTAAACTCTAGTTATTTAAGAATCTATCTATCATCTAATATTGTAGCAAACATGTACATGATGTAGAAAATTGAAACAATAATAATGTGAGTCCCTACTCAAAAAAAGTAGTTGAGGTGATAGTGTACGTGTGCATAAACTAAATACATAAGTAGACCTCATCTCAACCATTCGATATGTGGTGAAAATCATAGTAATAACTCATATGACCATCAAATTTGTGAATCTATAGTACCCCTAGAACATGTATTATATCCAAATGATTACCACAATTATCTCACCATGCATACAATTGAGATCGACTCAAAAAATGTTGGTGTGCATCAGAGAAGGTCATCAGATAGCCCACACTATAATACCAAGTGGCTTGTGTCCACTATAAAAAAATGTTTATTGCCATAACTAATGGTAATTTGGTGTAGAGGATCATTCATGCAACAGAAATTCCCTAAATATCCATAGAATAGTTACATATGGAAGATCTCGAAGTCAGCTTTCTAGTGCATTTTAAATGGGTAAAACCCAACACCAAATGTGGGAGATATCATCCACGTAAGATCAGGAGTTAGCGGGCAGAATTAGATGCACAAGTGCAGTGGTAATGGAATTACATGAAATTGCCAAAGGGCTTGTTTGGGATTCGACAAGTGGCGAGAAGAAAAATGGAATGCCAAAAATTGGTTTATCTTCATCTCCGGTAGCCTATTCAACAATCAAGGTGAAAAACAAGCTACCTGACGAGTTGGGCCAACTCACTAACTCATCCACATTGGTAAAAATGAACATCGTACGTGGGAGATATCATCCACGCAAGATCAGGTGTCAGCGGACAGAACTGTAGGCACATGTGTAGTGGTAATGGAAATATACAGATTTAGAAAATGGCTTGTTTGGGAGTTGACAAGTGGTGAAAAGAAAAATAGAAGGCCAAAAATTGGTTTTATCTTTGTCTCCAGTCAAGGTGGGAAAAAAAGGTGGAGCTACATGGGACAAGTTGGTCCAACTCATCCACATTTCCAAGACTCCACTAACCATCTATGTGGAGCAAGCCAAGTGAATCAAGCCACATCGCTACTTTCAAGCTCAATGATGGCCAAGTCAAATCACATGGGGTAATTTGATGAAGGGAAAGATAGGCATCATCCCTAATGGGATATTCTAACTAAGTGCATATGCCAAAGTGGTCCACGCAACCGACTAACAAAAAGAGCATGGATGTGGTTGAAGCCACATATTTATATGCCCACTGAATCCTATTAAAAGGCTTTCAAACAACAATTCTTAGTAAAGAGAATCAGGGAATATTTGTTGCAGCCCTTAAACAACAATTGCAAATAATGAGGAAAGACACAGAGAACATGGCGTCCAAGGGACCGAGTGGTTATATGTGTAGTAGTCTGCTGATATCTTTAATTAAAAAGGCTCTAACTGTGTGTGAGAGATCTAAGCCTAGAAAGAGAGCGGCAAATACTTTTCCAACAAATCCGTGGTATGATGAAGAGTGTAAAGCTGCCAAGAGAGCTTTGAAAGAAAATGGGATGAACAAAGAAAATAAAAAGGTTTATGAGAGATTGGTACAACACAAAAAAGAAAGCTATGTGTGCAAGAGAAGGACAGAGCTAATTTCTCTTGGAAAACACAATCCCAAAGGATTTTGGAGGGAGTTATAACAAAAGAAAACACACATAGAAAACAATATCACAGAAGCACATTGGTTAGAATATGCGAAGCTTTTATACAAGCGGTATCTTCATTAGGATAGCCCTCCCATTCTCTAGACCTCAGTCGAGCTATTCTCAGAAGACGACATCAAATACGGCATTCAAAATCTAGCAAATGGAAAAGCACAAGATGTTGATGGGTTACAAGCTAAATTTTTAAAAGTGGGGGGTCAAGGTGCTTGCTCCACATATCAGAACAATCTTCAATAATGTAAATCAAGTAGGGTTCCCAATAGAATGGACGACCAATGTGGTTATTCCTCTATTTAAAAGTGGGGATGTCAATAACCCTTCTAACTACTGCACCGTTATGATCAATCCTCTATTTGGTAAGTTGTTTGGGGGCATGATAGAGCGTTGAATCAGCAGTTGGGTAGAAAGAAAGGGTAAAGGAGCAAAAGGGAAGGTAGGCTTCTGACCTAAACATTCAACCATTGATCATTGCATAACTCTTAGGCATTTGATTGAAAAGGTTTGGGATTCACAAGGTGAGGAAGTTTTTTGTTGTTTTGTTGACTTTAAGAAAGAGTTTGACACGGTCCCTCGTGACAAAATTTGGAACAGGATGGAAGAACTTGGGATTCCAGACGAGTTTAGAGCTGCAATGCATAGACTTTATGAGTAGGTCAAAGCTAAAATCAGAACTAGAGAAGGCATGTCAGAATGTTTTGGTAGTGACATTGGTGTCAAACAAGGCTGCCCTCTTTCTCCCACTTTATTTGGGTTATACATTGAATAGCTTGAAGAATGGTTACATAATGTCGAGGGAGGGGGTGTTCAGTTGGCGGAATATGTGGTGAAGTTGCTCTTATATGTTGATGACCTTATCTTAATATCAACAATAGCTCAAGGTTTGAGAGAGCATCTAAAATCTTTAGAACTCTTTTGCCAGGAAGTCGGGACGCAAGTGAACATCGAAAAAACAAAAATCATGATTTTTTCTCTAAAAAGGAAAGGGATGCACACTAACTTTCCTTTTGAAGGGAGGCCATTGGAAATTGTTACAAAATATAAATATCCGGGGATTGATTTTCACCACAAAATGAGCTGGGAAACAAGTAGAGCAAAAAGAATACAAGGAGGTTAGAAAGCATCATACCTGCTCCAAAATAGATGTAAGAAAGATGAGCTTTGGGACTTGAATACTAAGAAAACCCTCTTTGGTCTGTTGGTCACTTCGGTGGCCCTTTATGGGTGCAAAGTCTGGGGAAGTAATATGTCAAAGCATGGATGGAGACAGGTAGAAAGAATCCAGAAACATTTAATCACAAGCACTCTCAAAGTTAAATCAATGGTTCCTTATGAGATTTTACTGGTTGAAGCGGGTATCTTACCAATGGAAGCTTCGGCAATCACTCGGCTAATAAGCTATTTGAAAAAAGTAGAAAGCATGGACAATCATCATTGGCCCAAAATGGTTATAGAGGATAACCTAGAGTGCAGAACGAAAACTTGGATGAAGCAGAACACCAAATGGATGGAGAAGTGGGGCATCCACTTCCAGGAGTGCCCTAACAGCAATAGGGAAATAAAAAATTATGTGGTGGAGAAGTTTAGGAACATCATGTGGACAAAAAATATTGGTCGTAAGAAAGTGCACTATATCAAATATTTTAACCCCACTTGGGCTCACGATAACAAAGCTTACTTAAGGGCAGATATCAAAGGTAAGGCTAGGATTATTTTGGCTCAGTTGAGGACCGGGTCACATCATATTCATTGTGAAATGGGTAGATGGACTATTCCCAAAGAAGAGTGGGAAACGAGAACTTGTCTTTTTCTGTAGTACGGGGGTTGTTGAAACAGAATGGTACTTCATCATGGAATGCTCAACGTATGATGACATTCGCTTCCAGTATGAAAATGACTTACAAGTGGACAACCTAGATGAGTTATTTGAGGAAGCAAAGCTTCAAAGGATTGCTGGTTTTGTGCTCAAGATTCATAGTAGGTGAGAGGATTTGGAAAAGAACTTGGTTTTAGCTTAATGTATTTGCTTTTTTTGGTCCCTTTGACTCTTCAGTCATCGTAGACGTCATTAAAATATTTCATTTAATTTCATAATGGTCCTAAAGGTGTTTAGGATCACCTAGAGTTTGTTGGGAGGTTAGGATTGTTTTTGTTTGTATTTATTTTTGTTTTATTTATGGTTACATGTGGTTGTGGGTGGTTACAAGTGGTAAAATGGTGAATGCAAGTTGGTAGATAGGTAAATTGACTGTATGGAATTTATGAATGGGTTTCCTAGGGTGTGTATGCAAGTGTATGAATTAGGGTGACCTAATTTTGGTGTCTACATTTACCCTTTTTTTCAAGTGGTTTGTGATGGACAAGTTGCTAGACAATTGTAACAAGTGAGATAGTTGGATTTGTACTTGATAGGTGATTCTCCCTCAAATTGGGGGCAATCGCAAGAAAGTTTGATGGTGACTAGTTCGAATGGATGGTGGATGACTGAACAAAAGTGTGTAAAATTTTCACGTATAGGTGAATATGATGTATTTACGGTGCCATAACCAACACAGAGGCATGAATAGTTATATATTCTATCGAAAGGTGGGCTTGTGCGAGTTCGAGAAGATCAAGTGTGTACGTGGAAATTATTTCGAATGAGGTTCTCAACCCCTATAGCCATTACATGACTTATAGAGAAGCTAGTAGGGAAAATGTTACATAGGAGGTTATCATCGCAAAGGTCATACGCACCCAGTTATAGAAACACAGTTTCCATTATAAATAATGATTTCAATTTATCTAGGGTCTTAGGGATCCAAAATAAAGCGTAAATTGTGTCGAGGGATCGTAGCATGGATTTAATGTGACCATTGTCAAAATTTATAAGATCACGATGTCGGTATTCCAACATAATCGAATCTGATTATAAATCCAAGTCATCAATTGAGGCTTGAAGCCTATATATAAGAGTCTAAGTAATGGCAATAATTCATTTTACTACATTGTGTTTATTATTATAAATTTGTGATTTTGACATTTTGAGAGATGGATGCTAGTGGTAGCCCAAATCAAAGTGAGGCGACGACCATCTCAGTTAGATTGTAGTGTTGAATTTTGTTTTCTTCGTATTTCATTCGGTTATATATATTTTCTATATGAGGATATAGGATCGTATTTGATTACTAGAATCGAGTGCTAATTTGAGAAAATAGGATAAGGTGACTAGTGGATCAACATGTAATTGGGGTAAGATTGTACAGATTGGTCCCGACTTTCAGATCATATTTATTTTGGTAATTGAAAATTTGGAAAAAGTGTTATATGAATGTGATGTGTTGGTGTTTTCATTCTATGTTTTAGTTTCTTGACAAATAATGGACTTTAAATGGTCTTAGTTAATGCTTATTTGCCAAAGAATGAATGGATACATACTCAAAATCAAAAAGACTAAATTTAAATTTATAGAAAAAAAATCAATCGTAATTCCCTTTATTTAAATTAATAAAAACACCAAATAGAGGACAACACTAATAAACAAAGTCCTAAAACATGAAATATCTAATCTTCAACATAAAGTATTTAGGAATTTACTTGTTTGGAATAAAAAAATTATTATCCATGAATGCAGTCTAATAAACAACCATTCATACAAGTATAGCATACCCTCCTCAACTAAATTTTTGAAAGCGTAAAACTACATGTCAATTAGGCTTTACTAGAAATGTTGAAAATAGTGGTGGATAGTGCAGGCACTTTGGGAAATCGACGGTTGATGATGGATGAGTTTCAAGTGGAGATCCCATGACGACCTATGCACTGAGGAAGCAAAGGGATTTACTTGATAGGAATCAATATGTGCTTCATGGAGCATACTTTCAAACAATTTCCCTATGACCACTCTAGTTCCATGGTTCATACTCAACTACTGAGGGTCTAAATCTGAAATGAACCTCACCCCATTCCTTCTTCACGCTTTATGCCTCATGGCACATACTTTTAAACCATTCCCCAATGGTGCGCTCTTTTTTTATGGTTCATTCTTGACTATCGAGGGGTATTTTATAAATGAACCTCATCTCATACTCATTCACATCCATTGTGGGGCACGCTGCTCATATCATAGTCATATTGCATACCATTACATCTCACTCATTCATAGCATATTGCATATCTTGGTTGCATTTACTCTTGCTTACTTATGCTTACATGTACACTTTATTTCCATTTTATACGTATACTTACTATGTCATTATCTTTTATATATACACATGGGCATTCACTTATTCTCTAGTTGTGAATACATACTTCCTAAATATCCTTACATGCAACATTGATGCCTAGAATAGTAGCTTTTATTGGTCCCATCGAGGCTCCTGGGGGTATCTACTTTCTCACACAACACGTGTTATTATTTCATTATTTAATACTTCCTATTCTTACTAGCACACTACTTTCCATTTATCTATACACGCTTTGACATAATTTTTATCTTTCTAACATGTTAATGGGTGCTTCATGTGTAACATTTACTTTGCAGGACTATTTTCCACCATGGTTATCTGATTTATCTTGCTTGTTATTGTATGTTATTGTTTACGATCTATGCCCTTTTTCTTGTGTGCACTTTGTATGCTTTTGGTCGTTTCTGCCCTAATTTTCTTGTGACATTGTGAGTTATATCCCATGTTTGAATTTTTTTTTCGTGGTCTATCTTGTCTTCTTGCTTATTACATTGTCTTCTATTGCATGTTTTCTAATATTTTTCTACTAACACATGTATCTAGACACTTTATTTGCATGTGCCTTGGTTTTTACCATACACATTCCCCCTTCCCCTTACAGGGACACATTTCATATCAGTTTCAGGTCCTCTCCTTTGGACCACATCCTCCTATTAGCATCACATGCGCCCCAAATGAGGAGGGACATACATTGGGTGAATCAGTCACCCCATACAACAGCTCAGAGCTACATTGAAGGCATGCACAGTACAAGAATAGAGAAAAATGTAGTTACAGAAACAGCCCAGAATCTGACTTGGGTCCTCAGTTCAACACAAACTCTAGCGCCCAGATATAGACACTAGCACCTGGGCACTCATAACCTTTTCTAGGCGCCTATGGCCAGGGGGCAGTTACAGTTACTTTCTTAGTTCACATATCTGGTTTCACAGTACAGGCACATTCCTCCAACAATAAGAATGCATTCTTTATCCATTCAACTCAGTACAATATGGAACTTAAAAACAGAACAACACGGGATGTACCATCTGCGGTGGTGCTTATTTGGGAAGTAGTTATGGAAGGAGGGTAATACTAGATCTCTCTCCTCAACACTTATGTCGTGGCATGAGATCACCCAAAAAACTTGCACTTGGCGTGATATCACCCAAAAAATTCACTCTTGGCATGAGATCACCCAAAAAACTCACCCTTCTACAGCATTTCAAGAAATTTTCTATCATTTTGACTCTTCACGAATTAGGTTCACACTTTCCTTTTTACATACTTTTACAATATTTTTCATAATACATGACTTTGACAACTCTTTCGCTCTTATTTTGCATGTCCATCCTAAATACGCAATAAGAAGTAGCCCTTCATCAAGTACAATAATATGTACAACATGGTACAACACCATATGCTTCACCCCTAGGGTCACTTTCTCTTTTTTAGCTTCTACGCTTCATTTTTATCACTTCACGCTTTCACTTGTCCACTCGACATGCGTTCGCCATCAATCTACAAGGAAAAAAAGGTACGCATATTCTAACTACTTTATGTTATCGAGTATTCACTCAACAACATAAAGTGGGAGGAAATGTAGACACAAAATCATGCACTTTGGTACATTCCTAGGTCCTAAAAGCATACTTGTATTCATATGATTCCTAAGTGAGAAAACTTGTAATTGACAGCTATCTTTGGCCTCTTTACTTTGTTTCTTTTCTTCTTTCTGGTCTTTCACACCCTATAGCCCAGTCATTACTATAGTGTTTTATCTGTTATGACTCTAGACACCAGCACCCAACCAAGACACCAACGCGCAATCACCCATGTCCTCTTTTCACCTTACTCGCTCTCTTTGGGGCTCTTTTATCTTTTAGGCATCTTATTTTGTTATGGGTTGGCCTTCAAGTTTTTAATTACAAAATTCGACCAAGGGAATCATATAAATACAATGTTATATGACCAAAATAAAGGACCAAGCTCTAAGCATTTATTATCATCACCTAAGCTTATATCCAAAGGCATCTAATATCACTAAAGGCATCCATCTAACATTCATTCAAGGGACAATGGACTGCATTTCTGCATACACTTCATAGGAAGGGGAAGATCATTATTCCATCCACACATCTATTTACATTAGTACATCTAGTTATCGCCCACTATTAATTACACTTGCACAAGCGCTTCTTAGGGAAAAATTATTTCACACACGCACAAGAACTACATGGATTTTGAGATGTAGTGTAGTTCTCGGCCATAAATTCACTCATTCGGATGACTGTCAGGGTCAGTCTGACTCCCCATATTGCATCTTTTATTTTTTGGATTTGATGTGGTTTGAAGGTTTTGTAGGTTTTCATCTCTTTGCAGGTTACAGGAAAATTCAGTGATCTTCCAACGGCATACATGTGACCAACAGTGACTAGTAGCAACACTTGTACGACACCAGAAAAACCAGGTTCCTAGCTCCTACAATGTCATGGGCACCTAGCAGAGGTCTCTAGTGCCTAGGCACCCTCGCCACATTCCAGGTGCCCTAGTTCGGCCTCATCTGATAGTTCCAGAATTTACTGAGCACGATTGTGACAGTCTGCCCTTCCTTTTCATCAATTATTCCAGTTCAAACCACCTTCAGGGAAGCATAAATCAACTGAGTCACTATTTCCCTCTCTTGCACTTTGGGTTTCATATTTATCTAGCTTATTTCTTGTGTCAAATTTGTATTATAGAATTTATTTATCATATGTGACTCTACAGTATCTAGGGTTTAATAAATTCTATTTTTATTAAATCATTAGAAGCAACAAAGATAGATATTTATTATTAAACCGTAGATATTACACAGTAACATATGTAACAATGATATATAGCTGCTAGAATATAGATGACATAAGAAATAAGATAAATAAATATGAAACCCTAAGTACAAAAGAGGGAAAGAGTGACTTATCTTATTTATGATTCCCTGAAAGTGATCTAGATTAGCACAACTAATGAACAGGAAGGGCAGACTTTTGCAATTGTGTTCAATAAATTTTTTAAGTGTCGGATGAGGCCGAACCAGGGTGTTTGGAATGGGGCAAGGGTGCCTAGGTGCCAAAGACCTCTACTAGGCGTTTGTGACCGCGCAGGATCTTGGAACCTGGATTTTCTAGTGTCACACAAGTTTCATTAGTAGTCACTATTGGTCACATGTATGTCGTTGGATGATCACATAATTCATTTGTAGCCTACAAATAGATGAAGACCTATAAAAACCCTCAAACTACATGAAATCCCAAAAAGAAAAGATGTAATATGGGGAGTTGGACTAACACTGGCGGTCACCCGGCTGAGTGAAATTACGACCTAGCACTGGACTACATCTCAAACTCCATGTAGTTCTAATGCGTGTGTGAGAGAGTCATGCCCTAGGAAGCCCTTATGAAAGTGCATTTGATAGTGAGCGATAGCTAGATGTACCAATGTAAAGAAATGTGTGGATGGAAAAACGAACTTCCCCTTCCTATGAAGTGTATGCAGAAAATGAAGTCCCTTGTCCCTTGAATGGACGCTAGATGGATGCCTTTAGTGCTCTTAGATGCCTTTGGATGCAAGCTTAGGTGATAATTAAAATATGCTTAGAGCTTGGTCCCTTATTTTGAACACACAACTATGTATTTATATGATTCCTTTGTTTGAATTTCGTGATTGACAATTGGAAGGCCGACCCATAAGAAAATAATATGCCCAAAAGATAAAAGAGACCAAAAGAGGTGAGTAAGATAGAAAGAGGTCATGTGCACCCAGAGGGGATGAGAGTGCCCGGGTGCTGGTGTCCGAAGCCATAAAAGATAAAGAAGTAAAGTTCAGACTGGGTTGTGGGGTGTGTGAGACTAAATAGAAAATAAGAAACACAGACAAAAGACCAAAGATAGTTGTCAATTACTAGTTTTCTCGCTTAGGAATCATATGAATGCTAGTATGTGTTTACGACCTAGAAGTGTACCCAAGTGCGTGATTTTGTGTCTACAGCTTGATAGGAATCGATCTAGTGCTCATAAGGATCTCAAGGGCCTTCACTTTATCAACAATGCCACATGCATCATTATCTACATAATTGTTTAGGATTTGTTATGAATAATGCCAATATGGGATCCATGGCCCTGCCTCTTATCATCCCTTTAACATTGGAAAACTTTCCCCCTATCAGATTGGCGTTGGAAAACTTTCCCCCTATAATACTTCTAGTATCGTCAGTTTATTGCATCATCAGTCTATCATAAGTCTATTGCATATGTGCTTCAACGCACGTTTGGAGGTTCAACACACATTTGGAGGAAAAGTTTATACTATTGATTTCTTGTAAATATGTTAACTACAACCACTCTCCCACTCTCCATTTGGTAGAAGGGAACACATATCAACATAATGAGTTATATTTAGAATCAAGGCTTCATAATCAATCCCAAATAAACATAATTTACAAAAATACCTGCACTAAAAAAATTAAATCATTCTAAATATAAAAAACTACACTTTTATAAAATTATTATATATGATCATTTTATATATATATATAAACCCAAAAAACATATGACATAATAAAATAATAATGAAATTTAATCATATATAAATGATATTATAAATAATTATTATTGATTAAATTTTCAAACTTATTCAAATTTTAATAAAAATATGTATTCTTAATTTTATGATTATAAAATTAAAATTAAAATTATATACTAATAAATCATTCATAAAATAAAATATTTTTAAAAAATGAACTATAAATAAGTCTATTTATAACATATTATATTACTTTAACTTGATTTTGATTGTTTTGATTTTATTTTTATTATTTATATTAATTCAATTTTTATTATATTAATTTGATTTGTTTTATTTATATGTTTTATGTTTTATTATATTGTTTTTCTCAATGTCTTTTACTTAATTTTAATTCTCTTTTTAATTAATTAAAAATAATTTCAATAAATATTATTGACATCAATTAACTTATTTTAAAATAGGAAATGTGATTGCAAAATAATCAATTTACAAGAACATTTCAAGTATTCACAAACAATAATATCATAAGTTTAATAAGTGGTAACCAAATATAAATTACAAATATTGTGAGGGAGGTTGCTCCCATGTGTGGATCTGAATTGTTATTTTCTTATTTGCAAAGGATTTCATTTTGATGCACCCTACTTCAACTTTATCTTACATATTTTTGAAAAAGAATGAACTATAAATGAGTCTTTTTATAACATTTATAATACTTTAACTTGATTTTTATTGTTATGATTTTATTTATATTATTTCAATTTTTATTATATTAATTTGATTTTTTTATTTATATGTTGTATCTTTTATTATATTGATTTTCTTTATTTTTTATTTTATTTTAAATTCTCTTTTTAATTAATTAAAAATAATTTCAATAAATATTATTGACATCAATTAACTTATTTTAAAATGGGAAAGGTGATTGCAGAACATTTGAAGTATTCACATACAATACTGTCATAAGTTTAATAGGTAGTAACCGAGACATAAATTACAAATATTGTGAGGAAGGTTACTCACATGTGTGGGTCTAAATTGTTATTTTTCTATTTGCAAAGCATTTCATTTTGATGTCCTACTTCAACTTTTTCTTACATATTTTCAAGGAGTTTTTTTTGTATCTCCTACACTTTTTGTTCTTTAAATACATGGGCTTTAATAAAATCTTATTACATTGTCTAGGTACAAATGATAATTTGTTTTACAAAGTTTATATTGTTATTTTTCAATTTGCAACAGGTCACATTTCAATTTGTCAATACCTAGAAACAATCACCAAGTATTCTCTCATAATTTTAGAATTGATACTCCAAAATACAAAAAGTGTTGGCATGTGCGCCCCGTGCTCCCCGTGACTTTCATGACATGGACTAACCGCCTCTCATGAATCCTAATTCTGACGATTGTAGCAGAGATAAACACCTACAAATTTTGGTCAACCAAGAATCGTGGTCTAACAAACAATATCATAGCAATAGGTCTTGAGTTCAAAACTCACCCAAGACTTTCATGACATGGACTAACCGCCTCTCATGAATCCTAATTCTGACGATTGTAGCAGAGATAAACACCTACAAATTTTGGTCAACCAAGAATCGTGGTCTAACAAACAATATCATAGTAATAGGTCTTGAGTTCAAAACTCACCAAAGAGATGCTAGGGGAATTGTTGGGATGTGCATCCAACACTCCCCGTGAGTTTCGTGACATGGACTAACCACCTCTTGTGGAGCCTAACTCTGGCGATTATCACGAAGATTAGTTTAACGGCAATCATGATCCAACAAAAAAGAGGTTAAGAAGAATATAGGATATTAAAGATGAAATCCAAGGATATTAAAGATGAGATCCAAGAGGCTACCTTCAACATTACTACAATATATAACTTCATCTTCTTACTTGTCCCTAGGAGACAAATCATTCTTTGGCAAGACAATAGCTTCACCTCCATGTAGAGAGAAACAAACACCTTTGAACAGAAATGGCAAGCATGTAACTTCACCTCCTTCTAAAGAGAAACAAACACCTTCTTCGTAAAAATCATCTTTAACTTTTTTTAACTTTAACCCTAGACAAATCATTCTTTGGCAAGACTACACTTCACCTCAATGTAAAGCGAATGAAACACCCCTGTAAACATCATCTTTTGTTAAATTTGTTGTTTTGGTACATTATTGTATTTCATTTTATATTATTTGTTACATTATTTCATATCATTTTGTATAGCAAGGACCAAAAATGGCATCTTGGCTTTGAAGGATGGTTTTTTACTTAAGTTTTGCAATAATATTAAGTATCGAACTGCAAATATACATTTTTTAAAAAACATCAAAAAAAGTTCATTATAAGATACATAAAACATTAATAACATTTAATTATCCATAACAAACACCATTTTAATTATTTTAATTATTATCGTTGGCATTACTGTGCCTATTTTAAAATATTGTGCGTTGTTAGACGATACACTGCGATGCAAATCCCATTAGATATCCTTGGAAAATAGAAGAATTACAGTTAATGGAATTAAATGGTCAACCGAGTTCAAAATACAATGTAACAGTCACCATTGAATCTAAATTTTGAAAAAATGAAAATGCAGAATGCAAACAATGTTAGCCCATTGACCCAATAGACCCAATTCATACAAGAATGTAACAGCTCCCCACCATTGAAGCAAGAAAAGAAGCTTGGACTGCTCAAAATATTGCTAAAAAGAATATTTCAAAAACGAAGATCTGGTTAAATCAGAAGCATCTACATCCACAATAACATGTGAATCAATCTGCACCAATGAAGAATGGGTAAATCACAGCCCAAAAGAACAACCTTCTGCAGGATGAAGAAATAAATGTTGCAGGTAATATAGTACAATAAATTTGTCAGGTCAAAATAGAGTGTAAGGAAATGCATCCATGGGATGAATCAGATATGTCAGAACCAGCGCCACAAGCATTAACACATAAGCTATGCCCTGATCAATAGCAGTCCCTGCGATACACAAAAGGAACACCCATTCAGTAAAAATTCTTCAGCAAATCCAAATACCAAATGCCCACAAAATCTACAAACTGGATTTTAACTTGAGCCAAAACCCACAAAATAACATAATCTTACAAAATCCCATCTTAAAGCTTATAAATCCCGAGATCATAAAAGCCAAATACACAAAAAAACCTCAAGCTTTAACTTGAGGCAAACACCTGCAAATCCCATAAATTTAACTTGAACCAAATGCATGGAAATCCCATCATAATACCAGCAAATCCCATAAACTAGATTGACTTTAAACCAGATACCTACAGAAACCTCACTCTGTTAACTTGAATCCAATGTACCCAAATCCCATAATTTTGATTTAAGCCGAACACCCACAATCTGAATCAAAACGCCCTAAAATCCCCAACATATCGATCTGAGGCAAACACCCACAAGACCCATAATCTTCTTGCTTCAAATGCCCACAAATCCCATCATCTCAACTTAACCAAAACACTCACAAATCATACAATCTTAATCCAGAATACACACATTCTGCAACCATTAACAACCTACATTCTCCCAAAAAATCAAGGCATCAGATCTTACCATCGCTGGTGGGAGCAGGAGCAGGCGCCTGAGCGAATGCCAAAGATACGAGGAGGTTAAGCACAAAGGCAGATACCACTGCAGCCTTAACAGAGAATGCCATGTCTGTCAGTGAAACCCAAAAAACAGAAGAAAAGAAAAGAAATGAAATTCCTTTCCCCCTTCGTTTGCACCGCAGTTTCTTCACAAGAAACAACACAAACCGCCCTCCTCAATATAAACCGTTAATCCGCACCACCCGCGCTCAAAACCGCCTTTGTTTCGGGAAAACCTAAATACCGCGTACCGTGATAACAAAACCGCCGTTCCTGCATGCCTGCGTGGCATCCCCTTGCAATGGGTCGCGTCCCTGTCTGCGTGACAGCTGGCGAAGCACATGGCGGCAGTCTTTTGTTTGTATCGACATGCGCACCTATAGGTATCCGTTAATCTTTTAGCGCTATCGGAGGCTCCGCATGTGCGAGTCTTTTCATTGGTTCTTGTTTTCTTATTTTTGCCTTTTCTACCAAATGCTGTTTAATTTTTAAACGAATTTTCTGTCCAACAGCTCGGCGGAATAATCTGAATTCCAACGGATCATATTCCAACGTCTTCTTTGATCGGACGGCTGGGAGAGTGCCAGCTTTAAACATCTATAAAATTTAACTTGCATTGTTAGATTTTTTATTAATTTTTATTCTTTTTTTTATTTGTGCCGCTTAATTTAGTAAATATTTGCCCGGGCGCCAGCAGGGCCCTAGCCTGGATACTCTAAGCGCCAACTAAATTGAATCGAATGTTTTTTCTTTTCCAAAAGTATTGGGCGGTTATAAATTAATTTAATAATTTCTTCGTAGTATAAATTAGCATAGATATCTTCAAAATAATTGTGTCAAATATATTGAGATGTCTATTTAATTCATGTACTAATTTTAAAATGAGTGTTTTGAGATTGATATCTTTTAATATATTAACATAATTGTATTTAAGATATTTATATTAGTAAAATATATGATATTAACAAATAAAAGTGAAAAATAAATATAATATGTAATAAACATATCTTTTTAAAATGTATCCATAGATATCAATTTAAAAAAATATGTAGTTTTTATGTTACCCTACACCACTCACCACTCATCTTACGTATAGCAGAGAATAGTCAGAGTATAGTTATTGGTGGATAAGGTGCACAATAGCGAGGACCCCTCTTTATAGATTTTGTAGAGTTCACCCTGAATATATAGATAAGGGTCCCTTTGTTCCGCTGGTCGGGAGACCCACGCCCCTCTATATCCTAATCAATCTAGTTGGGTGTACATCAGACCTCAATATATAGGGATAGGAGGCCCAAATAGCCAAATAGTCACTATCGCCCTCTCCCGTTAGTCCATACCATACAACTGCGACTCTCGATCGATATAATCCCCTAGATCTATATAAGGACCTTTCATACATTTTACATATCGTATTGATTAACAATTTTATTATATATATAACGCTGAGATATTATCATTTTTTAATTAATTTTTTTTATAAGGAAAAATACTATAGTAAAAAATGAATGGATATCAAAATTAATGATAAATTGTGACATAGTAATCAAATAAATATTAAATTTAATATATAAAAAATTTATTAAAAAAAACAGTTTATATTAGTACATTACATTATAAACAAGCCTCTTGACATAATTAAATTAATTCTTTTAATTAAAATATAAGGTGATTATAAATTAAATTGTATTTAGTTCAAAAGTATGAGGTAGTTGATATAGTTTGTGTACGTGGGAATTTGAAATCTTGATCTGAACTTAAAACGTGGGATAATTAGTTAAAAAGAAAAATAACATTGACTATAGTTCGAATTTGGTAAAATAAGATGGAGACATGTGAAAGGGTACATGTTTGCAAAATTGCGCCACAAACAAGGTAGGTATGTTGGGTTACTTTGAATTTTGGACCTACTTCTCTACTCGCCATGCGGTTTTTAATATTGGTGAATTAATTACAATTGTATCTAATTTTATTTTATTTTAATTAAATTTTTGTTGGTTAATATAATGATACATTTTGATACTAAAAAATATTGTATAAATTTTTATAAAATTACTCTCTAAAATAAAATAATTAAAAATTCAAATTAAATGATTATATTCACTATTATTCAGTCTTAACAAATATTTATTATTTATATATTGAATGGAATAATATATTATTATATTAATAATATTTAAATAAATATAAATAATTTTTTTATAAAATTTAATAATTTATTAAGAATTTAATTTAATTTAAATTATTTTAATAAAAAATAAATTTATATATGTTTTATCATCTCAAAATAATCACTATAAATAATTATTAACAATAATATCAATTTTCCCTTATACAAATTTTTAATTATAAAAAAAAATTAAATTAAATTTTAAAAAAAAAAAACTAACATAGAATGAATGTGTTTCAAATATGTTTGATTTTGACATCAGCATGAGAATAACTTTTAACTTGTGTTAAAATGAAAAACTTGAAAAAGAGAGAATAAAAAACAAGCTTTTACATGATTGATTACACCCCGAGTTCCAACCATGTGCAACAAAAGCATGTTATGATTAAGTGAAAGCATGTGCAATGACTATTTTAAAATATATGGAATGTGGTACAAATAGAACCCCGTGCAATGTCTATGGAACAAAAAAAAGAAGCTTTTTTGACTTTATTCGTTCCTACACCTTCCAAATGAAGGTGAATAAATTCACAAATCAAAAATTGATTAAAGATTTTCATTAAAATTGTTTTCTTGGGTTGACATATATTATAAGATTTAGACTCGACACAAATCATATATTGGAAGATTTTTACTCGACACAAATCATGTCATATGAATTTATAGGATTTGGTTTATAATTTTAATTATAGTGACCCATATTTTATAAGTAATAACTTCGATGAGTATGAGTTGGTTTATTAGGTATTTAGTATATCTTAACGAGTATGTTTTTGCAAATTAAATTAATTGATTTAATTTAAATAGAACTCATGTGATTCAAAATTATTTGATTTAATTAATCAAAATTATTTAATTTTTGTAAATTAGGTTAACGATTTAATTAATTAAAATATTTATTTTTTGTGATTTAAATGTTTAATTAAATTTTATACACGCATTTAAACAAGTTTATTAAAATGAGTGGAAAATGGAGTATTCATTTCCCGCCCTTAAATTAGATCTAACTCAACTCTTAGATCATAGGGCAACTATGTCAACCCTAAATATCTTTATAGAGTCATATAATAAATTTTTAACAAAATAAAAATCCTTTTCTTCCTCCTCATTTTCATGGAGTTTTTATTTTGTGGCAAGGCCATGGAGATTATCCTCTCCATCCTGGAATACAAAGGGGCTTCATTCTTCTTCCAATTTCTTCTTTTACAATTGTCATGGGTTTTCTTAGGTTTATTTGCAGCAACAAAAAATATGGGTATTTGTTTCATTTTGTGTGCTTAAATTTATTGTTTTTGGAGTTGGAAATCAAGATAAACATGAGCTTTTATTTTATATATATATATATATATATATATAATATATATATATATATATATATATATATATAATCTATTAACAAATGAAACTATGGTTTGACATATGGGTGGCTTGCAACAATGTCTTTTTAACCATACAAAACATATATGTAAAACCCACATACCTCCTTTGATATGTGTGTGTGTGTGTGTGCGTGTCGGTAGAGGTAAGCGGCCCAGCAATAAGCAAAAGATTTCCATGTTTTATTTTTTTGGTTAAATAAAAACAACACAACAATAATCAAGATATCAATATTGTTTGAACAAACTTTCAAATTATTCATTTACCATATGTGTGTGTGTGTGTGTGTGTGTGTGTGTGTGTGTGTGTTGTTTTTTTAGAACAGAGAAAGTATATTTCTTCATTTTAAGACTAACTGGTGTATACACCTATTTTTTCTCTTTTCATCTTTCATACTTGTTACTAACAATTTACTTTGTGCAGATAAGAGTCTAATGCATTTATTTTTAGAGCAGGTGTCTTAAGGGGCTTATTAAGAATGGGGAATGGTTAGTCACGTAACCATTATGGGTTAGAGACAATACATGGAGAGAGTGTCATTATTTGGTCTTGGCCTTAATGTTCCTTGCACTAGGTATCCTTGTCTTCCTAGGTCTCATGCACATCACATTCACAGCTTCTTGTTTGCATATCATCACTAGGCATCTTGTTTACCCATATACATGATCTACGACACACTATTTTCAATTTTCATGACAACTTACCTCTTTTCAACTCCTGTGGCCGACACCATCGCCCGTAGGCGATGGTGTTAATGTTATATTTCCTCATGGCCGACATCATCACCCGCGAGCGATGGCGTTCTATATACGTCCTCACCTCATTTGACATTTATAAGAAAACGAAGCTAGAATGACTCAAATTGTCATTAGCTCTGCTTTTTTACGTCATCTTTGCATCTTCTCGCCTAGCTCTTGGTTCATCTTGCATCTTGCTTGGATTGGATTGGATACTCTTCTTCTTGGATGGTTAATTGCACTATTAGGTCACCTATAGTGAGTCTTAGACAGGAACAGTGTTTCTATTTTCCATCTAATAGCAACTCTCTCTCAATGTGTTGCTTCTCTGGAGAGATAGATGTATCGGTGACCACCATACAGGTACAACGTGAGTTCTCTAACCATATCTTGTCATTTTGCATACATAAGTTCATTTCCTTCTTCATTGTGTTATGTTAGCTTAGTACTTGGTATGTTTGGATGCTAGTTAGCATAGTAGTTTTATCCATTATCAACTCCTTAGTTATCATCGCTTTCATTTGAGTCTTATTACGTGTGTTTATTGTTGATCTGTGCCTCTCAACACCCAGCCATTTATATCTTAGTAGGGTTCCTTCCTCTATCTTGACCACGAGCCTTGGAAACCCTAAGTTGACCTAGTGCAGGGATTACTGCTCTCTAGCTATGCGACTCTAGTGCTCACTGTAGCGCCTTTAAGTCTACCTCTTGTGTGTCGGTACATGTGTTTTTCTCACTCGTTGCCTCAATACCCTTGTCGAACGGATGATTTAGGAGTGTAAGATATTAAGACTCATCTTTGGCCCACATACTTTCACTGGTGAACCCGTCGTGAATCTTATAGACTTTATGATCTAGCATAACTCTTTAAAAGCACCCACTTCCACATTTGATCTCATTTTAATACCCAAAAACCCACAAACCTCAAAAACCCATCTACATAGACACCATCGTCCTTGAGTGATCATGTCTGTCTCTATTTTCTCATACTTAGATGCCTTCGGCCCCTATGCAGACCTATTTATATGGTCGATTTCGTCTATCTTCTCATATTTGTTTCCACACACCTTTAACACCTGTGTATATTCTCATATATGGTCGATTGTGTCTTTAGCCTTTATTTTTAGAAATTTTCTCCGTCAGATCAACAATTCATCATGATGTATTTGGGCCTTGAGTCCTTTGACTATGTTGTGCAGTATTTTTGTGAGACATATCATCTTGAAGTTGATTTCCCCTTTTATATGGACCATTGTGTCATAGGAGCACCTAGAAAGAATCCTTCTACCTGTCGTAATGGCCTACCTGAGGATGAGGAAGAAAAAATCCAGAATGATGATACTTTTGACCATCCTCCTGAGATTCAAAATTTCCTATCTCAATTTCTTTAATACAAAGGAGAATCGGAAGAAGTGCTTAACAAACACCTTCTCAAATTTGTCTTTAAATAACATGACCATAGGGTAGAAAGGGAAAAATCCGCTGAAATAGGCTCATATGAAAATGCCTCCAATTCTAACCCTACCAACCTCATTCTCCAACTCATAGACAAAATGACCCAACAATTTGCTAGGACAACTCAATTTCTCCAAATGCAAGCCAACATGGCTTAGTTAGTTAGCCTCCCTTCAATGGGCTCTTAGGGCACCACACCCCCTCCTTTGCCAAATGGGCCTAATGGGGTGCCCATCACTCAACTCCCCATTCAAAACAAAGTCTTGCGTTCTATCAAATAAGAACCTTTAACACTGTATATTGTTAGTATGAATATTGGTAGCATTACTCTGTATATCTCTTACGGAGGGTCTAATGATCCCACCCTTCATATCAAGGCCTTTGGAAATCTTTACAAAGAATGGATCAAGACCAATTCATACGCTGCCTCCAAACTCCTAACAAATATACTTACAGGAGATTCTTTAGGTTGGTACCATACTTTGCCTCCTAATTCTATAGTAGATCTAGAGTCCCTAGTGACAACCCTAGTAAACAAATTCCAATATCATGATCTACCTAAAAACAACATCAATGCTTTTATCAATTGTCAGCAATCTAAGAACGAATCAATGCAAGCCTTCATTAAGTGTTGGAAGACCCTATCCACATGGGCAGAACATAACATGTCCAATGATAACCTCTTTCAAATTTTCTTAGGATCCCTTGAGCCTCGCCTTCAGTACAAGGCGAGGTCCTTTTCTTCTACTTCCCTAGAAGAGGCTTTTGAACAAGCCAAAAGACAAGACTATCTCATGAGGGAGTTCGAGAAGGCTCCGTCCAAAACACAAATTAATAAACAATTCCAAATCCTTCAACGTTTAAAAAATAATCTAATGTGACGGACGACGAAGTCTCAAATACTCTTCCTCTTGTTGCTTCTTCAAATATGACTATTTTTAATATTGACCAACAACCTAACAATAACAACATCCAATCTAACTATCATCAACCAACGAGTAAGGAAGATTTGAAGTGTCGATTACCTAAACCATTTACCGTAATACTAGATCTTTCTCGACCCATTCCTCATTAGCATGATGAGAGTAAGTTTTGTTGGTGGTCACACACATGAGAAATTTCGTGCACTCCAAACGGCTGCCATCAACTTCTTTTTAGGACACAACTTTGATTATGACACCATCACTCACAAGCATTTGATTGAAGTGGTCAAAGCTTGAGACACGATTTAGAAGAAGGATCGTCACGATGCCATCAACCAGACTAGTGAAAAGATAAAAAATTTCCCAATCATGATGTCACTGAAAGTTATAAGAAGCAAGATAATGTTACAACCAATGTAGTTGACACAAATTACCCTCCTCAAAATACAATTGCGGTCAATGATGTAATATGTGTCATATCTTACGTAGAACTCAAGTATCTTGTAGTATTTCAACCTCAGACTCAAATATTCATCTATCCTTTTGTGCCTCAGAATCAAGCTCCTCAAAACAAGAACCTACCTCCTCCAAACACCATCCGCCCCTATGGAAATTCTCCTACAGGGCCGATTGTGTCTGGATCTGCATCTCTATCTACAAACATCATCGACCCCTTGTGTCAGTCACACCAAGATAGTGAGATACAACTACTTTTCCCCCAAGATGAATGTGGGAGATGGAATTGAGAAATAACCCCTCCTATGTAATAAATAATACATCCCAAATGCAGTCCTTTAATGTTGCTTTTTTCCTAAGTAGTAGATTGTAAGTAATAGCCCCAATTGTCCCTCCCCTAACACAAGTAACCAAGTCATGTATATATATGATTCCCTAGTTTGAATTTTGTCATTAAATAAACTTTCATCTGATAGACCTTGATTTAACCCATGCCTTCAAGGTCCCTCATTGTTTTATAGAAATGTTGAATTCCCGATTCAGCAAGGGTGTGAATTCTAGTGACAACAATTCCCTTGTTTGAATTTCAACATTAACAACCAAAAAGGCCAACCCAAAGTGATAAAAGAGACTTTAGAAAACATAACAAATGATGCAGTATTTCAAACTTGAGAAAAGGTGAGAAGAAGACAAAAACGCCTAAAGGGGATAGTAGTGTCTGGGTGCTCTTGTCCCTAATGGGCGGTATTATCCAGGATGCTCAGAGGGTATAACGGAAAATACAAAGTTGGGTAATGTGTTGTCGAATGTCCATAAGTAAAGTGAACATTCGAGAAAAGCAAATGTCAAGAGTATTAAAAATTGATGAAGCAATGAAAAAACAAAACAAGTGTTGTTAGTGTCTAGTTTTCCTGCCTAGGAATCATCCATATAATGACATACTTAGAGGTGTGATGTGAATAGAAAGTGCGTGATTTCGTGACTACAACTACTTATACTCGGGCCCACTTAGGGAAACTTGTTCATTACATACATGCTTTCTTGGTGATATGATACTATGTTATACAACATTGTTTTTATTTTCTTATCTTACACATGGTATGTCCCTTTATTTCGATAAATGCAATTCACAAGTTCATCCCACACCTCAAAAGGTACACTTCACTTATTTTATCTTTGAGACTCCAAGTCAATAGTCCCTTGCTCCCTTATATAGAAAAAATCAAGTGGCGGTTTATCCACAAAGTATAGAACATTCCCCATTTAGGATCACTATGAGACACACATACATACTCCACTTGGTCTCATCACAAGACACACATATATGTTCAGGTTCAACATATATTTTGAGATTTGGATTTGACATAAGCGTCTTCATGGTTTTTAGTGTGCAGTCAGGGTATTCCTTCTTGATTTCTATCATAATATTTCAACAATCAATTATTACATATTTATATAGACACTACTTACTTACATGTCTCTCGTATGTTTGGAGGAGCACAAGTTTCCATATCTCATACATACGAGTGTGGATGCTAGTTCCAAATTCTTCACAACCCTTCACTATGGAGTTCACGTGATCTCTCTTTCCTTTTGACTTTCAACTCACTATAATTCATATATTGACTTCGAAAACTCTGAACAGGTTTCCACACAACTGCTACAACTTCTTTGGATCCACTTGTTCATTTTATTTTTATATGTATGCGTAGACATATCAAAGTGGGGCATAATGTAGATACCTAATTTTGGTATATTACTAGTTATTTGCTATGGTTCTAGTGTATTTATGTGTTTAATGATTATTGGTTCATATTAAGCTCTTGTTGGCATGTATTCCTTCTATTTGTTTATTTTTCAAGTTCTTCCCATTTCTCTATTCCTTGCTTCCATGTCTATCACTATTTCCTTTCCCTCCCTTCCTTCTAATTTTTCTCTCCTCACACATTTTTTTTTTTTTTCAACACATTTTTCCAAAACTATAGCAATATGGTTTTGGTTTTCTAGTATCATACTACTATTTGGTGGTCTTTTTTAGGGGCTCTTTTGGCCCTTGGTTTGGGCGAGTCAAGGTTTATAACCCTTCATTTTTGGCCTTTCCCACCTATTATGGGTCAACAAATATGCTAATAACCTCTTCATTTGAACTTAAGAGGTCTATGAATACATAAGTGCATTAGTACATTTCACACGTAAGTGAATAAAAAAATGAATTAGTTAGAAAAACAAGAATTTCATTTATTAAAGAAGCTTCTCCATGCCAAAAAAAGATGTGAGACATTTAGAGAAGAACATCTTGTTGCAGAATAAGTGCTTGAACAATTGTATTTACTATTAAACTAAGTTACGTGATGAATCCATTATAATCTGTTGTTTGCCAAATTATTCAAAACCTGAAGTGTGTGAAAATAATGGAAGGCTAATACGCACCCATATTAACTCCCTCAAATTTTTATGTTTCACAAGATGTTAAAAACTTATAAGTATATCGAGATTCTGAAAATAGGGAGCAATTTCCCAATGACTCGCAGTAAATTCCGGAAAAGGAAACATGGTTTTTAGAGTAGAGAATCATATTATCTCGCAGTTGTTACTGTTCAATTCTTACCATATGGTCAAACAGTGTGGTCAGAAATCTGGAAAGAGTAAATGAAGAATGTGGTCAAAGATATATTCATAATAATGGTGCCGCAGCGGGTAAAGGAATAATTATTATACTTGTTTCAGATTTGTGTGGACGCCGAAAAATGGGCCTTACCTATTTATTACTTATTCAAGTGCATGCTTCGACATTGTTGTGTATTTATTATTTGATAATACAAAATTTGGTTTTAGTGCTTTAATTTGGTGGTCTCTATTTCTATATATAGTACTAATTATTTTATTTTAGCGCTCTATATATAAACAAGAGCCGCAAAGCGGTCAGTTCCTGCCTTTAAATTGTAGTTGTAGATTGTAATAATCGAAGATGTAAAGATGAGCGGATTGTAATAGGCAAGAATGTGGTTTGTCTAAAACACCCAGGAAAATTTTGTATAGTCCAAACATAACTAAGCATATGCCTACATATCCCTTAAACATAACTGTCTCTGAAAATAACATGTTGCTTTATGTGCTCCTATTAGGAAACATGAAGAGAAGCATATACAATGTACAATAAGCAGCTTTGTTCGAAAATGACACCAAAAGGTACTCGGATGCCTTCTTTCATGTTGTGTCAAGTTCAATAGATAGATATACATTTCCAACTAGTTAGGTACAAAACTTAAGCCAAATTCACATTATATAGTAGTGTCATTCCCTGTTCACTGCAATGTTTTAGTTCTATATTACTGGATTGGATTTAAGTAAATGCCTTGTCGAATGTACTAAAAATATCAAAGCAAGTACAAATATAGTTTTCACAAAAATTTCTACAAAAAATTCATTTTACTGGCACTGATGGAAAAATAGTGTTATCAGACCATTTGGTGTATGTGGGAGTTGAGGTACGAAACAAATGAATGGTGTCAAGTGCAAACAACATTACCAAATCTAGTTTATGGAGTGGTAGTAAATAGCATTGGGTGGACATTAGCCGCTGGTTAGGAGAGGATGGTAATATACGATGGTAATATTTAAAATACTTTTTTTAGAAATGATGTGAAAGGGATGCCTTGGTCATGTGTGAACAGGGGAAATGTTGAATAAGATTTAAAATTAGAGGTATTTTGCATTGTCCAATCAAACTTATTTTTTTTAAATTATGCAGGTAGTTTGACTAGTATCAAAACATAATATTAAAAAAGAGAAGATATGCTGAAATAAAATATGATATTTAAAAATTCGGAGACATACTATCCATAGTGACAATAGTTGACAATATTATCTATTTCTATTCATCTCATGATTTATCATTTCGTTAATAAATATTATTTGTTGTCTCTAATTTTTACATTAAATTCTTATAGAGATATAATTTATGTTCAATGATATTGATATATGCCTCACGGAAATTTTGATATTTACTATGGGAATGATAAATCTATACATATATTATGCAAAGTACAATAATAAATTTGTTTAATAGAGATAAGTATAGGTATGTTTCACTTTTATAAATTTTATAAATATATAATAAAATTTACATAATGTGTGTTATTTTTTAATAAAGAAAATATATATATATGACTAGGTTAACTAATATAAATAAATTTATAAATGGTAATAGTTAATTAAACTTTCACTTTATTTAGATTCACCTTCTCTATATAATGTTGTCATATTGTAATTGGTGACAGTTGGCATTGTCAAGTATTCAATCAAATCAATTTTAATGTAAGTTATCTACAATCAAATAGATGAATTGATAGATTGACATGGATTAATAAATGCTAGGCCACTTGCCCACTTAGGGGAGGGGAGCCAGTCATGGTGCATTACCCACTAGTGGTGAGAATAGTTGACATATTTGACTTCAGTTTTTGCACAGTAAAATATTAATAATTGAATGAATACTATCCTATAATTGTACAAACACTCTTCAAAACTAATGTGTCTGTCACTTTTCATGTACAACCATGAATCTATCAACAATAGAATAGTCAATATCATTTTTAAACATAAAATAACATATATTGTACTCCCATGTTTGTCAAATTTAAAGTCAATATGTATTTAATACAAGGATATATAATTGTATTTCATCCCTATACAAAATTGATAGCACATCATCATATCAATTTGATGTCAATTTTCATATAATTTAAGTTCCCATTTTACAGTATAAAAAGTCTTGTCATACACACACTTTGGGTCAGGTTCTCACAAGAATAAGTCCAAAGTGCACCATTTTCAAATACAAGTTGTCTTTTAAGCATTAACTTTCTCACCCTTTTTTGTACCAGCTACTCCCATAAATGACATACCTGCATATTTTTAACAAATGTGAGGCTCAAGAAACAAAGACTGAATTGAAATGAGAAATCAAATCAAATTGAACTTCAAATATGAGTATTGAAATAAAATATCATAAATCTTGATCCACCCCTATCAGTTTCACCCAATCAAAAACAATCACAAGGATCAACCAATTTTACCCAATCAAAAAAAAGCACAAGGATCACTCAACTACAACAGTTTTCATATCTCCTATAAATCCAGTTTCCTCAACTGCTCTAAAATTTTATTCAGTTAGAGTTATTTTTTCTAGTGCATGCCAATTACAGTTCCAAGCTGCAGTAAGTCAACTGGTATTCCACATCATAGTGCTACATAGTAAGTTCTTACCTCTGTTGTTATATTGACGCACATTCAATTAATTTTTTTTTTTTTTTTTGTCAATCTATATATGGAGAGGGGAGCCTGTAAAAAACCTGGTAATCCCAAAAATCTGTCCAAAAGAAGTGCTTGAGAATTCTCTACAGCCCAATCTACTTTGCAAACAAACCTAACATGTAACCCACCGTGCATACTTGCTGGTGCATACTTTATGCAGCGTTTTCATGTAAGATGTATATTAACTAGTAATTCCAAACTATATTAATGAAATATGTATTTCACATTTCCAAGTAGATGTATGTTCCCCTTGTTGGTTCATATTTTACGCTGCCTTTTCATGTAGATGTATATTAACAAGTAATTCCAGACTATATTAATTAAATCTGTATTTCATATTTACAAGTAACTGTATGTTCCCCATGCTGGTTCATATTTTATGCTGCCTTTTCATGTAGATGTATATTAACAAGTAATTCCAGACTATATTAATGAAATCTGTATTTCATATTTACAAGTATCTGTATGCTCTGTACACGTATATTTACAAGAAATTCCAGGCTAAAGTAAGGAATGGCTCTATATTTACAAATAGATATATACGAAATATACATCTACTTGTAAAAATACATCTATAGAATATACAACGATAGGAAAAAGCAGCATTAAATATACAGTTACATGAAAATGAAGCATAAAATATACAACTACATGAAAAGGCAGCATAAACCATACATCTAACATGTAATTACTTGTAAGTATACATATACATATTTCTTCAATTTATCCTGGAATTACTTGTAAATATAAATCTACATGTACACATACATCTACAGCTTTCATTAATTTAGCTCGGAATTACTTGTGAATATTCATCTACACTAAAAGGAAGCTTACAACTATATTGCATGCTGCCTTTTCATGTTGATGTACATTTGGTCATAATTTCAAATTTGTATTTCTTTCTATAACATTGCCATCCTCTGTACTAGACACATTTTCACCTTTGATCTTTGAATTTTCCATTGCTCAGAACATAGGCACTCATATCAAATGGCTGCACTTCTTTTACGGTAGTTGATTCAATATTCTAAAAATCTCATTGTCGTAAGTTACATTGGTTTGGTAAATTTATCTATCTTAGCAGATTATTATTGACATCATGAGGAGAAGGCAGCTTCCTAAAAGAGTAAGAGTTGCATGTGCCAAAATTAGGGGAGCAAGATTTCCGCCAAGTGAAGAACATGAAGAAGAGGCTATCAATACCCCGCCTCAAGATGCCAATGACACACCACATGAAGAAGTAAATGTCCAAGCAATAAGTGTGAGCCCTTCAACACTAAAAGTGTCAAAGCCAAGATCTGATTGGAACAAGTCTGATATGAATAATGCCATGAAAGATGTTGAAGATTATGGATACTTTACACGTGTTGCTGCAAAAAAATGGGGTATACCAGCGACCACCCTTACTTCTTGGCTGATGGGCATTACCACCACTAAAAGAAAGGGTCCACCAACAATTCTAACAAATGAAGAAGAGATGGAGATAGTGAGTTGGTGTCATGAAATGGCTGACATGGGACACGGGTTAGAAATTATACAACTTAAGACATGTGTGGCAAAAATCTGTGAAACAAGGTCTAACCCATTCACGGATGGTTTTCCGGGTAAGTCATGGTGGGCAGGTTTTAAAAAAAGACACCCGGATCTAACATTAAGGACAGCTGAAGGCCTTGATAAGGATCGAGCAGTGTGTTTGAGGCCATCAATTGTCAGTTCCTTCTACATTAATTTGTCTAAAGCTTATGAGGCCAACCCATATGGACCAAACCGAATATGGAATTGTGATGAAACTAGATTACAAGCTGGAAGGAACTGCAGTATGAGAGTGCTTGCTAAAAGGGGTAGTAGGAGTGTGCCATATATCATCCCAAAAAGTAGAGAATGGATTACCATATTGTGTTGTGTACATGCTGCTGGACAAAGCATTCCAGGATTCTATCTTTTTAAGGGGAAGAGCCATTTAGAAAATTATATTGTAGGTTATGAGCCTGGAGCTTGCATGGCAACACAATCACATGCATGGATGAAAAAAGAGTTATTCATGAACTGGTTACATCACTTTGCATCATCTGTACCTGGCAGAGTTTCTCCTACCAATAGGCATTTACTAATTTTTGATGGCCATGGTTCACATGTTGCTTTGGGGACAATTCAAGAAGCCAGAAGTTTGGGGATTGATTTGTTAACATTGCCTGCACACACTCTCTCATAAATTACAGCCATTGGATGTGAGTGTCTTTGCTCCATTTAAAACATACTTCAAGGAGGAGAGGCGCAAATGGATAGTTGCAAACCATGGGATAGATGTGAAAAGGGTTGAATTAGCCGAGTTAGGGAGCAAAGCATTCAAAAGGGCTCTTACACCTAGCAACATTAAAGCAGGATTCAAAAGAACAGGTATATGGCCTCTTAATCCCAATGCCTTGGATGAAGACATGGGACCAAGCAGAACATTTGACACATCTTCTCAAGATGATGCTAGTGCCACAGAAAATATGCTTCATCTATCTAGGGTTGATTTACAGCAAAGTGAAGATGTTCAGATGGTGCCTAACACACAATTGGAGAAAGAATCATAACCTCAGCAGAAGGAGATAAATATAAATGAATGTGTTGCTCAACAATTGGAAACTCCAAACAGAATTAATCAAATCGATGAATCACTATCTCTGCCCACAGAAGATAGCCCTCCTGATTGGATGAAAGAAGCAGCTCTTAATCTTGGTGTAAACTTGAACTTCAATAATGAAGAGGTCAGCCTCTCTTTACCCTCTCATCCAACACTACTTCATGACTCAGATTTGGTGCACTACTATGTTGGCAGTCAAGCTGAAGACAATGATGCAGATTCACAGTTAGAGGCAGCAGGGGTATTAGGAGCAAATTCAAACCAAACTTGTGAGGCAAACCAAGGACAAAAAACTCTTGGTAGATTCTTGAAACTCCCCGTGGAAAAGGTTAGAGAATCGTCAAGGTCAAATAGTGCTTCTAGTATAAGATTGAGTAGGGAATCTCTACTAATCACCACATATCAGTACATGGAGCTTCTGGTTGAGAAAGAGAAAAGAAAAAAAGAAAAAGATGAATTGAAGCAAAGAAAAAAGGAACAAATCCAGGAGAAGAAGGCTGAATGAATTGTTGAAAGGGAAAGGAAGGAGCAGGAAAAGATTGAAAAAGAATATAGAAGGAAAACAAAGGAGCACAAAAAGTTGATTGAAAGGCAAGAAAGGGAACAAAGAAAGGAACAGGAAAGGATTCAAAGGGATCAAGAGATAAAGGAGAAGGAGTTCGAGAAGGCAAGAAGAGAGTTAGAAAGGAAAAGGAGATTGAGTAGTCCAATTAATCCTTTTCCTGATCAACACCCAATGTTAAGAGAATTAATGGGCATACATTGCCCTTTATCAGTTTCAACACATAATATTGCAGTTGGAGTGAATGCTTCTCCAAGTTCTGATCCATTCCCAACTACGACTGTGAGGGATGTCAACATAGGGAGGCAATTGCAAAGTAACACCCCAGCTTCAACCTCGACTGCAGATTCAACACCGCCTTTCCTCGGATTTTGGAAATGATATTATCGAAAGTAAATATTTAATTTTGAGGGCTGAATTTTTGATGTGTGGAATTGGCCTTTCGATTTAAAAACTACAATATAGTAATAGTAGTTATATGGCCCAAGTATATTGTATGGCCATGTTTTTGTAATGGACAATGGAAATGTTTACTGAATGAATATATGTCTTCCAAGTTATGTGATACCCTTTTTCAAAGATTTAAACTCCTATTGTTTCTAAAAATTACACCGAGTAACAAACAATAGTAAATGACATTAATGTAACAGCCAGAAGCCAATATCACAATCTACCAATAGAAAAGAGAAATATGCAATAGTTTCTATCACTGCCTCAATGAGGGTAAAAACCTCACCTATTAGAACTGTATGGACTGTAGATATTCAAAGAGAATCAAACAATTTCCAAACTAAAAAGTGTGTTGATAACAACAAGCATCTGCACTTCCATTCTCAGTCACTCCAACAAGCATTACAACACCACTGCGAGACATGTACAAATTATACTTTAAGTTTTTAATTTGTAAAATCACCAAATTATACAAATCAGTTACTAATAATAGGGGTTACCATTGGTATTGACAAATCAGCCTCTTGGACTTTCTTGTAACATACTAAGGCTTTCATCAACTATCATTTATTGCTCAAGGAGCCTAAACCCTTGATTAGCTTCAAATATGAACAATTTTCCAAACTTCACGTTTAAACAACTAAGTTTTCGTTACCATAAAAGAACAAAACGAATAAGAACATAACGGTGTACAGAAGGAAGGAAGCAATCAATATTATTGCTGAAGAAAGAAATCAGAAGTACCTTCTACTCTCTGCATGTGCTGTTATAACGAATAACCAGGTAATACACTGCTAAGTATCACTAGCTCCCAACGCAGAGGTGGTCAGTATAAATGACCAAGAACAAAATTATGAGGCCAAAACAGTAAGGTTAAGGACGTACTGAGATTCAAGGACTAGGTTAATTTTGTTGGCAAAGGAGATGGGGCTGTAGAGAGTTCTCACGCGCTTCTTTTGACAGATTTTTGTGATTACCTGGTTTTTTTTTAACGTTCAGTATAGTGTCCCAAAGTTTGGGTGCACCATGATTGGCTCCCCTCCCATACAATGGACACTAACCTTATTCTTTGTGATGTTTAAACAAAAATACATATAAATACTTATATGGCCGGGCTGACGTTAAATTGGATCTCAGTACGTCCTTAACGTTACATAGATACAAGAATGGAAACGTCCATGTACAAGGAAATATCAAAAGAAGATGCAGTTGGCATTGAATGTAGCCACTGAAGAGTCTAGTCAGAAATGATGATGCCCTTCTTCTACCCCTTGTCTTTCAACCAAAATTGATAGTCCTCTGTATAAAGATATGAGTGGACCTTTGGAGATTGTTGGTGGTTTAAGTAGATGAGGGCCATTCGAAGATGAAGAATTTGATAAAGTAGGTAGTCAACGCAATTGATTACATTCTGACTGCAAGCAAAAGCCCAAAAAATTAAACTAAACATTATTACAGCAGTATGTTGAACATGATTTTGATGCCAATGAGGAAGCGAATGAGTTGGAATTAGTTTGTTTGGAGGCCAAATTTGAGGTTGATAAACTTGTGTCCTGTGCAGATAGCGAGTTAATTATGAATCTAACTGAAGTGCCCTCTGAAGACAACCATTTTGTAGATGATCACTCGGAGATTGATTTGCCTGGGAAGGAGCATTTGATGGATCAATTTCAGTTTGATATCCAGGATGGGCCAAGAAATCTAAACGTATCTCAAGGTACCAACGTATCTCCATGAGTGATATTCATGGCGATCCTTAAAAGAGATTTACAGAACAGAGTTCAACCTATCTTTAAATATAAATTAGTGTCCATACATTCTCAAATGCCCATCTTAAAATGTAGATAGTTCGTAAGGCATCATATGGATTATGACACACAGGGTTGTACACATAATCATCAAATTAGCTCAAATATCAGCACACGAAGAATGAAGGCGTTTGGGTAAAAGGATTTCCTTTGATAAAATAGAAATGGTATTTACAGCAGAACGACAGGTACCTTCAGGTGAAAATAGTAACCCTGCTATAACTAAAAAGAGGTTCAATATACAAATATCTTGGTTCCTCCAAAAGGGTACATAGGTTACATAGCTCGCCGAAGATTAATGGAGTAAAGGACTATTTAAATCTGGCCAAGTAGCAAACCAAATAAACCAATTCTTAGAGAAGCAACAATCATACAAAATACCGAATCTTATTCACAATGCATGCACGGTATAATGCAAAATAGATCAAATATTGTAAAGGACAGTGTTTACAGATTTTTGGTATTTTCCCTTTATGACTGAGATCTTATATTAATTCAACAAGTAAAATGATACAATTCTCACTAGCTTCTTTTGATAGATTTTTGGGAATACCTAGTTTTTTTAATGTTCAGAGTAATGTAATTTTCAGAAACAGTAGGAGTTAAAAATTATGAAAAAAGGAATCACATAACTTGGAAGACATATAACACAATCTACCAGTAGAAAAGAGAAATATGCAATAGTTTCTATCACTGCCTCAGTGAGGGTAAAAACCTCACCTATTAGAACCCTAAGGACTGTAGATATTCAAAGAGAATCAAAAATTTCCAAACTTGTTTGATGTGTTGATAAACACAGTTGAAATCATGCTCCGCATCTACACTTCCATACTAGGTCGATTGAACAAGCTCCTCCCCACCACTGCAAGACATGTTCACATAATACTATCAGTTCGTAATATGTACAAGCACCAAATAATACAAATCAGTTTTTAAAGAACTAAACGACTTAGAACAGAACAATGTACAGAACGTAGGAAGAAATCAATATTATTGCTGAAGAAAGAAATCATAAGTATCTTCCACAAGATGCATTTGATGTTAACACGAATAGCCAGGCAATAAACTGAGAACAAATATACCAGGCGAAAACTGTATCCAAGTCACGAAGTCGCAGTCCAAGCATTCGGCGGAGGGTTGAGCGGGAAACTGGAACTAGCGGTGGATGGTGGTGACAAATTTTAGAACCGTATGGACACACTAACTTCGGAGTGGTTGGCGCATTGAACACCATTAAACAGCCATGAATGCCACACAAATATCTACTGCTCTGCTGCCATGACATGGTCCTTCGGATTTGTATCAATACCATATCCTTTCTCGCCGATTTGGACGTCCTTGTAAATAGCAACATTTAAACCAACGGGTGGCAGCGAAAATAGTAATAGGTGGGGCTCAGCGTTAACATGTATTGGTCCGCACTCCGAAAACGCGTTTATTGTGACACCTCCCACTCCAGTTGGCATGTACGGCGGGTTACGTGTCAAGTTTGTTGGCAAAGGAGATGAGGCTGTAGAGAATTCTCGCGCGCTTCTGTTGACAGATTTTGGTGATTACCCGGTTAAATTTCATGTTCGGTATAGTGTCCCGAAGTTTGGGTGCACCATGACTGGCTCCCCTCCCCTATAATATTTTGGCTTAAAAAAAAAGAAAAATGTGTACTTCAATAAGAAAAAATTGTCAAATCACCCTTTCCAACCAATCAAAATTTCAATAAATTTATTTATGTGAAATTGTATTTATGTAAATATGTCAATTCAAAAATTATACATTAGAAAACTTGAGATGGGTAGAAAAATTCTTGTTTATGATTGGTTCACAGTAACATTATTAATTGGATGACATGAAATGTATATTATCTTGCCTTGGCAGGAACTAATAAAAGAGTAAGAACGTGAAATGTGTCTAGTCTTTGCTATTTAACTTGTATTTTTTAATTTTTTTTGGGTCTCTCATCAAGAATTATTAGATTCATTTGCTTATTGTTTTATATTGTATAAATTTGTGAAGGTTTCATAAAGATTAAGATCATTGTTAAGTTATTATACCTTTCAGCTTATTAAATTAATATAATTTTAAAAAATAAATTATAATAACAAAGTTTTCGTAGAAAGTAATATCTCCAATGTTTGAGTTTAAGTTGATAAATTTAAAATATTAAAATTGAATAGAAAATAATTTATCTATCACAATGAAATAATATGACTATTTTTAGACGTACAACATTTTTCTCTTTTATAAAAATAAAAAAATTAGAACACCATAAGTGGCATAACATTTATCAACATATTACTTGATAAGTTGCTTGATTACACGTTTTTTTATAATCAAAACAAATATTCACAAATTCACAAGTGACAAATCCACTATCTAACAACGCATATGACGAGGAACTAGTGGCACAACTCTTGTTTTATTTCTTTTTGGGTGAATAAGGATTAAGGGGTCCCTTTCCCGTACAAAAGAAGCTCCTAAATTGAGCAGATATAAATCATAAGATAAGCAAGTGCCACAAACAATGATAGAAATAAGAGAAGAGAACAAACAGTTTATAGCCTACAAACAACAACACACCACATAACTAACAACAGAAACCCTACAACCATAAACTAACAACACTTAAATCAGTAAAGGACCCATAGAGTCAACTAGTCTGATTTTCAATGTTGGCCATCAAAGTACCCCATTTTTTTGCTAGATTTTCAATTGTATTCATTTAGAAATTTGATTTTTCGTTCTTCTAGAGCTCCTTAAATCAAGCTTAGACCGAGTTCCATCATCTATATCTTTTTGGTTTTTATTTTTTCTTGTGATTTGTTTTTTTTCTCCCTTGGAGTGCCAGGATTCTTGCCTTCAGAAGTTTCCACTCTCTTTTTGGTGTGTTCAAGCCATCACTCGGAGGTTTTTCTTTTTCATTCCGCACTTAAATTTCTTCTAATATCACTCGTTACTCTTGTTTTATTTCTTGATGTGACACAAACTTACCATTTCAAAGGTTTCACAAATATCAAAATAACTTATTTATTTTTTGATGTAACATAAACCCAAAAACACATTATTGTCATGAAAACTCTTAATAAATATGTTTTAAAAATTAAAAATATTATAATTAATTAATATTTATATTAAATTTAATTTATTACGTCGAGAGACATTCTATAATGGTAGGTAAGGTTGTAATGGAGTGAGTTGTTCATTTTTATTCTCGACATTAAATTTGATATTCATTTGACTGTCACATGACAATTCATTTATAAATTTAATTTCTATTGGACTATCACTTATAAGATTTTTTTGTTTTGTTTTGTTTTTGTGGTAAAATCAATCAAAAGACAGTAATATCTTTTCTATGTAGTAATGTTTAGGTCTTTTTTCTTTTTTTTTTGAATAGATATTTTTGAGACCGACACAATTGCGTCGCTAAATGATTCTATTTGCCACAAATCAACAAGAAATTGATAAAAATTAATGAAGTTGATTAAAGTCGTATCTAAAAAATATAATCTATAAACCTTGAAATTGATATCTATTGATGTATTTCATATAAATACATTTATTATAATATACTTATTATATTCATTTTTAATTGCTACTTTTTTAGATAGATGTATTTAATATATCTATACTAGTTAAGGTAATATTAATGTTCTTTATTTTTTATTATAAATTGGGTTTTGTATATAAAAATCTTTAGGAAATATTGTTTTTTTATTATTATTGGCAAATAGTTTTTTGAAAGGGACTATAGTTTTTTGAAAGGGACTATGTTCTTTAGGAAATATTGTAAATTGGGTTTGAAATGCCTAATTTTCAAAACTTGTAGGTAATTTATTTGAAACGTTTTCTCCAAAATTTAAATTTTGAACATTTTATTAAGAACATTAAGTGTGTGGTTCAAATATGATAAAAATATTCCAATGTATAATTTAAATATTAGAAATTCTGGTCAAGATTTTTTTTCTGATTCTCTATCTTAATTAAAAAATTATAATTTTTATTGTTAAAATTTGAAGATCATCTTCTAATTATAAGGTAAATCAAATTCTCTCTCAAATTTTAAAAAACTAATCAAATCCAATATATATTTATATTAAATGATTAAATGTCTTATAAATAGTTTTTCGTATATAATAAATCCGTCGTGCCGTAATACGATTGAGGTATTTTTCACTTTAGAATTTAAGTTCGAGGCGCAATTCTTCCTCGCACCTCACTCAATTTTTAAAAAAACCATTAATAAAAAAACTCAATTTATTTATTTTTCGAATAACCCATAAAGGTCGATTTTTGGTGTAAGTGTCGTGATAGAAAACTCTCTCTGACAATTTTTAATGGAGAATAAACTTTCCAACAAACAATCTCCAACTATTTTTAATATGTAACTAACTTTTTCCAACCGTTATCCTTTTTTTTTAATATCCAACTAAGTCTATCCAAACATTCTTTTCCCCATTAAATAAGCTTCCAAATTCCGAAGCGGCTTTAAATACAATTTAGTTATTGTTAAAAAAAAAAACTTAATAGCTTTTGGGAAATGCCTTTTCATTTATTAAAAGATTATTCAATTTACTACTTATAAAAAAATCTTAATAATTGTTTAAGTTTTATTCAACGATAGTTTTTAAGAATCAATTAGAATATGTTAGGAAAATGATATTTTATATAAATGTTTTAGTATTTATCTTTTTATTACATAAATAATGGTTATATGTCATGATCATATTTTAGGCAATGGTGTTCTAGCGAGACATCTATTTACATTTTTGAGACATCTATTTACATTTTTGCACTCGTGAATTTAAGGTGCATGGTTATAGGATTCTCTCCCTTAAAGATATATAAAAATTAGTAAATTTTTAAACTGCTTCTATGAGAGTTGCACGTGAAGTCTTAAGTTTGAAATGAAAAACAAAAAATGTTAACGTTTTCAATAATTCAAATTACTATAAAAATCACAGAACATTCAAGCTATTATTTAGGCTGTCAAATTAATATTAAAAATAGAAAATTAGTACAAACTTCTCAAATAAATTTATTGAAAAACTTCGATAGATATTAATCTCGATGCTCTTATCTTAGATTTTCCATATACCATATTGATTAACGATTCCATTACCTTCTCTAAATATTTGTAATTGACTCATAATAAATGGTAGCAACTTAGATGCACTAATGTGCTTAGATCTAAAAATATATTTTCCCAAAAAGGGGGCTCCAAACTCCACCTTATAGCCATGAATATTATGATTTGTCCATTAACTACTCAAAGCAAAAATAAAAAGACTTCTAAGACGGTCAAATGGACGTCAAATTTAAGGTCGAAATTACTTTGTGACATTAAAATGGATGTCAAATTTAAGGTCATCATTAATTGTTTTTCCATAAACATTACAATCCTAGGCCTCCCTTCTACCCCCTACCCCCGACTTTCATTATAAGATGCATATTAACATAATTGTAGTATATTTATGTGCTTATTAATTATCAGTCCAAATTAGGCTCATATTGACGTGTGTTCCTTCTGCTATTCGACCTTCGATTTGATTCATGAGTGTTTCCTTTGGATAAGTTGTGACCATTTGTACAGTGCACACTTTCCTAACCTTTAATATAGACAATAATTTGCTTATATATTAGTCAAATACTACGAATTTTGGGTTCGTACTTGAGGTGCAAAATTTAACATAAACGAGTTAGCTAGAAATATTGTATGATATCATAAACTAAGGGTTCCACCCCAATTTTGAGGTTTAAAAAGGGAGGCAATGGGGTTTATCTTTGTGTGGGTCTTGCCTCACCTATTAAAAAGGGGATCTCACTCTATCCATTATTTATAATAAAAAATGGAGTATGATAATATAATATTGTATATTAATGGGTTCCACTTCCCTCTTTATGTTAAAAAAGAAGGAACTAGAGTCTTCACTTGGGTCTCATCCGACCCATTATTCAAAAATAAATGGAGTCTTCATGTGGTTTTATCCCAACCCATTATTAGTCTCTGCCGAAGGCAATGTATTATAACAATTAGTTTTTCTTAAGCAAGCTTGATTAGTTAATATTAGTCCTTTCCAAAGACAAGGTACCATAGGCATCTGTTTTGCTTAATCGGGCCCAACTATTTTTTAAACTACTTCATACTTTTAAGCAATCAAAACCTAGTATTTTTTGTATGTTGAATTTCGTATGTATCAAAGCTTGGAATTCCATGTATTTTTTAGCCAATAATATATAAGAATTCATTTATCTTCTTCTCTATTGGTTAACAAGTGGAAAACTATTTAAGCCTTATTGGGGAATATTACCTTCAATTAAATATAATAATCATTCACTACTTTCAATGTTAGTTTTGATTTTGTTGATTCACAAAACTTAATACTAATAAAATACAACATATATTGATAATTATGATGCGCCACACAACATACAATTTCTAAGCAATTCATATAACATGACATATCAATGTATATTTTTCAAAAAAAAAAAATCCTCAACCTCTATAAATAACTATGATTGACGTACAACATTGAACTACTAATACAAAATAACATATCAACCTATATTTTAAAAATATATACTACCAAATGACACCTCAACCTCTAGTAATATAAATGATATAACGTACCACATCGGTCTACTAAACAATATAAAGTAAAATGACATATCAACCTTTATTTTAAAAATATTAAAATTACCAATAAACACCTCAACTTATACAACTAATTGTGATAATACCAAACAATTTAATACGACTACTAAGCCATGTTTTCAATATTTTAAAATCAGTTAACTTATTTTGTATGGGACCACCTCTAATAACATATATTGTATATCATATGTTTTCATTAACATCATATCTCTAATTCTACAACTATAGTTTATTGTTCATCCTAGAAAGCTCTAAATTGTATTTGTTATGCAATTAATTTTTTCGTACTCAAATATGCCCATTTTTATTGTTGTTCAATTAACTTTTCTTCATGCTATATACACATAAAATTAATCATTATTAATTTCAATAATATTTCCCTCCCCTAATGTTATCAACACTCATCATATATGCTAACCTTACTCATCCCATCACACTAACCTTCTAATTAATCCTATTTAGCACTAACTTAATCCCACCAACATTTTTTAGGAATTTTATAATCCTACCTAACCTACCTACCCTCACTAACTAGCCATTCCTACAAATCCCTCCACCTAACCCTCATTATCCTATTCTAATATCATATTATCAACTAACCAAACTCTAGAGCTTTCTAAATCTAGAATTCTCCACCACATTTAAATGAATTTTGAATTCATTGAAATCTCTCTCAACATCTAGAATCCTTCGCTTCACCCTTAACCATTGATACCAATCCAACATGTCTCTATCCTAGTCATTAAATCCTCTAACTTTCAACTATAAATTCACCTCTCCACCGAAACCATCAAACAATCTATAACAAGGTGCTGCCAAAATATTATTAGATTGTCAAAAAGTCATTCACAAGGAAGTAACCAACAAGAAATCTTGGGCATATAGGTTATCAACAATTGGTGTAATTGATTATCAAGGTAAAGTGATGGTAACCCTTTTTCTTAAATCTGATTACCTTTTATTTGCATTGCTCTATTGCCCAATTGGAGGAGTGTGAACTAACTTTAGGAAAGGAATTTTGATTGTTCACTCATGATTTCTAATTTGTTGGATTGAAAGTTGAAATATTACACACATTTTTGGCATGCCTGGTGGGAATCCCACATGCACTAAAATGTTACCTTCTCAATATTAGGACCTCACAAACATAAATTGAAGAAATAAGACTCTAAAGGGCACAATATGTAGAGAAATTTTGAATTCTTAATGATATTTATGTCGCACTATACAACTTCGTTATCACAACTAATAACTTCATAATCGCTAAAAATAATGTCATAATCATGTAAGCTTCATCGTTCCTTTTTACTGTTGACATATATAATAGACAATTTCGAATTTCCTCTTAATTACATCATAATTGATGGGACAACATCGAATTCATTTTATACCTTGTCGTATTTGGATAGACCACATTTTCATTGTTGCGTATCATGATGTAATTAAATTAGGAATTTTTTTTGGTGCCCAAAGGTATAGCACTATGTTTTGTGTAATTCTAATTATCTGTTCCATCTAAGTAAATTTTACATTTGGTAGATTATCATCTTAGCTAAAATAATAATTTAAATTGTTAATTTCCATTTCCTAACAAAAACTTGTATCACCATAATAGCTCATAACCACGTTATGATTGTTCTAACTGCATCGTGATCACATATAGAAGCTTCATTTTTGATAATTATTAGTTTGTGCTAGAAACAATGTCGTGATTACCAGGAACTCATCATGATTATTACTAATAATGTCATGTTTACAAGACCAAATCATAATCGATATTGTTGAAGTCGTAATCAATTTGTGTCACATCATATTTGTGTCCATGTAGGTTCAGAGAACTCAAAGTAAATTTAACTAAAAATAAAACTACTAACCCTTAGTGTTGCAGGTCCGATCGGTCAATGAGTCAATATAAAAATAATTATTTTTCCATATATTTCTTACTTTGTATGTTTAATTTTGTACATTCTCACATTTTTTGTGTGTTTTTTTGCAACTCAGAACTAAGTTGTGTATTATCTCTCCTTGCACTACTTAGGTGGTCTTGGAGAATAAAAACAACGTAGTTTCCATCCCCTTTTCCTTTTTTAGGGGTAACATGACGTGGAATTTATCTCCATGAACTTACCATAGTCTTAGGAGTTTTGTGACGTGGATTTCATCACCATGTACAAAGACACACCGTGTTTTGGTGGGGTATATAAATTCAAAGACAACTATCATTATTAGCTAAGTGTTTTCTTGTTTTAAGAGAAACGTGAAGTGAGGGGATTCCACATCCCAATACCCAAGCCCCAAACAACATCCTTGTAGCATGGACTTGGGCCCCACGTACTACAAGATATATAGGGAATGCACCTAAATAGCCTTGTGTAGCCTAGCGTAAGACCCTTCAACCTCAAACAACTAGTAGTTCAGGGAACACATCACTCCTGAAGTAATTTACTCCATACCACATAAAGTAAGGGTTGGAGGACTGATCTAGTCACTACTTTATGTGAGGTATATTAGTGGTCTAATAGTTGCATTATACACCCATATACTAAGTAGATAGTATAGGGCTTGTGGATTGATGTTCTTTTATTTGTGTGTTGTGGATGACCAGTGTGTTTGGAAAACTCACCATAAAACTATAATCCAACATATTTATCTCATCAATCTTAATCATTGTCTTAGTTACCCAATCATTCTTCAATCACCTAAATTTTCTTGCAGTCACCATATACCATCACACACACATTATAAACTATCTCCTCATCTCATTAACCTTACCTATTGAACAAACATTCTTGTACACATCATCCACTATCCATATTCAACTTAACACTTCACTAATCTAACTTATTTATCCTCACCTAAAAAATATCCATAATATATTCTTCATCATCTAATAATACTCATTTGTCATTTGATTTTTTTACAAACATATATATCTAATCCTAATCCCCATCATTTTTTTCATTTCATCTTATTAACTCTTCTTAGTCACCCCCACATCTATCGATTCCCAGTCTAATTCACCTTATCCACATGTTCTTTCAACCCATATACATATACATATATATACAAATATATATATACATATACATATACATATACATATACATATACATATACATATACATATACATACACACACACACACACACACACACACACACACACACACACACACACACACACACACACACACACACACACACACACACACACACACACACACACACACACACACACACACACACACACACACACATGTATGTATGTATGTATGTATGTATGTATGTATGTATGTATGTATGTATATGTATGCATGTATATATATATATATATATATACACACACACACACATGCATACATATACATACATACATACATACATACATACATACATACATACATACATACATACATACATACATACATACATACATACATACATACATACATACATATATATATATATATATATATATATATATATATATATATATATATATATATATATATATAATATATATATATATATATATATATATATATGTATGTATGTATGTATGTATGTATGTATGTATAGTGGGAATGTGGATCAGAACAAATATGATATGGTGTAGGATTGAAGTGTATATGTATATGTATGCATGTATATATATGTATCTGTAACTCTCTCAAATAGGACCACCTAGATAAGGACATGATTACCCGAGCGTTAGTGTCATGGAAAATTCTCTATTTCTAATCTTCTCAGGGACCGATCTTGTCTTCTTTCTTTCACTCATTGTTTCATCCACTTCATTGCAAGGTTCCTCTATCACACCTAAACCTACAAAACAAAAACCTAGCTACCCGCACAAGGATCAAGTAAACATTAGATGAAACAAACAATGCATATACTTGAGTTAGAATGACCTTGGCGGTCACCCCATATGATTTTCACTGAGTGTTGCATTATATTTAAAACTCTATGTAGTTCTAGTGTGTGTGATTGAATTGTGTCCCTTGAAGCTAGGTTACTGTTATCCAAAATTCACCCCCCAGGGTAATTTTTGATAACATGCATCAGATTATTCAGTCCCAGGAAAGTAGATTGATTCAAGGCCCAAAATCATGAAAATCAGCTAAGTCCTAGCTTAGGCAACACTTGGGACATCGGGACGCGCAGGGCGCGAAAAGCCGAACCGACCGAAAAAATGAAGCAAATTACCTAAGTCTTGTTTCGCTCGGTTTGGGATAGTTGGGACAAAGGTACGCGCGGGATGCAGATCGGCCGGTTTGGCGCAAGTCAGTCCATTTCGGGCGGTTTGGAGAGATTTGTCCCAGACAGTCCGGGATAGTTGGGACAAATGTATGCGGAGGACGCGAACCGGCTGGTTCGGCCGAAACAGAGGACTTTCGTTTGGGATATCCAGGCCAAAAGTACGCGGGGGACGCGAAAAGTCGAAAGAGCCGAGAGCCAATGGAATTTCACCACGTGTCTTCACCGCAAAGAGGGATAAGGAAGCCCAAATCGGGCGGTTCAGAGATTTTTGTCCCAGTCAGTTTGGGACAGCCGGGCCAAAGGTACGCGAGGGACGCGAAAAGATAAGGAGGCCCATGGACGAATCAGAACAGGACACGTGTCCTAAGGCGGGGGAGTTCGGAGCCAGGGAAAGACTTAGGAAAATTTGACAAAAGTCTTGGGCCAAAAAAATTAAAAGACAAGGATGACCCCGCGCCCCTGTCCTCTAACCAGATCACGCCACGTGTCCCAAGTGGTGGGGGCGCGGGGAAAAAATGGAAAATTTTCCAAAGTTATAAAAAGTCAAAATTTTCAAAGGAAACCCGCAGAAAGGGAAGGAAAGAGAATTTATCATCCAATCAGCGCCCGAAACGTGTCATCCAGTTGGCAGAGCGCGGGAAAAAAAAATTCAAAATCCGTTTTTTGCCTGTTTTTGCCCTAAAATCTTCAGATCGCCATAAATTTCGATCCAGAGCTCGGATTTTCACGTTCTTTATATCAATGGAAAGCTGGTGAGATTCTCTGCATGATTTAGGGTCAATCTTGCATTTTGGTTCAGTTTGGAGAGAGAAAATCAAGAAACATCTCTGGCGCGTAGTAATGGCCAGAACTGATGTTTCAACAACCAGTTTTAATGCACATGGGTCGCATTCTTCTTCAACCTGGCCAGAACTGACGTTTCAACAACCAGTTTTAATGCACATGGGTCGAATTCTTCTTCAACATGGCCAGAAGTGATGTTTCAACCACCAATTTTAATGAAGAATGCATTTTGGTCAATGGTTGGACTGCTTGCACGTTTTCCTACGTTTTCTCTCTCCTGGGCTCGACCCATGCATTGTAAAAAGCCAGATTTGGATAATTTTTTGAAGTAGTGGTTCATCTTTTCAACTTTTCCCTCCCTTCTTTTCTTCTCCAGGGTTGAAAATGGAGTTCGAACCTCCTCCCCTTCTCTGTAATGGCATTTTTGCCTTTTACCATTGAAATGATGTTCTGTGCAAACTTCTAAAGCAACAAAAACGTGTTTTGTGATGCATCTGTCCATCCTTGCTTATTTTCTTCTTGCCTCTCTTCATTACAGGTATTTGTGCATGTTTGAATGTTCATTGCAGGTTTGGAGCTGTGTTCATGGAGTTTTGGGACATTTTCTGTGTGAAATCTATCCTTGGGCCTGTGATGCATCTGTCCATCCTTCCCATCGCTCACCTCTCCTTGTTCCATGGCAGTTTTGATAGATGTTCAACATTTTCCTTCTCTGGTGTATCACCGTTTTAGTGTAGGCTCTGTTTTTCCCTTTTCTCTCTCTCTGTGTCTCCTTGGCATGGTTAGATTAGGTTTAGATTAGCTTGTCTGCACTGGAATAGCTTGTGGCAGGTAGTTTAGGAAGAGGAACGAACCTTCTCTGGAGATTCCTTTCTCATCTTTACAAGTCCCACACTTGGAGAAAGGATTCCATGTTGTGCAATCACACTGGATGCTAGCATGATCAACCTAGAAATCTGATCAACATCCAGGGGTGCTGTGATTCTGCACTAACCATTTTGGCACGCCCGGTGGGACCTTAGAGGTCTTCCACTTCATCTTTTGCAGGTTGGTGTGTTCCTGTGAAGATTTCAGCCTTTGGAGGCACTTGCAAACACATCTGGCGACTCCATCTGATCAACAACCCATTTCTGAAGTTGCAAACCTGTTTTTCATCCATTCCCATCCATTCTTCTTTCCATCCCTTTCATTCTTTTCCATTCCATGAAGTTGTGCAATCATGACTTCATTTCCATCATGGAATTCACATTTTCAACAACAACAGCAGTATATTCCACCTCCAACATGTTTTACAACTCTTTCAGATCAACATTTTGAGCAAATTCAAGATCAGCATACATACCCATATGAGCAGCAGTGCCAAAATCAGTTTGGCTATGGAGCTTTCCAAGAGTAAGAGTATGCATATAATGAAGACAATCAGATGCAAGATGCTGGTCTATTGGAGAAAATCCAAAAGATGGAGGTAAAGATGGTGCAGTCCAGAGCAACAGCTCAAATGAGAGCTTTCAGAATTGGTTATAGGACTCCTTGTCCATGGGGAGGCCATTTTCCAAGACACTTCAGCCCTCAGGAGAAGCTGAACTTCATGATGAAGATGCTGCCCCAACTTACACAATGGACAGCAGAAATAGAGGCCTATACACTTGGTGTTGAACAACCTTGTCAATGGGTAAGTTCTACACCATCATCTAGTTTTTCTCTTCCCATTACTCAAGCAACACCATCTCATTTGGAATTACAAATTCTAAACTCCCCATCTGCTGTCCCAAATGTTGATCCCATGTCTCCACCTCTCAGTTTTCCACCACACCTCAATTCTTCTTTCCTTTTTCCTTCCAAACAGTCATCCCCTCCACAAGAGCTAAAATAAATATGCTCTCCCCCAAAGAAACAAGAGGTTTCACCTCCTCTACCACCACAAAAAATTGCCAAATCAATTGAGTTACAACCCATCCCTCCTCTTGCATTCCCAATTCCATGTGGGGAAGAAGAAATTGCAAAAATCAGCCATGAAGGACAACAAGAAGAGGAGCCCAACAGAAAAGAAATGACAGACATTTTGAGGGTTTGGGCTGCCAAATTTGGGATGACAAAGATCCCCTTGATGGTTAAACCTACAGAAGAGGCTAAGGTTGAACAAATGGTGGTTGAGACTGATTTTTTGGCAGCAGAAGAAGAGCAAAAAGAAGAAGCAGATCAATAGTCAGTTTGCTCAGAAAGTAGTGTCCATGTTGGCACTCCATTTGAAGGGAATGCTGATTCAATTCAAGCTGCACAATCAGCCATAAAGGAAGAAAGCTCAGAAGAAGATCTTGCAGTCCCAACTTGTCCTCTAGAGCTGCAGATTGAAGAGTTTGACTTGACAAACTTCATGTTGGAGGAAGAGTTCAATCAAGAGCAAGATTGTCTTCAAACATTGGAGGAAGGAGAAGCTGCTCCAGATCCAAAAGAAAAGGAGCACATTCTAGTTGTGGAGGAGAAAATTACAGATCCAAGGGCTTTGAGCACAAAGCAGGCTACAGGAGAACCTTCAGTTCTTCTTTCTACTTCACCTCTCTCAATTTCTAGTACTGAAGAGGAGTTTGATCTCACAAACTCAATGTTGGAGGGTGAAAGAAACCATGGTGGTCAAGTTGCAGATCAAGAAGACACCATGGAGGAAGTTGAGCATTTTCAGCAGGACAGCCATGAGGCAGTTTATTTGTCAGATCTGGAGGATTGTTTTGATGGAGAAGAGCCGATTGAGTTTCCACCATTCTCTCTTTCATCATCCACATTCCAAACACTTGAGTCTGCTGTCATGAAGGAGAACATTCATTTGCAGCAGCCTGTATCTTATAGTAGCTCTTTGGAACCAAGATTGGAAGATTTTAAAATTTCATGTTCTTCATTGGAGGAAGAGAAATGACAGAAGAATTTCACCATTTCTTCCACACCATCCATTCAGGAGGGTCTACAAGAGAACTCCATTCTTGGAGTTGAAAATAAGAATTATGGGCATACTCAATGGATCAGACCTTGCCTAATAAGGTATTTGAATTCATTGGAGTCAAAGGAGAAGTCACAACCAGTCATGCTTGCTTTTGAGCATGAGGGTGAGCTACAAAGTACCAAGGATCAGCTGTCATACCTCTTCAATCCAAATGCAGAGCAACTAAAAGAGGTATTGAATTTGCCTTCAGCTGATACCTTGATGATTTGGGTGGAAGACCAACTTCTTGTTGATTTTCCACTCATCCTAACAGCCATGATCAACTCCAAATCAATTGCATGGCTGCCACTTTCGAGAAAGGGAAGCTATTTCTCACAACCAATTGCAGGGTTTGTTTAGCTTGCCTTTGCTTCCAGTTAGAGTAGAGTAGGTAGGTTTGCTTTTAGCAGAAGAAGTGCTTGTGCACACTCTGCATGTTCCATTTGGAGCATGTATGATTTTCAGCTCTGTACATAGTTTTTGTGGTGCTGGTTTTGCTCTTGCACAGTCCATTTCAGTGGCATTTTGGTGAGAACGACTCCATTCCAGTGGGATTCAAGCGGTTCAGAGGGAAGTTTTCAAATTTCAGATCAGTTTTCAGGCTACTACTCATGACTCCATGCCCAATGGATTGCTTTAGGCTACTGATCATTCATCTAGCAGGTAGATGACCCCGTTGAGTCGCTAAAACTGTTATCCAAAATTCACCCCCCCAGGGTAATTTTTGATAACATGCATCAGATTATTCAGTCCTAGGAAAGTAGATTGATTCAAGGCCCAAAAACATGAAAATCGGCTAAGTCCTAGCTCAGGCAGCACTTGGGACAGTTGGGACATTAGGACACGCGGGGCGCGAAAATCCGAACCGGCCAACAAAATGAAGCAAATTGCCTAAGTCTTGTTTCGCTTGGTTTGGGACAGTTGGGACAAAGGTACGCGCAGGACGAGGATCGGCTGGTTTGGCACAAGTCAATCCATTTCAGGCAGTTCGGAGAGATTTGTCCCAGGCAGTCCGGGACAGTTGGGACAAATGTACACGGAGGACGCGAACCGGCCGGTTCGGCCGAAACAGAGGACTTTCGTTTGGGACATCCGGGCCAAAAGTACGCGGGGGACGCGAAAAGCCAAAAGAGCCGAGAGCCAACGGAATTTCACCACGTGTCTTCATCGCAAAGAGGGACAAGGAAGCCTGAATCGGGTGGTTCGGAGATTTTTGTCGCAGGCAGTTTGGGACAGTCGGGCCAAAGGTACGCGAGGGACGCGAAGGACGTAAAAAGACAAGGAGGCCCGCGGACGAATTAGAACAGGACACGTGTCCTAATACGGGGGAGTTCGGAGCCAGGGAAAGACTTAGGAAAATTTGACAAAAGTCTTGGGCCAAAAAAATTAAAAGACAAGGATGACCCCGCACCCCTATCCTCTAACCAGATCACGCCATGTGTCCCAAGTGGCGGGGGCGCGGGGAAAAAATGGAAAATTTTCCAAAGTTATAAAAAGTCAAAATTTTCAAAGGAAAACCCACGGAAAGGGAAGGAAAGAGAATTTATCATCCAATCAGCGCCCGACACGTGTCATCCAGTTGGCAGAGCGCGGGAAAAAAAAAATCAAAATCCGTTTTTTGCCTGTTTTTTCCCTAAAATCTTCATATCACCATAACTTTCGATCTAGAGCTCAGATTTTCACGTTCTTTATATCAATGGAAAGCTGGTGAGATTCTCTGCATGATTCCGGGGTCAATATTGAATTTTGGTTCAGTTTGGAGAGAGAAAATCAAGAAACATATCTGGCACGTAGTAATGGCCAGAACTAACGTTTCAATAACCAGTTTTAATGCACATGGGTCACATTCTTCTTCAACCTGGCCAGAACTAACGTTTCAACAACCAGTTTTAATGCACATGGGTCTCATTCTTCTTCAGCATGGCCAGAACTGATGTTTCAAACACCGATTTTAATGAAGAATGCGTTTTGGTCAATGGTTGGGCTGCTTGCATGTTTTCCTACGTTTTCTCTCTCCTGGGCTCGACCCATGCATTGTAAAAAGCCAGATTTGGATCATTTTTTGAAGTAGTGGTTCATCTTTTCAACTTTTCCCTCCCTTCTTTTCTTCTCCAGGGTTGAAAATGGAGTTTGAACCTCCTCCCCTTCTTTGTAATGGTGTTTTTGCCTTTTACCATTGAAATGATGTTCTGTGCAAACTTCTGAAGCAAAAAAAACGTGTTTCGTGATGCATCTGTCCATCCTTGCTTGTTTTCTTCTTGCCTCTCTTCATTACAGGTATTTTTGCACGTTTGAATGTTCATTGTAGGTTTGGAGCTGTGTTCATGGAGTTTTGGGACATTTTCTGTGTGAAATCTATCCTTGGGCTTGTGATGCATCTGTCCATCCTTCCCATCGCTCACCTCTCCTTGTTCCATGGCAGTTTTGATAGATGTTCAACATTTTCCTTCTCTGGTGTATCACTGTTTTAGTGTAGGCTCTGTTTTTCCCTTTTCTCTCTCTCTCTGTGTCTCCTTGGCATGGTTAGATTAGGTTTAGATTAGCTTGTCTGCACTGGAATAGCTTGTGGCAGGTAGTTTAGGAAGAGGAACCAGCCTTCTCTGGAGATTCCTTTCTCATCTTTACAAGTCCCACACTTGGAGAAAGGATTCCATGTTGTGCAATCACATTGGATGCTAGCATGATCAACCTAGAAATCTAATCAACATCTAGGGGTGCTGTGATTCTGCACTAACAGTTACCCTTGTGTCAGTCACACCAAGACAGGGGGATACAACTACTTTACCCCCAAGACAAAATGTGTGAGATGAAATTCAGAAATAACCCCTCCTATGTAGTGAATAATGCAACCCAAATACAGTCCTTGAAATGTTACTCTTTGCCCAAGTAGTCGGTAGTAAATAATAGCCTAAGTTGGCCAACCCTTCGTAATTGTAAGTTATGTATATAGATGACTTCCTTATTTGAATTTTGAAGATTAGTGACACAAAGTTCGACCCAAAGAATTAGAATAAACCCAAAGTTAAGTACCAAATGTTAATTTAGAAAACAAAAAACAATGGATAAAAGCACCCAGAAGGGATACTAGTGCCCGAACGGTAGTGTCCTTATTAGGGACCCCAAAACCAAGAAAAACAAACAAAAACAAAGACAAAGACAAAGATCCATGTGACCTGACCAAAACTATGTAAATCCAAGAAGTATAAGACCATATCACAATCAAAACCAATCAAATCAATAGAAGGACTAGTAAAAATGTGTCACCAATGTCTAATCTTCGTACTCAGAAATCATGTATACAACAATATACTAAAGGCATGATGTAATAGTAATAAGTGCATAATTTTGTGTCTACATTTCCCCCTCTTAATGCTATTTGGATGAAATTCAATAGTATAAAGGATATATGAAGAACATGTTGGTGCCTGATTTTGTCTTGTTAAAATATTGATACAATTTGTGAGGTTCTCTTAAGTATGTCAAAATAATTGTTATCCTAAATTCACCCCCAGGTTAATTTAGATAAATCATCATTAATGGACTTAACAATTAAATTTTTGGGACTTGCAAGTGGCTATCAAATTCAGCCCTAGAGATCATAAGAGAAAGACAACGCATGATGGCTCGATTGAGTTAATCTTCATGCATGGCAAGATGGCGAGCTGTGACAAGCCAAGCTAGTCAATTTTTCCTGTGAGCCAGAATCGAGTTGGATGATGTTCGAGTTGTAGAGATAGATGGACGACTTAGTTCCGAGTGGGGAGGATTAAGCAGTGCATGGATGGATGGGTGTTAGATGGTTGTCCAACCCTCCTTAGATGGATGACCGTCCAACCCCCCCAGGTTGGACAAAAGAGACAGATAGGTGGCTTGGCGGGCTCAAGTGTTCGAGGCGGTGAAGGAAAATGATGAGGATGGAAGGGTATCTCGCTGACATGACAGGTTGGTTGGTGGTTGGACGATAGGGTTAGAAGACTGTCCAAGCCCCTGGTTAAACAGTAGGGTTAGATGACCGTCCAACCCCCCTAGTTGGATGACAGGGTTAGGTGGCCATCCAACCCCATTGGTTGGACCGCTGGGTTGGACGAACCATGGGTTGAATGACCATCCAACCCTAGGTATGACACATAATGGATGACCGTCCAACCCCAGGTTGAACAACCACGAGGATGGTTGGGTGACACATGATATGGTGAAGGGTTGGACAACCGTCCAACCCCATCAGTGGTATGGTCAGAGAAATATTGTCGTCCAATCCCTCAAGTTGGACAACCCACGATGTAAGGATGGTGGTCCATAGGTTGGATGGATGCCCCAAGAATGTACAACCTATAGGTTAGAAGGTCATCCAATCCCCAAGGTTGGATGATAAATGAGGTTAGACGGCCTACTCACAATTCGTATGAATCATGGTTAGACGACCGTCTAACTCGAATATAAAAGATAGCTCAAGGGTCAACTAGTCGTTCACTCAATGAAGGTGGTACATCCCTCTACATTTGGACAGACGTCTAACCCAACTAGGATGGACATCTTGCGGATCACTGATCAAGTAAAGGTAGGTGGGTGAATGACAACTCAACAATCGACATTAATGCAGTATGACACTCACGTCTTTTCTGACAGAAGGTACCCTCGGGAAGTGATTTTTATGGCTGCCCATGCCACTTTAATGAGGGTAGGTGAAAAAATTTCCTATATAATGTAATCAACCCCCTCATTTTTAAGAGAGACATTCTGGGAGTTGGGGAAACTCTTGCAAAATTGTTTCTCAACTCTAATGAGCTATAAGCCTTCTCCTGCTCTTGGAAAGCGTATTTATGCCTTTGAGCATCAATGTAAATGGTTTATGCATGTTTTGGAGCAATAAATTTGTGTTTTTGTGGTGTTTTCCATCCCTTTCTCATGTTATATTGTATCCATATGCCTCTCCATTTCGTAGTTGTTTTTCTGTGCATGTATTTCACATTTACAGGTGCAGGGTGTTGTGTTTCATGGAGGTTTGATGGCGAGTTGAGATTCGGGTCTATGTCAATGTTGTTTTGACCTCTCCCAGCTCGAGTTTCCCTATTCTTTCTCCCTCAGCAAAATATCTCACCCATTTTCTTAGTGCTATCACCTCTTAGTGTAGGATTTCCCTTTTATACACTTTCTCTCTCCTTGTCTCCTTGGAAGTTTTAGGATAGGTGTAGTTAGGTGTATTTTCTGCATCAAGAGTATTTCAACATTAGGATTAGGTAGAGGAAGCTGACCTTCTTCGAAGGACCATCTCAAGTTCGCAAGTCCCACAACTTGAGAGATGGTCCCATGTTAGTAGAATTACACTGATTTCCCCACACATGTAGGAAAAATTGGAGGGTGTTATAATTTTGTGATAACATTTTTGGCATGCCTGCTGGGAAAAGTAGGTGAAAGCTCTACATTTCACAAGTGTTCCAATGTAGACCTTAGTTAGAATAATTTTTGTAGGTGTGTAGTTCAACATCTGAAGAAGACTTCATATTTGAAAGTTGGTGTGTTCTTGTCAGAATTTCAACCTTTGGAGGCACATGCTCAAACACATCTGGTGACTCCATCTGGTCAACAACCCATTCTCTGAGTTGCAAACCTTCCTCTTTTCCATCCATTTCCATTTTTCTATCCACCTCTCTCCATTTTATTCTATTCCATGAAGTTGTGCAATCAGGACTTCATTCCCACAATGGAATTCGTACATGTAGCAACAATAATGCCATTCAGACATACCTCCACACTTGCAACATATATTTTCAGATTTCTATCAACTGCCTATGAAATCATACTACGATGAAAGTCAGCAATGGGCATACCCTAATGAGCAGAATGCAGAACATTTTGGTTACCCAACAAACTATGGATATTTTTAAGAGCAGGGGTACACAAATTTCAGAAGGTATCTAACACTTAAATGTCTTGAGTTGCAAAGGAAGGTTCAGGAGTTGGAGTATCACATAGACTAATTTAGGATTAAGGAGATGGCAAAGACAACCCAGATCAACTTCAAATTTCCATACCCTTGGAATGGCATCATACCATGTGAGTTGGACCCTCAACAAGAGCTCTGTTGGATGAAATACATTATGCTTTGGGTTGAAGAATGGATCAGAATGAGGGAGGCCTATGAACGTAATGATAGTCATTCCTCTCAACAGGAAACCTTTGCACCATCTAGCAACCTTCCCCTTATGTCTCAAACCATGCACTTCCATCCTGAACCTTAGTTTCCAAGTCTCACACATGTTGCACCTATTGTAGAATCCACTTCTTCATCTTCCACTCTGACATCCCATCTTAGTTTCTCTGCCCTTTTCCCTTCCAAAGCCAAGTCCCCTCAACAGGAGAAGAATGAAAAACCTTCCCTCCCATCACCTAAACTAATGCAAAAATCAGTTGAACCCCAACCCAACCATCCTCTTTCATTCCTGAGTCGATGTTAGGAAGAAATCCAAAAATCCAGTCAAGAGGCACAACAAGAGAAGGATCCCATCAGAGACGAAATGACAACATTTTTTAGGAATTGGGCTACAAAATTAGGAATAGAAAAGATCCCATTGCTATTTAGACCTACAGAGGAGGTCACGGTTGGAAAAGAATAGGTGGTGAAATTTGATCTGGTTACAACAACAATAGAGCAAGAAGAAGCAAAAGAAGATCAACAATCGGTGTGTTCAAAATGTAATGTCCATAAGGGCACTCTATTTTCAAATATTATGGATCCATCACCAGTTGTAAAATCATAAAAGGAAGAGAAGGAAGCAACTCTAAATCCACAAGGAGAGGAGCACATAGGGTATACTAAGTTAGATTTGGAGATTCTGAATGAAGATGACATCATTGAGATCTTTTTACTCTCATTTGTAGGGTATGATTTAGTTGACGAACCTGTGATGGAGGAGGACATTCAAGAGAACCTCATTGCCCAGGATAGTCCTCAAGAAAAAAAACTAGAGGAGTTTGACTTGTCAAAATTCATATTGGAGGAAGAGGATAAATGTGTAGATCATATCTGTCTTCAAGCGGAAGAGGAACTCCCAAGTGGGTAGCAAGCTTTGACAAGTTACAGAAGCCCGCAAATTATTCCATCATATGCTTTAAGTGATCCTAAGAAGCTACATGTTGAGGAGGAGTTCCATGTGGGCAAGGAAGGAGAAGGAAACAAGGACGACAACATTGATAAACTAGTCATCAAAGGAGGGGATCAGTTGTTTATAGATACATAAGAAAGTCAAAATCAACATGCAAACAAATCCATTCAAGAAATTCTGTAAGGGAGCTTCATCATTGAGGTTGGAATTCAGAGCAGCGGGTAGATTCAATGAACCATAACATGCCCAATAAGGTACTTAGCTTCATTGGAGCCAAGGGAGGAGCCACCACCATTCATGGTTACTTATGAGCATGAGGAAGATATTCAACATGCCAAGGATCAACTGCAATGCCTCTTCAATCCAAATGTAGAGAAACTGAAAGAGTTATTTTTTGTGTTTCCAGTTGATACCTTAATGATGAGGGTGGGAAATAATCTTGTAGTTAGTTTTTCACTCATCCACATGGCCATGCTTATTGCAAAATTAGTTGCATGGTCCCAAGTTTTGAGGAAGGGAAGCTACTTCTCCTTGCAAGTGTCAGGATTTGTTTAAGCTTTCCATTCCTCTAGTTAAAGTAGGGTAGAGTAAGTTTACTTTCAACAGAAGAAGTTCTTATGCACACTTTGCATGCCCCACTTAGAGCATGCATGATGTTCTCCTTTGTACATAGTTTTTTTATCGGTGGTTTCTCTTACATAGTTCATCATGTTACTGGGGTGAAATGTCTTGTAATAAAGGGGTTCAATGTTGCAAGAAATAGTTGCTATCTTCAATTCAATCCAAATGTAGAGCAACTAAATCATATTGAGGGATAATTTCCAATGTTTTCATCTTTTGTGTCTCTCTAGATCAGTCACAACTGAGCCCTTATACCTCTTTTGCATCAAAAAATTAGTTGTAGGGGCACTTCTATCTTCTGCATTTCAACCAGGATGTGTTCATGAGGAAAATCATATTTTGGGGTAGCTTTCAAAAATACATCTATTAGCCCCAATAGATCAGTTACAGGTCCAAATTTCTCCATGCCTTTTCCTTGGTCAAATTTTCAATTTTGGGGACATTTTTACAGGTTTAATCAAGAATCCTAAAACTAGCTTTAAGAGCATGAAAAGGAGGTTTCAGTTTGATGTTAAGTTCATGTGGATATGGGGGTGAATTTTAAAAATAACATATCAGTTTTGTAAGTTTGGGCTTGAATCCATGCCCAATGGATGCTTTAAGGCAGATGTCCCAGTGAGGTCGCCAAATTACTATCCCAAATTCACCCCCAGGTTACTTTGGATAACTCATCATTAATGGAATTAAAAATTCAAATTTTTGGACGTGTGAATGACCATCAAATTCATCCCTAGAGATCATAAGAGAAAGATAACTCAACAAGCCAAGCTAGGTGGTTTTTCTGGTGAGCCGGAATCGAGCTAGATGATGGCCAAGTTATAGAGACAGATGGATGAGTTAGTGCCGAGTCGGGAGGATTAAGTAGCACAAGGTTGGAGGGGTGTTAGATGGCCATCCAACCCTCCTTAGATGGATGGTTTTCCATCCCACAGGGTTGGACGGGTGACAGTTGGCCATCCAAACCCTCCAGGTTGGATGACAATGACAAATAGGTGTCTTGGCGGGCTCTAGTTTTTGAGGTGGTAAAGGACAATGACGAGGATGGACAGGTGGCTCGCTGGCACAACAGTTTGGCCGGTGGTTGGATAAAAGGGTTAGATGACCATCCAACCCCCTTGGTTAGATGACTGGGTTGGATGACCCATGGGTTGGATGACCATACAACCCCAGGTACGGTACATAATGGACATCCACAAGGATGATCATCTGGGACATGGTACGGTGAAGGGTTAGATGACCATCCAACCCCATCAGTGGATGTTAGAGAAATATGGCTGTCCAACCCCTAAAGTTAGATGGCCCATGATATAAGGATGGTGATCCACAGGTTGGATGGATGCCCTAATAATTTATGACCTATATGTTGGACAAAAAATGAGGTTAGTTAACCTCCTCAAAATTCGTATGGATCATGGTTAGATGACCATCTAACCCGAATATAAAAGATAGCTCACGGGCCAGCCAGTCCCTCTCTCAATGAAGGTGGTACAAAATTATACAGTTGGATGAACGTCTAACCTAACTAGGATGGACGTCTTGCAGATCACTGATCAAGTAAAGGTAGGTGCATGAATGAAAACTTAACAACTGTCATTAATGCAGTATGACACTCATGTCTTTTCTGACAAAAGGAACGCTCGGGAAATGATTTATATGGCTGCCCATACCTCTTTAATGAGGGTAGGTGACAAAATTTCCTATATAATGTAATCGACCCCCTCATTTTTAAGAGAGACATTCTGGGACATGGGGAAACTCTTGCAAAATTGTTTCTCAACTCCAGTGAGCTGTAAGCCTTCTCCTGCTCTTGACAAACATATTTATGCCTATGAGTATCAATTTAAATGGTTTGTGAATGTTTTGGAGCAATAAATTCATGTTTTCTTTCCCTTTCTCATGTTTTATTTTATCTCCGTGCCTCTCTATTTCGTAGTTATTTTTCTGTGCATGTAATTAACATTTGCAAGTGCAGGGTGTTCTGTTTCATGGAGGTTTGATGGCGAGTTGAGATTCAGGTATGTGTCACTGTTGTTTTGACCTCTCCCAGCTCAAGTTTCCCTCTTCTTCGTCCCTCAATAGAATATCTCGCCCCCTTTCTTGGTGCTATCACCTCTTTAGTGTAGGATTTCCCTTTTATGCACTTTCTCTCTCCTTGTCTCCTTGGAAGTTTTAGGATATGTGTAGCTATGTGTCTTTTCTACATTAGGAGTAGTTTAGGATTAGGATTAAGTAGAGGAAGCTGACCTTCTCCGGAGGTCCATCTCAAGTTCGCAAGTCCCACAACTTGAGAGATGATCCCATGTTAGCATAATTACACCGACTGGCCCACACATGCAAGACAAATTAGGGGATGTTGTAATTTTGCAATAACAATAACCTTAACATTTTCCTCATTGTTATTTTACTTTGAAAATTACTTGGTGGTGTCCTATTCCTCAAAGTCATATTTATGTCATACTTCAACCCTGTAATGTGGATTTGCACTTACATCTTAAATTTCCCTTTGGTTTTTATGATTCTATAGATTTATAATATTCCACAGTTTTAAACAACATTGTTACATGAATTAAAGAGAATGTAGTCTTTGGCAGGTTTTAAAGCAAAGCAAATAAGTCACAGAAGTTATTGGTTAATGTTTAAAGAGTTAAAAGACATACAATGTTAGAGTTACAAGTTTAATGGTGACAAGGAAATGATTTAAACCTTAACATTTCTATTGAACATTTGAATTGGAGCTACCATTTGAAGAACTTAGTGTTTTGTGGAGGGTGATCAAATTGCGGTGTCCTGCATGATCTACAAGGTAAGATATTCTGTAGAACAAAGGGGAAGAAAACAATGCTTCATGGACTTTGACAACATAGTGTTATGCGGAATTGGTTATTTCCGTGAAACAAAGTATGTAGCCTACTTAGGAGAAGCCATGATGTAAGAAAAGGGTTTTGTGAGGATACATAAAGCAAAGGAGAAAAAGTTAGGATGTGACAAATTTGAAAGCTACCAAACACTAAGTTAGTGTTATGCAGATCTTACAAGAAAAATCTGCAGAACAAAGAGATGGAAAAGGTTAGTGTTGTGTGGGTTTTTCAAGGTATAGTGTTCCATGGAACATTAAAAAGGACTTATAATAAAGGAGAATGGTTGCAAGTGAAAAATTACACGTAAAAAAGAAGCAAACCTTCTCGGCATAGAGGGAGAGCGTTAAACAAATTGTAGTAATTTATAGTTTTGTAACCTTGCATCCTTACAAGTTATAAACACTCCTTTACCCCCATAACCAATCAAAGTTGGACATGTGGTACTTTTAGGGAAATGCAAGGAGGAAATGTAGTTTCACATTTTACAATCTTGCAAAGTTGGGAACTGTAAAAATCATTCTCATGCCTAACACTAGACTGGTATTTTGGCCATAACTTTTAATGCAGAGGTCCATTTGACATGAGACCAAGTGCATTCGAAGATTATTTCAGATAAATTCAAAAAGGAATCAAATAAAAAAAATGGTGGAGATTTTTTAGAGATTTCAATTGTAGAAGTTTGGGGTGTTTTCAATTACTTTCATAAATGATATTGTTGGGCCCCTAGAATATTGGCCAAGTATGAAGGCACGTGGGATCCTAGTTATAGAAGGGTGTGCAAGGCAAAAGTGCGCAGGAGGAAGAGTTAAGAAGGCACATGGTTCGCATGGCGCATGAAAGGAGATTTGGGACTTAGCCGATTTATGCAACAAAGGCAGAACACATGAAAAACATGATTGATTGCGTGCAGATAAGATGCTAGCCTGAAAACAGGTGGCCCAGGAAAGAGCATGCCAACAATAGAATCTTCTAGAAGATCATCATGAGATGGAGTGGAGAGCTCAGGCCTAAAGGAACATGCTCGCTTGGAGGACCACGTTCGACACTTGGCGATGGGTCTGAGGGCATGACAAGGTGAGTTGGTAGCTAGGGAAAGTGATAAATACAAGTGCCTGCAGCAGGAAAATAGAGACTGAGACTGAGATAACAGACAGATGGGGATATAGAGATAGAGAAAGAGATATACAGAGAGAGAGAGATAACATGGGTGAAGCTCTGTAGGATTGCTGTGAGTGGAACTTTGATGTAGAAAGGAATCTCCTAGGCTTAGTATTGTAATTTCTTTTTCTTTTGGCATAGTTATACAAGCCTAGTGATGTGCATGACTGCGGTCTACCCTCTATGGCTATTTGTAATGAAACAATGAATACAATGAGGTTACTTGTTGCAAATATACATAGATATCAGTAGCTTTAATGTATATTTCGTTCATAGGAGTTCTCTTTCCTTGCATGCTATGAATGAATGATTGTATCTTTCTTTCCGTTATAATATATGTTATGGAGTCTGTTAAAACATTTGGTCTAAAGAAGATACAAGGATCTTGAGGCCGTTATGAGCCCTATGATTCTTGTATGTCTAAACTTCTTTCTTGAATACTCTTACACTAATCATAGATAAATGCTTCCCACTAAAACTCACATAAAAGAGAGACTCGGCACCCGTGTGTGCCTCAGGTGAGCGCTTAGCTTCTACTGGGTGATAGGCTGGTGCGCATGGGATTCCTTCCTTTTATAGTGGGAGTAAAATTGACTACATCTTGGTTCCATTGCCGGGACCTCTTTTCGAAGTTGTAGTGGGATATAACATGCATCATGATATGTGTAAAGAGTAATGATGGATTGATTAACATTGGAAAATGTTGAATCATGGTTTAAGAGCACGGAGGATGAATTTTCTTGGAGATTCAACATTGGAACTGAGTTCAATACATGTAGATGGGTAGAAGAGAATCTCTGCCATGATCTGTATGAGACTTTTTTCTGCTACTTCCTAGTAGAGTTATATGGATGGCTTTCAGCCTATGCATCTAGATCAAGTTGGCATTATGGATCACGGATATGGACCGAAGAAGACTACTAGAGGTTGCAGGATGTAGATTTGATGTGGACCCGTGCTATAGATCACTGGTGGGGAGGAGTACTAGCTAGCTACACTTTGGAATATGCCATTTCCATGTATTCTTGCCCAGATATTGCTGAGTTTACGTTTCTACGAGAACCTAGAGGAACATTTCTACGTGTTATTCCTCTAGCTATGGAGATATTGATTGTTACCATGAGTTTAGAGGCACTCCCAATGGTCGGCTAAGCCATTCTGAGCGCTGGGTAAGGAAGCTCAGGTGGAGGAAGATGACAGATGATACGACAGAAAGGGAGAGGGAAGAAAGATGGCTCAAGTATGGTGAAGCACATGAAAGGGAGATTACTAGGTGACACGAGCCTACTAGTGTGATGGATCTATGGAGATAGACGTTGTAGGAAGGAGTTGAGGTTCACGTAGAAGACGTGGAACCTAAGTAGTCTATGCTACCCCATCTTGGCAAGCACGTGAGGGAGACCCCTTCTGCTTCTGGTGAGATTTCATCGCATGGAGAAAGGAGAGTCGTTGGCACATATCTGAACCCACCTAGTGACTGAGCCCTGGCGCTTGGTTTTCCTGATCCAGGAGGAAGTATTGACCCAATTGAAACTAGTGAAAGAGATAGATCCGCACGTAGGAGGTATAATTTTTCAGTTCCTTCTTCTATGGCTGCATATATTCTAGTATTTGGAGGAGTTTTTGGATAAGGGGCAAGTGTAAAAGCTTTTGGTCTCGCATTAGGGAGTGGTGCAGGAAAAAGTAGCAGTAATAGGGTGCTATCACAGACTGTCGGTGCACAGTTCAGTGGGACCATGGGGGTGCTTGGCACAACTCCTACAGTCCCTATTGGACCCAGTGGTTCTGGTGGATCTGGTGGCTCTGGAGGTATAGGGCTAGGTGGACTTGGTGGATCAGGCGGTGGAGGAAGCATCGGCGGGAACCAAGGCTCTTGTTTAGGACAAGGACCCCAACCACCACCTTAGGTTTTCTTTGATATGTCTTTGAATTTAGCAGATTACAGGGGCATTGAGGATGCTACAAAAAATGTTCACAAGTGTGAATTGCTATGGTGCACGAAAGGTATCACAACCCCAGCACAAAAGTCTTGTCAATTTGCAACCACGTTGCAAGGGTGAGTGTATAGCTGGTATAGAAAGTATGACCCTCATCAAATGGTGGTGGATTACACTACCTTTAAGAATGCATTCTTGATAGAGTTCCACATTCTTGAGTTTGAGCAAAAAAGCATTAGGGCTTTGAAGGAGATATAACAAGGAATGGAAGAGAGTGTGCAGGAGTATGATGCACGCTTTAAGACTCTCTTGTCTAAATTATCATATGATATACATCCTTCTCAACATGCACAGTGGTTTTTTGGAGGATTGATCACCCCTTTTAGAAGGGCCTTGTCTCATAAGACTTTTATAGATCCGCGCGAAGCATTGGAGGCTGCATTACGCGCTGAAGCTATTGGTAGTATTGATACTAGCATTAGCCCGTTCTTGGAGGCTCATATTGCTGCTATGCATAAGTAGTTGGAAAGGCTATCTGCGAACTCGGTCCATGAGACTTGCAGTGGTTTATGGTGCACAGATTGTGAAATAGAGGGGCACGTTAAGGAAAATTGCCCCTAGAGGACGGTAAGCGCTATGACATTAGATTGTGAAATCTGTCACGGGGACCATGATGTAAGTAGATGTCCCTTGCTGCAGTGTGCGATCAGGAAGAATCTATCTTGTTATTGAAATATTTACACCTCCATGACCCATAATACTAAATACTATAGGCTCATTGATCAGATACATGAAGCCATTGATCATGGGGTGTGCCAAACCAGCATTTCTAGTGGTTCTAAAAATGATGATTTCTATTATGAAGAGTGTGTAGATGGAGGCACGCGTGGAAGAGGTTTTTGGGGAGGATTATGTGGACGAGGTAACCACGGAGGAAGGAGTGAGTTCCCGCAAGGAACATGTTTTAAATGTGGATCTCAGAACATTACAAGTATGAGTGCCCAGACTTGTTGCAATGCTCATGGTGCGGTAAGAAGCATAAGTATGAGGAGTGCCTAGAATTATTTGAGCATATGAATCAGTAGCACCGGAAGGAAAAAGGTGTTGCTATGGTCAACATCAAGAAAGAAGACATACAGTGGATGCCTCGAGTAACACGGGATGAAGGTTTGGAGCCTGTCTTGGTAAGAACAAGGGTAGAAGCCGCACACGCAAGGGAGATACCAAGATAGAAGAACATGGTTTTAAGGGAAGAGGTCGTTCATGGAAAGTATCCAGACCCCACACATAAAAAGGAGATATATAGGGACACCATGGATGTTATTTGAAGCTTGCAAGGGGAGATATAGTGTCTAAAGGAGCAATCCAGGAGGGAAGAACAAGGAAGGGGAATTAAGGTGTAGAAAGATGACCTGGATGAGGTCAAGGAGGTGTGAAAATTGCTAAGGCAGGAGAACATCATTCCTTTGCTAGGATCCTGGTTAAGAGAGAAGGTACCACGCATCAGAGAAGAGTGCGAGAGACAGGTCTTACACGTGAACCTTCCCCCTCACAGCCTCGACCATGACAAGGAGATTACATTGAATGCAATTGTAGATGGATGGCTCCTCAGCAATATACTCATTGACACTGGCGTGGAGGTTAATGTTTTGACACTGGTTGATGGGAAGTCAATGCCCTACATTGAACCATTGGGAGAAGAAGTTCTGGAAAAGATTTATGTGTGCTCAATCAGAGACCCTGAGATGGTACACCCTATTAACGGGGTTATCCATTTTGAATATGCTCAGTCAGTGAGTGATACCACTAGTATACCATGTGATAATTGGGTGCATGGGACTTACAAATTAATGGGACGAAAGTTGAGATGATCGGTGACCAAGGTAATAAAGGCACACATGATTCATCACCTTGGAGGAAAAGAACTACCCAAGTACTTTGGAGGAGCCTTCCCTGAGATCTTTCTGTAGGAGATAGAAGCTCAGTGGAAGAACGAGAAGGAACAGAGGGAGATGTTGAGTTACGTATTGCTCGGTACAACAACTTGCTGGTGGGCCACACATCAGGAGATCCTTTTAGAGTGGCGCGAGGTAATAATTTCTCTCTCTGTCAGATTTTCTAGAAGTAATATACCCACCATCATCAGGGAGTACCATGGGAAGGAGCCCACCTCTTTCCATATCCAGGAATGTGAACAGGTCTGGAGAGAAGGCGCAGAAGCCTTGCCACCATCCCTCTGGGTACACAAGCTGTATTCTACACTGCAAGGTTGTGCGCGTGCATGGTACATTCATTCAAAGACATGCTACCAGACAAGGAATTGGCAAGAGCTTGCAACTGATCTTATTAGAGCCTTTGAGTATCAGAGTACCAAACCATCAGTTGATAAGGCCTTGTAAGGTATCAAGTGCCTTACCATGGGGGATAGTGCTAGAATGGAAGATAGGTTGTTGGAATTATTAGGTGAACCAGGATTGGAGGTGTGTTTCGAAGAGATTGAAGAAACATAAGAGTTACAACTTGAGCACACGTGTTTGGAAAAGGAGAAGGGAAAGTTAGTATATGTGATCGATGGAGAGGAATCAAAAAGTTTAAATGTTAACCATTCTGTAGGGACGCACGAAGTTGTGGATAGTGCAGATGCCCACGCGCATGCTTACCATGAGCCGTTAAAGATAAAGAAAGTTAACATCGGTTTAGGAGAAGAACCTAAGGAAGCTATTGTTGGAGATTATTGGATGGAGAAGTATCAAAGATCATTGATCTGTTGCGCGAATTCAATGATTTATTCCCGCGCGGGTACAATGAGCTAAAAGGTGTTCACCATTCCTTGGGGGAGATGAGGATAAAATTGAAGGAAGGTGCACACCTAGTTAGAAAAAGGCCCTACTGGAAGAAACCCAACTTACTCGTGAAGGTTAAGGAGGAAATAGACAAGATGATAACTTCTGGGATCATTGAGGCAGTGGAAGAATCAAAATGGATAAGTTCGATGGTAATTAGCATCAAGAAGGATGGGAAGATTAGAATTTGTGTGGATTATAGGGAATTGAATGTAGTTTGTGTCATTGATCCATTTCTGACCCCCTTCATTGAAGAAATTTTGGAAGGAGTCGCTGGGTGCGAAATCTATTCCTTTACGGATGGATTTTTAGGATACCACCAAGTCTGTATTGCAAAGGAGGACCAGGAGAAGACAACTTTCGCCACCGAGTGGGGAATTTTTGCATATACGGTCATGCCCTTTGGGTTGAAGAATGCACCTGTTGTCTTTTCGTGCATAGTGGTGCAAGCATTCCAGGACTTCATTCATAAGTTTCTTTAGGTTTATGTGGATAATTGGACAGTATACAGTCTAGTTAAGGACCACTGTGACAACTTGAGATTAATGTTTGAAAGGTGTAGGGAGTTGAGGATATCCCTCAACATTAATAAGTGTGTGTTTGCTACACCCTTTGGGACTTTATTGGGGCATATCATATGTAAGGAGGGATTACTGGTAGATCCCGCTAAAGTTGCAGTTATTGTGGGGTTAAGGGAGCCTACTAGCTAGAGCGCAGTGCATGGATTCCTTGGGCATACGGTGTATTATAGAAAGTTCATTAAAGGATATGCCAAGATCACCACGTCATTAGAAGGGCTGCTTAGAAACAAAAGTACCTTCCATTAGGGAAAGGCGCAACAAAGGGTGTTTGATACATTAAAAGATAGGCTTATTACCTCACCTCTTTTACGATTTCCCTCTTGGGACAAGCCCTTCCACGTCCATGTAGATGCCTCAGGAACCACCATTGGAGCCATACTTACACAACTAGGTGAGGGGATTGTTGATCATCCTCTCTATTTTTCAAGCAGGAAGTTAACACCAGCATAGCAGAATTATACCACAACTGAGCATGAGGCATTGTCAATGATCTATGTGCTTTTCAAATTTAGATAGTATCTGCTGGCGACACCCTTTGTATTCTACATTGACCATATGGCATTAAAGTATTTAGTGAACAAGCCCATTCTTCAAGGGTGCATATGTCGATGGGTGTTGTTTTTTCAAGAGTTTGAATTCACCATTGTAGTGAAGCCCGGAAAAAGTAATTATGGACCTGATCATCTGTCAAGAATTGATTCAGGAGAGGATGTGCAAAGTATTGAGGAAGCAATGCTAGATGCACAACTGTTTAGATTGCGGCACGTGCACTTGGATTTGGAAGAGATTGCTATATTTTTAAAAGAAGGTGTGGCGCCGGATGGGATGAAGGCATGGGAAAAGAAGCAGTTGGCCATACGCACCATTCCCTACGTGTTGATTAGTGGAGACTTATACAATTTGGGACATGATGAAGTTTTGCATAGATGTGTGTTAGAGCATGAGCGAATGGCCATCATGGAGGAAGCACACAGAGGAAGTGTGGGTCGGCATTACGTAGGTGACGCCACCATGAACAAAATATTAATGGTAGGTTTATGGTGGGAAACCTTGTACAGAGATTATAGGGATTATTGTAAAGCATGTGACCACTATCAACACATTGACAAACTAGGAAGGAGGGATGAAATGCCTTTGCGTCCTATTCCTAGCGCGGAGCCTTTTGAAAAGTGGGTGATAGACTTTGTAGGACCTGTTACACCGGAAATGCATAGGACTGGGTTACATTATGTCATCACTTGCATAGATTATCTCACAAGGTGGGTAGAGGCAGCCCCAACTAAAGATTGCATAGCAGCAACAATGACAAGGTTCTTATGGGAGAACATTATCACAAGGTATGGATGCCCTTTGAGTTTGACCAGTGATAGGGGTACACATTTTCTGAATGAGACCGTGAGGATCCTACTATCTGAGTTCATGGTGGCTCATCATAAGACTACGCCCTATCACCCACAAGTAAATGGAACTGCAGAAGCATTTAACAAAATACTGAGTCATACCTTGACCATAATCTATGATGTTGGAAGAGAGGATTGGGATGACAAGGTATCAACAGTTTTATGGGCTTATAAGACTACGTATAAAAGACTAAATAAAGCCACACCTTTTCAATTGGTGTTTAGTGTGGAAGCTGTTTTACTGGTTGAATTTATGTTACCTTCTCTATGAATAGCACGTACAGGAGGATTAGTCGATGAACAAGCACTGGAAGAAATAATTGATGAACTAATGAAACTGGATGAGAGATGATCACTTGCCCATTGGAGCCAAACAATAGAAAAGGAAAAGAAAAAGGCTTGGCATGATTGCCATATTAGAAACAAGAAGTTTGAGGTTGGGCAGATGGTATTACTGTATGATTCTAGATTTCTGCGCCATCCTGGAAAGTTGAAAGTCCATTGGTTAGGTCCCTACACAATCTCGTACATCCTTGATTCAGGCGCGTGCCAGTTACAAGTGCTGGATGGAACGAAGTTTCCTGGACACTTCAATGGTAGTAGGCTGAAGCCCTACTATAAATAAGTCTTCTTGGTGTTTGTAAATAAGGCAGTTTTTCCAGTTAGTTTAGAAATTTTCCTTTATGCATTTTCCTTCCATTGTGTTTCCCTTTCGCGTTGTTGTTTTGTTTTGTGCCTTGGGTGCCGGTAACCTTATTTCTATTTTTGGAGAATTTATGAGGGCGCAGAGGAATGCGCATCGTTTAAGTGTGGGGTGGAGAAAAGTGAAGGAGAAAAGTGAAGAAGCACGTGATTAAAAGTACCAAGGAAGTTGTGTTGAAGAGCCTTGTTGAGTAGCCCAGTTGAAAGAGAGATGAAGAGAAAAGATAGAATGGTTGGTGCTAGGATAAAGCTACTTGTAGATCCCACGTACAAAGGAAAAGGAAGCGTAGTTAAAGTAACACGAGGTAGGAAAAAGTAAGAATCTGGATAGAAGAAGTGCCTTCGGCGCGTGTTGAGTGCGCATAAGAGTCTCTTGTCAGGTTGGTTTGCACGCCAGAAGGTTGGAGGCATTTTCACTCAGGAAGGGCGCATGAGTTAAAGAGGGTTTTCATGCAGGAAGGGCACGTGAGTGAAGGCGCTGAAGATGGGATTTGTTTTAAAAAGCCACATTAAATGAACAAAGTAAGGGGGTAGGTAAAGTAGCCTTTAATGACTAGAAAAAGGAAAAACTATAAATAGAGGGTCGGGGCACTCTCATTTTACTTTGTGAAAATGAAGAGTTGGAGATATAAGCAAGTGTTATCAGCTAGGGTTTTTCAGATTCGATCAAGTGGAAGATCTATGTGATTAAAAATGTGAAGAGCTAGTTTGAGATTGCAAACCAGAAGGAAGAAATTACATAGGCGTGGAAAGAAGTAAAAAGACGTTGTCTTATGAAGAATTTATCAAAGTTAGGGTTCAACAAACTAGGGCACGGGTTTAGAAGAATTGTATAGTGGATCGAAGATCGAAGGTTGGGAGAAGGAAAGCAGAGTAACAAGGAGAGGATTGGAGTGATAAAATTACCTTGACCATGACACCCAAGAAAGGAAAGGGAAAAGCTGAGGCTAAACAACCAGAACCCAAGGTAGATACAAATGAAGAATGGTATGCAGAGATGCAATACCCAGATAGAGTGATGATGGGGAAGGAATGGGAATCCCATTTAAGAAGCATACGGGTCAGTGACTATAATCACTGCACCTACACTATAGAGAAAGAAATGGCATTATAATTGGTACGCCCAACCAAAAAATGAACACCTGAAGGTTTGCTTATCTACAATGATGACGTAAAGGTCAAGCTAGTAAAGGTAGGGTTACTGCAACTCTATGAGTTGCCTTATTTTGGGAAGTCAGATCACTTGTACCAGTGGTTGATGTCTCGGGTGCATGAGGACTACTTCCACTTTGTTGGGTGCAAGATGCACGTGACTCCCCAGTTGATTTCATAGTTTACAGGCCTCATATGCGAGGGAGATAGCCTGGAAGATGACCTTGGCGACAAGGAGGCTATTCAAGAGACCGTCATAGAGTATGCCTACAAGAAAGGGTCGTGGTACTATGACATCTCAGACATCAAGGACCCCATTATGAAGATGGCCGTGTACTTGGTAACGAAGCTAAATGGCTAAGAAAGATGGACACAAGTCAACAAGCCATGGCTACATGTCTGCAGGAAGATTGCATAAGGGACTATATATAACTTATCTGCATACATTGCCAAGGAAATTGTAAAGTGCGTGAAGGAAAGGGACATGATCCTCTTTGTCAATGTCCTACTCACCATAGTGTTTACATAAATTGGAGTGGCGGATGCACCAGACAAGTTTGTGTGGGAGTACCCAGCTGAAGACCCTTCACCCGTGAAGAGGTTTGAAAAATATGCATGTGATACAATGACGGCTCCCCACAAAGCATGACTTGAAAAATGGTATACATGCTTGAGAAATGCATTCGGGGTGGAGTGGAGGATCCCTGAACAACTCCCAGCAGCCACACAGGGAGAAGCTGAGTTCATGGTGTACCAACACTACTGCTTGGGTAGGTTCAAACTTATTGACGAATCATGGAGCCCTTGGTGCAAATTGCCTTTCATGTTCACTGCCCAATACTTCCAAGCGGGAGTGAACAAATTTAAAGAATCAAAGAAGCTAAGGCTAGAGCTAGGAAAGTTGGACCAAGAGCATAGGGATATGAGGAAGAAACTAAACTACCCCAGAGGTAAGTGCGTGTACGTGGAGAAGTACGTGTCACATGAGATCCATATGACTAGGCCAATAACTCTCCCCATCATTAAAGGATCTGCAGCACGCGTATACATGCACATAAGGCCGAAATTTGAAAAGGGCACATGGTGGATGAGATATCAATACTTGAGGACCCCTTGGAAAAGAAGAGGCCATTGTCTAAGAAGAGATGCAGAGGAGAGGAAGGAGCACCAAGTGTGCCGACTGCTCAGACAGTGAGCATGCCTTCTACAAGTGCCAAGCCAAGCACCTATGTTCGGAGAAAGAAGTCTCTAGTAAAGGAGAAGATGCCAGAAGTAGAGGTGCCCGAACAACCCACCACCATGGAGGAGTCACAAGAGGAAGAAGAGAAGGCAGAATCTCCTGACCAAAAGACACCTCTCAGGAAGAAGCAGAGGGTGGATGAAGAAGTTGACTCGGAGGCAACCGAAAACTTGGAGAGATATTTGGGAGAAGGAGAGGATGAGAGTGAAGGAGGTGGTGATGAGGAGGAAGAGATAGAGAAAGACAAGGAACCTTTGGAACCTCATGTATTTAGTGTCTATGATTCAGAGGAAGAGAGTGGGGATGAAAAGTAAGAGTTCATATTCGCGCGACGAAAAGGTGCACAAGGTGATGAAAGCACTAAAGATATAAAGACGGGTGAGAAGGATGCCATGGAGAAGCAGGGAGACATATGTTTTACCAAGGAGTAGATAACCGAAGTGACAAAGTGAGAAGCAAAGAAGATGCTCGAGGCCCTTGTAGACCAGGAGTTAGAGCGTAGCGTAGACATAATGCTTAAGGAAAGGAAGGAGGAGAGCGTGAAAAGGGACATGATAGCCTAAGAGGCCCCGCTCTGACAGTTAGCTTCCCTAAAGGCATGCACTTAGGTAGAAGAACTCTGGATGTAGAACAAAGGTAGATAATGGGCTATGTGGATGATTCAAGGTGCTACACACAAGGTTCTAGAGCATGATACCCACTGAGAGAATTATAACCATGGGATCATTCGAAAAGGAGGGCGCGTACCCCAGGACCAAGAAGATGCTTTCTTGGGAATTTGAGTCCCACGTTGATGAGCCAAACTTTGAAGTCTGCCAAAAGGTTCTTATCACATTTCCAGAGTCTAAGGGAGACAACCCCTTAGTAAATGCTCAGGAGCTCTCAGACAAGCAAGTGTGCAATGCTCTAAACAAGGTCGCAGTGCAAACAAAGGCGAGGTTATTCACACAGAATGACAACATGAGGGATTTAGAGGGAAAATAGGCCAAGAAGGAAGAGGAGTTGGCTAAGGTGGAAAAAAAATTGAAACAAGAGGAATTAATCAATGCGTAGCTGAAGCGCGAGCTCAAGGAGGAAAAGGAAAAGGTGCAGGAGGTCTACAAAAAGGTAGAATCAATAAAAAGTGCCATCATTTTAAAACACCCAGATCTAACGCCAATCCCCCAGAATTACGCATCGATGCTGGAATGCCTAGAAGACTTAACGCACATCCTCACCATGGAGAGAGGACCCTTGGCATTGGAATCTATGGAGGAAGTGGCCACATGCCTGAAGGAGGAGGACCGGTTAAAGGTGATAGCACTTGTTGCCAAGTACAACCAAGTACTTGTGGAGATCAAGGTCATTGCCCAGTCTGCAGAAGCCGCATACGACACATGTGCGGATCGAGATAAGGTGGCAAGCTCCTTGGTTTCCATGCTTGAAGCAGAGCTGAAAGAGTTCCAGGAAAATAACAAGGGGAACAGGGCAGAGAGGGACAAGGTTCTGGATGAGGTAGAAAATAAATTAGAGGTGATTGAGGCTTTAAGAAGCTCAATTAAGGCTCAGCTGAAGGAACTATACCCCCAGATCACCAGAAGAATGGACAAGCTCGCAGATCTGGGTAAGGAAATGGAATAGATTGTGGACACTTTGGGTGCCCAGGGAGCTGGCCTAAGCTTTGATGAAGTGAGCACCCTGGTGGGTGACCTATGCCAGAAGGCAAAGGGCGAGGTCAAAGTGTGGAACAACCTAGAGGCAGATCTATGACGGGAATTTCCCAGCCTTCTAAATTAATGCCCCCCCCATTCTTCATTCTTTCCCCTATTCTTTCATTCCTTATTCATTTTGTAAAATATATGTCTACATCTTGGTTCCATTGAACCAACTTGCACCTTGGTCAAGTAGAATGTTTCCAAGGATGGAGAACATGCATAGTGTGGGGTGATGTTGGGCCCCTGGAATATTGGCCAAGTATGAAGGCCCATGGGAGTGTGGGATCCCAGTTATAGAAGGGTGTGCAAGGCAAAAGTGCGTAGGAGGAAAAGTTAAGAAGGCACATTGTTCACGCGGCGCGTGAAAGGAGGTTCAGGACTTAGCCAATTTATGCAACAAAGGTAGAACACGTGAAAAGCGTGATCGGGTGCGTGTAGATAAGATGCCGGCTTGGTAACAGGTGGCCTAGGAAAGAGCATGCCAATAATGGAATCTTCTAGAAGATCATCATGAGATGGAGTGGAGAGCTCAGGCCTAAAGGAACACGCTCACTTGGAGGACCACATTCGACACTTAGCGACGGATCTGAGGGCATGGCAAGGTGAGTTGGTAGCCTAGTAAAGTGATAAATACAAGTGCCTACAGTGGGAAAATAGAGACTGAGACCGAGATAACATACAGATGGGGATATAGAGATAGAGGAAGAGATATATAGAGAGAGAGATAACATGGGTGAAGCTCTGCAGGATTGCTACGAGTGGAACTTTGATGCAGAAAGGAATGTACTAGGCTTAGTATTGTAATTTCTTTTTCTTTTGGCATAGTTATACAAGCCTAGTGATGTGCATGACTGCGGTCTACCCTCTATGGCTCTTTGTAATGAAAAAATGAATACAATGAGGTTACCTGTTGCAAATAGACATGGATATCAATAGCTTTAATGTATATTTCATTCATAGGAGTTCTCTTTCCTTGCATGCTATGAATGAATGATTGTATCTTTCTTTCTGTTATAATATATGTTATGGAGTCTATTAAAACATCCGGTCTAAAGAAGCTACAAGGATCTGGAGGCTGTTCTGAGCCCTATGATTCTTGTATGTCTAAACTTCTTTCTTGAATACTCTTACACTAATCATAGATAAATGCTTCCCACTAAAACTCACATAAAAGAGAGACTCGGCACCTGCGCGTGCCTCAGGTGAGTGCTCAACTTCTATTGGGTGATAGGCCGGCACACATGGGATTCCTTCCTTTTATAGAGGGAGTAAAATTGACTACACATATGATGTTGAATTCAGTTGGGGATGCTCTATTTGATCCTTCTTCACCTCATGACGCTTCTTGGATGTCATGTTCATCTCATGGCCCCACCAAAATCAAGGATGATGATAAAAATAACAAGAAGTAAACACATGGTAGTTTCCCCTTCATTTATCTCCTAGATTGTATGTGCAACTATTGATTTCCATTCTAAACTTATCCTTAGAAAATATCTTATGGTTCCTCACAATTAAAGACACCTCCATGGACATGTGTCATAATTTCAGTGCTTTATAGGGAATCTTGGGGATATTATTTTAGGAATTTTTTTTGTATAAAAGTGAAGGTCTATCTTCACTTTTGGGGGGTTCGGTGGTTTTCTAAAATTTGGGGTTATGTAATGTTATTGCATGTGTACAATCATTAGTAGGCTTTAAGAGCATGTTCATGTATCCCTTGTCAAAACAACACACAAACATTTTGTCATGTTTAAATATGCTTTTGCTTAGTGAAATTTGAGGTGAAATTAAGAGATCTTTACCTTTCTTTGTAAATATTACATTTGTCATGTTAATAAACTAAATAGAAGTATGTTTCATCTCATTTCCTATATTAGTTGTTGAGTGAATGTTTCCTTATAGTATTATTATTGGAGCTAAAAATTGCACCATGCTCTGAATCATCGAAGATTCAAAATTTTGAGGAAACATGAGACTATCTCCAAGTGTGGGACTTCCGTCTTGAGACAGACCTCCAGAGAAGCCCAAATTCCTCTATACCATGTATTTGTAAAACTTGCAAAACACAACATATTATAATGCTAAAAATACTCCTATAGATAATCCTACACTAAAATTTTCAAGGGAATAGGGGGAGAGAGACACAAGAGATAAGAAAACTAAGCTAAAAGGGGTGATGATAGCACTAGAAAGAAGGTGGAACTCCTCCTTTCCCTACTAACATAGATGTAAGTTCGTAGATAGGAAGATCATGAAGATGCACAAATCTTAATGTAAGTAGGTAAAAGAATAAAAAATATGTGAGAGAGAAGAGATATTCATGCCAAATACAAAGTATTCGAAGGAAAGAAAGAAACCAAAATTGCATTAATCGACCCTTTTCAACTTACATATAGAGCCAAGGAAAGAAAATCCTTTTTTGCTAGTTACAGAGGTCGAATGCATGAAATTTCAAGTTTTCCAAAAAACAGTTTGAAAAATGCTAAGGAAAAATTGGATAATAACCCCTACAATGTGTGAAAACACTTCCATTTATACTACTCATGGAGGGGAGAAAAGAAAGAGAGAAAGAAGAAAGGACTACCAGGCTAGAGTACCAACCCTCTGAAATCATGAAGGAAAAACATGAACATCATGATTTATTATAGAGTTAAGTTCTAATATAGACATGTGAACCATTAGAAGAGAGCCAAAAACCACAACATGTTACCTTAATTCTATCACATTCCATTAGACAATGCAGAAAGAAACCATACTTCATTAAATTTTGGTGGTTGGTCGTCTGGTTCAGAATCTGGCACGACTTTAAGGCCTTTCATAGCATTTAATTTTTTTAATACCTCTGCAGCCTTTCATTTGTGCTCAAAACCCATGGAAGACCACTGACTTGTCCCATGGCTTTCACAAAAAATTTCAATACTTGCTTTGATGCACTGGAATCCTTCGCAACACCCATGAAGGTCTAATTATTCAATTCAAGACACTTAATCCGATGACCCTTTTCCTTTGTTTCATGCTCCTCAAACTATTTATTCATGCATAACAACTTCTCTTAGATGATTTGTATTTAGTTCCATGAAATTGAAAAACTCTGTAGAACTTTATGATTTATGATTCTTTTTGACACCGTGTTCCCATGATGTAAAACACCAGCTACTTTCTTAATTCCCTTGCTCCAAAGGTTCTATCCTTAGCCGATTTATTCAAATTTTCATAGGTATACAACTCCATGGTGCTCTGACATTCCTTCAACCCACAAGGTACTAATTTCCTTAGTGCCAAAAAGGTATAAAAGACTCCGCAGAGCACTAATTTTTTTCAGAACCCACCTAAGTCCCAAGCTGCTCATTCCTTTGGTCCGCCAGTGAGAACCCATAGAAAAATTGGTTCCTACATTCTGCAAAAGAATGAATAAGTGTCCAACAAATTTTAATGAGCAAAATTTCTAAATCCAAAATTTTATGATTTTTTCAAAATTATACGAAGGTGTAATTTTGGACAAAATTTTGGAGACCTCTAAGGGACATCTGCTTGCTAAATGATGAAGACCAATAGACTTGAATCATCCATTAGGCATAGAATCAAACATAATCTTGATAACTGATTTCAAATTTTAAAACTTGTCTCATGGATCCATAATAACTTAAAAATGATTTGCATCTACTCCAAATACCTTAGTATGACTATAATGGGCTTCTAAAACCTATGTACAAAAGGGAAGATCATACCTTCAAGAGAAACATGCATAGACAACATATGCACTTATTACAAACAAAGATGATCACCATAATGACTAAGGGAAAGGAAATAAATCAGTGATCAATACAACAAAAAGGAGGTAACCTCCAACAACACACAAACACAAGTATTTACAAGATGTAATGGAACAATTCAATGAGAATGTTTGAGATAAATCCCACTAACTGGGATTTTTAATGCTTCTCCATTAAGGATGGACAAATCAAAGGAGTTGGATTATTTGTAGGTAGGATGATGTATGTCCCACTCCAAAGTGCATCAAACTTAGAGTGCCCTACTGTTTTAGCTCTCTCTGTGTCCCATTTGAGAACTAGATCTCCTGCCTTAAAATATTACCGCTTAGCTTTCTTTTCAAACCATTATTTGGTTGAATTTTGATGCTCCTCTAGATTGATCATGGAATATTTCCTTAGTTCATCGAGTTCAATAAATTATGCCATTCTAATTTTACTTTTATTCTCACCTTCAAACTCTAATTGCTGGGCTAGCCCTAATGAAGGTAATTCAAGTGATAATGGAAGCCTAACTTTTCTTCCATATATAAGGTAAAATGAGGAATTGCTAATTGAATTTTTTGAGGTGATTCTATCAGCCCAAATAGAACTCTTTACTTTAGTATACCACTGCCTTTGATTTACCTCCATAGTCATCTTCATGATCATGATTAGGTTTTTGGTGGTTGATTCTGCCAAACCATTACCTTGCGAGTAGTAATTGGAGGAAGTCTTCAAATAAACTCCACGACTAAGAGCACAGTAAGAAATTTTAAAACCTAATAATTCCTTAGCATTATCAGAAATGATGGTTTGAGGAACCCTGAACCTTGTTTCAATGTCTTCCAGGAAGTCAAGAATGACTGAATCAGTAGCCTCCTTGAGTGGTATAGCTTCTTTCCACATGGGAAAGTAGTCAGTTACTGTCAAGATCCATTTGTGACCTGCACATGATGGAGGATTAATCATACCTATAAAATTAAGTCTCCATTGAGAAAATGGTTCATCCACATGAATAAGATGAAGGGGTAGGGCCACCATCTCTTTCTTACTAGTAAAGAAGGCACATTCTTTATATTTTCTAACACATTGATGTGCATCTATGAACAATGTGGGTCAAAAGTATCATGCTCTAATAATTTTCATTGATGCAATCTTAGATGAGAAATGTCTACCATAGAAAACATCATGGAATTATGCCAAAACTTTATCTACCTATTCTCCGTTAATACACCATAGTAGGGATCCATCCAAATTTCTTTTGAAGAGAATCCTAGTAATTGATACATAACTAATTATAACCTTAAATTCCTTCTCTTAGATTTTCTCAAATCGGGTAGGTAGCTTCCAGTTAATAGAAATGCTGCCATGTTGTTGATCTAACTGTTGCAGCCAGTTCAAATTCCTTTTTCTCACTGAAACTCGACATTGCACAAAAGTTCCACGTTCCGCGGCTCTCCTGGGTTGTGTAGATTTTGATTGTGCCATGGATTTGTAGCACTTTACGTACTTTCTTGTTGAGGACCTTCCAAATTCTTCTGATCCTCCATGGATTTTCCTCGCTCTTCCTCCATGAAGAAGTAAGATTAGTGATTATCCTAAGAATCTAAGGTAAGCTGCTCACATAGTGTTCTACCTCTTACCAAATTTATGGCCATTATGGCCACGTCAAGATCCATGATTTTGGTTACCCATCCACCCCTTATCTCACTGATTTCCACACCCATGATGGAGTATCTCATGCTGGGGATGTGAGATTACTACTTTTATGTGGTTGATGACTAATATGAGCTTAAATTTTTTGGGAGTCTGTAAGATAAAAAAAACATACTCTTAAAAATGACTATACCCAATCTTGAAATACTTCAATGCGTTAGTGAAATAATTTTTCATGTGGTAAATTATTGGGTTTTCACCAACAATACGGGGATAAGTCCCTCCTTCTTATGTATTGGGACGATCCCATTAGTGAATACAAACTACTTTAATCTATCTAGAAGTTTTGGGGTGGCCAATATGACAGGGATCACACAGGAACACACCATTGAACCCACAATAAATTTCTTGTACGAAGTACAAGGGGTGGAAATTGCAGCGAAGAGAGGTAAAGGGGGGTAGGGGAAATTAGAAAATAGAGGGTTAATTATATGAGTAGGCACTAGTAGATTTCACATACATCAACCAAAGTAAGTCCACATCTAATTAGAAGAACACATCAATGCAAACCGTGATTAGACACAAAAATCATATACACAGTCTTGTATGAATTCATTCATCAAAGTTACATACACATTTCTTGGTTTTACAATATTATCATATATGGAAAGCTGGAAAGAGAGAGTAGATGAACATAAGATAAGAAATAGAATAATTACAAATTTTATTGCTTGATGTAGAAGTGGTATCCTCAACAACATATATTTTAATCAACAATTTCCAACCCTTTGGAATGGAGAAGCCATTCCAATTTATGGGATTACAATCTTTCCTTTCATCTACCCCCACATGACTCTTCACCTATCTTCATCACTTGTGACCACTCATATTCCTAGAAAGTGAGTCTTTTCCTTATAATTAGAAAAATAAATCTTATAATGTTCAACTAATGGTCACTCAAGTGAATAAGATGAAATGTCAAAAAGTACATTTTCAATTGAAAATTAGAATACAAAGAGAGAGGAGAGAGAAATGGGAGGAATTAAATGATTTGATGCTGATGAAGAACTTGCTGATCATGATCATTGAGGGAAATTTTTCGGAGTGATATCTTGTCCTTTGAATTCTTTACTGAACTAAGCAACCATAGGTACCACTTTATCTACTTCTGGAATGTAGATGTAACTCAACAATTTGATCCATGCCCAGGGAATATCATTGATCTTCTTACATTGAATGAGACATCTTTTTTGATCCTTTGTAATTTTAGAAACGGAGTCTCTGATGTTGGCAAAGGACTCTAAAGTATATTCATTAAAGGAGAGGGATTCACTTGCCTCTTTCTTGACCAAATCCTAGAAGAAAATAATGAGTTCTTCTGATGACGAATTCTCAGTGAGCAATGAGAACCTAATTTTATGAAAGTAGTTGTAGAATTCATTCCAAATCTCAAAAGACTCTAGTTCACCAGAGTCAAGTTTGGAGATGGCATCTACTATCATACCATAAACTGGAGAAAAATTTTCAGTAGCTGATGTGAACACATTTTTTTCTCATGAGTGTGTGAGAGTCGAGGGATCTCATCACAGACACAAGTGGGAAATCCTCATCCCAGTGAATTTTATATTTTATGATCTCCCCTTGCTTCCTTTACTTTTGTCAAAGTGACAATAATGTACTTAATTAGAGAGATGACCTTGAGAAAAAATTCCTTACCTTTCCTGATGATCCTCTCAATCCATTTCTCGATAGCCTTCCCTTATGTCATGTAACTTTTTGCCTTATTTATCACCTCACGATCAAAGTTACTGATTGGAGAAATTTCTTCCAAAAGAAGGGAAGATGTTGAATTGGTCTCCAAGAAAGGTTGAATATAAGCACCAAGAGTTTTCACATGTTCTCCCATTTGATCAATTATTTACATGTACTCTTCATTTTGAGCGAGAAGGCGAGAAGAGGATTCCTTGATCAAGTGAGAGTATCCTTTATGTGTAGCTTAAACGAATGAGATGTGGATCAACTTGTAATCTGATGGATTAATTTCCTTAACAAACTTTAGATTCTTAGGTTGAGAAACTTATACATGCTAGTTTCTTGAGACACCACTGAAGAGTAAGGAAGTTGTCTGGGACTTCTTCCTCTTCCTGGATCTCAAGGTTTTTTGATAGATCCAAGGTCAGGTATCATATCTTACTGTGTTGTCCTTGGATCACTTTGAAGAAATTCTTGAATCCATGGGAATGGAGCTTCAGGAGTTGATACGATGTTGGTTTCTGGATCCCTTTCAGGAGCTTGATGTAGGATCACATCTTGTTTATTATGGGAAATTTCTTCCATTGGAGATGACACACTTAGATGATTATAAAGAGAAGGATGTGATATTAAGGAGAAGGAGGCTGTGATGGATCATATTTTCTTTACTCATGATTTTCACTTGATTTACTTTTCAGAGAGAAGATGATGGATTCGAGACACAATGTTCCCAACTTGCCCGATGAGTTACAATGACCTCCTTTGATGGATTGATCATGCTACTAAGTGTTTGATTGAGTGTTTAAGAACAATATGAAATAAAATGAAATTGAGATGATTCCTTTTTCTTGCATTCATGATGCCACACATCAAGATTACCTTTTTAGCGTTTACTACTTTAGAGTACATGAACGAGCTCAGACCTAGGATTTTTACATACCTTCATGCTCATATGATTCTGATGAGTTCCTCGTTCACCTATGAATATGATGACCCTATCTAATGATCTTGGATTTAAATGGGGATCTTAACACCTTTAAAATCATTTTTCAACTACACAATGTTCCTGACTTTCACCTATTGCACCTCCCTATGATCTGTCTCACTCCTTGACATAATTGTGATCTGGATGATGCTTTAGGATCCTTCGGGAGGGTGAATTATATTTTTTGAGATATGAGATGACATTAAAACCATGTGAGGATGGAAAAAAATAGTGATATGAGTGAAAATGAGCCAACAACAACTTTCTACACGAAAAACTAAAACTTTCTATTTTTAGCAGGTGGGACTAGGAACTGCTATTTTGAGAAATTTTACCTGTTTTGCTCAAATTTTATCTTTTGAATCCCATGGAACAATTTTTTTAACTATATTGATTATTATTTACCATTTTTAGCAAGTTTTTTATTTATTAAGTTTATTTTCCAGAATCTGCTATTTTAGGAAAATTTCCAATTTTGCCTTGCTTGTTATTTTGCATTATTTCCGGATATGCTGAATGATCAAAGCTTGAAATTTTTGGAGGGTTGCTATTTTTAGTAAGTGGAAGCACTGGAAAATTTTTATTTTTATAATGTGCAATTACTAGTGTCTGTTCATAATTAAAACATCATCATTAGATTCTGCTCTACATTGCGATCCCGTGCTTCAATTTTCATCGTGTTCCGCTCGCTAAAATTCTTAAAAATAAAAAAAGAAATTTTTGGGATGGATTGTTTTGATTTTTCTATTGTGTGATGGAATACATAAATGGAGTCTTGAAAATTAAATGATCATAAGGATCTTGAGAAGAGAGCAATCAGTTGAAAACTTAGTGCAATCAACTTTGTAGATGAAGAGTCATGGAAAAAGCTTTGTTTTAGCAGTCATGGCAGGTACATAATGATTTTTGTAGTATGGTGGATATGTTATAGTGTTTTTTAAAGTTTCAAATATTGAGTAATGGATTCAAGGTTGATCTGGGTGAAGAAATAATCTTGGGAGTTAGTTATTTTGTCTTTTTAAGCTACCCGACAGTTACTTTTTGTTCATGAATGTATAAACACCATATGATTTAAAACTAGGGTTTTGAAGTTTGAGTATGGGGAGATTTTTTGTGTCCCATCCATACCCTTAGGAATGGGGAAAATATGGAAAATAAAATTCACCCTCACCAGATGAGGATAAGTGTTGCTGCGTGGTGTAAGGATGGAGAGATGGAGAAAAGTAGACTTTGACACCTGGGAGCTAAAATTTTGTCGCATGAAGAACCTGAGGAGGGGATAATATTGGGATTATTTTTATTTAACCTCTATAACCTTAGGTATGGGTACAATAGGGACAAGAAATTTTTGTCTTTCCAGATGATGCTAAGTGTCACTCTGTGGCGCAATGTGGGGGAGATGGAGAAGACCTGCTTAACACTCTGTCGGGTTGATCTGGGTCATATGGAGGAAAAGAGATGAGGGATGAGGTGCATAATTTTTTTGTGTCCCATCTATCCCCTTGGGAAAGGGAAAATAGGAACACATAATTGTGCCCTCACCAGAAGGTGACATGTGTCACTCAAAAAATTGGCTAAGTACGGACAACACACCTCTACGAGACAGAACTTGATGAAACAATTCCCGGAGCTCCACAATGTTGTTTTAAATGAAATTTTATATGATTTTGAATCCCAATAATAATGGGATAGTTTCAAACTCTAATTCTTCCCACAAATCCAAAAAAGGCCCCTTTTTCTTTGAGACAACAGGGTGTGTCTGTATATATTGAACTGCCTTGAGAAACTAACATGTCTTGTGAAAAATGTGAAGCTTCCACCATGTGGATAATTCCTCCATATTTTAAATTCATATTTTATTACCTCCTAAATTATTACAGAGCTCCCAAAATCATCTAGCAAAGTTCAGGTTCTAAATTTAGCTTTACACTCCTTACACCTGTAAAACATGATGTTGCACAAACTATATGTAAACCTCTAAATATTTCACAAATATTCCTAAATCACTTCCAAAATGTTATTGTCTCTCGTATACTACCTTTGGATGATTTTTAGTTCTTGAAACCACCACGAAGGATGCACACCTACCATGAAATTGCCAAAATTGGCCTTTCTGAGCTTGCTAGCGAGCTAGGCTTCAATTTCTCTTCACTGAATGAAATTGTTGAAATTGAAACATCGCCTTAATCATTTTAACATTCTTATTCTATATTTTTGGATTTCTTTCAAGGTCAAGGTGAGCATAACATAAGATACAAATTGACCGAAAAGGGGATTTGGGAAGACTCGAGAGAATTTTTTTTACTATGGGCTAAGTTGTCATGACTCAAGTTTTGAATTTTTGGGCTTGAAAAAATGGATGACAACACAATGTTTGGCTGAAAAATTCCATAGGATGTTCCAAGTATTCATTATTTTTGTGAGTGAGTGAAATTTTGGTTTAGATTTATGCACAAAAATCTCATAGTAAACTCACATAAAATTCTTGATTAATTCATCCTAGAAAATGTACATACTTATAGGAAAATGGATTTCCTATAATCTAGGAATACCAGTAACTATAAAATATCCTATAATATTTCGTTGGTTATTAAAAAACATATACATAGAATATTATTATTATATACAACAATATAACAATTCTACTAGCTAACTATATTACCGTATTTACTCGCAGTAACAGTAAATAATATTTACCTAATGTAAATACTAATTTTTCTAACATTCCCCCCTTAGTGTTTACATGGTAAAAAAACAAATCTAGAAACTAGAAATGGAATCGTATGCCTCCGCATAATTTTAGGTCTATATACCGTTAGCTTGGATCTTGCTGTCTGGATCTTAGTACACATGACCTATCCACTTCACCACAGTGAATACCTTACTAGATGATCACACTTCCACTAATACACCTACATACATGAACTCAACAGTTCTCACTTTCACTTCCAATGAATTATCTTTCACTGACTGATCGATGAAGAAGTCTGATAGTCAAAGAATCTCAGTAGTTAGAGGATCACTCCAGTTTAGCTACCCTCCTATACAATTGTTCACAAATTCCAAAATGCACATCCTCCTCATTTCAATCATAATAGGGGAATGAAACCACACACCATTTTATTTTGCACACACCACTCAAAGAAAAGAACTGAAATAATATATAAAAATGTGTCACTAGTGTTGTATGAAAACTCATAATTGGTGAATAATGAGAGGCACTTATCACCCTCATTCTTCTATTTCCTCCATCCTCTAGTGCATGATGTTTCTACCTCATCTAAATTTGACTTGGATGCTAAATAGTTTCCACATTGTACTTTATTTTGTCTCCTCCTGCAATGTGAAACACTTTATTTTTTAGACATCGGGTAACATCGAAAATATGTCCATGAGGTAATTTTTTTTTACTTTCACAATTTTTGCAATGACTCAAAATTTAGACTGGATGACATAACAACACAAATTGACTACTTCGAGTAGGTTATTTATAGAATTGGAAGGAAGAAAGAGAAAATGGGAGTGACGCCATGTCAATTGGAGCCAAGTTGTGACCCGACCTAGAAAAATAATGAGGTACTTTGGAACCTCCTGCACAAAGGAGGCATCTCAAATTTCATTGAACGAATTCAGGGTCATGACCTGAACATTTCAGTTCACTTTGCTATGGTTGGAAGGATAGGAAGGTCAAGTATGGTGGGCACAGGGTTAAAGTCAACAAGGAGATGATTACTGAGGCAACAGACTTGGAACTGGAGGGCTACCGGTTTTTCAGTAAGAGGATTGACAAGGTCGCTGAGGCCAAGAAATTCTCCGACGAGGGTGAAGAGCTGGAGTTTTTTGCTGTGGGCATAAGGGTAAGTTATATTCCCATGATGTATGATGAAGTGACAAATATGATGGTCATATTTATTTCTTTGAAAGGACACTATAAAACGGTCCCTATTAAATACCTTGTTTTTCTAAACCATTTTAGAAGGAATTTTACAGTCTATTTACCGCATTACCTTCTCAACGCCTTGCAGCACTCTATTCTGGATTTTCAAAAGCACTCCCATGCTATTCCTTTGCATCAAGGCCTTATCTTTCTGTTGCACAAGCTTTATGTTACCAAGTTCCCTGGCTTCTCGATTGCTCGTAGTGAGTCGCTCACGACCACCTCCTCTGATCCCACTCCCACTCTTGCCGCCCCTTCCAAGTCCAAATACAAGAACCCCTTGAAAAAAGACACCCTTCTCATTGGCAAGATTATTAGAAGCTCCAAAGAGATGGAGGTTGCTCAAAACTTGCTTCATATCAGCAATGTCGGTATTGAAAAGGCCCTACAACAGGAGGAGACTCAAGTTACTAATAGATTGGAAGCCCTAGAGAAAGAGATGAAATAGATGAAGAAGGACCTTTAGTGTATGGAGAAGTAGATAGGGAAAATAAAGTTTGATGAAGAGAATGAAAAAGACAAGGATCAGTTTACTGAGATATATAAGAAGTTGAACTCTTTAGATACCAGACTGGGGAGAGCTAAAGATAGACATGATCACAACATCGCTATCTTTAAATCCATAAGTGACTTTCTTAAGCAGCAAGTTCGGAGCAATGCTATGCTAAGTGGGATCCCTGTAACTATTTGGGGGAATGAGAAAGAGAGGAGTATGGCCTTTTCGCAACTGGACACTTTGGACTCAACACACACAACCACTTTGGCATTGTTTACCTTGCTGCAGACGATCAAGTCTAGAATTGAAAGAGCACTCAATAAATAGACTCACTTGGGTTGGCAGGATTTGGTTTAGATGCTGTTCTTTTGCAATCTTTTTTGCTGTGACATTGCTAATTTTTTGCGGTCTTGTTTCGGTCTGTGTCCTTTTTTTGCTTGTGGTTGTAACCTGCTCTTGGTTACTTTTGGTAACACTATTATATCTAGATTTCGATCCTTTTTTGCTAAATATTCATAGTCATATCAAGCTGGCGAGCCCTTTATGTAACAGGGTATAGTCCCTTCAAAACTATTTACCAATAATAAAAAAAAAACACAAATTAACTACTTCAATTTTTGACTCTAGGACATGACAAAAATAAATCAAATTTGACAAGATGACACTTGACTTTGACTTAAATTTTTGATTTTGAAAAATGAAAAAACAAATCTAAATGAATATAATACTTACTTATTGACTTCAACGTACCACAATCCTAAGAGACACATATGTTAAAATGAAAAAAACAATAACATGAGTTGTATAATGAAATCAAATTTATGCACTTAATAAGATATAATGACTATACTCAATAATATTCAAAAATGACTTGCGATAATGAATACTTGACTCACACTTAATTAAAAATGAAACAATACAAAAAGAATATTATGAATCAACAAACAAGAAAGGCCGACCTATGTACCCCGTAGGAAGAATGTCAGATCTGATAACTAACCAAAAAAATACTTGTTGTCTCAAACATGTGCATGAGTTTCTAATTACCACTTCCAAAGTTATCTTAGACCTCCAATGATCCACTTATCAAGATCATAGGTAAGGCGGTGATGACAAAGTTTCCACGTTTTGGGAAAGGTAATCACAACCATGCCATTCAAATGCATGAGCAACTAAATCAGTCAGTTAGAGCAAGGCATCTTCAAGTATGAGTGTTCAAATATTTTTTTACCTTTCTACTTAAATTAATGAAGTGAAACAATAAAAACAAAACCAACCTCAGAAAACACGGGGTTTACTGATACCCGTAGAGATGGATGTTGTAGCCGATGGATGAAAGCTCCTTCCTTCTTTCACCGATGAAGGAACTTGCAGATCAAAGACACTAAGAAGAAGATGGGTTTAGATAGATATATGGCAGATTACGTGGAAAAGGCCAGTCCCCAGAAGTCAATGGAGTTACTTGTAAGGGTGTTAATTCGCATCCAAGAAATCAATCTAATAATGATAATATATATTGAGAAAAAAAATGATATAACCAAGAATGAAAAGGAAAAGGGAATAACATGGTCCATGGATATATGATGGTATGATGGTGATACTTGATCCAAAGGAGTTTAGGAATCACGAAATGGATCAAAGGAGCAAGGATCTAGATAGCTGTGTACTTAAAAAGGTGAGCATGATGATATATTTGAATTGGATAATCGATAAAGTGTTGTAGATGGCTCAAAGGAGCTTCATGTGACTGGAAAGATAGCCACAAAGGTAGAGTAGTGACAGATGATGGGATCTCAATGTCAGAAAGGAAAGTTGATGTGCTAGATGATCTAACAGACAAGAATTGTTTGTGATTAAGGCCAATCGCCGATGATTGGGCTGAATCGTTGACAATTAAAAGAATTGTCGACGATTAAAAGAATTGTCGACGATTGTTAAAGAAATGTGTAGGTTGATGAAGGACAGAGAAAACCTTGATTGAAACTTGTAAAATATAGATGAATGAGATAATAACATGAAGGATAATGGTAGTTACCTCGTGTGGGCTGATAAATGAAGATAAGAGGGTAATATTACCTGACAGAAGAATATTGTAGATGTCAAAATATTTGCTGAGATGTTCTTGGACTTGTGATCGATCTCTAGGGATGAAGAAGAGAGTGTTGAATATTGTAGTGATGAAGAAGACAATAATATAATAATATTACATTGTGAATGCCTTAGAACAATGTCCTGTTACAAGATGAGTTTGGGTAACTACCATCTGACCTTGAATGAAGGCTTGCAACTTGTATTTATAGAGTTTACTGTCAATAAGGGAAAATTTACAGTGATTTGGGAAATTTCTAGTGATCCAAGAAGTACAGGAAAGTGGTTAAAACAACTTCCCAGATCGAGGTTTTGTTTGAAGGATATATCTTGGAAAATGGTTATACGGGTCAGGGAGTTGTAAAATGGTTAAGTAGTAGCTGATTTTGTTTTTTTTTAAATTTGATTTTGGTTTGTAAAGTGGTTTGAGTGGTTTAGGAAAGGATAAAATAGGATTTTACAACTATAGAAGAATATTTACGGGGAGTAAATATTAGAGGGAGGAATAAGACTTAGGATAAGGAAATAATTTATAATGTGATAATTATGTAATAATGAAGGGGTGCTAGCATATATAGACAAGAGGAATTAGAAATGATAATTTTAGGTGTCTACATTTTCCCCTTTTTGTTGAGTGGTTTTAGACAAGCCATGAGACAAAAACGAGATGAAATATGTAGATTTATAAGATGAAGTGCTCCCCCTCAAATTAGAGATTGATGAACTAAAATGGAATTTATCACGTGTTTGAAAGAGATAGATGGAAATATGAAAGGATGGAAAGATGAGAGATGATGCCCCAAGATGAGGTATAGAGAAAAGATGGGTACCCTTAGAAAATCAAGCGATAGGGTAACCAAAGGGTTTATGTCCTATATACGTATGAATTAACGACAGAAAGGGAAAATAAAAATGATGTTTTGACGAGGTCAAAGGATCGAAGATTTATGTTTCCAAAAAGGTGGGATTACGAGGCAAAGAAGTCAAGTGATAGAGGAACTAAAGGGTTTTTATCCTATAGACATATGACTTAACGTTGGAAAAGATGATGGTTTGATGAGGAAAATTGATGTTTCCACAAAGGTGGACTTTACAAGGCCAAGAAGTTAAGTGATAGGGGAAGAAAATGGTTTGTGTCCTATAAGACATATGACTTAATGGTAATGAGGGATGACATGACAATTTTATGAGGTCAAAGGACCATAATTTGATGTTTCCACAAAGGTGGGCTTACAAGGATTAGATAGGGGTCCTGACGGTGATCAGTGAAGTAACACTAGAAGAGGCATTTAGTTTGAAAAATATTAATTTGATTGAATAGATGTGATGTTTTAGAAAAATAAATTAACACTGATATGTGCTCAGAATTGTGTTGATATTAAGAGATATTGATATGATGATAGATATATTGATAGATGTGGATGTGGCAGGGTTGACAACTAGTTATGTTTTAGGTATGACATGTTATTTGATATTGATTTTAAAGTAATCTGTATGTTGTAACCATGGTCAATAATAAATTGTGGATTGATTTCTTTTTATTGGATTTGATACATACGTGATGTGAAACAACGGAGTGAATGTTCTTGCACTTTTGGCCTTTACAACAAATGTTAACAGATGACTAACAATGTGTAGTCACACATAGGATCTCAGATATATATGGAAGTGAAAAGATGTACCTTCCTAGAACATGGGAGGGATAGACATATGTAGGTTTTTTGGGAAAGAGGGTTCTACTTTTCAATAGTTTCATAGAGAAATGCCCCAGATTTGCATTTTATTTTTGATGCAAACTGATCGATGCAGGAATTTTGGTTTGATGGGAAAGCTGATCAATGTGGGAATCTTTCCTAGGATGCTTTTGATATTTGAATTTTTGAAGGTTGATTGATGCGGGAAGCCTTTTTATATGAGTAGCCATCCTTTGAGGGAGTGGTCTAAAATCTTGACTTTTGACTTTTGATTTTTATAGTGATAGTTATCCTTTGAGGGATCGGTCTATGATTTTGACGGGTAGCATTCCTTCGAGGGATCAATCTACTTTTATTTTTGATAATATGATTTTGATATTTGAATAGTTGTCCTTCACGGGATCAGTCTATTATTTTTTATTTTAATAAAGAACATCCATAGATATTTTTGACTTTCATTTTGAGTTGAGGACAAACCATAATAGACCATTTCAAGGAGGGGAGAAGATGTATGTGTGACCTACACATATTTTCTCCATGTCATGTATTAGATTGGTAGACAAGGTGTATGGATGTAATGATTATGGGGTTCCTACTAAGGATGAACTTGTCCATGTGAAAGATGTGATGAATAGTGCCACGGTGCTCATCTTTAAGGTGTTGAGGATAGTGATGGAAAACCACATGCTTTCCAATAAGTACAATGATAAGATGACTAGTTGATGATGGGATAAGATATTTGATATGAATATTATCATGACGATTGATGTGTTAATAGTAGAAAGGTTGTAAGTGCAAGGAATTCAATGGTTGTCCCATACTATATGGACCAATCCAATTAGGGGAAAAATTTCCACGTTTACTCCTTTCTAGAGTAGTGACATTTTGATTTGATTGAGAGGATAGGTTTGGTGAAGATGTGCTAGGGGAATGTGCAAGTTAAGACTTTCGAATTCTCATTAGAGAGGAGTCCCCCTGGCATAAAAATGTGGATAGAGATGACATGCGATGAAAGAAATACCAAATTTCGTATTAGGGTGATGGAAGTTTTGATCTTGATTGATTGAGTATATGGGAAATAAAGGAGCCCTTGATAAAGGAGTCATTGAAAATTTGGATGGGATATGAGAAAACAATTGATGAGGAGGGGTAGATGACAAAGCCTTGATTTTTCCTTTTATTCATGTATGACAATTTTGGGTTCACGTGGGTGGGTGAACTGTACTGATTTGAGATGAGGGAAATACACTGGGAGGTGATGAGAAGACACATGAGAAAGGTTTGTAAAGATATAAATGAGGATGGACCTTTGGTCCTGCAGATGCCAGTGAGGACACTGTTGGTGACTAAAGTGTAGATGTTGATGAGATTGAAATACCTTCAAGGGAAGGTGTGGACATCGATGAGATTTAGAGACCTTCAATGGAGGGTGCTGAAGAGATGTATGAAAAAGGTTTGACAATACGATATTGAGGATATTCCCCTTGTCCTATAGACAATGGGGGTGGAGGTATAGATGATATTAATGATGGATTAGGATGGTCTTCTTCTGGGAGAATATCATCAATGAGGAAGAGTTGTTGGATTATGGCTTTAAGCACTGTACAACTATCTTTGTCATGACCTAGGCTTCTATGATAGGCACATGTTTTATTTTGATCATACTAGGAAGGTTTATTAGAATGTGGATTGGGTGTTTTAATTGGTGGTAATGTGATAAGAGAAGCTTACATGAGCCTCTTGAGGATGTCGATGTAATTCCATTTTGGGAGATTTGGATTAATGGATTTTGATTTGGATTTTCGAGATTGCTTAGTAGGACACATCTTATTTTTGGATGGGGGTGGATGTGTGGATTTCGTATGGTGTTAAAACATCATAGGGGTGTGGTGAGGTTGATAAGAGAGTGGATATGATGTGGTATTCATATAATTGGATGATGGATGAGGTCTCAAAATGGACAAGGAGGGATGGATTATGGATGAGATAGGGTACATATGTGTGGCACGATATTAAGATAAAGGATGGGGTCCCAAAATTTATGGTAAGTGTGGAACCGTAGATTTGATAGATTTGGATTATGACAAAGGATGAGGTACCAAAATGGATGGTAAGGTTGAGGCCCTAGATGATGTTTGTTTTGATTTTGTAATGTTGATCTTAGGTAAAGGAGGGGTTTTTACAATAGATGATGAGGATGAGGTTGTAAATGTGATAAGTTTTTATTTTGTAATGTTTTCTTTAGACATAGGAGAGGGTATCACATCAGATGAAGCAGAAAAAGACTTTTCCAAGCTCCCCGAGAAACTCATAGATGAGCGGGAGACTTGTGAGGCGATTAGTGATCTTCGCTTCTCCCACAGAAGGACGAGGTCTCCCACTTGGAAATCCTTTTGCTTAGATTTTTTATCGAATAATCTCTTGACTTGATTCTGATGTTCGGTGATCATGTCGACCACTCTTACTCTCTTTTCTTCGAGCTCTGTCAAATACATGATTCTCTTTTCAAGAGAATTTTGGAAAGTTTCATCTTCGATAGCTCGTGCCAAGCGCAGAGAAGGAAGTTCAACAGAAATGGGAAGCTCGGCATCAGTGCCATATAACACTTGAAAAGGTGACATGCCGAGAGACCTCTTGGGAGTAATACGATCGGCCCAAAAAGTGTCGTACAAAGACTTGTGCCACATTCGTTGATTCTCATTCACTAACTTTCGTATGATGGTCACCAAGTTCTTGTTACTGGATTCCGCCTGACCATTTCCCTGAGGGTAATAATCTGAGGTGTGAGCCAAAGTTATCCCATATTCATAGCAAAAACTAATAAATTCTCGTGAGGAGAAGTTAGAAGCATTATCAGCAACAATTTTGTTTGGAACGCCAAACCTGACAATGATATTTTCTTTAATGAAATTGTAAACAATCTCAGAAGTGGCATGCTTGACAAGTATGGATTCCACCCACTTGGTGAAGTAATCCGTTACTGTAAGGACATAGCTATGTCCGGCACTCGATTGAGGATTGAGTGCACCAATAAAATCAATTCCCCACTGCCTGAATGGTTCGTTGACAATAACCGGTCTTAGGGGAAAGGCAGCCAACTTTAGCTTGCCAACGAACTGCTGGCAAGGTTCACACTTCGCCACCCAGGTGGCTGTATCTTGGAAGAGCGTCGGCCAATAGTACCTGGCTCGGATGATCTTGTGTGCTGTCACAGAGGAAGAGAAATGACCTCCACAGGCTGAATTATGAAAACTTTCGAGTAACTTTACCTGTTGTGGTTTGTCAACACATCGCAAAAAGACACCATCTATCCCACGTTTATATAAACCGTCATCCCAGATGACATATTTAGTTGCTCTGAGCTTTATAGTGCACTTCTCCTTTGTGGTTAGGTGCACTGGGCATTCGCCGTAGGTGAGGAAGAAAGAGATATTGGAATACCATTCATCACTAGTCGCAACAAATAGGACTAGAGGTAGTGAATCGGGTTTTCCCAGCCGACCCTGTGCTTCATCGGTGTAGTCACCCTTCTCATCAGGGTTTTCTGAATCTTTGTTTTCAGCCATAAGCTGACATAGGCCCTTGCCCCTTACCAGCTTGGTTGGTTTAATATCCAGGTCATACTCCTGGACCTTTGTGATCCAATTTCCTCGCAAGCTCCCTAACTCCTATTGAGTTAGAATTGATTTGACTACCGTGTCAGGGACCAGCTCCACCGTATGAGAGTTCAGAATGTAATACCTGAAATTTTTCACTGCTTTGACAACGGAAAAGGCATGCTTTACTAGTTGAGACATTTTTAGTTCGTGAGGCTTGAGGGGAGAGCTCATGAACGCAATCGGAGATTCAACATCCTCCGAATTCTTTTGCATCAAGATTGCGGACACAGTATGCTCAGATGCGTAACTATACATGATGAAGTCCTTGGAGAAATTGGGACATACCAGGACTGGTGCGTGAGCAACGAAAGCTTTTATTTCTTCAAACGACCTTTTCCCTTCCTCGCTCCATCTGAAAGTTGGTGATCCCTTCATCATGTTCAATATGTGACGGGTCTTCTCAGCGAAGTCAGGAACAAAACGTCTGAGAAAGTTCACCTTTCCGAAGAAAGAATGAACACCAGTCTTGCTTGTAGGCAGAGTAAGGCTTTGGATAGCCTTAACTCTTTCGGTATCTATCTTTGTTCCTTCTTTGCTAACCACATGCCCTAGCAACTTTCCTTCCGTGACTCTAAAAACAGACTTTTTTGGGTTTAGGGAAATCCCATGTTCTCGGCACCTGGCCAATACTTGCTCCAAATGATCACAATGATCATTTCGTTGTTTAGAGAACATGGTTAAGTCATCTAGATAAACCACAATGACCTTCCCCATCATACCTTTGAATGCAAAGTCCATGGCCCGTTGAAAAGTGGTGCCAGCATTAGTTAGGCCAAAAGGCATCCTGCTGTAGGCAAATGTACCCCAGGGAGTAGTGAATGCTGTTTTAAATTGATCTTCAGGTGATACTTCAATCTGATTATAGCCTAAAAAACCATCAAGCATGGACAACATCTCTGATCCAGTTACTGCTTGCAGAACTTGATCCATTATAGGAAGTGGGTAGTTGTCTTTCTAGGAATCCTGATTCAAATTGTGAAAATCTACGCATATGTGTATCTCTCCATTCTTCTTGCGCACTGGCACAATATTTGCTACCCAAGTACTGTGGTGGATAGGAAAGATGATTCTCACATCCAGCATTTTCTGAATTTCAGCCTGGATGGTGCCTGAGATCTTAGGACTATAGTGCCTCTGCTTCTGGCGAAAGGCTGTGACATCTTCTTTCAACGGGATGTCATGCTGGATGTCCTTTGGTTTAAAAGACTTTAGATCGACATAGGACCATGCCAATACATCCATATATTTCTTCAGCAACTTGACAAATTTCCACTTCTCTTCAGGCGTGCAACATTTTCCAATGTTCACAAATTGCGGGTGCTATACCGAACCTATATTGACCGGTTCGGTTTCTGGGGATGAGTCAGGATCCTCTCACCTCTTCTTTTTCACAAAATAGTCATGCCTATCGAACAGCCGCTCGAGAGGAATCAGGCCCTTTGGAATTTTATTTCCTTTGAGCTGACATATGCTGTCGTTCCCTTCGGATTCATCATCTTGATCGGTGACTGATTGGCGGCAAGTGGAAGTAGATCCTTCAAAGTGCAATTCTTTAAAATTTTCCACCTTCTCTAGAAAGGAAATGAGTTGATTATCATTGTTAAACACCTGCCAATGCTGAGAATTATCTGGCACGCTCGGGCAGAAAACCACCTCAATGGTGTATTTGTTTGTTTTCAAACCTGGGTGAGGAAGCATGAGAGATGCTGAAACAACCAATGAATCGGCCATGTCATTTTGAGCTCTTAGAATGGATTCAATTGAAAAAGCATCAAACTCTTCAATGCTGTCCCACACCGCATTACGGTAATGCCTGAGCCTTTCATTCTTCACTTGGTAAATCCTTTTAACTTGATTCACAACTAGCTCCGCATCACCTTGCACTTTCAGATTTTTAATCCCTCTTTCCTTTGCGGTTTGCATGCCAAGTAGCAAAGATTCATACTCAACAGTATTATTTGTGTTAAAAAACTGCAACTTGAAAGAGAGAGGAATGACTTCTTCCTCGGGAGATATTAGTACGGCTCCGGCGCCACATCCGCTGGTTGCATAGCTTCCATCGAACTGCAAGGTCCAGATCTTATTAAGATCTCTTTCTTGAAAGAGGACAACCATTTTGTCAAACTCGGTAGACAAGAAATAGTTCCCCATCCCTGATGATTCAAAAAGGATTTGGGCTTTGGGGTCCTCAGAGCTCGTAACCAAGTACTTCTTTTGTGATTCTGGCTCCAAATTCTGCATTACACCTTTAACGGGGATTCTAGCCTTAGACCAATCCATATGAATCTCCCCACCAACTTCACTGCAAAAGCTTCTTCCCAGCAAAATTTCGTAGGCTGTTGGAATGTCAGCAACGAGGACTGTCATCTTTACTCTCTTTTCTGGGAATGCCACAAATGCAAATTACGCGTCTTTGATTTGGCCAATCAGTGGAACCTGCTTGGTTTCCAAGGAATAACATCTGCCAAAAGGCTTGGTAAGAGTGAGGCCCAAAGCATGGGCGAATTTTTCCGGCATGACGTTATCAGAAGCTTCGGAATCAATTATGCAGTTACTCAACTTGTGACCGTTGATTAGGAGGGAGAGATAGAAAGGCTCTATCTTGCCTGATGCAGACATTGAGGAAACATTTATGTGGGATTCAAAAGGAGTGGAAAGGATTCCTTTTGGGGAAACCTGCTTAGATACAACAGCTTGACTTTGAATATACTTGGTCAATCTTACAAGCTGTTCGGGATTTGACTGAAGGTACTCAGCTTCAGACATTTGGATCTTGGTCTTTTTTGCATGATCTATGATATCAAATGCGGCCAAGGGTTGCGTTGGTGAAGGAACGAGTCCCTCACTTCGCGATGGTGGAATAGGGTTACTGGTCTTGGTAGGAACATGAGAGGAATGATTTGGAGGAGAGATGGGGGGAAAAGATTTCCTTGTAAAAGACTTGCCAGGGAGTTGAGTAGGAAGAGGATTACCTCTTTTAGCAATGATTGGAGGCGTGTTTGACACAGCCTTCTCCTGCTGTACATGGGCAGCGACCTCTGCTTCTTTTCCTTGTGAGTGGGTAAAAACAACATATGACTGTCCGCTTGCATATCCCTGGGTACCCTCTTCTTCATCAGCTTCTTCCTCTTCAAAGTCCATATACCCGATGGTAGAGTCACCAGTCGGTTCACCGACATCTTGATCATCTTTTCCTTGAGACGAAGGTTCTTCATAATACTGCTCTTCTTCTTCGATTTCGGCCAGAGCGTTGACCGGAGGAGCCTCAAGCGCCAACCGCGGAGTAGTTGTGGGTAAGCGCGGCCTTTGTGAAACATTGTTAGGAACGAAATTCCTCCGCGGAATATCCCGGTATGAAGAACTGGGGGAGGCCTGGGCCAACTGCTTCTTTAATGCAAGCAATTCGTTTGCCATATTTTGAAAGGCTGGATCAGACGAAGTAGCGGGAAAAGGGCCCGAAGATTTAAGCTTGGATGATTCCTTTTTCAATTCGCCAGATATTATCAAATTATCTTCTATTCGAATGGCAGCGGCCTGGGTGAGAATCAAGGTAGCCACTCGCTCTTGAAGGAGCAAGAAACTAACTTTTGAGCTCATAGCATTTACGAAGAAACATTTTTGATTTTCCGGCGTTGGAAGCATGGCAACAGGGACACGGTTGATTAATGCATTGAATCTGGCCATAAAATCGCGCATGGTTTCGTTTGCCTCCTTCAGGTGAGTGATCCGTGATAATAATGCAAATGCATCTTCTAAAGGTTTGTACCTGTCTTCAAAAGCATCCTGCAAGGTGGCCCAACTCGTAATAGATCCGGCCGGTAAATGCTGAAACCATTCAGCTGCAGGCCCTTGTAGAGTTTCCAGAAAAAGGTGAACCGACACATCTTCGTGAGTTACATCCAGGATACTACATGACATAATGAATGTAGATATGTGGGAATCCGTGCTTTGATTTCTGCTCCCGTCAAATTTAGGAAAATTCTTTCAGTTTTCATGAGGGAGCGCGTGAACTGGATGTGGTAAAGCCAAGGGACCCATAGCATTTCCCCATGGTACTACCATTTGAAAAGCCGAAAAAAGAACACGAGCTGGAAGTGTGGTTCCGCTGAGTAGCAAGGCACTACAAAGGGATGTGGACACCCCTTGCGAAAGATTTTTTCTTCGTGGAGGTGAGACACTCCTGGACGACCGGTCAGCCGAGCTTATCGTTGAAAAACATGCTGGTGTTATGCTGAAATTGTGCCTTTGAAGCAGATCAAAAATAGGATTAGTTTCTCCACAAGATCTCCTGCTACGCGTAAAGGGTTCACCTGCCAGCGTGTCTTTCCGATCTGCAGTTTTGTAGCGCTGATTCAAACTTTCTTTTTGGCTGTACTTGCTGATTTTCTGGCTTTTCTGATAAAAACCAGCAGCATGCACTTTTCTGAATATTTAAAAACTATCCTCTTCAGAAAACCGATTGTGGTTAATGACAAATAACAATGAGGATAAGATGGTAGAGAAGATTAGTAAGCTGATTTTCAGATCTAATTTTGACTTTTTTCAAAGGGTTTCAAACTTTTAGCAAACAGTCAAAAACTCAGATCTACGGCAAAATACTGATTTTTATAAAAACTCAGCAAACTAAAGGTCTCCAACTAGGCCAGATCTATGGATCTCAGAAGATTTTTTTTCAATTTGAGTCACTTTTGCAAAATTTTGGATTTTTGACAAAATATGCAGATTTCCAAACAGGCAGCAATTTTCTTATTTTTCTGATTTTCTATCCTACCACCATCATAGATCTGATAGATTTGTTCGATCCCCAGTAGAGTTGCCAAAAACTGTTGGTTCGAAAATCTGTCGCTTGGGCAGATCTATGGATAAACGAGCCAACAGTGTGCAGGGCATAGCCCCTCTTTGAGTCAGTAACTCGAAACTGGTTTATTGCTATTCTACCAGCAGGAATCTATGCAAGTCTCACAAATTTTACCTTCGGGGGTTTGGGATCTCATCCCAGTAGAAGTGTTTCCGACTGCGAAAAGAAAGGAAAGGAAGAGGGGATGAAGAAAGAGCAGGTCCGAAGGAAGAAAAGAAATGAATTCCAAAGCAGAAAGGTCAGAAGGTTTATGTTTTGGGATTGGTAGTAAACAGAGCCAAACCTACTTGCATAAACGAGCAAAGCAATACTGATGATGAATAAATGACAATAAAACAGAAGCAGATTTAACAGAATAAACACATAGATCAGACATAAGAAAGATCTAATGCACATAACACATGTATTCAGCACAAAGTCTAAATATTGTATTAATATTTTCCTTCTGTTACAAAAGCTCAAAGTATTTTCTCCTCACTTCTATTTTTCATCTGAAAGATATTCACTCATACATAATACAACAAGTATTGGGGTATTTATAGAAGAAGGAGAGAAAAGAAGGCAAAAAGGAGCCAACAACTAATTTACAAAGATATTTACAAAATATCTAAAGGTCATGTTGACTTTTGACAACTTGATGGATGACATCATCCCATGATGCAACATGGATGATGTCATCATTTGTATCAACATACTCCAGATATTCCCAAAAATAAAGTCGGAGAAGAGAGAGAGAGAAGAAGAAGAAGAAGAAGAAGCTACTCGTCGTCGTCATCCTGCGGCCGAAAGGGGGTGGACTGCTTTTGTTATTGCTCAGGTGATGAGATATGGAATTGAGAGCGGTATTCCATAAACTTGTTGATCATTGGCCCTAGCTGATCATGGGAAGGATCCTTGTGCCGATCACTAATCACCAATGAAGGATCGGGGAGCTTGGAAAAGTCTTTTTCCGCTTCAATGAGTAATCCAATGAAGTCCCGACAGGCCAGCAGGTTGTTGATAGATTCCGCGTCAAAAGTGACCTCTGGCCTCGTCCCTTGAGAAATGATCTCTTTGAAGATCTGGGTGGTTTCATCAGCTTTCCTTAAAGTGAAGGAAGGAGTAAGTAATCCTGGCGACATGTTAAGAACGATCCGTTCCATTTGGTGCATTGCGTCCAGGGCTTCTTCCTTCACTTTTTCAATCTTTTCTAGGACAAATTCCAGCTGATCCACCCGGTAATCTAGAGTGGACATGATTTTGTTAAGGGCCCTGGGATGGCCGAAGACGCCGAACTTGACCAAATCTTCGACTGAACAGTCAAACATTTGTTGGAAGGTCTCGTGCTACAGTCTAGCATGTTCTAGCTCTTCCGATATGGGTCCTGCTAATGCTTGGAGCTCTTTATTTGCCTTATTGATATTCAAATACAAGTTAGAGAACTCGGCGATTACTTTTTCGCTGTCTTTGAGGATTTGGCTCCTCCAAGTGGAAATGGCCATACCCTGCTCGCCGATCTTTGCGTACTCATTAATTTTCTCCTGGTTGAGAAGCTCAAAAGTCTCGGCGGCAGTCGTGGGGGGCGCACTACCCATCTTCTGTAAGGCTTGGAGCAGATATTTGTTTTGCTCTTTCAATTGCCTTTTCTCTTCCTTTGTCTCTTGAAGCTTCTTGCAGAGGGCATCCACTACAGAAAGGGCCTCCCCCTGAAGGCTTTCAGAAGATGTCCCCATTGTGACTTGGGTCACAGTATAATCCATTGGAGACAGATCCTTCTTCTCCTTGAGAGGATTGGGGTACACGATCTCCATAACCCTCTCTCCCGCAGCGCTTTGAGAGAAGCGTGTGACTGGCTTCTGCTTCTTTGCCCCTTTAGATGGGATTACAGAAAAGTCCATCGGAGCGATGGGAACTTTCCTCTTTTGCTGACTTAGCTACTGGGAGATCTAGGCTGGACCTATGGGAGAAGGGCCGGAAACGGAAAAGGGGGCAGCTGTAGTAGTAGAGGGGAAAAACGTGGAGACACGTGGAGGCGGCATGGAGAGAATAGCCGAAGAAGTGTCTAGGGAGGAAGGGAAACTGCAGCTGCGGAAGACATAGGAAGGGAAGGGAGCTCAGAGATGAGGGAAGAAATGGAGGGGGAAAGATCCGCGAGGGAAGAGAAAATAGATGAAGAAGCGAGGGGAAGAGTAGAAGAAGGGGAAGAGGACACAAACAAAGGGATGGTTGCTTGAGTCACTCGAGGAGGGGAAGGAAGAGAAGAAGAAGGGACAGAAGGAACCTCAGTTTTTGTAGCTATGCCGACATCCTGAATGGATGGGCCTATCGAAACATCCTCTTCTGCTTCTTTCTCTGGTGTAACCAGAGTTATGACCTGTTCTGGTGCAGCGGAAAGAGGACTTGCTAGAGCTTCTTCCTGAGTGGTGCTAGATTCACCCTCTATGCCTTTGCCCTTACCTTTAGGCTGCTGTTTGGATCGGGGAGGTGCGTTACCCAATGGGGAGGTTGTGAAATCAACCCCAAGGTAGATTAACTCGTTCATTCGGCACCAATGCTCTGTCCTGCGTAGAGTCTCCTTGATCCTCTCCTCAATTGTCTGAGGTGCCTTGGTTCGATCAATGGTTGGAAAAGGCCAATTGTCCCCATCCGTGTTAGTATATACTTGGTCTATTTCATCTTCCGTAGTTTGGAAACCTTTGGGGACAATTGCTACCCCATATTGGATGATTTCTGCCAAGGCTAAGCGAGAATGATCCTTTCTCCTAAGCTCAACCTCATGGATGATGTCGATGTAGATGTCCTCGATCTGAGGGACGTGGATTGGATCGAGTTTCACCCTTGGCAGACAATTCCTTGGGTCGAAGGTAGGCCTGGCCAGGAAATCATGTCTCAAATTAAGTAGCTCCAGCTCTGCGAACATGTCCTTTGCCTTGTGGTGGGTAAGGCATATATATCGGCCCACTGTGAGGGGGAAAGGAGTTCCACCCTTCTTTCTTTTTAGGCACTTCTCGTGATATGTAATCAGCTATCTCGACAGCTCCAGCAAAATCAGCTTGGGCCCAGCATACCTTGGCAGTCTGGTTGGCTCTCCCAAGAAGTTGGTTGCCCTCAGATAGGTGAATGTGGGAAATTGGGTGAACAGGGCCCCCCATTTCTCAGTGGCTGCCACTATGCTTTTGGTCGTGTGACCGTAAGTCATATTTGGCCTCAACAGGCAGATGATGTGGTAGAAAAACACATCGTTAATCTTTGTGAATTGAGAGATGCTATTTTCCAGCCTCAATTCTGGGTAGTACTCATATATTTTGACCTGAGGCCAAACCCCACTTCGTATCAGGCCTGGGTAGTCTCTCTCTGATGCTGCAGCATAGACAATATAGGAGTTCATATAGAACCTTCCTGTTGTAAGAAATTGTTGAAGCTGTTCAGAGATTGTGCTGCTTATTATCTCTCCCCAGCAAAAGCGCTGATCGGGCACATTCTTATTCATGGTCTCTAAGTACCGCAACATCTAGTTATGGAAAAAGTGGGCATCAGGAAGCCCAAAGACCCTACTCAGGAATGTGATGGTGTCGCTAAGCTCCTCTGAGAAGTCGCTGCGGTGGATGATTTGAGGCCATCAGGTCACCACCTTTTTATTTTTCAAATAGACCTCGTTCATCAGTTGCATACACTGATCTTCATTGTCGTCCCAGGCCTTAATGCAATCCTCTCAGCTGACAGCCACGAAGTGCCGGTGATGAGGGATGCCGAGTATTATCTCAAAGTGGCGGGCAGTGAGGTTAATGAATACCTCGCCCTTGTCATTTACGACACACCTTGTGTCCTTGTTGTAGCACCGGGTGACCACCATCATGAATTCATTGTTGACAGTGCTGACTGGAATTCCTTCGGCGAAGTGTAGGGCACTGCCTATCAGTTTGTCCATCCATGGACTTCTCGTTACCTTCTGCGTTCTGACCCAGAATTCCTCCATATCAATGTGACCCAACTCTGAGTCCCTGATATCTAGGTCGCATTCGGCCTGGGAGTCGGGCATTCTGACTCTCTGATACTTGTATTTCATCTCTTCTTCTGTAAGTTTGGCCTTGCCTTTGGATTTGGTAGGTCTCCTGCTTGATGTAGACATATGTTCTTTCGAGCTTAATTTCTGATCTGCACGAAGAAGAAGCGAGACCCAATCCAAAAAGGTTGAATTAGCCATTTGATCTTCCATTGAAATGTTAACAGAAGAAAGAGTTAGTGATTTTGAGGCTCAGGGCGCAGGGCGCATGAAAGCTGCAGCTTACAGGGATAAATAGGTAAGGCACACAGAAAAAAGGTGTTGCAAGGGTTAAATCAGCGCCAAAGGCGCATGGCACATAGAGACTGCAAGATACGTTTTGTAAAGGGCACATGGAGGTTTGGTGTAACAGTGGGATAGGATGTGCCAAAGGCGCATATATTTTTCATGTTGCATGAATATTTGGTGCGCCAGAGGCGCATGTATGGTTTGTGTAATAGGAACTTCATGTGCGCCAAAGGCAACTTGGCGCGGCGCATGGAGGGTCTACACAACATAATGGTACTGCAACAAAGAAAGTGCCTGCGCCTTCGAAACTTTGTACTTAGCGCGGATTAAGCTGATGTTGCACAGATGCAGGGTGCACCAAGGAGGCGGATGTATACGTGATGTAACAAATAAGGTTGAGGCACCAAAGGAGGGCGCAAGGCTAGCGCTTGCAGCATGCGAAGGAGGCGTGCCTTGAGGGCGCAAAAGTTCTTAATGCGATATGCATGATGGGTGCGCCATTGGCGCAGATTTTGATCATGTTGCAGGGGTGACAGATGTGCCAAGGAGAAAAGAAAAATAGTCTCTTTTAGAGCTTAGATTATTCTCATAGGGGTCTTTTACATGGTTTAGCTTCTTTTCTCTTTTCTTTTCCAAGGTCATTTGGGTAATAAAATGTTTTAATCAAAAGGAATTTACACCACGCTTTTAGAAAAACTTCCTCTACCAACAGATGTGGAAAGAGGAGGAAGAATATGGAAAGACAACAAAGCGGGGGGGGGGGGGGGGGGCAGATCAAAATCTCAATCCCAAAACCAAAACAACAAGCATTCAAATAACCAAAAAACACCAAACACATGAAAGAGATAAGAACCTCTTACTGGATAAATAGTGAAAATCGTGCAAACAGGTCCACTATGCGCTGAAAATGATGGGGCGGGTGAGCTGACAGGTCAGAGAATATAAAAAATGTGATTCTCTGGAGATAATGACATTTGCAGGCGCGCAAATACATATATATATATATATGTGAGTCAGCAATAAATGCACCACCAACTTTGTAAAGGGCGTATGAAAATTACTGTCGACATATGAAAGCATGTGCCCTTTGGTGCACCAAAGCATTTGCCAGCATGGAATTAAGTGTGCCTTTGGCGCACCCAAAGTGGTGTCAACATGATATTATGTGCGCCTGTGGTGCACCAAAAAGAGGCGCAACAAAAGGGTTGCTAACACAAAGGCACATGCGCCTTGGCGCACATAGGGAAGACTCAACAAAACAAGGCGCACCAAAAAGCGTGTTGACACAGGAAAATATGTGCCAAAGGTTTAAAGGGGGCGCACCAAAAGTTGGTGTTACATAGAAATTCCATGCGCCCAGCCAAAAGACCAAAAAAAGACTAAGTTCGGAAAACCAGATTTCCTGAAAAAGGGATTTTGCAACGTTCCGAACGCAAGGGATCCCTAACGAGGGATTGGAACAAAATTTTCGGCATGGTTATCGGTAAAATTGCCCTTGTCAATTTTACGGGATAACAACATCCCCACCAATGCATCCTCTCTAGCTCACTGAGCTACTCACTAAGTAGGTCAACGAGCTATTTTTTAGCTCGGTTTGCTTTAGAGGATAAATAAGGTTTTTTTTAAAAAAAAATTCAATCCTAATTTGGGGATTTATTTGAATTCTTTGACTAAAGAGAGGAGAATGAGTACCCATAACCCCAAAATGCTAAAATTTTCCACCATGAGCCATTTTAAACCTTTTTTTTTGGCCAAAGGCTGTTTTCATATTGTAATGGGATTGTGATCTTGGCGTGGTTGTGAATGGCTTGATTGTATCTTGAATGTTACAAAACATTTACAATTGCTTCCTACGACCTTGAAAACACTTATATCCTACATACACCCTGTGGGGCCCACTCAGGAGTTTGTAACTAATTTAGGACCCTGTTGGGAAATTTTGGTCCATGAGGGGAAAAAATCTCAGCAATTTAGTGACTCACGGGGACATCTTCCTGCTAGATGTTTTGAACTGGTAGCCTAGGAAAATCCATTGGGCACAGAGTCACTATATACCTACAACCTAACCCTGAAACTAATGAATCTAAACTTAGAAACTTCTTGGACACCATTGAACTTGCTCTACCTCTTTGACTCTCAATTTTCATAAGAAAATCTTAAAACTAATATTTATGAGAGTAGAAAATTGCCTTGATTGGATATTTTCACTTATTTCTCTCTGCATCCTTGTTCTGTGAGACTGAATTGGATTATCTTGAAACTTGATTCCACCAAGTATCAAGCACACAACTGACAATTATTTGGCATGTATTGCATGTTGCAGAATTTTGAATAAGACAATTTTCAATTTTTCTACATCATGGAACTCTATTAAATTTGGATTTTCTCTTTCTTTTGAAAGTTACACTCTTCGACATGATGTTGGAGGCTATTTTCCCAATCTGGTGGAGGTACTTGGAAGTTCACTTGTGATTATCCTTGAAGGACTTGAAGAATGAAAACTTATTAAAATTAGTCCTTAACCTGATTTTATCTGCTCTGCATTTTTTTTCTTTCTAGATTTGTAACTCTTTGTCATAAGTATGAACTTCTCCTGTTATACCATTTCATTTGGGAGGCACATTGAGCTGCACAACAATAAAACTTAGGGACAACAAAAAAATTTCCAAAGAAATTTGGGAACTGAGACCTACACTATAATAAGACACTGTGCATACACACTTAGAGTAATTTAAAATCTTAATCTAATATTTACAAGGGTGAGACTTTTCCTTTTCAATAGCAATGTTTAAGATAGATTTTGTTGACCAGAATCAGAAGTTCCTCTCCATCAAATGTAGACAATTGGAATGCATATCTACTTTTACATTCTATAACCATATAGGGGGCACTCCAAATGGCATTGAACTTGGAATGCCTACCTGGTTTAGCTCGATTTGCACCCCACTTCAAAACTAGGTCCCTCTCTTGTAAGGTTCTTTCTTTTGCTTTCTTATCAAACTATCTTTTGACTAAGGCCTAATCTTTCTCCATTGTCTATACTACATGTTTTATGATTTGTTTTAATTCCATTAGCTCTGCATACCTGGCTTCCATTGGTTTAAAATTTGATAGCTCAAACTATTTCATGAGCTCTAGTGCGGGCATCTCCAATGATGTAGGTAACACTGCTTCCTTGCCGTAGACCAACATATATGGAGAGCTTCATGTTGATCTCTTTAGTGTTATCGTATCAGCCCATAAGGATGATTTGAGCTTAGTACGCCATGTTATTTGATTTTCATCCAAATTCCTCCTGCTTATTTGTTACCTTGCAGGTATTAGTTTGATGAGGTGCTCAAATAGATATCATTCATGATAACCCATTCTATGATCTTAGAACCTAGGAATGCTAATGCATTATCTGAAATGATAGTGGCTGGAAAACCAGACCTTGTGACTATTCCTTCATAGAAGTGTAGTATGCTAGATTCTTTTACTTCCTTAAGAACCATTTCCTCGGTCCACCTGGTAAAGTAATATGTTTCTGTTAGTATCCACTTATGACCTTGGCTTGAATTAGGATTAATGACTCCAATGAAGTCCAATCCCCATTGCATGAATGGTTGGTCAACTAAGATCGGATACAATGGAAGTGCAACCAACTTCTCCTTCTTGGTGAAGTATGTACATTTTTTACATTTTTTAATCCACTTATAGTAGTCATTGAATACTATAGGCCAATAATAACCCACTTTCATTATTTTGAGAGTTGTCACCCATGGAGCAAAATGACCTCTGGCCTCTCCATCGTGAAATTCCTATAACACCTTATCAATTTGACTTGTTCCAATGCATCTTTATAAAACACCATTGATTTCCTTCTTGAATAAGACATGATTAACAAGAACATAATGAATGACTTGTAACCTAAATTATCTACTATTTGCTTTACTCATTTCTGGAGGGAATAACCTTGTTTGTAGGAAGTGTATCATGTCTTGAGTCCAACAAGGAATAGGCACATTATCATTTTCTTGCTCTTGATTGTCTTTTAGCACCATAAAGACTTTTTAATCATTACTTGTTGACTTGAGGCTAATTATTCACACAACCTTTTTCCATAAAATATTTTAGTGAATTTTATCTCAATTTCATACTCCATGACATGAGTAATCCATCCTACTCTTTTTTTGTTCAAATATTTGTTCAACAATAAGTCCTTGATTCCCATAAGTGATACCAAGAGTTGGATCCTATTGTTTGAATTTATTTAGACTCATGATTACTGTAAGATCGTGTTTTTCAAAAGAGTACCTAACTTCATAATCTTCCAAACCTTGATTGATGAATGCAATTGGTTACTTGGATCCTTATTTGTTTTTTTTGTACTAAGATTGCAGAAATTTTGTTTGAATCACCAAAAGCATAAATCATGAAGTCCTTAGAAAAGTATGGATTGATGAGAATTGGAGCTTGAGATATGGCTTCTTTGATTGCTTATAAACTTGTTTTACCCTCAGCCGTCCACTTAAATGCCATGATATTTTTTTAACATCTACATTATTGGCTTCATAAGAGCGGAAAAATTTGGTACAAACCTACGGACAAAATTGATCTTTCCTAAGAAGTTCTGAAGAGCCTTCTTATGACTTGGCAAGGGCAATGCTTGAATTGTTTCAAATCTCTTTGGGTGAATTTTCAATCCCTCCTTTGACACAATGTGGCCAAGAATATTTCCTTCATGGGCCAATAATACACATTTTTTTAGGTTTAAAGAAACTCCAAATCTCTGACGCCTTTTAAATGCCCGTCTTAGAAGAAAGAGGTGATCAACTAAATTTTTGGTGAACAGAATGATATCATCAAGATGGATGAGCAAAATTTTGTTGATCAACCCTTTTAATTCCATATCCATTTCCCTTTGAAAAGTGGCTATGGAATTTGACAATCCAAATGGCATCTTCTTGTAGGAATAACTTGGTGGTGAAAGTCATCTTGAACTGGTCACCTTATTTCACCATTATCTAATTGTAACCTAAATAGCCATCTAAGAGAGAGAATATTTATGAGTTGGCTACTACCTATAAGATTTTCTCCATTGAAGGGAGTGGATAATGGTCCTTGAGAGATGCCTTGTTCAGATCCTAAAAATCCATGCACATCATAATTTATACATTCTACTTTATGACTGGAACTAAGTTTGCAACCCAACTTGAATGCTTGATTGGGAATATAATGCTTTCCTCTATCAGCTTGTTCAACTCTTTCTTCATAAGATGCTCAATGTGCGGGTTGACTGGTATTTTCTTTTTCCTAATGGGCTTAGCATCTAGATCTAGTTCTATTCTATGTTGTGCTAACTTCAGATTAAATCCCTGCACATCCTCATAGCTCCATGTGAAAATATCTGGAAAATCTTGGAGAAGTTGTATGAATTCATATATTTCTTTCTCAATGGTCAAATTTCTGATTTGTAGTATTTTTTGTTCCCCTATTGAAATTGATTTTGAATCCTTTCCTTTGACATGTATGTTAGCTTTTTTTTTTCCAAAACCGGTCATTAGGATTGAAGATAGACTCCAACGTAACCAAAAATTTGGGAAGTTTGTTTGTCTGCAGTTGTACTACTTGATCTCCGTACTTCTACTCTAATATTTTATGGTTCCTAGCTAAGAATTATGCCTCTTCCTAGAAGAAATTGACGATCTACTAGTCATTCTCAAACACCTACCAACTAGTGATGTTATCTAGGAATACTGGCCTCACAATTAAATGGATACGTGGCTGTATTTTATGTCAATAATACCGTCCACTACATCGATAGTTGCTCTAATTTCTTCGAGTCTGTCCACAAGCTCATTTTTATTTCTAGGTATAGATTCAATATTGAATGCTTTAAATTCTCCTTTGAGATACAATACCCTATTTTTGTAACTCTTGAGTAAGTCATTCTTTACATCATGCTATCCTCTGACCCGATTCATGATTAGATTGCTATCCCTAAACACCTGAAAGTTTTTAATGCCTCTTTTCCTATCGCAATGAAGTCCATGGACTAGAGCCTCATATTCTGTTGTGTTTTTTGAACATGCAAATTGAAATCTAAAAGATGAATAGTACTTGACAGTCTATGGGGACACCAACATTGCACCTCCTCCTAATCTTTTTTTGCTTCTTGAACCATCAATTTTTTTTTTCCGTACCTCATTGTTATCTTTATTTTCTTGCTTGGTAAGGCTAGGAATTGACGAATCTTCTTCATGTACATAATACACTCCTAATTAAACTTCTTCTATTTCTTTGTATGGATCAAATGCATGTATTTTTTTACTCCAATCATCTACTGTTAAGTATGGAATTCCTTCAACCATGGTACATGTCTCCTAATCATTTGAACACTCCTCTTGATAAAAGGCCGAGCAATTTATGTTGATGGGGCTAGGTAAATGTGACTCAATATGGAAATTGGAAATAGGCTGTAACTTGATTATGGCCTTAGCTCCATACCTTGTCCTAAATAGCATGTGTGAGAAATCTGTAGATAGGTACCCACCAATTTTGGATGTGAAATCCCTTGATAGACATAAGACGAAGAGTGGTGGAAGATCAATCACATATACATCATGTAAAACAATGACATTGGGACATGCATGCAATATTAGCTTAATCCTTTGATGACCCCAACTATTTGAACCATTGTCCCGTCTAGTTGCATAAATACTCTTAGCACTGGATCATACTTGATACCCAATTGATCAACTATTTACTTTAGTATCATCAAGCTACTTACACCAGAATCAATCATGTAGTTGTGTACCAACTTGAATCCAATGATCAATGAGACATAGAAAGGTGGAGGTTTCAGATTCTTTCTTGGTTGACCTCCATCTTGTTGCACTACATTGGTAAGGAACTTTTCCTAATCCCTAGGTGTCTCTTTTGATGTGAACCAGTTTTCCATCGCAACTTGCAACAAATATTGGTACCCTGGAATTTCCAATGACTCCCATATGGAGATGTTCACATGTGTTTTCTTCATCTAATCTATGATTTTGAAAGGAGACGGACTATCCTTTTGTTTTACCTTAGTGAGAACAACCTTTTATGGATCTTGAATAGGAATGTGTGCTACTACAATGGATGCCTTAGGTTGATTTTGCACATTTGGGGCTGCACTTGGCTTACTAGCATTGTGTGATGTGAGAGTGGGTTGAGAAACAATAGGGTTAGATGAATTTCCTTCTTCTATGTTCATCTTCTTTGACCTTGTGTTGGCAGCTACACCTTGAAAAGGATATTGATTGATTCCACAAAAATATTCCACCTACCAATTTACCAATGTAGTCTCCATTTTAAGGGCTTCCTGTTGACTTTCCTGTTGTTGATCTTCTTCTTCAGTTGAATCTTGAGACACACCAATGGTTTGAACCATCAAGGCCTAATTTATTACACCATTAAAACAAGTAGATTTTTTATGTGGTTAAATGCAAGAATAACACCATTTATATTCTTGAGGAATGTTGTTTTGAGTTGGAACCATGGCTCTTGATGTCGAGGCTACATTTGGATCATATGGTCAAAATTTCTTGTTAGCTTGTGGATGTCCTTGGTTCTGGTTTTGGTTTAAAACTTAAGTTGGTCGCCTATTTGATTGGAATAGAGGAATGTTTTCTTGAGCTTGAGGTTGATAAGGCCTAAAAATCTGATCCTATTGTGTATTGATAACAACTAGGTCATTCTCGAAAGCTTGCTACACCTTGACGATTTCTTGTTGTCCTTTTTCTATTTCTTGGAAAACCTTATTAAGTTCTTGGGTTTCAAATGGATTGCTTGAATAAGTGGAAGCTTCGTTATTTATTTGATTTCTTAGTGCTGGAACATGGGATATTTTAGGTGCTAATGCTTGACTAGTCATAGGATTTCCCATTTCCAGATATATAGGCATTGGTGGCCTTGGTACTAACTTGTCGGCTTAAATTGTGAAATTTTCAGCTCTGATAGCTATATCATAGGCATCTGGAAATGTCATTCCTCACATGGACTGAATAATCATTGATATATGTGAATTTAGAACATTTAAAAAGTAAAGGAATTCACCTTCTGCTGCCAACATCATGTCAAATGGAATTAGGTCCCATGATCTCTGGAATCAGAAATTGAAATCTGTCATCTACTTGTTAGGATCCCTCTTGATGGCCGTTAATTATTCCAATAAAGACATTGTATCCTCTTTCTTTGAATTGATTGCATAGGGCTATGCATATCTGGTCACAATTATTGATAGATCCCGCTATTAAGATCATAAACCATTATAACACCTTGCCTTTGAATGAGGAAGCTAGTAGCTTGAATGCAACATCCACTTCATTTATTTCGTGAATAGTACAGATGTTTGCAATATCTTTTATATGATCCAAAGAGTTGCATGGTTCTCTCCAGTAAAATAAGGGATATTTTTTAGTGTTGTCACTAGGATAGGGTTTTGAGCATTGAGTGCTAATGGGACGCTTCTTGTAAAGTGAACATAAGGATTTGGTGGAACTTTTGGTGGTTGTTGTAGATGTGCCATTATGATTGGCCTAAGAACCCTATTTTTTTGAAGAGATGGTTTTCTCGGAAGAGGTGTAGATAGTGATCTACCTGGAGGAGATAAGGATCTCTGTGGTCTTCTTCCTTTTGTACCTCTGTGCAAAGATAATTGTAAGTATTAAAAATTACCTTCCTCTCTTGCTCGTGAACGTGTTTGTATCCTTCTCATACACTTAGAAAACATGTGTTGATACAACACTACTAAGTTCTATTCCATTTGGAGCTTCCAGATGTGTTAGGAGATGGGCCCCAAAAGGGTGTATGTTGCCAAGTCACACACCAAACTTGCTAGGATAAAAATGAAAATTTGTAGGGCTTGAAAGCTGATTTTCTGGAGGTTGAAATTTGTCTTCCAACTATCAGTCTTGAAACCAAAAAATGCAGAGGATCCCGAAATTGAAAACCTCTAAAATTCTAAAACTAAGAAAACCCTGAAAGCTGAAAGTTGAATATCGAAAGGTATGAAATTGAAGGACTTTCAAAATCCCAAATCCCAAAACCTGAAATCCTAAAATTGAAAAAACCCCAAAAATTTGAAAGTCAATATTTCAAAAATCTAAAAATATCCTTTTGAAGATTAGGTCCCAATCTATCAGCTGGTGAAATTTGAACTTATTTTGAGAAAGTTAAGCCCTTGAAAATTGATTTTAGAGTTTAGTTCGAGAGGTGAAAATTATAAAATTGAAGAACATGTAATTTCAAAGTCCAAAAAGGATGAAAATTACTTCAAAGCTTGTGGAAAAGACTTCTCTGACCCACCTAGCATGCCAAAATTGTTGAGTGTGGTCGCATGATGTCTTAAGATTTTCTTGATAATGAGACACCTCTGAAAGATGAGAAAAATATAACTCTTTTGATGTCCTACTGGGCATTCCAAAATTATTGAGTGTGGTCACACAATGGCTTAAGATTTTCTTTATAATGAGACACCTCTGAAAGATGAGAAAAATATAACTCTTGTGATGTCCCATCGGGCATGCCAAAACTATTGAGTGTAGTCGCATGGTGGATTAAAATTTTCTTGATAATGAGACACCTCTGAAAGATGAGAACAATATAACTCTTGTGATGTCCCACTGGGTGTGCCAAAGTTGTTGATGCATAATCAAAACACCCCTGATTGTTTGCAATACAAAGGATTGAGACAGTCAGTGTGATTGCACAACATGGAACTTTTTCCAAAGTGTGGAAATTTACAAACAAGAAATCTCTCCGGAGAAAGGTTGGCTCCTATTCCTCTATTCTGATACAAAGATCTAAATTGTATAGGATCTATTCCAAATCCTACTTTGACTTACCAAGGAGATATGGTGAAGAAGATTACAAGAAATTTAACCTAATCTAAATGAGGTGATACACCAAAAGGAATGTTGAATAATTTTCCTTGCATAGAAATGAAAATGAACAAGACTAAAGAGGATATCAACACATATCAGTTCCTTATCAAAAATCCATTCACATCTAAACACAAACCATCAAACATGTAACAAAATCTAACATGCACATATAACCAATATTTCAATGAAATATCAAGAGAATGCAATGGACACAAGAGAAGGTTGAAATTCATCCATAGACTTATATTTTTTCTCCACAAATTTGATACAGTTCATTACAATGGCCAAGAGGAAAAAGTTGCATTACAGATTGAATGGGAGGTCTGAACTCCACAAGATCACTTACAGACAAGAGAAAGAGGGAGGGTGTAGAGAAGAATTATCCAACATTAGAATAATGCACCTCATTACAATTTATAGTAGAAGATTTGCAAAAAAGGAGAGAGAAAACTGAATCCTAAATTTTCCCAAAAATCCTCCAAAAATCAATGTTTAATCTTATAATGAGTGCATTCATATCTTCAAAATATCCCTTTTCATTAATGGTCTGCCCTGAAATTTAAGAAATTGAATGTGATTGCACCTCTTGTCTTGTCTAGCCCCTGTAGACTCATGGTGACTCCTACTGTCCACCTACTTCCATTAATGGCCTCAACTACCACTTCAATGTTCTCCATTTTCAGAGTTCCAAGAACCTTGAAATCTGAAATTTTATGATCCCGTACTATGGATCGTGAAATAACCTTTCCGATGACTATAATTTTGTAAGAAATAGGTGAGTACCTTGGAAGATATGCCCATTTTTTCCTGGATTCTTGACTAGATTTATCATTCACCTACTCTCCTACAAACTAGAAATGGTCATCACCATTGCATTCCCCTCTGAATCAAATTTCTGGAAATTATTGTTTTGTTTGAAAAGATTAAAAAATATGTAAGATATGCCTTCTTGAAGTTCAGGGCCTGATTAGGGTTTTGCATGCCTCCAGCTCCATTATGCCCTTCACCTAACCCACTGAGTCACCTTACATGAATCACCAAGCTATGTATTTGATGAATATTCCCCCTTTTGTTTCCATGCCACATTTGTAATTTACCATCTAACGTAACTCGCCAACCGAGGCCAACAACTCGAAGGAACCTCGAATGCACCTTGGTGGCTATTTTAAAACTTTTTGGACTTTCGAGCCCCAAAATTTCATGAACTTGTCTCAACCCATTTCAGAGACCAAGCATGCACCCAAACCCAAAATTGAATGTTGAAACCAAATTTCAAAATCTATCATGCCGACCTCCAAATTGGCTCATCTGCGTTGACCCCGAACTAAAGTTTGACCCCCCAAAAATGTTTAGCCCATGCCACATCACCTCACCCATTTTGGGCTTCACATTTTTGGGCTTTTGGGAGGGGTGAGTTGGTTTTTGCATTTTTTGTGTTGGGTTACTGAAACCCCAAAACCCCGAAACACCAAAGTGCAAAATTTGGGCTTTCAAACTTTCCACCAAGATTCCTTCGGGATTCTTGACTCGTCGACTCCGAAATCCATTCCACATTGACCCTGAAAGGGTTCTGACCTCTAAAACCCTAACTCCTTGCCACATCACCATAGTTTTAGGGTTAGGGTTTACATCAATTTAAGGATCTTTTCCCATCCATTTCAAACTTCTCCATGACCAAATCCTGAAACTCCTCCAAAATCACACAATGCCGAACCAAGCCATCTCCATAGTCGACTCATTGAGGTGAGCCATCCTAGTGTTGAATTGAACCTTTACAAGCTCTTATGCCCTGACAAAAATATTTCATGTCCCAACTCAAGACCCTTCATACATTACCTTGTGGCCCAATTCTAGTATTTTCTCCAAAGGGCACTCCATCCTTGTTGTGTGATTGGCTCAACCAAGCTCTCTAAGTGAGCTCACTTTAGAAATTGAGCCCATCGCAATTACTTGCTAAGACATCTTCATGTCAAATTCCCCATGGATGTCATTCCTGGATAAATCCTGCCATCATCGCCCCTTCGATATATGCACTTTGTCGAGCTTGGGGAGCTTGGCCCAACTTGGCCTTGGTGGCTATCATTCTCAAACCCACCACTTCTCCCTCGAGGCTTGATGTGTGAGTTCCCCACACCTGTAGTGACGGCCTAGATTACCCAAGAAAAAAATGTGACGTGGCTTTGCGAGTAGCTTGGCGAGCTACTCGGTGAGTCAATCCTTCGACCTCCCTACCAAAGCATCTTCTCTAGCTTGGCAAATTGTTTTTCAGGTCGGTTGGCTCTACAGGCTAAATGAGGTTATTTTATTTAATTTTTTTCAATCCTGATTTGGGGATTTCTTTTAATGCTTTGATTGAGGAGAGGGGAATTAGTACCCACAACCCCAAAATATGAAACTTTCCTGCCATGAGCCATTTTCAACTAGTTTTTTGGGGTTGGAGGATGTTTTTGCACTACAACAGGACTGTGATCCCAGGGTGGCCCTGAATGGTCTGATTGTATCTTGAATGTTCCAAAACACTTTCAATTGCTTCCCAAGACCTTGAAAAAACCTATGATCCTGCATACACCTTGTGGAGCCCACTCGGGAGTCTGTAACTGCTTTAGGACCATGTTGGGCAATTTTGGCCCATGGGGGGTAAAAATTGTCAATAGGTTCAGGTTCATACATTATCATTAAATCATGATATGTATGTTGACTTCTAGTCATTTTACGAAGGTTTTTAGGATTAGAGTCTTGAATAATAGAATCAACCCATTTAGGTATTTTGGTTATAGTGGAAACAAGATCTAACTATTTTTCAACTACAGGTTCATTAACTTCATCATCACACATATCATTATCAATGTTATTATCATTATTTTGAATTTCATTATATTCATCATGAACAATAGAAACAGAATGGATGAAGATAAACAAAAAGTTTTTTTCTAATATTTTAATATTTCTTATTTTCTATAACTTCTCATTTTACAAGATCATAGATCCTAAGACATTTAGTTCTACCTCTATAGCCTACAAATATATAGGGACATGAGGTTTGATCTAACTTATTCCTTTTTTATTTGGGAATGAAGATAGATACATGGCTACCAAAAATTATTAGATGAGATAAATTTGGTTTTTGATTTGTTCACTTTTCTAAAGGAGTGGAATTAAATAAGGATTTAATGGGTACTCTGTTGAAAATGTGAACAATAGTGTTCATTGCTTCAGCCCATAGAAATTTAGGGACATGAGTTGAATGCAACATAGTTCTATCCATTTCCATAATGGTGCGGGTTTTCCTTTCTACAATCCCTTTCTGTTGAGGGGAATATGGAGTAGTTAGTTCCCTTTGTATACCACATTCGACACAAAATGAGTTAAATGCTTTACTGACATATTCTCCCTCATTATCTACTCTAACCCTCTTAAATTTATAGCTAGAATTATTTTCAACTAATTCTTTAAAGTTAGATAAGATATCATATTTATTTTTAATAAAATACAACCAAATCATTTGATAAATTTTTTCAATAAAAGTGATTGCAATGATCCATTTAGGGATGAAACTTCTAATGGTCCTTGGACATCACTATGGACCAATTCCAAAGGCTCAAAATAATTTTCATCAAGATGGCTTTGGAAGGGGTTAGCATATTTATTACCACGTAAGCACCCTTTGCACATTTCAGGATCTTGGGAAAAATGTGGCAGACCAGAAATTAGGTTCATTTGAGACATGTCATACATGCTTCTAAAGTTGACATGACCTAGTATCTCATCCCAAAATTACATGTCACCTCTTTGGGTTGACAAACAATAAGTAAAGGCAAAACCTTTAAACACATATAAACCATCTCTTTGTATGCCTCAAACTATAGTGACATCTAGTTCATTTTTAATAAACCATTTATCTTTCATCAAAATTACACTATTGTTGTTCTTAGTTAATTGAGAGAAAGAAAATTCATTTTTAGTTTAGAAACCAAAAAAAGATTGTTAATAAAACCATTAAATAATTTTACTTTTCCTTTTCCCTGGACGTCAAGGATGGAATGATCACCCAAATAGATATGATCATTGCATTCTATAAGACTAGTTAGGATAGCAGACCTATAATTCATGTTCCTAGAGGCACCACTTTCCAATATCCACTCATTTTCCTTTGCAGTGACAAGGGCAACATATAAAGAAATGCCATTAGATTTATGATTGTTTTTTTTGTTCTTGTTTTGATTTTGATTTTTTTCTAATTTGTTTCCTTTTCAGTTTTTGAATTTAGAGTCTTCTTTCTTATGGCTAAATTTTCCATGATTATGACATTTACCATCAAATCTAACTCTTAAATTTCCTAGTTTCTTATCTTTACTAAGAGTTTTAAAAGTTGATTTTCAATTATTGTTGAACCTAGAAGGTTTGTTTTTAGATTTTTGAGTGAGAATTTCCTGAGTGGAATTCTCTTTTGAATTAAATTTTTCATAACTTGCTCTTCTTGGATCAGGAGAGAACTTAGGGTTTGTAAATTAAGGATGTCTTGTTCTGTTTGATATTTGAAATTTAATATTGAAATGAAATCCCTAAATCTTTCATGAATATTCAATTGAATAATAAAGTATAGTAATTTATCATGAATTAAGTTACAATTACATCCATCCAATTGAGACTTAATATTTTTAATTTTTTCTAAAAAAACTTATTACTTTTTCATCTCCCTTCATGGGAGTCCTCATCAGTTCTATAATCAATTTAATAATTTTCAATAACTGCATACCTTCATGCATTGATTTCAGTTGTGTCCAAACCTCACTCATACTTTATTGATTTCCGATATGAAGGAGGAAATTAGATTGCACACTCTGAAAGATAATAGACATTTATTCTTGCACCTTCTGTTGATATGTAGCAACATTGTTTGTTGTCGCTTGTCTTCCAGTCAGAGCCTTCTTTGTATCATTCATGATTGTCTAGAGTTTGTGAGCCATAAATCCTACCTTCAACCTTCTATTTCAGATGTTGTAATTAGTTCCATTCAAAATATATGATTTTTCAATGGTAAAGTGATTAGATCCCATTTTCACATAAATAAATTTCAATAAATGAGAATAATGAGGTTTTAGTGATAATATTTAAGAACCCCCTATCATTTTTCAAACCACGCCAGTCGTATTTTGATGGATTCATGTTGAAAAAAATCTTCTCAAACAAGTATTCTAGATATACAATAGATTAGTTTGACAATAACATTGATTTATCGAAATGTGAGTGAATTGTTTTTAGCTTTACATGAAAAATGACGACTTAGTTATCATGTCGTAAAAAAATACTTTTTATGAAAAGTTTGTTTATCTAATATAAATGATATTATTTAAATAAATTTCCTACTTTTAAAAAAAATAATAAATTAAATTAAATCAATATAATTTTATTAATAAGGGAGAAATAAAAAATACATATGTAAAAAAAATGTGGAGCAGAGCTCTTATGAGATGCTATAATATTTTGTTTAGCTCGGACAAGTTGGTTTTGCCAACTTGGTGAGTTGAGTTCATTTATGCCATTGCGAATGAAAATTCTCAATGTGACTACACATGCTAACATCTGAGCCCGTAGTTGATCCACAAAAGCCGAGTTCTACCTACAATAAAAATGCCACTATAAACTCATGCATAGTTTGGTCGTGTTATAACCATAATAGATCCCGTAGTCAAGTCGCATTCTTATATGTGCTAAAAAAATAGTCAGTGGTGTGACCAAAGTCACACCACCCTTACCTTTCCCAAAATATTTTAAATCCTTGAACACAACCCTGTGTGAACAATGTGAGACTAATGTCCTGGGGAAAAACTTATAAGCACCCAATCCTTGGCACAGTCAACGAGAGGATAGAGATGGTAGGTCCAGGGGGACAAAGGTTCATGCAACATGAGGAGAGTGGAGTGGGTGAGAGGTGATGTAGAAACTGCCATGTGGAGCACTAAGGGAGGGCTAAGTTTTAAAGGGGGCCACCCAACATAGTGTATAGTTGTAATATCATAGGATTTAATATATTGTTTTAAGTTTATACGATCTAATGTATCATTTATATTTTAAACTATATAACGTATAATTTGTTTAAACTATAGTATACTACATAGTTTTAGACTATATTTTTGAAAAATATAATTATTAAAGCTGCTTAGATTATCAAAGGGTCCCAATTTAGATTAGGGACTCGATTTATAAATTCAAATCATTTTATACTATTGTTTCAAATAAATTCAAATGTAACCTATTTTAAGGGGGTACAAGGGAGACACATAAATAAATTTTATTTCGAATACCAAAGGTGAAAAAAATAAATTGGGGTTTTACCACACCAGGGGACAATACTTTTATCTCAACTGATAGAAAAAATTGAATTCCTATTCTTGTGGAACTTGTCTCCTTGAATTTAACCTTCATTTTAACTTGAATTTCACCCCCGAATTTATTTCAACCTACACATTTGAAAACTATAGAGAAATGATAGAATATCTTAATTAAAATAAATTCTTACCTTTACTTGCAGGTCCCTGGTACTTTTCCACCCAGATATTTCATGCAAGGGTAAAATTTCTTGAAGTGCTTTGAAAACTTTTCCACCTGTGCACACAAATGTGTATTCGATGTCCCGAAGGGGGAAAGGGAAAACTATTTAAATTGTTCTAACCACCTAACTACAAAACAAACTAACACAACAAATTGGTTGAATAATATTGGGATTAATTACATATATTTTCTCTGATACCATTTTAGGATGAGGAGATTAATAACCATATTACTTAATATTTGCATCAAACATTAATATGAAAAAATAAATAGGTTAACATAGTAAAAACAATAACACATAACAAAATGATTACATGGTAAACCCCGGAGGGGGAAAAAACATGGAAAATATACTTAGTATGGAAGGATTTTTTATGTGATGAGGAGAACTTTGACTTGGTTAAAACAAAAGAACACATATTTATCCATTCAGAATACAAGGGTTCTTAAAAATTTCAGGGAATTAGAGATTTTGAAGGAAGATCTTCCCCCTTTAAAGGAGGGAGCTGATAATATGGATCCATTAGGAGGAAAATCCCCTCAATTATCTTCAAAAATACCTACTATACAAATTTTTGATGAGTGGACCATTGCTGCTAGTGGGATAGGAACCTCCATGTCTACTTTAAAGAAGAAAATAAAAGAAATGCTTCTAAAATATATGGAGAATGATCCTATTACTTTTGCAGTACCAATCCAAACAAAAGGAAAGGGATTAGTTACACAAAAGGCTCATTTAGAGGTTTTACCAAAATCCCAGAGTACTAAAAAGTTAATGAGAGGATCCATGACAAGTGCTAATAACCAATCTAAGTCATAAAGTGCTGAGGAAAGGGTAACAAGATATCAAACAGTTTTAAAGGGAAAAGAAAAGATACAAAGTTTTATTTGAACAACCCTTGGTGAGAGAAGGTGATCCTTCATTTAAGAAACACAAGCATAAGCAGGCTGAAGTGATTGATCCTCCCATGATCACTACGGAATAAGAAGGAGTAGCTGTTTCCATGGTCATCAAGAAAATCCACCACCAGAACAAAAAGATGTTATGGTAAGTCCAAATGTATAATCAGTGTTTCCAGCTTTAGCTTTATCTCCTGGAGGAGTAATAGCTAATATTACTCAAGAAAAAGTATCCCCAGGTAATGTCCCACCTAATCCACTTGATAGGTTTGTGTTAGAAAAATATTTGAAGAAATTTTTTGCAACCCCAATTGAAGGTGTGAGTATACCTCTCTTTGATCAATTACACGAATTAACAAAAGACCCAATTTGTAAACAGGGACGAAAGCCTATAAATTATATTAATCTGAATTAACCATTTACACAGGAAAGAGCTGCAATACTTATAGGTATTTTATAGCTAAATACAAACAAGAAACTAAGTTACATAGGTGCAACCATATTCCAGATTACATAAGCTTCCAATATTACATCCGAGAAGCATAAATGAATAATTACAATTATATTGTTAAAACACTATAACCACATCCATATGTAGACATAAAGACAATTAGATGGTTATGTAGAAATATAACCATATAAAAACATTATTTAATTAATAAAATTAATTAAATAATTAAGTATATAATGCATAATTAATTAACCTAACACTCCACCCCCTTAATTGTGCATTGTCTCATGGGATGAAGAAAGGAATTCTCTGAACAACTCAAACTTGTCACGTGCAAGTGACTTCGTGAAGATATCTGCTTGTTGTTCAGCTGCTGGAAAAAAATGAAGTTGGATGTTGTGCTTCAACACATGCTCACGTATAAAATGAAACTGTACCTCAATGTGCTTTGTTCTCTCATGAAACACTAGATTGTGAACAAGTTTGAGAACACTTTCATTGTCAACATACGTGGTGGTCAGATTATCTTGTGGTATTCTAAGTCCTTCTAGTATGTGACGTAGCCAAATCACTTCACGGACATCTTCTCCTACAAAACGATACTCAGATTCTGGGGAAGAGCGAGAAACGAAGTGTTTTTTCTTGATTCCCCATGATATTGGTCTAGATCCCATAAAAAATACAAATTATGAAGTGGATTTTCTATCATCAATATTTCCTGCATGATCTGAATCCGAATATCCTGACAAGAAGAAGTTGTCATTCTTATTGTATTCTAGACCAAGATCTGATCCTTTGAGATATCTCAAGATACGCCTTGTTGCTTTCCAATGACACACTTTGGTTTCCTACATGAACTTGGATAGATAGCTTACTGCAAAGCTGATATCTGGTCTAGTGTAGGTCAGGTAAATGAGACTCCCAATCAATTTCCAATAGAGAGTGGCACTTACCTTAGGAGATAGATATGAATGAGATAAATGTAATTTGTTCTCCATGGGTGTAGCAATTAGTGTGTAATCTATCACCCTAAATTTCTCGAGTGTTGTCTTGGTATATTTCATTTGAGAGACAAAGATGTGATTCTCTTTCTTCCATACTTCCAATCCAAGACAATAATGCATCATCCTGAGATTGGTCATGTCGAATGATCGATTAAGATATTTCTTCGTTACGTCGATCATCCTCACTGAACTACCAGTGATGACTAGATTATTGACATAGACAAAAACAATCACAATCTCCCCCCTTGATTTTTGGGGTAAAGATTGGGATCATATGGATTTCTAATAAATCCATGTTGTATGATATGCACATCAATCTTGATGTACCATAACCAAGGTGACTATTTAAGGCCATACAGATATTTCTTGAGTCTATATATGTTTACTTCTTAACTAGGTATAATGTATCCCTTAGGTTGAGTCATATAGACTTCTTCTTGTAAATATCCATTCAGGAAGGGAATTTTTACATCCATCTAATGGAATTTCCATCCAAACTGTGCAGCTAGGGAAAAGATCATCTTGGTAGTTTTGATCTTATCTATGGAAGCAAATGTCTCCTTGTAGTCAATGCCATATTTTTGTGCATACCCCTTTGCTACTATTCTTACTTTATACTTGTCCACTATCCCATATGCTTTGTACTTCATTTTGAATATCCATCTACATCCATTGGGTTTCTTCCCTATTGGAAGATCAACAAGCTACCAAGTGTTATTTTTCATCACTGATTAATATTCAAAATCCATGGCATATTTTCAAGCTTTTGACTATAGGGCTTCCTGGACTATAGAGGGCTCATCAAATTCAATTAATCTACTCATCAAAGAAAATTTAACTTGTTCTCTTGCTTTATTGTGAGTTCATGGTCCAAGGGTAGATGTATCTAGTGGAGCATCCATTCTTGCATCTCATAATGTGCTAGTACACCACTGGGGCATACGCTGAACTGTTCCTGTGGGTCATGGTTCTATCATATCAACACCATCATCCCCATCATTACTATCATCATCTGTGGGAACATCAGCTTGAATTTTTACAACTGGTGAAGAATCTACATTAGGTGAGTCTGGAGGAGGAGACTCTGCTTCCTTCTTCTCGAAAAAGTCAACATCTCTACTGGTGTAGAATTTTTTGGTCTTTAGATCCATCAATCTGTACCTAAGAGTCTCTTCATTGTACCCAATGAAGATGAATTTCTATGACTTCATGTCCAATTTATTTCTATTCTTCTTGGGTATGTGCATACTTGCTTTGCACCCAAATACTCTAAGGTGTGCAATAGATGGTTTCCACTTTGACCATGCTTCTTGTGGTGTTACTCCTTCAAGAGCAACTATGGGCACTCTGTTCAACAAATACACTGTTGTTTTTGCTACTTCTTCCCAGAATGTCTTTGCAAGTCTAGAATCATCGATCATGCATCACACCATTTCCATGATAGTATGATTTCTTCTCTCAACAACACCATTCTATTGTGGTGTGTGTGGAGGATGCATTTGTCGACAAATCCCGAGAGTTTGTAAGTAGTCTTTGAACTCATTACTGGTGAATTCCGCCCTTTGATCTGAGTAGTGAGTTCTAATGTGATGACCAAGTTTTTTCTCAACTGCTACTTTGAACCTCTTGAAGATTTCAAAAGATTCTCTTTTCTTGTGAAGACAAAAAAATCCACATTTTCCTTGAATAGTCATCAACACAAAGCATGAAGTACTGTGATGGCGAGAAAATTTTTTGGGTGGAAAAAATTGTGGATTTCTTACCAACACTCTGGAAATATAAGTCCCTCTACTTAACTGATGCAGCTACCGTATATGCATGCACGTGAAAAGGTGAATTTCTATGGTGGCCTTTCGACCGGAGATCCAACAGGGGTACTCCATTGACCTTGCGACAAAGCTAGCAATCTCTTGTTAGGGAAGGCTTTGTCTGGAAGTGGGAAAGGGAGTGAGCATTGAGGTAGGAGAACCAATGTTGTAAGTAGATAATCAGAGGCTTGTGCACACCAGTTAGAAGTTTCATCTCATGCACTTGAATTTCAGAAGAAAACAAATATGCAAAACAACAACAAGACTAAATAGAGCTTAATGAACACAAAGCACCAATAAACTCCTCAATCAAAGAGGATAAAATTCCTTCTTTCTTTATTGAAGCTCAAGCAGAATTTGTACATAGTGTGGGAATGGAAGAAATTGAGAAGGGGGGGGGGAATAGAATAAAATGGCTATCTCCTTTGTTCTCTCAAGGTGCAATATACTCTTGAGTTTACAAGATCAATCACTGACCCTTTGCAATGGGAATGACATTACAATTTATAGAATGAGAAGTGACTCTTCATCTACCTCATGACCCTCCATATGCCTTAATATGACTTAATAATATTCATATTCCACTTTAAATATTTAAGTCCCTTCTATAATAGCAAGGTGACTTAATTTACATTATGTTTCTAAAATTCACTTTTAAGTGACTTAAAGGCATATCAAAAAGTGTAAACCCCAAAAAATAATTAGAACATTTGAAAGTGAGAGAAATTTGGGGGGAAGAGGAGAGAGAAAGAGAGAGAGAAGAAGAAGAGGAGATGTCACCCGATGAAGTCTGTTGATCCTTATTGATGGAAAGCTCCAAATGCAGTGAAACTATGAATCTTCCAACTCCTTGCACAATGTGAAACTCCTCCAAATTATCCCAAAATCGCTCACCAAGTTGAATGAACTAAAGTGGATCTTGAATGCCCTGTGAAAAATGACTAGGGTGCTCCCGAATAATGATGTACCCCTAAATGATTATCCTTGTACATCCCATTGTGGAAAAACTTCTCTTTGAGTGTAACTTACTATTTTTAGTAAGTTTGAAAAAAGAAACTCCCTCGATCCTTTGCTGAGTGTTGTGACCTCGATTCCCCTTTCTCCCTGCATTCCAGACTCCTTTGGATCAAATTTATATTTTTACCAGGTGCTCGAGGGCCCACTTACTATTTTTAGTAAGTGCTAGAAATTTCCATTCTGGTGAATTTTTAGAAAGTTGGCCTCTGGGAGTTGGATTGATGTGGAAAAAAAAATTTGATATGGGTTTTTTCCCAATATCATCCCTTTGAAATTTCGGGCCCGCTCGCTCAATAATCCAGGAGATTTTAAAGTTTTAATTTTCGAACTTGGCAGTGCTTCTGGGTACAACAACCATTAATGGACCTCAAAATTACAGGTCTTTTTTTCTCCTTTGTTTGTGAAGAAAATTATATTTTTGATGTGGGTTTTTTCTTCTGGTGCTTCACGTGCGATCTTACTTTGATTCGACAACCGGTTTGACGGGAAATCCCACTTCTTTCTTCGTTGAGTTGGAAAGGAGATTTCTTCATTGTGGATGCTCTGTCGAATGTGGGGGGAATTTTAAGGTGTCTTATTGATGGTATTTGGAAAAGGAATTAACAGAAACAAATGGTTTGTTGTTTCATGCATCCGTTTGGGAGATTTTTTCAACTTCTCATTTCATGGCTATGGAGTTTTCTCCGTTTTCTCTTTCTGTGCTTCGTGCTTCTCCTTTTTTGTTTGATGAGGATTCCTTCTAGGACCTGCATGATTTCATGGAGTGGGAGGGGAGTGAATTTTTATCAGGTCTAGTTTGAGTTCTTGCAATGGTGGAGTGACGGAAGAAAGTTGTAGGGGAAGTACGGAGGAATGAAGTGCACATACAACTATTAGAAGTCAGAAGCGAAAAAAGTGGCACTTGGAAAAATTTCAAAAAGATATGCACAGGTAGGGCTTGGGTGTATTTCTCCATGCTTTATGTCCCTAACCTCATTGATGTGAGGGACATTAATTTTGACAATGAGAAATACGGTGACATGTGGCACTAGATCCAACGGCAAGGAATGAAGGAGGAAAAAGATGATTTAAAGCACTGGGAGCTGAAAGGAGGTCACATGGGTGTCCAGAAGACTCCCTATGGGGGATGGGAACATTTTTCAAGGTCTTATGTCCCACACCTCAGTTGCATAAGGGAAATAAAATTCCACGGTGCTCCTGGAGCTAACACATGGAGCCCGATCCGACTGCAGGGAATGCATGCTCCAAATAAGCACCTGGGGGTTGAACTGTCAAGTCTAGAGGTCATATGAGGGTAGAGAGGGCTTGAAGGGGGCTGGATGCACTTTTCCAACATTGGTTTCCCTGACCTTGGGGGACGTGAGGGACACAAAATCCCGCCAGGCTCCTAGTGCTGACACGTGTCCTCCCAAACATTTGGTTAAGTCCTGAACTTGTAACAGTGATAACTTGAGCTCCTAATGAAATTTTTTGGAAAAAATTTATATGATCTTGACTTAAAATGTCATTTGGAATCCAATGGTGTGGGTATCATGTCTTGATTATTCCATTTGATCCCTAAAAATTGGATTTTTTATTTTTTACTCCACCTGTACCTGAAAAAAACTGCCTGTAGACCTGATGCGCCAAAGTGTTGTGAAAAATATTATTTCACCATAATTTAGGCTGTGTAATCCTATTTCTGGAGATTTTTTTTTTCTCCTAACTCCATCCAGAGCTCCCGTAATCTTCTTCTGAAGCCCAACAACTGTTTTAGGCCTGTGTACCGCCTAGGCTTGTGAACCCTATTTTTTACTTAGACTACTCTAAGTCTTGAAAAACTTACCCAAACCTTCAAAAATAATTTGTATTATGTTTTAAGGTCTTCATTTCATCTTTTTGTTGAATTATTACCTTCCATTCCACTTCAGGGAGTTGAATGCAGTCCTGGGAAGGCTAGCGATAGCCCTTCTCAATACTACCAAAAGATAATATCTTTTCAGAACTCCCTAAAATCACATAGGGGGATGATATTACATTATTTAGGAGGTCATTTGGACTGATTGGATAGACCTGGGGTTTTTTGGAATGTTGGGACTTGAAAAAATTAATATTGGGGTATCGTTGTCATGCTTGGAAATTTTCAATTTCATTATTACACATTTGCACGACAACAACTGGCTCTAGCTTGGGGAAATGACATAGATTAAGCATAGTGAAGACATGACATGGGAATCCTGTATCTCAATTTTAGACCATATTGTTCATTGACCATTGCCTTATCCATTGGGCCCTGTGGAGTCATGTACAACTTCTAGAAAGGAATATTATAAGGAAACACACACACATAAAATGAAGGAAAGGGAACACACAAAACACAACACGAAGGGAAAAACATGCAACAGAAAGGGGAAAACACCTATCAATCACCTATGGTACAAGGAGGGGGGCAACCCGCTTTCACTGAAGTACTTTTCATTTCTCAAAAGTTACCCTTGAAGAGGCAACACTGAATGATGATGTTCTGTAAAGCCATTGATGGGTTCCAGAAAGTAGCCTCCTTTCCTTAATTGTTTATGGAAGCTAGCTGCTTCCATGCTTGTCCTTTTACTTTGTAGGAGTGAGTCCATGTGAGCTTCTTGATGCTCTGGTCATTTTTGGAAATTCCACAGTCTTCGTGTTATTTGAATTCGGTCTCATAGTGCCAGTTGCCTTTCATGTTTATCCATATAGCTGATTTTCCATTGAGCATCTCATCACTACCCCAGGGCTGCTTTTTGTTCAAAATACTTGAACATTCTTGATTATTTTCTTTCCCAGGCCTATGCTTATTGACATCTTCTCCATGAGAAACATTTTATTCATCCTTTATCTCTACTCCACAGTGAGGCAATTGAGTTCTGAAGGAAGGATTGGAGGAAAACTCATACTTGTCCCATATGTTCATGGCATGAGTGAAGAGATCGAGAATCAACTTGGGGCCTTCTACAACTTCTATTGCATCCAATATTTCTTGCACAAAGTTATGCTTCATTGTTTCCTACAACTCATCTTGATATGCCTTTGAAGAATATTTATTTTGTAGCTCAAGGTAACTATCTGGAGGGATTACCTCATCATCTCGAGAATCACTGCACTCTACCGATCCTCCATAAAAAAGAGCTTCATCTTTAGAGGTCTCAAAATTCCTTTCTTAAATTTCTTTGTCATGGAAAGAGTCTTCATCTTTGAATGGGAAATAAAATATCTCCATTTCGGTATTGCATCCATAAATCATTATCTCAAGAGCGGCATCATATATTTCATCTTGCCTTATCTTAATATGGCCAACCTTCACATCAGCTTCATGCTTGTCTTGCAAATTTGTGGCTTGCATCAGGATCTTGAGGTTGAGCTTAGGATCTTCAGTTTCTTCTGTGGCTCTAAGCAGTTCTTGTACAACCATTTCTTTCTCATTGTTCGAGGGCTCATTATAGACTGGCTTGGTCTCTTCCTGGGTGACATGATCAAGGGAGTCCTCATCTTCAAATGGGAATGAAAAAATTTCTTCATCACGGATAAGAACATAAGCTGATTTTTCTTTTTGAAAATCATCAAGAGCCATCTCCTCTTCTTCATGGTTTACATCATCTAGCAATTCAGGGCTACCCTCTTGTAGCTCAACTCTCCTCATTGCTTCTTCAAAATGCAAATCTCTCTAGGAATGCATGTCTGGCCATATCAAGATGGGAATATCATCTTCCTCCTCGGTTGCCACAAAGTGATTCATCTGCCTGCTACCTTAATACAAGATGTTAGCTTTCGGGCTTCCATAATTTTGTATAATTTACCTCATTTTCTTCTTGGGAAGAAATTTCTCCATGTCTCCCATCACTGGTATGGTTGCGGATGACCAATTCATCTGAATTTTCCCTCCCAAGTCTCGGTAGAAACTTCTACTCAATAACATTCTGAATGAGGCCGGGACATCGTCTACCAAAATCATCGTTGAAATTTTCTTGTCCAGAAATTTGGCGAGAGACACCTATGCATCTTTGACCTTCCCTAAAAGTGAGACCTTTTTTTATTCCAAAGAGTAACAAGAGCCATTAGGTGGAGTCATTGTAAGTTTAAGAGCCTTGGTGAACTTCAAAGGCATCACGTTGTCTGAGGCACTAGAATCTATTATGTAATTATTCAGTACATATTCTCCAATAAGAAGGGATACGTAGAAAGGTTCAACTTTATCAGTATTTGATGCACTCAGAGAAATAATGTTCTGTGAGGGAGATGCAGGTAAGTTTGGTAGCATGCCTTTGGAACTGGATGTTACAACATTAGGTGTTAGACTACCACTCTTGATATATTAGACGAACCTCTCAAATTGTTCAGGATGAGTATGTAAATATTCAGTTTCAGTAATATGCACTTTGGCCTTGTTTGCATATTCTATGAAGTCAAAGGGGGCAAATGCGGACAAGGGGGGTGAAGGGACTGATTTTGGAGTTTGGATAGGCTTAGGAGAAGGATTTTATGTTTGAGGAATGGACGGTATTTTGAATGGCACACTAGGATCTTTCCATGAATTATATTTTGTAGGAGCAGATTAGGGTTTAGAAAAGGAAGAGACATTGGAAGACTTGGGATTTCGTGAGTCTTCTTGCTTGCTACGGGATCAGGATCCAACAATACAGACTTCATGGAAGATGGAAGTGGGGATCCTCGACTAATTATTTTATTTTTTGGAGTCACCATAAGAGGATCATCAACCTTCTTTTCTTTTGTAGCAGTGGAGGGAGATGCTCTTTTCTCGAACTGAGCACGAGTGAATACTGCACATGAGAAACTAGGTGCATCTTCTTCATAACATCCATAATACTCACAAAATATGATTTGTGCATCATCCTCAAACTCATCACTTTCTAGGAAACCGCCACCTTCACTTTCTTGTTAAAGCTTTTCTTCATCTTCTTGAAATCTGCAATTTATTTTCATGGGTGGGGCCTCTTAGGTGAGCCTTTGGGGTGCTACTGCAATCTGATTTATGTTGCTTCTTTAAGAATATACTCATTCAAATAATTCCCTCTTCAAATATGCCATCTCATTCGCCAAATTTTGGAGTGATGGATTGCTTCTCTTGTCTCCAGGATGTTGGGTTTTTCCCTTTGATGGATTCTTGATCTTTCCAGAGAGGATGAGATCGTCATCAAGTTTAATGGCCATCCTTTTTGCTTCTACAATGTTCCTTGGTTGGGCTCTTCGTAGAAAAAACCCTACTTCTGATGATTGAGCATTGATGAAGAATCTTTTGACATTGTTTTGAGATGGAAAATCCTCTTCAGGTATCCTGTGAAGCAACCATTTGAAATGAGCCACAAAGTCTGTCATGGTTTCATTTTCTCCTTTCCTCATTTAAGCCAACTGCATCAAGAGGTCCTAGAAGTCTTCAATTGATTTAAATCTTTCCTCGAAGGAAACCTTGACGTCATCCCAACTAGTGATGGATTTGGAAGGTAGGAGGTAGAACCATTCTGTTGCTTTTTCTTGGAGAGATGCCACAAACAATCTTACAGCAACATCTTCATGCTGGACACCAAGAATTCCACATGATGTTGTGAAAGTAGCAATGTGTTCTTCAGGATGTTGTGTGTTGTTTCTTTTGAACTTTGGAAATTTCTTGCTAGAACCCGAAGGTAGATCGTGAAGAAGAGGTTCAAGAGAAAATGGGCCTGTATTCCTTCCCCATGGAATAATGGGTCGAGGTATTTCTTCTTCATCTTCCATTGTTGTTTCTTCTTTTGCTTCAGTCCTTGCTTCTATAAATTCTTCTTCTTCTGTGAACTCGATGTTCAATGGTGGTTAAAAACTGGGAGAATTTGAAAGAGTTTGGACAGGATTACTAGGTGAACTTCTCGAAGTTCCAGATGGAGAGGGGGCTTGAGAGAAGAAGTATGGATTATCTCAAATTTGTTCTTGCTGATTTTGTGAAGCCTCGAAATTGAAATCATCAACACCTGTTGACCTGCTCAACCGGGTGTGTCTTCCTTCAACCAAATTTTTGAAATTCTTGAAGTGCGAATATGAAAAGACACGTGCAGAAATCAGCAATATGTATTTTAGCAATGGAATTTCATGAACTCTTTTTTATTTTTTATTTGAATACTTGATTTTTTTAATATTTTGAGACCTTGTGGTCATATTCAAGTGTAGATGTTGCTAAATCTACTCGACGATGGGTGCCAAAAACTGTTGGCGAGAAAAAATTTCGGGTGGAAAAACTCGTGGATTTCATGCCAACGCTATGGGAATTTAAGTTCCTCTACTTAACTGATGTAGCTACCATATATGCATGCACATGAAAAGGTGGATTTCTATGGTGGTATTTTGACTGGGGATCCAATAGGGGTACTCCACTGACCTTGCAGAAAAGTTAGCAATATCTTGCTAGGGAAGGCTTTGTTTGGAAGTGGGAAAGGCAGTGAGAATTAAGGTAGGAGAACCAATGTTGCACGTATAAAATCAGAGGCTTGCACACACTAGTCAGAATTTTCATCACATGCACTTGAATTTCAGAAGAAAACAAATCTGCAAAACAACAACAAGACTAAATAGAGCTTAATGAACACAAAGTACCAATAAAATCCTCAATCAAAGAGGCTAAAATTCCTTCTTCCTTTATTGAAGCTCAAGCAGAATTTGTACATAGTGTGGGAATGGAAGAACTTGAGAAGGGGGGGGGGGAATAGAAGAAAATGGCTATCTCCTTTGTTCTCTCAAGGTGCAATATACTCTTGAGTTTACAAGATCAATCACTAACCCTTTACAATGGGAATGTCATTATAATTTATAGAATGAGAGGTGACTCTTCATCTACCTCATGACCCTCCATATGCCTTAATATGAGTTAAGACTATTCATATTCCACTTTAAATATTTAAGTCCCTTTTATAATAGCAAGGCGACTTAATTTACATTATGTTTCTAAAAGTCATTTTTAAGTGACTTAAAGGCATATCAAAAAGTGCAAACCCCAACAAAGAATTAGAACATTTGAAAGTGAGAGAAAGTTGGGGGAAGAGGAGAGAGAAAGAGAGAGAGAGAATTAGAAGGGGAGATGTCACCTAATGAAGTCCGTTGATCCTCGTTGATGGAAAGATCCAAATGCAGTGAAAATATGAATCTTCAAACTCCTTGCACAATGTGAAACTCCTCCAAATTAGATCACAAACGCTCACCAAGTTGAATGAAATAAGGTGGATCTTGAATGCCCTGTGAAAAATGACTAGGATGCTCCTGAACAATGATGTCCCCTTGAATGATTATTGTTGTATATATCTTCCCCCTAGGTAGATATAGACAAATGGAAGAATATGAAAATCAAAGAAACTTAGACCTCGACATTTATTGCATCACCCAAGGCGCAGGTAAGAGGTGCACATCGAAGGATGTCGAAATGAAAATGGATGTGCCTATGGCGCAGGTAAGAAGGTGTCAACATGCAAAAAGTCGCGCCCAAGGCGTAGGTAAGAGGCACACATCAAAGGATGTCGACATGAAAATGGATACGCCTATGGCAGAAGTAAGAAGGTATCGACATGAAAAAATTCACACCCAAGGCACAGGTAAGAGGCGCACATCAAAGGATGTAAACACGAAAATGGATGCGCCTATGGCGCAGGTAAGAAGGTGTCGACATGAAAAAAGTCACGCCCAAGGCGCAGGTAAGAGGCGCACATCAAAGGATGTCGACATGAAAATGGATGTGCCTATAGCACTGGTAAGAAGGTGTCAACATGCAAAACTTCGCGCCCAAGGCGCAGGTAAGAGGTGCACATCAAAGGATGTCGACACGAAAATGGATGCGCCTATGGCGCAGGTAAGAAGGTGTCGACATGCAAAAAATCGCGCCCAAGGCGCAGGTTAAGGGCGCAAAGCACAAAGTGTCAACATGGAATTTTCAGCACCTATGGTGCATGTAAGAGTATGTCGACATAAGGATGGATGCACCAAGGCACACCTTCGAGAGGCGCAACATTTTGAGCACTGACAGGAAGTAGACCTTGACCCAGATATTCAAATGGCCATAACTTTTCACAGGGAGCTCAGATTCACACAAGGTTGGAATTTTCGGAAAGCTTACAAGGTCCTCTATCCAACTACGACTGGATATCTTTAATTTGGTGGGAACAAATTATTAAAAATGTAAAATACAGTTCGCCACTTTTTGGGTTTGCTAGGGTTCTCACCTACCACCATAATGAGATGAATTAAATGTAACTTGGAGGTAGTTGGGGTATATTTGGAATTCCTCTCTCTTCCCTCTCTCATTCTTCCTATAAATTGTAAAGAGGGGATTCTTCCTAAAGGTTGGACATTCTTGTTTTTCCCCTCCCTTCTTCTCTTTGGCAGGTGAATTTGTGGAGTTCAAACCGCCCATCTAAAACTGTAATGCAACTTTGCCTCTTGGCATTTTGTAGTGTATTGTATCAATCTTTGGAGCAAATAATGCATGCATGTGGTTGATTCTCAACCCTCTCTATATTCATTTGCATCCTCCTGATCTTTCACTACAAATTTGGTTATCTGTGCATGATCTTGCATTGCATTTTAATGGTTTGTGTTTATTGGCAAGACGGGTGTTCTTCATTCCTCGGTGCATCACATTTGTTAGTTTAGGTTTATTTTTATGCATCTTCTTACCCTGTCTCCTTGGCAAGTTAGATTATGTTTTTGAGTAAACCCTCTACATTTTTATGTGTGCATTTGAACAGAGGAATACGAACCGGCCTTCATCCGGAGAGCTTTCCTGATTCACAAGGTCCCACACTTGGGAAAAGCTCCATGTTATGCAATCACACTAAGAGTCTCAACCCATCGAGTTGTAGACATTCAGGGGTGCTGTGATTCACCATCAACAATTATCCTTGTACATCCCATTGTGGAAAAACTTCTCTTTGAGTGTAACTTACTATTTTTAGTAAGTGTGAAAAAAGCAACTCCCTCGATCCTTTGCTGAGTGTTGTGACCTCGATTCCCCTTTCTCCCTACATTCCTCACTCCTTTGGATCAAATTTCTATTTTTAGCAGATGCTCGAGGGCCCACTTACTATTTTTAGTAAGTGCCAAAAATTTCCGTTCTGATGAATCCCAGCTATAGTGCACCTCCAATGTCTTCATCTCCTTCGCAAGTTCTTTTGTTGATGACTTTCCTGAAATAGCAGTTCCTATGTACTAAACTTGTTATTTTTAGAAAGTTGGCATCTGGGAGTTGGATTGATGTGGAATTTTTTTTTGATATGGGTTTTTGCACAATATCATCCCTCTAAAATTTTGGACCCGCCCGCTTAATAATCTAGGAGATTTTAAAGTTTTAATTTTTGAACCTGACAGTGCTTCTGGGTACGACAACCATTAATGGACCTCAAAATTGCAGGTCTCATTTTCTCCTTTATTTTTGAAGAAAAATATATTTTTTATGTGGGTTTTTTCCTCTGGTGCTTCATGTGCAATCTTACTTCGATCCGGCAACCGGTTTGATGGGAAATCCCACTTCTTTCTTCATTGAGCTGGAAAGGAGATTTCTTTATTGTGGATGCTCTGTCACACATGGCATGAGTCTGAAGGTGTCTTATTGATGGTCTTTGGAAAAGGAGTGAACAGCAAAAAATAGTTTTTTGTTTTATGATCCGTTTGGGAGATTTCTTCAACTTCTCTTTTCATGGCTATGGAGTTTTCTCCGTTTTCGCCTTTTGTGCTTCGTGCTTCTCATTTTGTGTTTGATGAGGATTACTTCTGGGACCTACATGATTTCATGGAGTGGGAGGGGAGTGAATTTTTATCAGGTATGTTTTGAGTTCTTGCAATTTTGGAGTGATGGAAGAAATTTGTAGAGGAAGTATGGAGGAATGAAGCACACATACAATAGTTAGAAGTTAGAAGCGAAAAAAGCGGCACTTGGAAAAATTTCAAAAAGATATTCACATGTAGGGCTTGGGCACATTTTTCCATGCTTTATTTCCTTGAACTTAAGGATGTGAGGGACATCAATTTCCACAATGAGCAAGACAGCGACACGTGGCACTAGATCCAATGACAGGGAATGAAGGAGGAAAAAGCTGATTTATAACACTGGGAGCTGAAAGGAGGTCACATGGGTGTCCAAAAGACTCCCTATGGGGGATAGTTGAAATTTTCAAGGTCTGATGTCCCCCAAATTAGGTACATAAGGGACATAAAATTCCACGGTGCTCCTGGAGCTGACACGTGGTGCCCGATCCGACGACAGGGAATGCATGCTCCAAATAAGCACCTGGGGGCTGAACTGTCAAGTCTGGAGGTCATATGAGGGTCCAAGAGGTCATATGAGGGCTAAGAGGGATTCAAGGGGGCTGGGTGTACTTTTCCAACCTTGGTTTCCCTGACCTTTGGGTTCGTGAGGGACACAAAATCTCACCAGTCTCCTGGTGCTGACATGTGTCCTACAAATTTAGCTAAGTCCTAAACTTGTAACAGTGATAACTTGAGCTCCTGATGGACTTTTTTGGAAACCTTTTATATGATCCTAACTTGAAATGGCCTTCTTAATCTAATGGTGTGGGTATAATTTCTTGATTACTCCATTTGATCCCTAAAAAATCAGATTTTTTTTGTACTCCACCTATTCCTGAGAAAAATTGCCTGCAGACTTGATGCGCCAAAGTGTTGTGAAAAATATTTTCTCACCATAATGTAGGCCTTGTAATCCTATTTCTGGAGATTTTTTTTTTCTCCTAACTCCATCCGAAGCTCCTGTAATCTTCTTCTGAAGCCCAACAATTGTTTTAGGCCTGTGTACCGCCTAGGCTTGTGAACCCTGTTTTTTACTCAGATTGCTCCAAGTCTTGTAAAAATTCCCCAAACCTTCAAAAATAATTTATATTATGTTTTAAGGTATTAATTTCATCTCTGTGTTGAATTATTATCTTCCATTTTTCTCCAGGGAGTTGAATCCAATCCTGGGAAGGCTAGCGATTGCCCTTCCCAATACTGCCAGAAGATAGTATCTTTTCACAACTCCCTGAAATCACCTATGGGTGATGAATAAACTTACCTAAATCACCTAGGGAATGATATTAAATTATTTAGGAGGTCATTTGGACTGATTGGATAGACCTGGGGTGTCTTGGAATGATGGGACTTTAAAAATTAACACTGGGCTATCGTTGTCGTGCTTGGAAATTGTCAATTTCTTTATTGCACATTTGCACGACAACATACTAGAACCCAAAATGACTTGGTTGCATCAAACCACAAATATTGGTATGAACCAGGTCAAGTTTTCCATGAACTCAAAATCTATTCTTCTGGAACGAATCTCTATGTTGTTTTCCTACAAGGTAGTGATGACACTTGTCTATATCCTTCTAAAGAGATGGTAGCCCATGTACCATATTACCCCGGAGAAGTGTCCCAAGATACTTGAAACTTACATGACCAAGTCTCTGATGCCACAACTATGCTAAGGTCGAGTTCTTAGCCACAAGTGCTTGATCGTCTCTATGAACAAAATCAAGTTGGAACATGTGTCCCACATTGGAGGATTTTGTAACTATTTTTGAACCTCTTGATTTCTCTCAAATCAAACATGTTTTCTTGCCGGAATGACTATCATAGTCAATTTTTTAGCTTGTGATCAAGGAGTTGACTAACTAAAAGAAAATTATTTGTCAACCTAGGGACATATAAGACATTTGATAGTATGTAGTTACGTGAACCAAGGGGTAGAGAAATGTTCCCAATCCCTTGAACTGTATATGAAGAATCATCTCCCAAGGAAACATTATTTTTTAATGCCGTGTCCCTCATTGAAGTAAACTAGTCCCTGTGTCTGGTCATGTGTCAAGTGGCCCCTGAATCAAAATACCAAACATCACTAGATGACATGGATGGTTCACTTAATCGAACAGTGAACAAGTAGTCTTCATTGTCTAACTATTCTTGTTACTCAAAAATATTTCCTTGCTGATGGGGTCTTCCTTTCCAGTTCCCCTTTTTGTGCCCTTGATTGTACTTAGAATGTCCCTTGTGATATTGTTATGGAGGTCCAAAGTTGCTTGATGAACCTTTCTTGTAAGTATTGTACCAACAATCTTCTAGGTCATGTCCTCTTTTACATATTGGACATTGCTTCTTCTATTGTCTGTCCCCTTGATACTGATTTTGATTTTGGGAATTTTGATAGGAATTAGGTTTTCCTTTACCTTTTCCTTTCCATTTTTGATGTGAATAAAGTGTCTTCTCTTCTTCATCATCCTTATTGTGCATTGCTTCCTCTTGTTGCAGTAGGTTTACCAATTTTTCAAAACTAACTATCGTATCTGAAAATTTTAGTGTCATCAGAACAATGGGAATGAGATCACCATCTTTGACCATTTCTCCTATTGGTGCCCATTTTGATCCTTTGTTATATTTCCATCTTTCCCCTTTGTTATGTGTGTTCTTAAATGTTTTTATTTAAATTTAGTGATCTACAAGTTTCCCCATTCAGATTGAATGCTTGAAATGCTCGCAAACTTATTATTTTTCCCCAAATTGAAAGAAAAATGCATGCATGCCCTATTTTGTGCTCTAAATTCCAAATCCACAGGCCTCTATTGTTTTTTCTACTTTTCCTGGCCTTTGGAACTCACGATTGTTCATTTCATGCATATTTCCCCTCAAAAATCTATCCCCATGGTAAAAATTGCCTAGAATCATTCCCCATTTGTTTTTTGACCAAAAAATCCTTCACCCACAAAGAAAAAATCAAATTCAGGCATCTCTGGAAAATTCTGTATTTTTAACAGTCTTACGAGTGTACTTTACCCTTCAAATTCTATCTCAAATGATGCCTCCTACATGGCCACTTGTGGTTGGACAAGGATCAGAGGGTTTCTTTGAAAACTTAACATTTTTTTAGTTTTGGAAAAATTTGCAAAATTCTCCCGCAACCCTACAGGTCCCAGAGGAGGACACGTGTCACGCTCTTATTCAAAGGTAGGATGGAAGGCTGGCAGGGAACTTAGGAAATTTTTTCCTTTTTGGTGAAAGGGATGAAAGTTACAAAAGGGGCCGTGGGTCCCCCAAATGTAAAAAGGGGACATGTGGTGGCTTCAAAAGACAAAGCGGGTCGGCAGGTCACCGGAGTCAAAAGGGAAATTGTTCCCTTTTTGCAAAAAGAATCAGGGTGAAAATTTGAAGCATTGGCTCGTGAATGAACTAGAGGGAGACACATGGCGGGTGTAGAAGGAACTGTGGGCCGCTGGAGGAAAAAGGAAATTTTTTCCCTTTTGGTAAAAAAGACTTAATGTGAGAATTTGAGGTGTGGCTCTGCGATGAAGTAGAAGGAGACACATGGTAGAGAATAAATCAAAGGTGTGGGCCTGCGGAGGCAAAGTAAGAAATTTTCCCTTGGCAAAAAAGGGAGTTAAAATGTGAAATGAGCCCGTAAATCCTCAGCGATAGAGAAGGTGACACGTGTCAAGGATAGAGGTGGAGGAGTGGACCTGTGGGAAAAAAAGTGAATTTTTTTTAAAATTCCAAAAAGGATGGAAATGTGTAGAATTAAGTCGTGACTTCAATGGGACCCACCATATGCAGCGTGTCAGCACCAAATTTCAAGGCTGGAAGGGCAGAGAAAAAAGTCAAAAAATGATCCCAAATCCATTCCCAATCATATTTTGACACGTGGAGGGCTCAAATTGAAGGAAAAAGAGAAAATCAATGGTAACAGTGCATTTTTCATTTTGGCCGCCATTTTGCTCCAGGAAGGGTGGAAATGTAAATTTTGCATCAATTTTCATCAAAATTTTGGCAAATTCATGTTTTTTGTGCTTGCAAGGACCAATGCAAGTGGTTTTAGGGATAAATTTGCAGATTTGAGGTGTTTTTGAAATAATTTTTTCCCTAGCCTGTCCAAAACGTGAATTATCAAATCAAAAAGTTACAGAATCAAATTTTGGAGAGATAAGGATGAAATAATGAGAGGAAGGGGGTCTACATGCTTTGATGATGAAAAACGTGCCTCCACAATGGATAATGATGAAGGATTTGTAATGATTCACCTTTTTTGAAACACCCAGAAAATTTTGTTGCAAATATGTTAAATGTCCCTATCTGCGAATCATGTTGGAATTTTGTAACAAAATTGATGCTGGGCATATTATTTTATTGGGAAAGAAGGATCAAATGTAATAGAATGTTATATAGTGCATGTTCTTTGACATGTAAAAGGTCGGAGAAACTTAGAATTTCACGGGAAAATCTAGGAAGAAGCCCATTCTTTGAGAAACGATCTGGGAACCATTTCTAATTCCTTTTTGCATCAGATTTGTATCATGTTGAGTTGGTTTTAGTTGTAAATCCATCAACAAGCTCTAAGATTGTTCTTATAACATTCCCCTACTAATAAATTTTGTCATTCTAGATTATTTTGTGTTTTCTCTTGGCAAAATTTGCATGCACTTATGTTTCAGAATGTTTTCAATTTGTGTTTCTTGCTCTTGTTGCAGTCTTGTGTCTAAAATATCTCTTGATCATACATGGTCTCATTTCTCGTTGATAGTTTAGTGGCATTTGTAATCTCACATTCAGAAGAGCTTTCATTTGATAAAGAGATAAAAAAATTTAAAATCACTTTACCTTCCTTGAATTTAAAGATTATTTGTAAACCTTTGGGTGCACCTTAGGTCATGATAAAATAGAGATTTATAGATGCTTTGTTGGTTCATCTGTTTCAAGCTTTTGTGGTAGGTTGTCAAATATTATGTGGAAGAGTGCAAATATGGGTCTCCATTTGGTGCACATATCCTGGTTGAAGGAGTACCTTAACCCTTTTGAAGCATTTTTCTATTTAGGTCTTACAAATTTCTTGCAAAGGTCCTCAAAGAATTAGGCAAATTCTTGTTAGTCTTGTCTAATATTTCCCACCAAAACTTCATTTAGAATAACTAATCCTACCCCATACTACCCATGCATTGCATTATGTGTCAACAAAATAATTCAATCCATCTACAAAAATGCACAAAGCAAATCAAGATCATACAATGTCTTTAGTAACCCTTTCCTTGCATTGAAAATATCGCCATAATATGGGAGTGACAACTTGTGAAAGTCAAATTTGGAGTGCTGATCATATTTTCCCAAGGCCCTTTCCATACTATTTACACAAATTGAGGGATATCTTCATCTCCTTCACAATTTAAGGGTTATAAAATAGGTCCTCTTACCTTGGTTGAAAGGCACAACCTAAAATAGTTAGGACAAGATCAAGTCCTATTTGAGTGCTATCCATCTCTCCACAAATCTGAGTTCCAGTTAGATCACATCCCCGACTATAAAATGACACACATCATGATCTATTTGACTTCAAGCTTCATGCCATATCTCTAATGTTTCTCACACTGAAAAGGAGAACAAATTTGGGTACCAACACCAAGTGGTGCCACTGCTGGGAAATGTTTTGAACTTCTAGGAAATAATTTACATTACTGAGACTGATTTGCTGATTCATTGCTAGTCCATATCTATTTATCCTGTCAACAACACCAAGTGGCACCGTTGTCGGGGATCTGTTGAAAATATTTGAGATATTTAGATGCATATCAAAGCCTGGTAATGTCTCTTGCAATTTCTGACTACAAATATATTGTTAAGGCATCATTTTATAATCAGATTTGTAAGGTGAATACAAAGGTTTCAAGTTCTACCTGCAATTTCATTAGTTTCTAGCAGTAGTTGCACTTCATTTGCATTTTTGGTTGATAAGTTCAAAGAAAGGAAGGTCTGATCTATAAATTTTGGCAAGATTTTTAGTGCTGATAGGTATTTGATATAGTATTTTAGTGCATTTGCATAACTAGGGTGAAAATCCTTAGTGCCAACTCCATGTTGTTCTGATCTTGATAAATACCAGTGTCTTAAGCTTTCTGTCATTTATTTTTATGTTGTTAATCTCTACAAAACTAGAAGGAAGAACATCTCTCTTCATTAGAGACTCTACTAAGAAGTTGTTTTCAGATTCAAGGAACTCAGAGTTAGAAGGGAGAAGAGTTTGGAAGGTTGTTAAAGGTCAGACATTAAGTAAAGGTATATCCATTGGTGAGAGAGATCAACCTTTAGTAGAGGATTATCACTCTTCTTCCAGTGATTCTGATTCAAGAAATCCTCTCATAAACTTGTTTACTTCAACTATTTAAGGTCATTCTATTGTACCTGGTGAGTTCCTTCTTCAATTTGCACCTCTGTGTTTCAATTCAAATAAAACTTTCCCAAAAAATCAGCACTTAGAGAATACCAGTCTTGTGAACCACATTCTTGAGCCCCAAATACCTTACACTCCTCATCAGCTTCTATCACCCCCAAGATCACCTCCACCAAACAATATGGCTCAGCCTAAACCTCCATTTTTTGTTAACACATTTGGTCCTATAGACTTTAGAGGAATGGATGGTTACCCAAATACTGTCCCACAAGATGTCAGAAATAGGTTGCCAAAATTCCAAGGTAACAATGTTATAACTGGTGATCAGTATCTCAAACTTTTTGTTAACATGATAGAGGATTTTGAAATAGAGTTTGAAGATGTGTATATTAAATTGGTCATTCATACACTAGAAGAGGATGCTAGGGATTGGTACAAGGCTCTACCTGATAATTCTATTGATTCATGGACTAAAATGAAGAATGCATTTAGGTTGCAATATGGTGACAAGACTGATCCTAGATTTCTCTTGTCTGAATTTGAAAATATCAAGAAGAATCCCAATGAATCAGTTCATGAATTCAACACAAGGTTTAACAACACTTTGAGAAGGCTGCTAGTTAATTTGAGGCCTTGTGATGAGTCTTGTTTAATCAAATATGCAGATGCATTTGATAAAAAGGAAACCTACTACTTAAGAGACAAGAACCCTACCAATCTAAGGCAAGCTTTCGCCATGGAGCTTCAAATTGAAAATAATATCAAAGAAATTGGGAAACCTCTCAAGAGAGATGGTGTAAAGTTGATAAACCCTAAAAAACCTCAAGCTATCAAGGGTGCTGATTTCGAGGATGTTATGAAGACTTTGGCAAGGGCTGTCAAAGACATCTCCTACAAGTTGACAAGAGATGAGAAGGGAATTGGGCATACTTCACAAGGTCAGCCAAGAGCACAAAACCATGATAGATTTTCCAATCATCCTAGGGGAGATTAGAGATCTGATGATAGAGGGAAAGGACCCATGGGGTTTGCAAATAGACATCCTCAAGCACGGGAAGAAAGAGTGTTACCCGATCCTCTAACTGCTAGGGTTGCTGTTGTTGAGGAAGTTGCTAATATTGATTGGTGTGATAGGTGTTTTCTGCCCCATCCTCCATGTGAAGTGGACCAGAAATATGGTGAAGCTAAAAATGATGATGGTACTGATGATATATGCATGGTGGGCTATTCTTCAAGCTCACAAGGAGGAGCAACGTTTAATGAAGTGATAAGTGCAAGGACATCTGCTAATTTTTGGGATTGCATCAAACGGGTACAAGTCTTTCTTCCCCCTCATACTCTTGAAGTTGATGTAGTGCAAGCTTTTGAAATTCCTAACAATGACTTTGAATACTTAAGAGATTTGATGATTAAGAAGTATGATGGTGGTATCCCTTTGGAGGAAGACAGACAATTGTTGATGAATGTTGTTGTAGCTCAAGTGAAAGAATATAACACTAGAAGTAAAGTTGCTAAGGGAGTTGGGTCTCAAGCCAAACCTAAAAAACCCTTGCTTACAAGTATTCCCAAAGAAGCTTCTAGGAGAGAAGCACCTGCCAAAAGCTCTGATGTCCCAAGAAAAAATTATAGTCCTCCTCATGCCCAAGCTGCCAAGAATCCCTTGCCATCTAATGAATCTTCTTGTCTCCTTTCCAATGATGCTTTTCCAAAGAGTGTTCCATATGACATAGCCCAATTATTGAGCCAAATCAAGGTGAGTGTTCTAATCATTGAGTTGCTTAAGATTCCTGAGCATAAGAAGATATAATTTGAGTACTTGGGATTGAAGGAGGAGAAAACTACTCCAGGAAGAAATGTAAATGTTGTTAAAATCCTCCTTAGATCATTGCTGACCTTAAAACACCACCAGTAGTAGAAGATCTTGGAGAGATACCTGAGGTGTATTTGGGGACATCCTTGGTTGATTCCCAATTGAATGTTGATCCATTCTTCACAACTTTGATCATAAAGGATATGCTACTTCACAATTGTATGTTTGATTCTGGTGCATCATGAATGAGTTGGATATCAAAGTGACAACATCCTATGGAAATTTTACTACCATGGACTCGAGGGAAGTGTCGGTAGTTGGTTGTGTGAAAGGTCTGGTAGTGCAACTTGCAGCCTATCCGGGAAAGAATTTGAAACTTGATGTTGTAATTGTCGACTGCCCTGCCAAATGGGGTATGATTTTGTCAAGAAAATGGGCTACAAGTTTTGTGGTAACATTCAGATGGATATGTCTTTTTCCACCATTCCCATTAAGGGCAGCCTTGTCAAGCTCTATGGAGAAAAGAAGATGTTGCATCTAATTGAGGATCCAAACAATGCTTCCTATGAGGTGTTGTTTGCTAATGTAAATGCTGATAATTTTATTGGGTTTTCTTATGGAAAAGAACACAAGATGGATCAGTCAAAGTGCCTTGATCAGATAATTTCTCCTTGGACCTTGCTATTTTATGGAGCTTGCTCCAAATTTGGAAATGGTGCTGGTATAATTCTGATTTCTCCTAGCTTGGAAGAGTTTGTTTTTTCCTTCAAGCTTGATTTTTAATGTACTAACAACATTGCTGAGTATGAAGCCTTGTTTTTGGGTCTGAGAATTACATGGAAGTATGGTGTCAAGGACATCATTACAAAAGGAGATTCAGAGCTAGTTGTCAAACAAATAAGAAAATTGTATGCTACAAAAATCAATGGATGAGACAGTATAAGCATGCATTTTGGGATCTAATTAAGATGTTTGATTCTTTCAATATTTTTCATCATGACATAATTTTAAATGTTTCTACTAAAAATTTGGTAGTGTTGGGGTCAAGATTTGGAGATTGCACCATTTCACCTTATTGTGAGTACAATTTTGAAGTGTTAACTAGGCCAACTGTCCCTGACAACATTAAGCATTGGCAAGTGTTTAATGATGATGCTCAAGTACAAAGGTTCTTAAAAAAATCAAGGTGATTTTTTAGATTAGAATATTGATTGGGAACCAATGGTATGTGTGACTGAAGGAAGAGAGACTTTTTTTGGAAAAGATATTATCCAATTGAAAACTAACACCCTCCTAGAGTTCTTGTTGCTCTTGAGTCAAAGTTTAGCAATGTTGATTGTATCATCAATAGAAACATGTTTTCCTCAAGGGATGTGGAATAGCATGACTTGGGAACTAATGATAAACTAAGAAAAGTTTGGTTGGGCAGCAGTTTAAGTAAGGAAGAAAAATAGTCCTACCTCTAATTGTTAAAACAATATCAAGACTGTCTTGCCTAGTCAAATTCAGAGCTGAAAGCATATAGAGAAGACTTATTCAGACATGAGATCCCTCTTGAGAAAGGTGAAAAACCATTCAGATTGAAGAAAAGGCCAATTAATCTACTCCTCTCTATGAAAATGCAAGATGAATTGAAGAAACTAAAGGAGGGAGGGATCATTCAGCCCACAAGGTATTCATCTTGGGTTACAAACCTTGTTTCAGTCAGAAAGAAGAATGGAGATATCAGAATTTTTGTAGACTTCATAAATTTGAATAGAGCTTCAATGAAAGAAAATTATCCTTTGCCAAACATGGAGAACATTCTGCAGTTAGTGACTGGATCTAAATTGTTGTCTACCTTGGATGGTTTCTCTGGCTACAATTAGGTTGTTGTCAAAGAGTTAGAAAGATTTAAAACTACCTTTACCACTCCTTGGGGAACATATTTTTATGTAAGAATTCCTTTTGGTCTTATGAATGCTAGAGCTACTTTCTAAAGATCAATGGATGTTGCTTTTTCTGGTTACATAAATGTCTTCATTGCAGTTTATCAGGATGATGTGACTGTGTTTTCAAGGAGCAGAGAAGATCACTTGCAACACTTGGAAATAATGTTGATCAGATGTAGAGAGTTTGAAATCTCTCTCAATCCAAAGAAGTTTCACTTTGGAGTGCAAAAGGACAAGCTACTTGGTCATATTGTTTCAAAGGCTGGTGTCATGATTGACCCTGAGAGAGTAGAAGCAATCAGCAAGGTTCCAATTCCAAAAACAAATAAGGGTATCCAATCTTTCTTTGGGCAGATCAATTTCATTAGAAGCTTTGTGTCCAATTTTGCTGAGTTGACTCCTCCTATCACATACATGTTAAATAAAGATCAATTTATCAAGTGGGAGGAGTCTACTATCCAGGATTTTGAAGGAATCAAAGAAGCACTTAAACATGCACCTGTCTTGGCAGCCTGAAATTACAAGAAGCCTTTCTAAATATTCTCCTTTGATCCTAAAAATACTATTGCATTTTTTTTGCTCCAAAGGGATGAAGATGGGTATGAGAGGCCTATTGCCTTCTTTATCAAGGCTTTACAAGCTTTTGAGTTAAAGTATACAATCATGGAAAAACAAGCATTTGCCTTGGTGAAAGTAACAAAGGTTTTCAGGCCTTATATCTGAAGTTCAAAAGTTGTTGCTTATGTTTCCCACACCATGATAAAAGACATCTTATCAGAGATGGAGATATCAAGTAAAATATGTAGATGGGTGAAAAAACTACAGGAGTATGACATGGACATTTAGACCACAAAGTTAGTAAGAGGTTTGGGTCTTTCTAAGCTCAAGGTTGAGAGAAACTTGCAGACTGTGGAAGTGAATGAGGTAGAGGAAAAAAGGGCAGATGTTCTTGAGAAATTGGCGAGTTTTTAGTGGTACACGGATATAATATTTTACCTCAGACACCTATGTTGTCTTGATCATTAAAATAAAAATAAGAAAAGATCCCTCAAGTTGGCTTCTCAAAAATACATCATCACTGACTTTGGGCTGGCTTGGAAGAACCCTGAAGGTGTCCTCTTGAAATGTATAACTAAAGATGAAGCTCCCAAAGTAGTTGCTGATTTCCATGGGGGATTTTGTGGAGGACACTTTGCTGAAAGGGTTACATCACATAGAGTTTTGAGAGCTGGTTATTGGTGGCCTAATATCTTCAAAGATGCAACCATGTTGATTAGAAAATGTTAAAGCTACCAGTGTTTCTCTAGAAGAATGAAAGTTTCAGGCTCCCTTCCTTTACAGCCTATATCAATTGAAGCTCCTTTCAAACAATGGGGGATGGAATTCATTGGTGAGATCTCAGACCCTTCTAGTGTTGGACATAAGTGGATCCTTGTAGCCATAGATTACTTCACCAAGTGGGTAGAAGCAATCCCCACCAAGAATGCAACACACCAAGTTGTTATGGATTTCTTTTTGAATAATATCATATGAAGATTTGGTGTTCCAATCAAGATTATGGCTGATAATGCCATGTGTTTTAGAGCTAAACCTTTGATGGAAATGTGCAAGGAGTACGAAACCAATTTGACTTATGCTTCAAACTATAACCCCCAAGGGAATGGACAAGTTGAGTCTAACAATAAGAACTTATTAAAGATCATTATGAGGACCTTGGAGTTGAAGAAGAGAAAATGGGGTGAACAACTGAAATTTGTAGTTTGGGATGATAGAATCAATTCCAAGAGAGCTACTGGTAAGAGCCCATTTGAGTTGGTGTATGGAACTCAAGCTCTGTTGCCCTTACATTTGCAATTATCTTCATTTCAGTTCGTTCAACAACTTGAAGATCAGGAGGTCAGCCCATATGAATCAATGATTAATTAGATTGTGGAGCTAGATGAAGAGAGAAGACCATCCCACCAAAGGCATGTCAAATTTGGAGAGAAGTTGAAGAGGTTGTTTGACAAGAAGATTACTCCTAGGGCCTTCAATATTGGAGATCTGGTTTTGCTGTGGGATAGTAGAAATGAAGATAAGGGAAAACATGGAAAATTTGATGCATTATGGATGGGCCCTTACTCCATTGATATCAGAATTGGTGAGAATACCTTTTTTCTCAAGGACTTAGATGGGGAATTGCTTGAACTGCTTGTTAATGGCAGGCATCTAAAGCATTTCTTGGATTAATCCGTAAATTTGAGGTATGCACTAACTTGTATAGTGTATAGTGTCTGGTTTTTCTCTGTTTTTGGTGTTTTGGTGGTTCTTGGTTTGCCTTGGTGTGTGGCAGCCATTTTTGGTCGGTTTCTCAATTAATTTTTGGTGACTCTGGCTCATGACTCTATTTTCCCAATGGGTTATTTTGGAAATTGGTCTACGTTGTTCTTGTGGCACTCATTGGGAGTTCCCATCCCTGAGCAGGAGCTAAAGTTGGTGCCCATTTTGATCCTCTGTTATATTGTTATCTTTCCCCTTTGTTCTGTGTGTTCTTAAACATTTTTCTTCGAATTTGGTGGTCTGTAAGTTTCCCCATCCAGATTGAATGCTTTGAAATGCTCACAAACTTATTATTTTTCCCCAACTTGAAAGAAAAATGTAGGCATGCCCTATTGTGCCCTAAATTTCCAAATCCACAGGCCTCTGTCATTTTTTCTACTTTTCCCAGCCTTTGAAACTCATGATTGTTTGTTTCATGCATATTTCTCCCCAAAAATCTATACCCATGGTTGAAAATTGCCTAGAATCATTCCCCATTTTTTTATTGACCAAAAAATCCTTCACCCACAAAGAAAAAATCAAATTCGGGCATCTCTGGAAAATTCTGTATTTTTGACGGTCTTACGGGCATACTTTTCCCATCAATTTATATCTCAAATGACGTCTCCTACGTGGCCACTTGTGGTTAGACAAGGATCGGCGAGTTTCTTTGAAAACTTAACATTTTTTGGGTATTGGAAAAATTTGCAAAATTCTCCCGCAACCCCACAAGTCCTAGAGGAGGACACATGTCATGCTCGTATTAAAAGGCGGCATTGAAGGCTGGCGGGGAACTTAGGAAATTTTTGCCTTTTTAGCAAAAGGGATGAAAGTTGCAAAAGGTGCCGCAGGTCCACCAAATGTAGAAAGGGGTCATGTGGCAGCTTCAGAAGACAACGGTTTGGTGGGTTGCTGGAGGCAAAAGGGAAATTGTTCCCTTTTTGCAAAAAGAGTCAGGGTGAAAATTTGAAGCACTGGCCTGTGAATGAACCACAGGGAGACACGTGGCGGGTGTAGAAGGAAATGTGGGCTGCTAGAGGAAAAAGAGAAATTTTTTCCTTTTGGGAAAAAGGACTTAGTGTGAGAATTTGAGGCATGGCTTCATGATGAAGTAGAAGGAGACACGTGGCAGGGAAGAAATCAGAGGCGTGGGCCCGCGGAGGCAAAGTAAGAAATTTTCCCTTGGCGAAAAAGGGAGTTAAAACATGAAATGAGCCCGTAAATCCTTAGCAATAGATAAGGTGACACGTGTCAAGGACAGAGGTGGAGGTACGGGCCCATGGGGAAAAAAGTGAAAAATTTCCAAAATTCCAAAAAGCGTGGAAATGTGCAGAATTGAGCCGCGACTTCAATGGGACCCACCATATGCCACGCGTCAACACCAAATTTCAAGGGCGGAAGCGCGGAGAAAAAATTCAAAATTTACATTTTTCCAAAGATGTTAAAAAGTTAAAAATGATCCCAAATCCATTCCCAATCATATTTTGACAAGTGGAGGGCTCAGATTGAAGAAAAAAGGGAAAATTAACGATAACTGTGTATTTTTCATTTTGGCCGCCATTTTTGCTCCAGGAAGTATGGAAATGCAAATTTTGCATCGATTTTCATCAATTTTTTACCAAATTCATGTCATTTGTGCCTGCAAGGACCAATGCAAGTGGCTTTAGGGATCAATTTGCAGACTTGAGGTGTTTTTGAAATAATTTTTTCCCTAGCCCATCCAAAACATGAAATATTAAATCAAGAAGTTACAGAATCAAATTTTGGAGGGATAAGGATGAAATAATGAGAGGAAGGGGGTCTGCATGCTTTGAGGATAAAAAACGTGCCTCCATAATGGATAATGATGAAGGATTTGTAATGATTTTCCTTTTTTGAAACACCTGGAAACTTTTGTTGCAAATATGTTAAACGTCCCTATCTTCGAATCATGTTGGAATTTTGTAACAAAATTGATGCTGGGAATATTATTTTATTGGGAAAGAAGGATCAAATGTAATAGAATGTTATATAATGCATGTTATTTGACATGCAAAAGGTAGGAGAAACTTAGAATTTCACGGGAAAATCTGGGAAGAAGCCCATTCTCTGAGAAATTACCCGAGAACCATTTCTAATTCCTTTTTGCATCAGATTTGTATCATGTTGAGTTGGTTTCATTTGTAAAGCCATCAAAAAGCTCTGAGATTGTTCTTATAACATTCCCCTATTGATAAATTTGGTCATTCTGGATTATTTTGTGTTGTCTCTTGGCAAAATTTGCATGCACTTATGTTTCAGAATGTTTTCAATTTGTGTTTTTTGCTCCTATTGCAGTCTTGTGTCTAAAATCTCTCTTGATCATACATGGTCTCATTTCTTGTTTATAGTTTAGTGGCATTTGTAATATCACATTCAGAAGAGCTTTCATCTAATAAAGAGATAAATAGATTTAAAATCACTTTACCTTCCTTGAATTTAGAGATTGTTTGTAAACCTTTGGGTGCACCTTAGGTCATGATAAAATAGAGATTTTTGGATGCTTTGTTGGTTCATCTGCTTCAAGATTTTGTGGTAGGTTGTCAAAGATTGTGTGGAAGATTGTATATCTGGGCCTCCATTTGGTGCACATATCCTGGTTGAAGGAGTACCTTAACCCTTTTGAAGCATTCTACTGTTTATGTCTTACAAATTTCTTGCGAAGGTCCTCAAATAATTTGGAAATTTCTGGTTAGTCTTGTCTAATTTCTCCCACCAAAACTTCATTCAAAATAATTAATCCTACCCCATACTACCCCTGCATTGCATTGTGTGTCAACAAAAGAATTCAATCCATCTACAAAAATGCACAAAGCAAATCAGGATCATACAATGTCTTCAGTAACCCTTGCCTTGCATTGAAAATATCTCCATAATCTGGGAGTGACAAATTGTGAAAGTCAAATTTGGAGTGTTGATCATATTTTCCCAAGGCCCTTTCCATAATATTTACACAAATTGAGGGATATCTTCATCTCCTTCATCATTTGAGGGTTACAAAATAGGTCCTCTTACCTTGGTTGAAAGTCACAACCTAAAATAGTTTGGACAAGATCAAGTCCTATTTGAGTGCTATCCATCTCTCCACAAAACTGAGTGCTAGTTAGATCACATCCCCAGCTACAAAATGACACACATCATGATCTATCTGAATTCAAGCTTCATGCCTTATCTCTGATGTTGCTCAGACTGAAAAGGATAACAAATTTGGGTACCAACATCTCCTAGGGCTAGAAGCGAAGCCCTCAATTTTGTAACTCTTCTTTAAAAAGCTTCGATTTTCTCATTTTTTTTGAACTTCAGTTTGTGTAACTGACTCTACAAATTTAGAATGAAATTCTTGTTTTTGACCTCATACACCGTGCTCAACTTATCCCACCTTCTTGGGTTGTTGTGGCATGATGAATATGGGGTTGCACATCATTGGACACTCCAAACAAGATGATGAGTTTGGATTTTTGATCTACTCTATCAAAATACCATCATTTTTTTGTATCAGTAGTTGATCTGGTCATAGTACCAGTCACAACATGTCAGATCTCTTTAAACTCAAGTTGTGTCTTGATTTTTGTCTTCCATGCAACATAGTTGTTTCCTCTAACTAGTTGTGAATCTGGAAGAAAAAATTTGGGGGCATTGGTGCCCATTTTGCAAAAAACACTGACAGGGTTTGGCTCTTATCACTTCAAGTACTAGGTCTCCCAATCTATATACCATTAGTCCAATATATCAAACCTTTCTATATACGTGCCCTTCCGATATACCCGTTTGTACGTGGAAGAAGCTCTCCCTTTCTATATACTCAGAGGTACATGAAAGAGGTGTTAACGTACGTGAAAGAATTCAATACGTGGTACCAAGATAGTACTGAAAGGGGTCTATGTGATTATTGACATCTGATCAAAGAAATATCCTCATATGTGTGTGTAACTTCGCTACATAATCAGATAATTTCGTATTCTGGATTTATGTCATGCAATCATTCATAAACGGATGGGATGGCTCATAGTGTGTACGCTGTGACCTTATTACTCCCCGTCGATTTAAAGGGTCGATGCCGAGATGATGTTGTTACAGCTATATTAGGTGTTAAGTGCAGTAGTAGTCGTGACAAATTTACTCATAAGTGATTCCCAAAGGCACCATATATACCGAATGCTATGAATGAGATCTAGGATCTTGTGAGTGTTTCAAAACCAATCTTTAACTATTTTTTAGTACAATAATCTGGCAGTTTCTGAATAGTTACAAAGTGTGTAGTTAACTATGACAACCTATAAATTAGTGCAATATTCTAACATATATAAATTGCATTCAAAAATTTGGAAAAATTGAATGGCATGCAAATTATTTTTTGTTGTACGGGCCCTGATGGCCTCCAAAGCCCAAAATGACCCGCTAAAAAATTGCAAAAAATATAGCTGAAAATGCAATTTTTGGATAGGCCTCCTTTTGCAAAAAATGCTCGGAATGAAAAAACAGGCCTATTAGGAGAATTTTTTTTAATCCTAAATTGGGTTTTTCTCGCTAAATATTTAGTGACCTGTTTAGTTATAACTAAATGGTTTAGCAGTGGTTTTTCTACCAATTCTGCCTCCAATTATGGAAGTTTTTGTAATTTTTCCTCCAAATTTTTAAAATTCAAAAAACTTGTGTTTTTGTGTGATTCAAACCATGCACCTCCCAACTCCAAGGCTTTCTCATTATCCAACTAGGCTCTATGAGTTCTCATGCTAGAAAATGAAGAATATTATATTTAATATATGCAAATTTGAATCACCTTTGTAAAAGGTGACCTGGCAAAGTGGAGGATGGCGTGGAGCTTGCATGGCATGAGCTGTGAGGAGAACTTTGCATGTGGATTAGGGTTCCCCTTGAAATCTGGATTGAGCTCTTATCTCCTTATTTAATTTTGAAATGCCTTTCTCTTTGTATTTTTAAATTACCTTCGCCTGATTTCTTTGTATTTCCCTTTGAGTTTGTTGATTCTTCTTTATTTTTGAATGCAGGGCACTGTGGAAGTTCTCACCGTGTTGATTTTACAAATCTGCATGACTGGAGAAGAGATCATAGTCTGCGTGGCTGGAAGAGTGCTCATAGATCCTTTAATTTTAGGTTGAGTATGGCTGCAGAGGCTCGCTGCAGGGGCATCGTTTAAGAAAAATCACATGGAGATATCACGTGGCTTTCCCTGCAAATAGAGAGGTAGGGAGGATTCATCAACACATCAATGCAATGTGTTAGCTACTAAGTTTGATTGTGTAATTTCCTTTATTGTATATGATATTTATTGATAAGGTCGCTTTGTGTGTAGGTCACTGCTGTATGAATTAAATATTCATCATGGTTTTGCTTGTGTGCAGGGCTTGGTTTGGCCTTTGGGAGGCATGTTGGCATGACTCCAATGATCCAAAATACATGTCTCATCCAAGAAAAACAAGTCTCAGCTCAAAGTTGGATGAAAGACCAATAAACAGTCAGCTCACCATTTGCAAGGAGCTCAAAATAGAAATTGGCCCACTTTGCAACGTGACTCAGGGGGTCGAATGTACATCTCATTCAAGTGATCAATCCTTGTGAATGCACAACACAAAAGAAAATAACTAAATCCAATGTGGCCTGAGCTTGACCAAGTAACCCGGTCAGAAGCTCCACACACACACAGGCCTCCAAATAAATAATAATCTCAATTTTTTAGCACAATCCTCCAAATTGGGATTTTTTTATTAAAAAAGCATCTAGGGAGCAAATTTTACTTGGTGTAGGAGGCACCAAGGTAAAAAAAAATTTTATTTACGTTTACCTTGATTTCACACAGGAGGTTGTGGGAGTGCATGGAGATGTGGGAAGCTGCTGGAGGTAGAATTGGCTCTTCGTTGTTACAGATTTCTTCTCCATGATTGTTCTTCCTTTGTAGCGTCTCTCCAACCTTGTCAAGAGATTCAATTCACTCTAGTACCAAATGTAAATAGGGATGGAAGCCTGTAAATTATATTAATCTGAATCAACCATTTACACAAGAAAGAGCTAAAATACTTATAGGTATTGTACAACTGAATACAAACAAGAAACTAATTTGCACAGGTGCAACCATATTCCAGATTACATAAGCTTCCAATATTACATCTGGGAATCATAAATGAATAATTACAATTATATTGTTAAAACAATATAACCACACCCGTATGTAGACATAAAGATAATTAGATGGTTATGAAGAAATATAACCATTTAACAACATTATTTAATTAATAACATTAATTAAATAATTGATTATATAATGCATAATTAATTAACCTAACATAATTGAAATAGTGGACATAGAAACAAATGTGGAGATTCTTGTACTCGAGGCATTTGAAGTATCAGTTAAAAGAAAAGTGGTAGAAGATACAGGTATTCTCTAGTCAGGTGAAGGAGTGAAGGAATCCACCCATGTGCTAATTGTTGAGTCAAAAATTCCACTGTCAAAAGTATCTTCTAAAGGAAAAAATACTTCAGAAATGAGCAAGTCAGAAGTTCAAGGAGTTTCTGGGGGGGAACTATGGACACTAGGGCACTAGATGAAAAGGATCCCCAAAAGGAAACCAAGGTTACCAGAAGTAGGGAATCACCTAAAAAATAAAAGTCTGTCGAAGAAAAGGTGATTGAAATTGCAAAATAAACCTTTACAAAGGAAAATATTGATGATAGTCAAATTATGTAGGGTATTGATAAAGCTAAAGGATCCACTGCTAGAAGCCAACACATCATGTCACAAAAAGAGGTATTAAAAAAGGGAAATAAGCATACCAGTTCATGAGGATATCTCCGCCAAATAGCAGCCTCTAAAGGAAATGGAAATTGCAGAGGGAAAGGAATTACCTAAAGGAACAACATCAGCCCAAGAGATTCCCAAGGAAAATGTAGAGGTTATGACTACATTAGTTGAGGAGACAAATAAAGAACATGTTCTAAATGTTGATATGACTCAGAAGGAAGTTGGTCAACCCCAAGTTCAGGATCAAGGAAAGAAGAAAGTGGGGGAAGTTCCAACACAATATGAACCCAATAAATTAACATTGGAAGTGAAAAAGTGCAGCATAAAGACCCATTAGTGCAAGATGTCAAAGATATATCTAAGTAATTGGTGGTTAACCTTGAAAAACCTTAATTGGAATTGTAAGAGACAAAGGTGGGAACTCCTCTTACAAAAGGATGGATAGGAGAGTTGATTTCAGAAAAAAGAAGAAGAGGTTGTACCTGTGAAAGCCATAGATCTTATAGCTTTGGCTTTTGCAAAACCCACAAAGGATAAATAAAAGGCTAGGGTCATTACTAAAACTCATACTGACCCATATGGATGCATAACTTTGGAGGTGGTAATTCCACATGAAGGAAAATCAAGAAGTGATATAACAACAAATGATTATAATGTTCAAATCATTCCTTTAGGGAAACCTTCGAGAGATGCCTTAAAGCAAGGATTCTCAGAAGAAGTCAATGATTTGTTGCACAAAGTATATGAGGACAAGATCACCAAAAGACAATTGAAAGAACAGGTCAAATCATTGAGTTCATGTTTACAACAGTTAGTTGGCCAGTCCAGTGAAGGCCAAGAAGACATCTCCACTGTTACTCCTAAGGTTACGGAACACATTGAAAAATCTATTGAAAAGGTTATAGTTGTTGATACTTTTGTGGATAATCTAATTGAAAAGGGGAATAAATCCATTGAGAAATCTAGGAAGAAATATGAAAATCTCAAGAATAATATCAATGAAATTGATGAGTTAATTGAACAATGTGATAATGAGATTTTCTATTTTGAGAAAATTCTACCCAAGATGAATCGTATTACTCAATTAGATGAAGACTTAGTTGAGAAGGAAGGAATTGTGCTAATTGAGCACATGGGAACTTAGTATGCAATTGAAGATTTGGCCAAATTCAGAGTTTATGTTTTGAATGGAATCAAAGAAAAAATGGAGACAGAGAAAAAAACGGGTTGAAAATAATATGGACACTATTGATCTAAAGTAAGAAAACATGGTATTTGATAAATTCAAAAAGAGCTATGGTGATCTGAAAAATGAATTATTTATTAGTTATTTTGAGAAGAATATCCAAAGAGAAAACTTTTCTTATGAATTCATTGAGACACTAGTGACCGTAGAAAACAAAATTATAGATTTAAAATCAAAAACATTGAATATAAACAAAATACGGATCAATGTGTTGATACACTAAGCACAAAATCCTTGATATTTCCGCACCATACAGGCCTAGATGAAGATGATATAAAAGAACTATTCCATAAGTATGATGCATATGTGGATAGGAAACCCAAGGAAGAAGAAAATGAATAAGATAAAGATACATACATGAAGACTGATGAACAAGCATAAGCTTGTTTTACTTGAACTTGCTTTTCATCTTATTTTAATTATTACTCTTGTTTCATAAACAAACTAAATATTAGTTTGAAGTTGTTATTTTCAAATATGTATGTAATTTGATACAATACATTAGAATTTTATATTTATTTGATAATATTTCAAATCCATCATGAAACATGTAAACTAATGAAATTGTTTCTTATCACAATGGGGTTCTATAGGGGCCCCAACCCATGAAGAAAAAGTTACATATATTTTTTAGAATTGTATCAAAAAAGGGAAACAATAAAAACAAACCTAATCATCCACCACCATAAATCCTCTCTGTAAAGAGGAAGTTTCTTCACTAGTCTATTCTTCCTATGAAAAATTCATCTATCCCCAATGCCATTTGAACAAACACAATGTCTCTTGCCAATGTGCAAGACATACCCAAAGACCCGAGTTCATCAAAAATTTTCATAGGTCCATCCAACAAATTGAGCAATTGTGACCTCCTTTCATAGGAGGAAACCCATTCAGTCATGTCCAGACCTCCTTTACGGAAGGCCTTTTTCCCTGTTGCTTTGAAAGTGGAGGATGGCTTGGAACCCTAAGTTGGAAGTGTGACCACAAATGATCTTGGAGTAGATGGAGTAGGAGTCTTGGAGCTAGAATCACCCCTACATTTCTTCACAAAGGATGGTGATGCTTGAGGAGGTTGAAAAGGTATGGTCCGTGATGGTTTTTTCTCCAAGATCGAGACATGTTGCTCTAGCTCATTCATCCTTTGGAAAATTGCATGCACAATACTTAGTGAAATTTCCCCATCAAGTACATAATACTCTAAGGATATTCCTTCTCAGTAAGTGCTTCATTACAAATGAAGGAACAACTCACAATCCAAAATTTATTCAATGCATCGAGTGTCTTTTGATGTTCAAGTCTAAAGAGATGAAAATACATCATTTGGAAGGAAGAAAAAATAGGACTTATCTTGATAAACCTTCTAATCAACGCAACCCGAAAAAATTGAACTGTCAAAATCCTGGTATAATCTTCAAGATCAACAATCTGAAATAACATTCTCATGAATGCCTCATCAGGGTCTGACAGATCAAAAATTGAGTGCAAATCCTTAGTGGATATGTCTTTCAAGTTGGCTACTAGTGGTGTTTCCTCCCTATTGCAGATAAATTTCACTAAATTACCTACACTCAAAAAAGAAAAATGTGAGTTTATTAGGGAAATAGTGTGAATTTATAAGAAATTTGAGACAAACAAGTTGAGCTGAGTATAATCATGGTAGCATAATTTGTAAAGATATAAATGTGATATTCAGACGGGAGAAATAAGTATGAAGTAATTTGATATTATGTAGAAGATAATGGTTGACTTGATATGACATGATACATCTAGAAAAAATCTACCCAAGAAGACATGAAAGTGAATGTTTGTTTCCTAAGACGGATTCTCAAAAAGTGAAAGGGATTACAAGTAAAATCAAATCACTTAGAGGTGCTCAAAAATAATAAAAAAGGGGTTTCTTTGATCGCTTGAAAAGATAAATGATTAAAATAAACGTCAAAGAAGTGGCATGGCATTCTATTCATTCTTGGATAGTGGAAAATGCGAATGACGCATAATTTTCCCACCTGGAAACATAAAACAAGATATTTGCAAGAGAATAAAGATGAATTAGATTATGATAAAAAATTGCACAATAATAAAACACCGAATATAATTATATTGAATTTATAAATCATTCGGGATATATTTTCATAGATAGATTTTACATTATATATGAGGATATTCTCCTTAATACAAGGAGTCAACATCAATCATCAACAACCCACATATCTCTCTCCAATCCCTACAATATCTCAAACTTATCCCTAAGATATCTCTCACACTAAAATAGTTACATGATTTGTTCTCATAACTCACCAATAAAAAAACGATTACAACTATATTATTAATATGAGTTCTATAAACTCATTATTAATAATATTACATTTTATTTAATAATGTTACATAATATTTTAGTAACATTCACTCCCCTATTGTTAACATTATTAATTCCCATTATACACTCCCCTAATCACACTTCCTTCTGCATCTTGTCGCCCATGCATGATCATGATCTAGATGGTTTTTTAGGACATCCAACAACCTAAAAAAGGAGAGTTTTACAGGATAGCCAACAACCTCAACAAGGATGGTTTTATAGGACAACCAACAACCCAAATACAATGTTGTTGCTTTTCCTTTGTGATTTCATCTATCCACTATGTCTTTTCTTCAAGGAATCATGTAGGAACCACTACTTACTGATTAGAGGGAAAATTGAACATTGAGACCATGTTCTACTTCCCCTCCTCAATGTGAACATTTCACTTATTCAAACAAGAACTCTAAAATCATACTGCAAATCTGAAATAAAAGAAAACACACATACACACACACACTGCCACCACAACTTCATGCGGCCCCATCGTTGGTGATTGACGATAGGTCGTTGATTGACCTCCATCCTCTATTGCCTCCTTCCTCCATTATCATGTTGCTAACTCATCCGAATATGATCATGATGCTCAATAATTACATACCTTACCCAAACATCATATTCTACCAAAAATGCGTTCATAAGGCAATTTTTTTTATTTTTCAGAATTTTGACTCTAACAAGACACTCAACACACAAAATGAATTATAATGAGACTCTTGATACTAAGGAAATGATAACATGCACTAACATGACTGAATATTTCTTATAGAAATATAAGAAACTTAACACAATAAAGACCATACATAATACTTAACTAATATCTAATGAATAGACCTCGAAACACTAAATAAATAAATCAATGACTTGAATTTTTTTAATGAACTGAAGCAATATTAATTTTTGTAAAATAAAAAAAATCACTAGATACAAAATTACAAATTACAAATATTTAATTAAATAATAAACAACTAACATAGACTATGACTATAACATAATTTTTTTAAAAAAATAGAAGAACGTATAAACAAAAAATGACTCGAATATTTTACAATAACTTATAATTTACACACATTAACCTAAAAGACCACATAAATTAAAAAAAACTATAAACACATTACTCTCCAACAGAAACATAGGTAAAGACTCATTGTTCTTGGCAGAAACTTATACAAATCTCACATAGACAGAAATCCATATGGAGACTTCATATTTTTCTCTGGCAGATTATTTCTCACAAATCCAATGGCGGTTTTGTAGAATTCAAATTATACAACAAGTATTTTTTACATTCATGAATGGTCCAAGTGATACTCAATGTTGGTAGCACAAATTTGGGTTGTTGAGATGAGACACATTTTTAGGCTATGCTTGCACAACAAGAGAATTTGTTAAAAAAGAAAATGAAACTTGATACCAACCAAATATGTATGTAGATCAAGGTTGTTGAAATATGAAAAGGAAATATTGATACGTGGCCTGATGAAATTAATGGAGCATATCGTAATGTGTGCGTAGGTCTGAAAATGGAGTGTCATTTGGGATGATCTACAAACTCACGGGAATATTAAAAACTCTCCAAATCGATGCATAAAAGTTTGATAAAAAACTACAGAATTGAATGGAAGCCCATGAATATATGATGGGACTAAGAAAAAACGTGGGATTTGTTAAACAATGTGGTCACTACCAAAATGTGTTGAAATTCTGTTGTTCTGATAAAAACAATATGACGTCGATCCAAAGCCAAATGTCTTCCACAACTTCCTTACCTTACCAACTATGATGGCTACGAGCTTCTTAATCACCAATTTTATCATTGTCTAGATCTAATTTTCTATCTATTTGCATGAGAACAGTTTAGATATACTGAGAGTAAACTTTCATGAGACTAGAAAAAGCACATGCATCTTCGAGAAATCGAGGAGTTGTGTGCAATCAACGTGAATGCAATTGATCCCATGCAAGTTGGATCATTGGAGCATAAACACTTTAGAAAAATGTGTTCTACCTTGTTGTGAATATGTCGTTGACCAATATTGATCCAGTGCAGACAACACACAAATTAATTTTCCCATCACAACCTAAGACTAGAGATTGCTTTGATACCACTAATAAAAATTGCACAATAATAAAACATCGATTATAATTATATTGAATTTATAAATCATTTGAGATATATTTTCATAGATGGAGTTTACATTATATAGGAGGATGTTATCCTTAATACAAGGAGTCAACATCAATAAAATAGTTATGTGAGTTCTCACAACTCACCAATAATAAAACTATTACAACTATATTATTAATATGAGTTCTATAAACTCATTAAGTATAATTTTAAATTTTATTTAATAATGTTAAACAATATTTTGGTAACAAATTATGTGCTATAAAGAAATAATATTCTTCAAATATTCATGCTTTTGGGGGGAAAATTAAAGAGTGAGTGAGTGATTGAGATTTGTATAAATGCGATGAGAATACTCTCGCATAGGGGGATTAAAATTTTCTAAAAATTTTAGAAAAGAAAGGCATAAACAAAGAGAAACCATGTTTCTAAGAACTTATTTGAGAAACCTATTAATTTATTTATCTTTCAAATTGAATCATGTCAAGATGGTTGCAAGTGCACAACGATTGAAAAGCATTGAGATTGCAAATAAAACTTTCTCTTGCTAATGATATTTATGAGATCCAAGTTAATTGTGTTTGATGATGAGGATTTTTGTGTCTGATTTTAATTTGAGATATTTCAAAGTATCTACTCATGTTCATGTTGCAATCTTATGTTAGTAATCCCTCTAAATCACACAATACCTCATTCTAGTTTTAGCACTGTGGTAATTGTAATTGTTTTGTGAGGAGAGATTTCATTTCATTATGCAATAAATAGTTTTAAATTCACTTTGCTTCCATTCTATTGATGAAGGTTGTTTGTAAGTCTATGAGTGTATCTTAGGCATGATAGATCGGGGATCCCTGATGTTTTATTGAGTTATTAACATGAGATTTTATGTTTAGATTCTCAAATATTACATGAAACCATGTATTCTTGGGCTTCCATGGATGCACATATTTTGGTTGAAGGTTCAGTGTTAGTTATCTGAAGTGTTCTTATCTTCTCATTTGGAAGATCTTCCAATATTTGTTAAAAGTTCTCAAAGATTTGGTATAATATAATTTATCATGCTTAATTCCCTAGCAAAATACATCCATAACTGATAAATCCTACAAAAAACACCCCTATTTTCACTGCTTATCCATAAATTCTTAGGATATTTGTTGAATTTACCCATCCTTTACCCAAAAAATGCAAGAGGAAGCCAATTTTATTGTTGTCTTTAGTAACCTGAACCTTGTCTAGGAGACATCTGCATTTTCTAGGGTGACAACTCATGAGAGTTAGATTATGTTACATTGACCATGTCTTCTCAAGGTTATTTCTTAATGTCCTAAAAAGGAGAGTCAAGTATTGATGGTCCATTCTTTTCACTTACAAATGCATGTTACAAAATGGGTCCTCTCACCTTAGTTGAAGGTAGAACCTAAAGTAGTAGGGTAGGTCAAACCCTTAGCACGGTGCTATCCAAATTTTCCCAAGATTGAGTAACAAAGAGATAGTTAGATCCCTCCTCAGCTACAAAACGATTCAAATTATGATCTATCTTTCTCTAAGCATCCCACTCATCTTGGTGATGTTTCTTGAATTCAAAGGGAGAGCCGATTTGGGTACCAACAACACCAACGATTGAAATTGGATCAATATCTTCAAACAAAAAAAACTTTTTTATGTTCAGAATATCATTACAATGGAAATACTCCATTTATAGGAGTTTTGTCTTCTATTATTTAGGAGAGTTACAACCTATAAAACTATATACATGAAGTTGTTTTAACAACTTCACATACAAAAATTGTATTTCATTTATTTATAATTATGAGTTGTGTAAACAATGAAAACAGAAAGTAAATGAAGAAGTAAGCAAATAACAAAAATCAAAGCTTAATTTGTTTATACTTGAAACCGCGAGATGAAATAATTGAAGTGTTAATACAATTTTTGGATCTCTTGGGATTGTTTTATTGTAGATGCTCCAATCTTGTATCCAAATGAAGAATAAATTCTACGAACAAGAGTGAATATGAGGACAAAATTTTAGTATGTAAATTAGAATGGAAAATGAGCAGAGGTTTGGTGTAAATGTTTAAAGCTTCCAAGGATGAATTGTAAAGGAAATATCCTCATATTTATAGCTGAAGAAGATGCGTTGGATTATAGATAAAGGTTTGAATGAGTTGTAGGATCATGAATACATTTTCATAAAATATCCATTTGATTTGGTTTATGTAGTTGGATGGTTTGAATATTAATTAAAGGGTAATGAATATTTGGTTGGATTTTGGTTTTTATTTGAGAAAGTTGTTGTACGTGAATTATTGTTTCTTAAAATTTTGTAGAGTTCTAGAACTTGAGTTGAGTGGGCTAGTTTAACTTGAGTGACTAGGATAGTGAAGTGGATCTAAGTCGAGGGTGAGTAGATAATTAAATTATCCAAAGGATATAAGGGTATGGTTTAAGCATGATTAGAATGAATTAAATTAATTCTAAAAGGATGTTGGTGAATGTTTAAAGTATGATAGAATTAATTGAATTAATTATTAAAGGACGTGGATTGACATATTATGAAAAGGATAGGAATAACTAAGAATGACTAGAAATACATATGTAATTTTAGGGTGTCTAGATTTTCCCCTCTTTAAAGTGTTACTATGAGCTAATAATATTTTAAATATAATATTCACATGTAGATCGGTAAGTGGATGACTGAGAAGAATGGTTTATTTACCTTGGTGAAGCGTTTGGATGCCCCAACGAGTATGGATACTAAGGGAATTCCCCCTCAAGCGACTGGGTGACGTAGAAAGTTAGTGGACAACTGCTTGATAAGAAGAAGGAAAATGTGGATGATTGAAGGAATAGAAGGATGATGGGAGGAATTTTTCTCATATTATGATCTTCCATTCAAATAATGAAAGTTAAATCAACCTTATTTTGTTATTGCACAATATAGTTGTCACCATGATTATTAAAAAATCATGATGTTTAACCCATTTTGTGTGTAAAACCACACACACACAAAAAACAAAAGATAAAATTAAAACAAACCCAATATACACAGTAGATTTATGTACCACGGCTATAAATGAACCAAAATCGTAACATAATACTTATGTTAGAATAGGTATTTACCTTAGCTCATGTTCACCTAGGTACTTTATTTACCTTTATTGTATTTATCCTCACCCACTTATGTGTGTGAATATTTATTTTATCTTATTTAGATATTAGGAAGATATTATCTAGTTGTAAGGTATAGTTATTTCCTTGATCTATGGTATTGACTAGATCTTTGATGACTAGTTCTTTCCTAAATATATGGTGTTGACTAGTTCTGAGATTGATCTTACTTGGCTATATAAACAAGGCCCATTCTCATTGTATATATGATATTTCCATAAAAATATATGATATTACTGCTCTTTGTTTACAAATTATTTTGTAAAGTTATTCTGTTGAATTTATTTCATCTTATCAAATGTGGTGTGCTATGATCATTTGAGATCTTCACAGATTGGAACGATCTTCTTATCGTTCCATTAAACTTATAATTGGTCCAAATAAAAACAAAAGATAAAGAGTAAAACAAACCCAATATACACAATAAAATTATGCACCATGGATATAAATGAGCCAAGACGATAGTGAAATACTTGTAATTGGTCAAGAAATAATAGCAACAATGCAACACATCTTGAAATAAAGACAATTAACTATATTGCTAATGTGATCCATAGTGATAATCAAGCATAGTTGGATCCCAAAGAAAGGATAATGACATGTAAGGGTATTATATTAGACTCAAATAGATGAGTTAAGAAAATCCTCCTGTCACTCTTTGTCAGATCAACATTAAAGATTGATCTGAGATTAAAAATAGTCATTATCCCCAAGCAATAATATTGACATGCAAGGGAGAGTGAGAGCCTATATTTCCTCAAGTGAGGGAGATGATTAATTTAACTTGCCCCAAGAAAGTATACATACAAGGGATATGATGATTTTTTATGATATTCATAATATGGTTGGAAAAATCACAAAGATAAGAGTTAAAAGTTTTGATTGTGTTGAGTTATGTTGATTTTTTGGGATATTTTATTTTTTTAGGCTATTATGATTATTTGAATGTTTTTGGATTTTAATTATTTGAATTTTTGACTCGGTAAAGAGTGCATTTTCCAAACTCATGTGTAAATGATTTTAAATATTTCATTCCATTAGAAAAATGTATTACAAATGATAGAGTGATGAGATATCTAACTCCATTCTTGACCCCACACAAATAGTAAGATGCAAGGGACCAACACTAAGAGATTTAACTATACTTAGATCCATTAATGGCCTACTAATTTCCAAGATCTTGTTGAATGAATTATTGTCTCTCTTTATATGAGCCACTTCTTGAGGTGTATATGATTAAGCACTTTTGATTCAGATTTTCTGAAGCCTTTCTTTCATTTGATTTTTTGTTGAGTTGTGGAGCTCAATTAGTTCAAATTAGCATGCAATATGAAACTTTCTGGAAAACATAGTAACTGACATCAGTTATGGAGGGGCCATCATCGGTCACCTATGACTGGAATCGGTTAGGTAAGGAGGAACATGCATCAGTTAGGGCTAACCAGCATCGGTTACCTATGTGGGAGTGTTTTATTCAACTCTCGGGAATTAGTTATATTTTTAGTATTAAAGTAGATCTATTGATTATAATTACATGGCTAAGTTCCCTAAGTTTTTATACACCTATATAAGCATGAAAGATAGGGTTTAGAAGTAATAATTAAGAAGAACTCGCAAAATTTGATGATTATTGTAAGAATAATTGTGTGAGAGAGAATTCTTGGAGGAGAAGAAAAATCTTGAGTGAAAGAAAGTAATGTACATCTGAGAGGTGTGGAAGATTGTATATCTTGTGAAAGCTTTGGATAGTAAATTTGTTTGTTTCTTGGTGGATGTAGCCCACACTGGGTGAACCACGTTAAATCTAGTGTTTATTTATATCTCTTGTTTTGTGTATTTCTTCTGGTAGAATATCCACTTTTATTTGCATGTATGTTTAGATATGATATATTATTTGTACAATCAGTATGCTAACCCCAACAACTGGTATCAAATATTTGTTTGAGGGTTTTGTGTGTTGACAGATTTACTCATAGAGGGTTTTGTAATTGAGTGGGAGCTACAACAATGACAAAAGAAAACAAATACAAGGTAGAGAATTTTGATGACTGAAATTATCAATTATGGAAGATGTAGATTGAGGATTATCTGTATCAAAGAGATTTGTATTTACCGTTGGATGATAATTCTAGATCTACGTAGATGACCGATGAAGAATGGAAGATTCTTGACAAAAAGGCTTTTTGATCTATAATATTAAGCCTAGCAACATCTGTGGCTTCCAATATTATAGAAGTAAATTCTATGGTAGCGTTAATGAAATCTCTTGCTAATTTATATGAAAAATCTAGTGCGTCAAATAAATTTTATTTGATGAAGAAACTATTTAGTTCTAAGATGCATAAAGGTGGATCTGCATCTAGTCATTTGAATTATTTTCAATCTATTGTAAATCAGTTAAAATTGGTTGATATTCTGTTTGATGATGAAGTGAAATCACTTTTATTCTTATGTTCTTTTCCAGTTAGTTGGGATAACTTGGTAATGGTTATTAGTAATACAACATTTGCTAATAATATTTTGAATTTTGATGATGTGGTTAGTATAATCTTGAATGAAGAAATTTACAGGAAGAGTACATAGGAATCATCATCTGGGAATGTTTTGAATATAGAAATCAGACGTAGGAATAAGGAGAGCTCCAAGAGTAAGAGTGATGGGAAATCAAATTCAAGGGATATCATATCTAAATCCAAAGGTAAGGGAATTACTTGTTGGAAATGTGGAAAGAAAGGACATGTAAATAAATATTGTTGGTCAAAGGATAAAGAGAACCAATAACCAAAAAAAATAAAATAAGAAAATCTTGCTACAACAGAGGTAATAAAAGATGATCTTATTCTTTCTTTAAATAATATAATTGAATCATGGGTTTTAGATTCAGGAGCTTCTTTCCATGCAACCGCTAATAATGGTTATTTCAGAAATTTTGTCCAGGGCAATTTTGGGCATGTTTATTTGGGTGATGATGAACCTTGAAATATTATTGGTAAAGGGGAAGTTCATCTAAAATTGTAGAATGGAAATACATGGGTATTGAAATATGTGAGGCACGTGCTAAGCCTCAAGAGGAATATTATTTCTATAGGGAAACTAAGTGAAGTTGGTTGCATGGTTACACTTACAGGAGACTCTTGGAAAGTCACCAAGGGTGATTTTATTGTGGAAAGAGGTAAGAAGGTAGGAACGTTATATTTATCTACCTATGTTACTAATCCCTTTTCTGCATTATCTACTTCAGATTTAGATGCATGCATGTGGCATAATCAGTTGGGCCATATGATTTAGAAAGGAATGTGGATCTTAAAGGATAAAGGTAAGTTATCATATTTGAAAGATTTAGATCTTGATTTATGTGAGCATTGTGTCTTTGGAAAGCAAAAGAGAGTGAGATTTCTCAAAGTTGAGGCAACTAAGAAGGAGCAGAAATTAGATCTTGTACACTCAGATGTGTGGGAACTAGCTCAGGTAGCTTCTCATGGAGGATCCCCGTATTATATTATTTTCATTGATGATGCTACAAGAAAGGTATGGGTTTATTGTATTAAACGTAAATCTAATGTTTTTGAGACTTTTAAAACATGGAAATAACTTGTTAAGAATGAATCAAATTCAAAGTTAAATTGCCTTAGATTTTACAATGATGGTGAATATTGTAGCAAGAATTTTAATTATTATTGTTCAGTGAGTGGGATAAGTAGAGAAAGAATGGTTCCAAGAACACCACTGGAGAATGGTGTTGTAGAGAGAATGAACAGGAAAATCATGGAACGTGTTAGAAGTATGAGGATATATTTTGTATTTCCCTTGCATTTTTGGGCAGAAGAAGTTGATACAACATTTTATTTGATTAAACATGGGCTTTAAAGTTCACTCGATGGAGGAATACCAGAGGAAGCTTGGACCGGAAAAGAGGTAGATATTTATTTTCTTAAAGTTTTTGGTTCAGAAGCTTTTGTGCATATTGATAAGGAAAATAGGAAAAAGTTGGATGAAAAATCCAAGAGATGCACTTTTATTGGTTATGGATCTGGTGATTTCAGATTCTATTTGTAGGATTTAGAAAATTATAAAATTGTTAGAAGTCATGATATTGAATAGAATGAAAAAAGAATGTACATGGATCAAATTTTGGTACCCAAGGATGAACCAATTGAGAATTTTGTGAATGAAAATGAACTCTTTGATTTAAAATTAATACCAACATGGTTACACAGTAACTGGTATCGATTGACCCCTGACCAACATCAGTCAGCATAACCGGTATCAGTTACAGAAGATCATAACCAGAACCGGTTAGCAAAACCGAAGTCGGTTACAGGTGACCGGCGTTGGTCATTGATAGATTTGCATACAAATGTCCAAGAGGTCCATAATGAGCCTTCGGTACCCCAAACTACTTTGAGAAGGTCACAAAGGGTAAGTAAACCTCCAGAAAGATTTACACCTTCTCTATTTTATTTATTATTGACTGATAAATGTGAATTAGTGATTTTTTAAGAAGTAATACAAGATGAGACCCACGTGTAGTGGGAGCATGGCACGGATGAGGAGATGGACTCCTTGTAACAGAACCAGACTTGGGATTTGGTTAAGTTGCTAGAAGGAAAGAGGATATTACAGAACAAGTGGGTTTATAGGATCAAGGAAGAAGAGGGTGGACATAAAAGGTACAAGGAAAGACTTGTAGTAAAGGGATTTACACAGAAAGTAGGTATTGAATTTGGTGAAATATTTTCTCTTGTTTTAAAAATGACTTCTATTCATACTGTATTGAGTTTAGCTGTAGTACATGATTTGAATTTAGAGAAATTAGATGTGAAGACAACTTTTCTTTATGGTGATTTGGATGAAGAGATTTATATGTAGTAGCCACTTGGTTATGAATTCAAGGGTAAGGAGAAATTAGTGTGCAGATTGAAAAAGAGCCTATATGGGCTCAAACAAGCTCCAACAAAATGGTACACGAGGTTTAATATTTTTATGCATGAGCATGGTTACTTGAGATGTGAATCTAACCATTGTGTTTATTTCAAAAAGCTTGAAAATGGGAGCTATATTATTTTGTTACTGTATGTGGATGATATGCTTATTACACAATCTAGTATGTATGACATTGGTGAGCTTAAGGGAAAGTTAGCTCACACATTTCCTATGAAGAAGTTAGGAGTTGCAAAAAGAATCCTTGGCATGCAAATACATAGAGACAGGAAGAACAAGAAATTGTATTTGTCTCAGGAGGATTATATCTATAGGGTGTTAGAAAGGTTCAAGATGTAAAATACAAAACCTATTAGTACACCTATGGCTGAACACTTCAAATTGAGCAAAGATCAGTGTCCTTCATCACATGAGGAGGTCAAATACATGACACGAGTGCCATATGATTAAGCAATTTGGAATTTCATGTATGTTATGGATTGTACCAGACCAGACATTGCATAGGCAGTGGGAGTTGTGAGTAGATATATGGCTAATCCAGGTAAAGAGCATTGAAAAGTAGTCTAATGGATACTTAGGTATTTTAAAGGGACATCTAGCATGCAGTTATGCTATAGAGGTTAAAATATTTCATTATGTGGCTATGTTGATTCAGATATGGCTGGAGATCTAGATGGTAGGAGGAGCACTACTAGATATATTTTCACAGTAGGTGGGACGGTAGTTACCTGGATTTCAAGATTGTAGAAGGTTGTGGATTTTTCTACTACAGAGGCAGAGTATGTTGTAGCTGCAGAGGCTAGCAAGGAGATGATATGGATGAGTAGGTTCATGGAAGAGTTGGGAAAGGAGCAAGATGATTACAAATTATTCAGTGAAATTTAGAGTACAATTCCTTTAGAAAAGAACTCATTGTTTCATTCAAGAATGAAACACATTCATTTGAGGTCTCACTTCATACAGAAAGTATTAGAGGATGGGTAATTGAATCTAGAAAAAATTCATACAAGTGAGAACCCTACGGAGCAAAGGAGAAGTTGGAGCTACATTCCACTTATGTTGGTCTTTGAGTTTGAGACTTGAAGAGGAAGAAACAAAGCTAAGGAAGGATCCAAGAATAATGTTGTACATGTATGGTGTAGTAATTAATCTCTAAGTGGGATATTATTGAGTTGTGGAGCTCAATTACTTCGAATTAGCATGCAATATGAAACTTGTTGGAAAACATAATAACCAACATCAGTTATGGAGGGACCAACATCGGTCAGTAAAGGAGAAACCAACATCGATTTGGGCTAACCAACGTCGGTTACCTTCCTGGGAGTGTTTTATTTAACTCTCGGGAATTAGATCTATTCTTAGTATTAAAACAAATCTATTGATTGTAATTGCATGGATAAGTGCCCTAAGTTTGTATATCCCTATATAAGCATGAAAGTTATGTTTTAGAAGTAAGAATTAAGAATAAATTGCAAAAGTTTATTATTATTGTGAGAATAATTGTGAGAGGGAGAATTCTTGGAGAAGAAGAAAAAGCTTGAGTGAAAGAAAGTACTATACATTTGAGAGGTGTGGAAGATTGGAAATCTTCATTGTATATATTTTGAAAGCTTTAGATAATAGATTGGCTTGTTTCTTTGTGGACGTAGCTCACACTGGGTGAACCATGTTAAATCTGGTGTTGATTTATATCTCTTGTTTTTTGTATTTATTCTGGTAGAATATTCATTTTTATTTGCATGTATGCTTAGATCTGATATATTATCTATGCAACTGGTGTGCTAACCCCAACATTTTTTTAAATGACCACCTATATCTTTCCCCATACCACCAGTAATAGGAAAGGGATCAAAACTGAAGACAAAACATATGCAAGTAAGGATACCTTCCTCTATTCCCAGTCTCACACTATTAGTAAGAAGCGTGGGCTCAATACTAAAGACTATGAAGGATGAAAGGTGTAGTAAGTGATTTATTTTTTGTATTTTTGATTAATTTTGCCTTGGTTGTTGATATTATGCTTCTTAGGAAGGAAATTATTTCCACTAAATCTCAACCTCATGCGACTGATAAGACGCAAGGGTTTAACACCTTAAACTGAGATGGGTGGTCTAAAGATCTAGGTAAAGAATTTTAGTGATTTTTGGTAAAGATATAACTTGTGTGGAAGGAGGATTTGCGATTAGTAAGCTTCTAGAAAAATCCATAGGTAAAAATATATGAAATGGTATAAACCATAATATGTATGAGGTACACAATGCCTAGTAGGAACAAAATTAACATGTTTCTTATAGACAAAGAGTGTGAAGATATTATGATGTTATGATTGAGATATCTGCCAATGGATGAAAAGTTTGAAAAAAATCCTTAGATTATTTGACGGTACGAGCGGTCTCCTCTAGTGTGAAGAGTTATTATAGATAAGTAATTTTTTACTTCTATGTTTTTTATTTTCATATAATGAAATGATGAAATCCTGATAATGGAAGACCTTTTTTTTTACGCTTTTTGATTTTTATGAATTTTTGCGGATTAGGGTTAGTAATGTACTCATAATTTTGGAAGAAGTCCATGGTGATGTGAGTTGAATGGTATTGAATTACGAGAATTGGGCGGATGAGGTCCAAGTAAAATGTGTTATCGAAATATTTTAAATAAATTGATGATTTGATGAGTCTTGGTTTATGATATTTTGGTGGATGGGTTCCAAGTCAATAGAGTAGATAGAAAGATTTGTAATAAATTGATGATTTTATGAGTTCTTATTTATGAGACTTGGGTGCATGAGGTTAAATTCAATGAATTAGATAGAAATATTTGTAATAAATCAATGATTTGATAGGTCCTATTTTATGAGACTTGGGTGGACGAGGTCTAAGTCAACAAAGTAGATAGAAATATTTATAATAAATCGATGATTTAATGGATCTTGATTTACAATACTTGGGTGAATGAGGTCCAAGTAAACTAAGTAGATAAAAATATTTCAAATAAATCTATGATTTAATGAGTCTTGTTTTACGAGACTTGGGTTGATGAGGTCCAAGTCAATATAGTAGATAAAAAAATTTCCAATAAAGCTATGGTTTTATGAGTCCTAATTTATGAGACTTGGGTGGATGAGGTCCAAGTCAATAGAGTAGATATAAATATTTTTGATGAATAAGGATTGATTATTCATTATGTCTGGTTTCAAAAGATTATGACGACTAAATGGAAGGATTGGATTATTAGATGATAGATTCATGAGTAAATCTTGAAATGGATGTGCATAGATACCCTTAGGAATACACACATCATGGAATGCATGAGTAGGGATATCTTCACACATAGGTTATATTAAGGTGAGATCCATGAGAGGGATTTGTGTAGATTTCTTCTCTAATGGTTTGATAATGTCATAGGAATCATACAAATATTTTACATTTGATGACTATTGTGGAATAATAGTAAACATAAGATTAGACACTTTAGGCATTGCGGACATGGAAGAATTCTTAATTGCAGGTATCCAAATCGGTGCTTACAACATTGTTATGGCATGGATAGGAATGTTAGTTTCAATGGTGGCCAGATTGTGAGGCGTAGGATCTAGTGGTGAAATGATATGATCAAGATTAACCTTATTCAATGATTGGCCATGATATTTAGATTCTGCATTTGTATTATGAGTTGAAAAAGCATCTTGAACCACTTCCAATTCCTCATTTTGTGTTGTTGTAGTATAAGTGTCTTTGAATTCAATGTATCCATTTTTAAGCAGATATTGTAAGTAATGACATATTTTTGAACAATGATCCATAGGATGACCGTTAATGTGGTGGTGTTTACTATATTTCGATTCATTGTACCATGTAGGTTTTGGTTTCCCTCTTTTGAAGGGTATTGTTAGTGGATAAGCGACCATGTTAGCTTCTTCTAATTGACGGAGGACTCTTGAAATAATTTCTCTGAGAAGTTTGAATTGTTGTTTCTTGAGTTCACCTGGAATAGTTTCTTTACTAGGGAATATATAGTGAGTGATTTTGGTGATTGTTGTTGTTGTTGTGGTATTGATCATTTGAAGGAGGTTTGATAAATGATTTTGCAATAAGATATCTTTCAATTTTAGTTCCTTTTTCGATTACTTCTTCAAAGTTCTTTAGAAAATGAATTTTTATTTAGAAAGAGATTTATGAATTAAGATTTGTCATAAAAATTCCTATCAACCTTTTGTCGAGTATTGAGCAAGGAAATCAGTTTGTGATTCATTTCCATCAGTGATGGAAGGATGTGAAAAGTTCATTGTTTATTTTCTTTATGTTGCAAAGGTCCGTTATGGTGAGTTTTGTTGACATCTCACTAAGTTTTTCTAGAAAATATTGATTCGATGTGCTGCATGTGATCACCATTTTTTAGTAAAACCAGTGTTTGATTTGATCAAATGAGAAATTTTTATTTTGGATCGAATCTATGGATATTCTGATTTTGATTCGATGGGGGGTTGGTTTTAAAGTTTTTAGGACTAATTGGGTGATATATTTTCTTAAATTTAGATAAAGTGAATACCCGAATAATAAGACTCTTGATTTTATTTATATTACTTGATATATGAGTAAAGTGAATATCCAATGTATAAAGGTTTTTATTTAGGTTTTGATTTACTTAATATGTGAATAAAGTGAATATTCAACATATAAGTTTTTCTTTGATTTCAATTTTCTTGATACATGAATAAAGTGAATAATCAATGTGTAAGGTTTTGTATTGGAACTTTTGACTCGATTGTGTATGATTTGTATTGAATGAAGCACTTAAATTTTGGAAAGTCAATCCAAAGAGTAAGGCTTAGATGTGATAAATTAAATTTGGAATGGATATCCAAAAAGAAATAATTTACAATTTTTGAGAAAATATTTGATTTTGATGAAGATGGAATAAGATGTATCTTGAGAGAAGACAGTGAAATACAAATTAATCTGACTTGAGAAATTTGGACGAGAATAACAGTGGTAGGGAGGATTGTCAAGTAACTTAAATTAGTTGGTCAAGCTTCCCAGATATGGATCTCTCTCTAAATAGCAATTGTTTATCTAGATGAGTGTGGTACACTTGAAAATTTATAGTCTCTAGCTTTACTTTACCTCCTTGATTAACAAAGTTGGATTATAAACCGCTTGATCAATTAAATCAGGGCCATCACTATGGATAACATTGGCTCTAATTATCACAAGGTGTAGTAGTTAAGTAGGTGGGGGTCCCATTTTTTTGGCCAGTTCCCTTCATGATACCAACTACTTTGGGGTTCCTATGGTAAGTCCTTCACAATGAATTTTTGGCCCCTAGCCATGTAGTTCCCATAGTTCCATTGAATGGGGAATAAAACCTTCTATGAAAATTTAAATTAAAAAAGTGTTTTATAAAGGTTAAATAAAAGATGATAAAATTTTGTTGTCACAAGCAAGGCAACCTATAGTTAGTGGTTTGGTTTATATTCAAGGTAATATTCATAAGATATGGTCATGAAATCAACAAGTTAGTAGTTTTTCCTGTGATAAAATCACAAAAGGTAAACTCACCATTTCTAATTTTCAATATAACCCAAAAGGATGCTAGAAAAGATCATACGTGGTGGGATTTTCTAGATTAAACTAAGTGACAACTAATAGAAAAAAAACACTTAAATTGATTAGTTATGAAAACTTGTAAGAAAAGGATTTAAAAATAGATCCAAAATAGAGATTAGAACAAATTTAACATGTTGGAAAAATGAAAAAATCAATAAAACACGGTGACATAATGCTAGTGTGTACACTAAGTTGTGCTAGTGTGATAGGATAGAATAGCATGTGTACTAATGTGCTAGTGTGACAGACTACGCTAGCGTGTGCAAGTGAACGTGTTTGCATAATAAAGGATTTTTTCGAATAGAGATTAGAAAAACATTTTAATGCTATTGCATATACTGATACGCTAGCACGTGAAAGAAACAAAGAAGATAAGTAGAGGTTAACACTAGCGCATAAAGTGTTATGCTATCATAATTCATAAGCGATGCTAGTACATATAGTGGTACGCTAGCACAAGTTTCCTGTAGGTGCTCAAATGTTTTTGAAAAGTACGATAAATTGACTATTTTTAGGATTTCTCTTAGTTATCCTCACTAATGATCCAGCCTAGAATTTTCCATGAGTAACCCAGATGTGTTGGCACATCACCCAGCCTGAGCTCAGTGCTCACCCGAAGTGCACAAAGGTATCAGGACCCTTCTTAGAGTTTTTTTTGTAGGATGTGAACATGATGAAGATATAATGAATTCAAATCCATAAATAGCATAAACATTCCACATAGCATATTCTAGATCTAGATCTTAAAGAATCATGAATCAAATGATAAAAATAATGAAATAAACCATGTAAGAACCATTTACGGTCATGTTTAACACCATTATTCACCCAATATACTCCATTATATTAAAACACAATGAATATAGAAGATTCTTACAATAAGTAGTATGATAAGCTTATGCACGCATTAGTTCTAGCAGCATAACTCCATAATAGCTTATACATAGTGTCTCTCTAACTACACAGATTAATACATAGTTATAAGGGTGGGGACTTTCCCTTCACCACTCACGCACTTCCTAAAATAGGTCGCATGCTGAAAATAATCATGCACCTTTCCAATAAAATGCACACATGCAAGTGTGCTAATAATATATCTCTTACATTTAACTGATAGTAGTAATCCTATTATTAAATCAAACTCGTGCATGAATCTTAGTAGGCACTCTTCCCAAAATATCATTTGTGTGTTGCGCAAGTCTCCATCTCGTTGTGTGCTCCGTATGCTATCTCCAAAAATAGCTTGTAACCATGAAAATGGCTAAGTACCGAATCAATCATTCTTTCGTGCGTGTTTCCTTTCCTATCCTTCCACACCTTCAAATTTTCCTTGCTCCCACACATGAATCTTCTTTGTACCCTCTCCTTAGTATCATATTGTATCTTCTCAACATTACCCCACACTAAACTACATTATCGTCCTTGAAATGGGGTTCCTCCTAATGTTCCCAAAGAATAAAGAATAAGAATGTAAAGAATGTAAAGAATTACTTTACAAAGAATGGACTCATACTATATAGTACCCTCTTCTTCGACTAGGAGGAAAAACTCAGGATATTATTCTTTAATCTCATCCTTCAAAGCTTTCCAATCATGCAGTGCATTGCTGGTCTTGTCTAGAATATGTGTGGTGATGGATTCTAACTCATCCTAGGTTATCTCTCCATTTTCATTCTGCAATACTAGGACAATGTTAGCCATAATAAACATTCTTCCCTCCAAAAGATCCATCTTTTGTGTTATGATGTTTCTGAGCTCATCCAGCCTCTCCTTATGTGGATGTTGTGTTGTTGCAAGGGCTTTGCATTTTTTCATTACTAATGCCAATCTCTTTGCATTCCCTAAAGTCTCATCCTTCATCACCTTCATAACTTCATTATCTTCTAATATAGTTCTGATCCTGACCACTACTTCTAGAGATGCGCATATGTTCAAAGCTTGATCTTCTTTCTTTAGCTCATCCTATAAAGTTTGGTCCAATGCCTCGTAAGATGAAATCTTCATAACCACGGAGGCCCTTGCTCTCTCTGCTTCCTTTTCAAGGTCCTTTGGTGCTGGCAGGTGAATTGGTCCATCCTCAAGAACCAAATCAACTAACATATGCACATAATGCATAGCTGAAGGAAACTTTTCAGGTACCTTTGACTCTAAGTGTGGTCTTGCTTTCAGGACATAAGCACCAATTTCTTCTTCCATGTTGATGAAGGATTCATTATTTTTTTGTTATAAGTCCTTCTCTCCTTTTAGACACGTTATTTCTGCATCTTTTTTTTTGTTATCTTCTCATAACACTCTAATAGTGGCATCCTTATCTATGTTCCTCTACGCAACCTCTGTAGATACTTTAACCAAGAAATTTATCATGTGCTCATCAGACATGAGAGTGGTATTTATATTCATGTGCATGCTCTGTTGTGCCTTCTTCATTCTTCTTGACACACATGACTACTCACATACATCAAAATTAGGCTCGTCCATGTGAGTTTGCATGGACCAGAAAAGTTGTTTCCTTGCGTGCGTAGTGGCCATGTCTAGGTACATCAACTCCCATCCACACAACCCCTTAAGGCCCATTATGCTATGGAAACAGGCGCATACAATTTTACTTGTATCCTCAGCATAGCTCATACTTGGCCTAGCATACTCTCCACTGGTTCTCGTTATTGGCCCCTTAGGAACTTAAGTGCCAAGGTTTGGAGTTAGATATTTAATGTTTTGAGAAATATCATGCTCTATTTCCTATGCCTCCTTTACACCTTCCTCTTCATCCTTTATATCCTCATCTCTGGGTTCTTCCATATGTTTTGGCTGTACAAGGGTTCCAAGAACGCTCTCTGCAGACTCATATACCTTCTCATTTAGTTTTAGTTTTCTCATGTTCCTCTCAGTTGACTATTTCTAACAAGAGATTCATGGTGACCTTCTTACAGGTTGTGAATGTCCCGTGACTTTAGTATTTATTCTTATACATACCCTTTTAAAGTGGCGCTCTCCATGGATGACTTCCACGTCCAAGTATTCGTCTTCTTCTTGTATCTATGGTGAAGTACCCGTGGACTTAGTCTCTATTTTTTCTATGGGCTGCCTTCGGACTCTAGGATCTAAGCCACCACTATCTTCATGTTCTTCATCCTCCTCATCTACTATTATATTTTTTGCAGGCTATGGGGCTGGCATGTTCTCCATTATATGTTTTCCTTTAGGCAGACCTGAGAGCGCAAACTCTTTTTCTACATACTTTTCATTCTCCAGCTTAGGATTTATCTTAAGGTATACCAGCGCAGCTCCACTATCCCTAATATCCAAGCTTACTGGCTTCATGCTTATGATATCTTAGATGAGCCTCTCAATGTATGTAGTCTAGCCTGGATACACATATTCCTTCCTCAGAGTGTGGTAGTCATAGTCTACCTTGTCTGAATTAAATTTTAGGTGGCACACATCAGTAAATCAGTGGACTGATACCTAGAAGTAGCGTGCTGTGAAGGCATATGACAGTTAGCACCATGGGCTCCATTCCCCATCCATCATAGAAAATCGCATGATGTAGAAGTGTTGGTACACTGCAAATTATATTACCTTGCCCACCACTGAAGGTAGCTCCTTGGGAATGTGCCACTCCTCCTCAATTGTAGTGTGAATTCAGTCATACCACATCTCCGCCCTCTACTTAAATAGACCACTCATTGATCCTTCACATAAATATTTTTCAAACCTCTCCACGAGGGACTTATTTTCCATGGGATACTCCCAGATCTTGTCCTTTGGCCCATCGAGCACTCCAATTTCTATAAACACAAGGAACATGAGGATAATGCCAAAAATTATCTTCTCTCTTATGCGTGATTCCTCAACAATGGTGTCTGCAATGTATCTTGTTAGGTTATACTACTCCCTAGACATTTTATTCGCAACATGAAGCCACATGGTATTCACCTGTGACCATCTCTTTTGATCATTCAACTTGGTTACTAGATGCATGACTACCTGCATAACTGGGCATTTCTTCAATTTATCAATTTCCATTCTGCACAGACCCTTAGTATACCCCATCTCCTTTCTTGTCTCTAATGACTATTGCTTTATCATTCAGATCACTCGCAAGGTCTACCCCTATGCCCTTCAATCCTATCAGTGTCAAAATCAGGGTTGTTGTGATTCTAACCCTTCGTCTGGTGAAATAGAAGAAGTCCTCATGGAATCTTCTCATCAGCCATTGGTATAATGGTTCATACTTTCCAAAATATGGGATCTCATACAAATGATAGACTCCTACCTACTTCAACGATTTCTCCCCAACATTTTCATATACTAACATATCCTCCATCGTGCACTTGTTGGTCTTTATATTCATCAATGCATCCAAATCTTTCTTGTTATCATATGTACGATGGTCGTAGTCATTTATTTTGCACCTGTGGATGTGTGAATCCCACTCTTGTCTAACTATCACACCTTTTAGGTATTGCATCTCTGAAAAATTACTCTCGGGAACAATCTCAACTTCATCTTCTATCTTGTTCTTTCCTTTGGCACTTACATCAGATGCTTTCTTTGATGCGATCATAAAAATCCCTCCTTTCCTATCTGTAACGAGAAAACTCAAACCCTAGCTTGAATCTGCATGCCCTAGCTTGAAACCACATTCCCTAGCTTCTTTTTAATGCCTCTGCTTCACTCAAACCCTTCACCAATGGGGACACAAGTCTCTTCCATGTAATAATATGCTCTCCACATCCAATTTCACACTCTCCGCACCTCAACACGATTCACTCAGGTCGATCACACTTAGCTTGCTCAAATACTTGTGATCGCAAAGGTAAAAATGAACCTGCATCACGTCCTTATATATATTTTCAAAACATTGGTACATTTATTGCTCCTTCACCTACCAATAATCCTCTCATTAATTGACCATTTTCACAATATCTGCACGGTATATCTTTGTGCCCCATATATAACCTTCTAGTGTGTATTCTTATCTTCTAGCTACATACTTCTCTTCAGTGCATTCCATACACCAAAGTACCTTTCTACTGTGCCTTCCCCTGGTAGTATCCATGATCATTTCTTACCTCGTGTTATATTGTTCCCTCATTTACCTCCATCTACAATCATCTTTTTATAAAAATCTCCTTTCTAACAACTCCTCTCCAAACTTAAATAGCACTTGTAGTAGTTTGTTCCTTTATGTGTACCCTGTTGTAAATAGCCACCCCACACAAATGGTATGTGTAGTCCTCTGTGCATAAAAATTCTTCAAATGGTAATTAGCTTCTTGTGCGAAAATGTGCTTATTACACAAAACACCAACTAAATCGACAAAGCATAGTGAAAAATACAGAAATGAAAACCTAGTCTAAATGGAAACACTACCTTATTACAAACACCAAAAAGACTTATTTATATTAGGGCTTCAGCCTACTCTTATTGAAGTAACGGGTAACCATATTCCATCAAGTGTCTCTAACTGAAAAGTTCCTGATTCAAGTATATGAGTGATAATATATGGTCCCAACCAATGCACTTTAAGATTGCCTAGATGGCGTAGAAAATTAGAGTCATTAAGAAGCATCATCTGTCCCATCTCAAGCTGTTTTTCCCTGATGTGCCTGTCATGTCATGCCTTCTTCCTGGATTTTCCTGCTTCTGACTCCAATGTGTTATTTCTCGTCTCTCATCCAAATTTATCAATCTTTTCAATTATTTCTTCTAGGGCTTTCTCATCAGCTAGACCTCCTAGCACTGTGCACATACATGCAAAGAAGGTAACATGAATTCCATAGGAAGAATTTCTTCTGTGCCAAACACCAATTGAAAGGGTGTGGCCTTATTCAACCTCTTATATGTTGTTCTATATGCCCAAAGTACGACAAAAACTTTATCATCCCAATCTTTCCTTCCAACGTCACAAATTTTTGTCAATGTCTAGCTCAAAATATTGTTGAAGGCCTCAGTAGTCCCATTTTCCTGAGGATGATAGGGTGTAGTCTTATGGTGCACAATCATAAATTCATCCAATAGTATCCTGATCGTCTCATTCAGAAAGTGTGTACCCCTATCACTTGTCAAGCTCAGTGGGCATCCATACCTTGTAAGAACATTTTCCCATAAGAACCTGGCTGTTGTAGCTACTGTACAATCCTTGGTAGGTGCTGCTTCTGCCCACCTTGTAAGATAATCTATGTAAGTGATGATGTAGCAGTGATCCAGTTCTACACATGGCTGGTGAAATAGGACCCACAAAGTCTATAGCCCATTTCTCAAATGGCTGTACACTAAGAATAGGTCTTAAAGGCATGTCATCTCTTTTCCTCAAGTTTACCAATGCATTGACAGTGATCACACGCCTTACAATATGCTTTGAAATCTTTGTAGAGGGTCTCCCACCATAATCTAATGAGTAGAATCTTGCATGCAGTGGTGTCACCTGCATAGTGCCCACCTACAATACCACCATGAGCCTCTTCCATGATGTTTTTGCATTCATGCTCTAGTACACACCGACATAATACTTCATCTCGATCTAACTTGTATAGGTCACCACTAATCAAAATAAAAGGTGTCGCACGAATTAGAAGTTGTTTCTTCTCTAAGGATTTCATTCCTTCTGGTGTCATACCTGTACGTAAAAAGATAGCAATATCCTCCAATTATGAAGGCACACATTATAACCTGTACAACTATGCATCCGACATTGTATCTTCAATTGTCTGTGCATCCTCCCCTAACTGAATTCTTGATAAGTGGTCTGGGCCAGAATTACTTTTCCCTGGTTTTACCACAACTGTGAAATCAAATTCTTGGAATAAGAGCACCCATCGACATATGTGCCCCTATAAAACAAGATTTTTTACCAAGTATTTCAATGCCATGTGATCGGTGTAAAATACAAATGGTGTTGCTAGAAGGTATTGTCTAAATTTATGTAGTGCATAGATCATTGACAAGGCTTCACACTCAGTAGTTGTATAATTATACTCTGCAGGAGTCAACTTTATACTAGCAAAACAAATAGTATGATCTATAATACCTTCTCCAGGATGAGCTAACATTGTGCCAATGGTCGTGCCAGAGGTGTTTACATGTACATGAAACAGTTGGTCCCATGAGGGAAAACACAGAATAGGCATTGTAGTAAGTCTCTCCTTCAATGTCTCAAATGTGCATTGCTGTGGTTCTCCCCAATAAAATTTCCCTTTTCCTTTTAGTAACTCTTCCAAGGGTGCAGAAACCTTAGCATATCCTTTGATAAATTTTCTATAATACCTAGTGTGACCCAAGAATCTACGCACCTCACTCTGACTGGTAGGCTCTTCCATGCCTATAATAACTGCAACCTTAGCTGGATCTAATAACAAACCTTCCTTACAAATGATGTGCCCTAACAGAGTGCCAAAAGGTGTAGAAAACACACACTTCTTGATGTTCAAAGAGATTCTTAACTGTCTACATCTTTCAAACATTAAGCACAAATTGTCACAATGATCCTTAACCAGTCCATACACCATCCAATCATCCAAGTAAACTTGCAAGAAAATGTGAATAAAATCTTGGAATGGTTAAACAACTATGCGTAAAAATACAATAGACATATTTTTCAGACCAAAAGGCATCACAGTATATGAAAAACTTCCCCATTCAATGGTGAAATTTGTTTTTTCTTGATCCTCTTGTGCAATCCAAACCTGATGATACCCAGAGAATCCATCTGTAAAAGAATAGATTTCGCGCCCTGCAACACCTTCTAATATCTCCTCTGTGAAAGGTGTAGGAAAGGGATCAATCACACATGTAGCATTTAGTTCTCTGTAATCCACACAAATCCCTAATCCGACCATATTTCTTTATACTGATAACCATGGGGCTAACCCACTCTGATTCTTCTAGGGGCTTGATGATGTCAGACTTCAACATCTTGTCAATTTCTTCTTTAACTTTTACGTGCAGGTTAGGATTCATCTTGTAGGGTCTCTTCTTGACTAGGAGCGCACCTTCCTTAAGCTTGATCTTCATTTCTCCTAATGAATCATGCACTCCTTTTAATTCATGGTAGCCCCTAGGGAATAAGTCCTAAAAATCATAGAGAAAATCCTCTATATTTTCCACTTCAGATTCAAACCAATAATCTCCAATTATTTCCTCCTTAGGTTAAGCATCCGTACCGATATTCACTTTCTTTGTCCTCATAGGTTCATGATAGGTGCACACATTGTTATCTACACTATCCAAAACCTCACACGTACCTGCTGAATGATCTATATCCAGATTTTCTCTCTCTTCAACATCGACTATGTAGACCATATTTCCTTTTTCTTTCACAAGGAAAGTGTACTTAAGTAGCGTTGCATATGTCTCTGCTTCTTCATCAAAGCACACCCCTGAGTCATTCTCACCAAATAAATCCTAGATGATTTCTTCCACCTTTGTACTATCTCCCATAGTTAAACACTTTATAACCCTTAATGACTCTTCTATTGAAGGTTTAATAGAGAATTAGTAAAATTTTAGGACCATTCCTACAATCAAATCCTGCCAATTCCCAGTTACTCTATATAACTCCACATATACATACCAAGTGCATGCGTAGCCTTGTAAAGTGGAATAAAGTTTTTACACCCATAGCAAAGGTGATAAATATTCCTACCCCTCTGTTCAAATCCTTTCACACTGCTGAACGTGGTGCTAAATAGGTTGATTACCATGATAAGTACATATTTGAGTAGGTGCATTGCTCCTGGAAAACTGAGTTGTTAGAGAAATCCTGACTTCATTCCATTCTATAAGATTATCCCTTTGAACCAATCACCAGCATGCTGCTGTCCTGTGCAAGGTATATGCTAACATATTTCTTCTTTCAAATTGGTCTATCCACTGTTCCTCCATGGCGTGCATGAATATCATAGGGTCTCCTTCTCTAGTGTACTAAGGTACAGAGCTGGTACCTATCCTCCTGATGCAATGAGGTTTTATTTTCCACGTAAATGCGCTCCTTACTTTGTGACTAACCATCTCATAAGTACCATGAGCCCAATTATCACAAGCAATACTTGTAGTATCACTAATAGACTGTGCATCTTCCCACTATAGGATTCCTTCCTTAGATGGCTCAAGTACTTCTGGGTCCTGAATGACATGTACATAAATCCTATTTAGATCTTCCTCACTCAAAGGCTCAACATAGGGCACATATTTCCCATATGTTAAAGGGATAATAACTCTTTCCTCATTGTTCTCAAAACTTGATATATCCCTTTTTGAACCTGAAGATCAACATTATTTGCGTAACACCAAGGGCACCAAGTAGAGATAGGAAACTATCTTCTTCTGCAAGTGCTAAAACCTCAAAATCCCCAGTGAACTTGGCCCCTTGTATAGTAATGGATGCATCTTTTAAAAATCTTGATAGGGGTGGCCTTAGTTCGATTAGCCATAAACAATACATTAGAAGATGGTTGTAATGAAGGTCTCCCCATTTGTACCCATGCATCTAAAGTAAGCACATTTACCTCGCACATGTGTCAATCAATATATTACTCAAGAGCCATCCATCGACAACAACATTCAGAGTGATCTCCTTGTCGTAATCTAAGCTATGGGGGGAATATTTGCATGCAGGATCTGACGCCCATTCTCAATATTCACACATGGAGTGTTTCCCTTTAGCCAACTCCCTAGTAATGGAATGATATTCTCCTGGTGACAACATTCTGCATACCTCCTTCAAGTCATCAATATCTAACTGGACCATCTCTGCTGCCTTCTTCTGTTCCATCTTCCGTGATTGCTCCTTTAAACATGTATTTCCCCTTGAAGGTCTTTGAGTACTTCCATGGTCTCCTAATAAACCTCCTTCTGGTGCGTAGGATCTGGATACCTTGCATGTAAAATGTCCTCCTTAGTGATGGTAGGATTATGCTGTAACACTTCTCTAGCATGCACAACTTCAACGTGTGTAGTGATCTTCACAGGTAATACCTCAGGTTCCAGTGCCAACTTTGGCATCCACTGATTTTCCACAACGCGTTGTATCCTAACCATCCCTGCACCTTTGTTCTCCTATTTATGCTGCTTGCTAAGATGCTCATATAGATCTAGGCATTCCTCATAGCTATGATTCTTCCCACAGAAAGAACATGTAATATTATGAGGACATTCATGCCTGTAGTGGTCAGGTGATCCACATGTAAAGCATGTTCTGCGAGGGAATTCACTTCATCCACCACCATGGCCTCGACCTCCAAATCCACCACAATATCCTCGACCTCTGCCACGTCCTCCTTCATAGTGCCCCTCATTCTGATCATAGTGTGCTTGATTTTGATTTTGATCCTGGTGCTCACCTTTACCCTTAGAGTTATCTGATACTCCTGTCTATTGCACACCAATATCTATAGCATCATGGATCTGACCAATCAACCTGTAGTCTTCTGTATCATGAGTCGTGGACCGGAAAATATTACAATAGCAGGATACATTCTTCCTTATCATGTTGTAATAATGGGCAACAACTGATGTCATGGTTCAGGTGACATATCTCACAGTCTAGCAATAATGAATGTACTATTATGCAGGGAAAACTATCTTTGGTGTGCCCTTCCACTTCACAGTCTATACACCAAATCCCAGTGTGTGTCTCATGTGCCGAATTCACCGATAGTTTCTCCAACTACTTTTCCATAGCTGTAATCTGTGCTTCCAAGAATGGGTTGACTCCAGTGTCTATACTCTCGACTGCCTTAGCGTGCAAATTTGATTCAAGTGCTTCACATGGATTAGTGTATGTCTTATGTGACAACGCCCTTCTAAAAGGTGTGATCAGACCTCCAAAAAACCATTGTGCATGTTGGCTTGCATGAATATCATAAGAAATCTTAGATAAAAGTGTTTTGAAATGGGCATCATACTCCCAAACACTCTGAGTAGTGCCTTGTTTAATATCCTTGAGTGCACTTATACTCTTCTACTCAAATTCAGGGATATAGAACTCTTTAAGGAATGCATCTTTGAATGTTGCATAATCTACACAAGTTTGATCAGGGTCAAACTTCCTGTACCAACTATGTGTGTGTCCCTACAATGTAGTTGCAAATTGACTTTCCTTGTGCACTTAGAATCTATGATTCCTTTTGCGTGCCACAATATCTCACACATGTGCACATGTTCAACAACATCTTCTATGCCCCTATACTCTAGAAGACAAAGAGACATCTCCATGTAAATATTCTGGGGTTGGTGTGGACCCTGCCCACCTGATCTAGAACCTCCTGTGTTACCTCTACCTCCAGAACCACCAGATCCACCAAAACTAGAGCCACCTATACCCCCTGATCCTCCACCTGTAGCTAGAAGTGGACCAAAAGATGTACTTCCCTGTGTCCCAATAGTAGTATTGTACTAAACTCCTATAGTCTGTGTGGTGGTACTACTCCCAGAAGTGAGCCCCAAATTCTGTGCACTTGAATTTTGTGTAGATGATGCACCTGAAAAGGTACCTCTAAACAAAAATGAAGATGTTTTCCTTCCATAGATGTACTTGCTATGTGACTTACTCTTTCTTCCCTATTGCCCAAATTAGCTTTTGACTATTGGATGTACTAGATACTAGAAAACCAAGCGCAAGGGCTAGGTTACCAGGTAGATTCAGATGTGCACTTGTGGCCCAGGTCATCTCTACTGGCATGCTCCTGTGTGAGGCCGAGGAGGGTTCCCTGTCATGCTTTCCCAAATGGGGGAGTTCCTGATGCTTTGGCTCCATGCCTTCTGCGTGAGCTCCAAATCCTTCATGAGCCATCTCTCTCCTCAATTCCATCCACTCTGCAATGTCATGTTGCTTCTCTATCTCCCTCTCGCATGCCTCATTGTACTTAAGCCACCTTTCTTCTCTCTACCTCTCTACCACTAGGTCCACCATCTTTCACCAAACCTGCTCCTGCCCCCGTGCGTGGTGGGGTTTAGCTAGCCATCGAATTTTCCTCTAAGTTTAGGGTTACCATCAAGATCTTGATCACCAGTGGAATGCCTTGCAAGTAAGTTCCCCTAGGATACCATAAAAATTTGAACTCAGCTACCTCTGGGAAAAAATAAGTGGAAATTGAGTACTCTAGAATATAGTTGTTCAAAACACCACGGAACCAAGTATCCACAACGCATGTCCAAATCAGATCAACATCATACAAGGCCTGAAATTCTTCCTATGTCCAGACAAGTGTGTGATACCTCCAATTCCATTTAGATGCATAAGCAACCAGCCACTCATACAGTTCTACTGGGAAAATAGCAAAGAAGCTCTCATATAAATAGTCATACAGATTCTTTTCCACCCACGCGCATGCGTCAAACTCAGATCCAGTGTTGAACCTACATGCGTACTCTTCTTCTAGATCTTTTATCCACTCCTCAACACTTTCTAGGGTCAACTGATACGTCTTCATTGTGAACCATCTTGAAAACAACTGAAAAAGAGGTCTCGACAATGGAACCAATGATGCAGCCTAGAATTTACCACGAATAACCCAGGTGCACTGGCACATCACCCAGCCTGAGCTGAGCACTCACCCGAAGCGTGCAAAGGTACCGGGCCCCTCCTTAGAGTTGCTTGTGCAGGATGTGAACATGATGAAGATATAATGCATTCAGATCCATAAATAGCATAAACATTCCACAGAGCATATTCCAGATCTAGATCTTAAAGAATCATGAATCAAATGATAAACATAATGAAATCAACCATGTAAGAACCAGTTACAGTCATGTTTAACACCATTATTCACCCAATACACTCCATTATATTAAACATAGTAAATACATAAGCTTTTTACAATAAATAGTATCATAAGTTTATGCGCGCATCAGATCTGGCAACATAACTCCACAATAGCTCATACATAGTGTCTCTCTAACTACACAGATTAATACATATTTATAAGGGTGGGGAATTTCCCTTCACCACTTACGCACTTCCCAAAATAGGTCGCATGCTGAAAATAGTCATGTGCCTTTACAATAACATGCACACATACAAGTGCGGCAGGCTAATAATAGATCTCTTACAGTTAACTGACAATAGTAATCCTATTATTAACTCAAACTCATGCATGATGCTTAGTAGATGCTCTTCCCAAAATAGCATTTGCGTGCTGCACAAGTCTCCATCCCATTGTGTGCTTCTTACGCTATCTCCAAAAATAGCCCGTAACCATGAAAATGGCTAAGTCCCAAATCAATCTATCTTTCGTGTGCATTTCTTTCCCTATCCTTTCATGCCTTCAAATATGCCTTACTCCCACGTGCGTGAATCTTTATGTTCCCTCTCCTTAGTGTCATAAAGTTAGTTTAGCAAGAAATGAGCTAAAAACAATGAATGATTTCATGGGCATCCCACTAGGCGTGCCAGAATGTAAAAAGTGAAAACTGAAAGTAAACAAGAAGTAAGCACATAACAATAAGTGAACCATACTTTGAGTCTTATTACAACCGCAAGATGAGATAGTTGAAATGTTAATACACTTGTTGGATCTCTTGGAATTGTTTTATTATGGATGCTCCAATCTTGTCTCCATTCTCCGAATGAAGAAGAAATGATATGAGCAAGAGTGAACATGAGGACAACATTTCAGTATGTAAATTCAAATGGAAAATGAGTAAAGGTTTGTTTCAAATGATTAAAGATTCTAATGATGAATTGCAAAGTAAAGAGTCTCATATTTATAGTTGAATGAGAGGTCATGGATTGTGGATCAAGGTTTGAATGAGTTGCAGGATCATGACTGTGTTTTCCTAAAATAGCCATTTGATTTGGTATGTGCAGTTTGATGGTTTGAATATTCATTTAGGGGCATTGAATATATGGTTTGATTTTGGATTTTCTTCGAGAAGGTGGTTGTATATAAATTATTATTGCTTCCACCTTTATATGTTTCTATAACATGAGTGGAGTGGGATAGTTCATCTTGAGTGAATAAGATAGTGAAGTGGAGCTAAGTGCAGGGTGAGTAGATAATTAGCTATTTATTTAATTAAATAGCTAATTAAATTATCCTAGGGATATAAGGGTATGATTTAAGCATGATTAGAATTAATTAAATTGATTCTAGAAGGATTTTGCTAAATACTTAAAGCATGATATAATTAATTTAATTAATTCTAAAGGGATGTGGGTTGACATATTATGCAAAGGACGAGGATAAATAAGAATGAATAGAAATAGGTATATATTTTTAGGGTGTCTACAAGTTTTTTCTCAACAACTCATAATATAATAATAAACTATTACAAATAATTTTTACACTAATAATATTCCTAACATTCACCACGTTAGTGTGAGCATTATTAATTGATAACATTCACCCCCTTAATGTGAACATAGGAAAAAGCACACCAACAAACTGGAAACATAATTTAATAAAAAATGAATTAAATCTATTATAGAGTAACTGATATAGTAAAATACAATGAATATATAAATACTAAGCACTCAAGTAATGCAAAAATATTAGTAAATTGGAGGGATAGATGAATTATCTGAATCTTGTGCAAACTAGAACTAGTCTGGTAGTGTAAAGTGTTAAATAGGGCTGGAACAGTGTCCCAACCGCACTATGTAAATTTGTATTTTAAGGATGATGTTGGATATAGGATCCTGGTACTAGAAAAGGTCACATGGGGGATGGTGGTTGTTCCTATGAGCTGGGGACTACACAAAAGTTTAGAATCTATTTTCTTCTGTATTGTTAGGGTTTCACTATCACTTCCTATTAGTTTATGATATCCGTTCCTTGATCGTCGAGGGTACCTACAACCTAAAATAAAAACCCTAGATACTTGCACAAGCTCATAAAAACATCAAATTGGAATGAAATATGCAAAAATTGAATTCAAACTAACCTCGATCGCCACCCGAAGAGTGAACTTATGACCGAGTACTACACTACATTCCAGACTCTATGTAGTTCTTTGTGTTTGTGTGTGAAATAATGTTCTTAGGTGGCTTTGCATCAATGATGCCAAGGTAGCAGAATATGGATAGATAAGTTACAAATGTGTGATATGGAATTGAGCACTTCCCCTTCCTATGTAGTGTATGCAACCCCAAAATGTAGTCCCTTGTAATGGTAGTGATAATATGTAGATGATATTTCCCGTTAGAATTGTCAACCAGAATAATAGAGTGTATGTTGTGTATATATATAAATCTCTAATTTGAATTTTGACACTAGTGACCCAAAAGGATGACTATGAGCTCAGGATAAGGATAAGAAAATTAAAAAGGACGACCAAAATTGTTAAAAAATGTAAAAAGAACAAAGAGGAAAAGATTGTGTCAGATCTGAGGGGTTAAACACATTAACCCTTAAACAATATTCAATATTAATTAATTAATATAACAAACATTATAACATTAAATAAATACAATAACAAAGACACACATATTTAACGTGGAAAACCCCTGAGGGTTAGAAACCAAAAAAAAGAGAATTTCATTATTCAAGAAACATAATTTACAGTGAATTAAATGACCATGCCACATGATCTCCCTCCTCACTTCTCTCCATCAATCCACCATGTGAATTAAATGACTATGCCACATGATCATATTTATTCAACCCCACGGGTCAAAAACCATTAAGTGATGGGGTATGATTAAATTGTACCCCGATTTAACATAAATTAGTTACTAAATAACCAATTAAACATAAACATAGAGTTTATATTAAATAATTAAGAATATAACATATTCTAAATTATTTAATTATAAACTAAAGTTTATATGCACTTAATAGTACGTTGTAACACTCCCCCTTAATATTAAGTGGGGAATCATAAGACAACATTACCTATTTATACAACAAGATTTACAAATCCATAAACCATTAGTTAAGGTTTATGATAGTGTGTCACTTTTGAAGGATTTATAACACCTTCATCATGCTCAACTTACCTTTTAGTACAACAAACTTTTTAATCCATAAATCAAAAGTTATGATTTAGGCTAAGCATGATTTGTGAGACTACATCTCATAGCTTCTCATGGAAAATATCTCTAACCACATCGCTAGGAGACTTTAATAACATAAGGACCTCCTTTACAAATAGATGCAACACACTAGATTGTACACCGTAAACTTAGAGTTATAATTTTATAAAAGTTCATAAATATCTTTTTACAATGTTTTATAAATGGAGTAGAAGTATAGAGGAGAAGGTTATATCAACCAGCTAGCCATTAGGAGGTGAAATTTCCATGCACTCCCCCTCAATGGAAACTCTAAAAGGCCAATCATTACACAGAACTTGCATAATTTTATAGCACACAATGGCTTTGTAAACATGTCTACAACTTTATCTTCAGTTGGGTAGTATTGGAGACCTATATCACTGCAAATAACCTTCTCTTGGATAAAGTGTATATGAATCTCTATATGCTTTTTCCTTTGATGTTGAATTGGATTCTTAGCAAGAGCAATGTAACTCTGGCTATCACATAGAATAAGATTACTTCCTTTGGCTTCCATGTGTATATATTCCAACATTTGCTTTAGCCACATGGATTCTTTCATTGCTCGCATTGCACTTTTATACTCTTCCTTAGCAGAAGAAATGGATATTGTTGATTACTTTAACTGCTCTAAGTAATGGAACTTGTACCAAAAACTTGAACACATATCCAATTGTATATTTTATATCTAACACAACATCAATATTGTTAGAATCACAATATCCATGTAGAAATCATAATAAACATAATATAAATCATTAATGATTTCACTTTTAAACATCTATAAATCATACATTGATAGGTTAAAAAATAAGTTGTATAACAACTTAAATAATAATATATTTAACTAATCATGTCATATTACCAATATGTTGAATAATTTCAACATATTAATCTTGTAAAATATATATTAGATGCAATTAGTATTGGACATCTCCAATACAAACACAAAGGCATCTCCAAGTGTCATTTGATATGCATATAATACTATTTTTAGTAATCACATACTAATATACTCAACTAGATTGTGATTTCAAATCTACTAACTAGTCATTAACACAACTTATCTTTGATAATTGGTTAAAAATACTTAAAATAAGTAAGTAATTCACATACTTAAACAATATTTGAGAATACTCAAATTGATGATGATATTTCCGTCTTTATCAAGGATATTAATTGTAACTTTAGGTTCGTGACCAAGGCTTACTAGTATTAAATGGGTCGCATATGTTAAATATTAACTGAATTTATTAATCAAATCACATATAAGGATATTTGAACAAGGAAAGTAAATAATATAAAGGTATAAATTGATTTAACAGGGTAGACATATGTCACAAAACTAAAGACTAAGGGAAGGAAACATGGCATAATTCCATAGGATGTTCAATCAAATGTATGTTGTGGACCTCAAGTCCATGGAATAAACCGAGTTTCAAATAAAAATTTTTGGGTCTGGGAAGGGTTAACGTAGTAAAAGGAGACACATGGAAAAGTAAAAGGTATACATGAGGGAAATAATTAAATAATCACAAAGGCACACCGAGGTAAACCTGAAGCAAATAAGAAACTGCCACATGTCAGATTTTTGTTCCTCCCAAGATACACAACTTTAAATGGCCATAACTTTCTCTATGCAACTCCAAATTAGGAAAAATTGGTCTCGTTGGAAAGGTATTGTGAACAAGGAAAAGTTAAAACAGCTATGAAATGATGAAATAACACTTAAGAAACACCAAATCTTTAAACAACAAGTCAATGGACCATCATGATAAGAGATAAGCAAGAAACCATTAATTTGCATGCATTAACTTGAAATAAAAAGGAAAACCTAGCATGTCTAAATATTCTCTAGTCTTTCAAAGCTATGAAAATGGACCTATTAAAGATCTTAGCAATCGTTTTTGTTGTTTAGCCCATGAAGGTGAATGAATCTTACTAAATGGATATAAGGCCAAGTTTAGCATATTCTATTACTAACCTATCATGGATGTAATATGAAGTTATTTTAATGGTGGATGTCTTAAGATCAAATGCCTTATTAGCTTGGCTAATGTAAATGAGATATGAAGCTATTTAAAGATGAGATATGACATCATGATCAATATGTTAATCATGTGTAAGGTTGAAAGGGAGGGGTGACCCTTCTATTTATAGTTTTCCACGTGGGAGAGTTTGGAATTTTGATGCATGTGGGACTAAAAGTAAGCCAAAAGAACTTTATGATTAGGAGTGGTAAACATGATTTGGACTATTTAAGATAGGTTTAGGCTAGTTAAAATTTATTATCAAGTGATTAGAGACTCATTGAGAGTTGAGAGGAGTCAAACTAACCATATGTGACTGATAAATAGCCTAGGAAGCTTGTAGAAGTGGTTTAGAGAGAACTAAGGAGATTCTGATGGTTTAAAGGAGGAAATTTTAGCTAATAAGGGAGATACTAGCTGAATTAGATGATTATAGGAGGAATACAACCAAAAGAGTGTCGTGAATGGGCATCCGAGAATGGAGTGAAGAAGGGTTAATTAACAAAGTGTTGTTAATTGATTGAATTGGATGAAACTCTAGGTGTAAGCGTATTTTAGGTGTCTACAAGTATCTTTGAGCCCTTTAATGTAGCATCATCATATTCAAGAATTGATGGCATTCATGTGAGCAAAGGAAGATAAAAAATTCAGGTATTAAAAAGATAGTTCCAGATTCCCAAGCACTACATTAAATTTATTTATTTATTTAAAACATTTATGTCAGATATGAGGGGTTAAACACATTAACCATTAAATAAGATTCAATAATAATTAAGTTAATATAAAAACATTAAAACATTAAATAAATACAATAAAAAAGACACACATATTTAACGTGGAAAACCCATGAAGGGTAAAAACCAAAAAAAGAGATAATTCCATTATTCAAGAAAGCTAATAAGGAATACGACCGAAAGAGTGTCGTGAATGGGCATCTGAGAATGGAGTGGAGAAGGTTTAATTAATGAAGTGTTGTTAATTGATAGAATTGGATGAAATTCTAGGCATAAGCATATTTTAGGTGTCTACATTTTCCCCTCTTTGGGGTGGCGTACGTTACGTCACTTCAAAGATAGTAGAGAAGCATAAACAAGTAGAAGATTTTGAAAGGGTAGGAGAAAAATTATTAGAATGAAGGATGTCCCCTCGATTGTTGATGGGGTGATGAAATAAGTCGATCGATGATAAAAAAGATGAAGGAAACAAATAGAAGATAAAGGACATAATATGCCCCTAGAAAAAGAGCATAATAGTGTGAAGAGAAGAAAGGAAATATAGAATAAAATGAGTATGAGGAAGGGGGAATGAGATAACATCCATCCAGTGCCATGTAAAAAACTTAATTTTTATCATATTGCCAGAATCTTATTGAAATGCATACAACAAAAGTGTAATATGACATGAAAAGCCATATATGAACAATTGTTCATTGCCAAAATGCCAACTCCATACAACATACATAAATGTAATACAATACGAGAAAGTAAAAAGATGCCTAAATACATGCAACATACATAAATGTAATGCAATACGAGAAAGTAAACAAGATAACCTAACAAAGAAATAAGTATAAAAACACATACTCAAACCAACAACATCTAAGATAGTGGTACCAATGTTTTTGTTATTGATCTTTAGTTCCAGCCTATTCACGTGAAACAAAAAAGGCTAAAAGCGGTGCCCTGAGAAAATTGTACATGTGAGGGGAATAACGGAGGACACTTGGATCCTATGAAAAAGCTTTGTGTACTATGAAATAGTACCAGGAGACTCTTGCCAATGAATACTTGAAAACAATATTTGACACAGAAGCTTTGCACAGAAACAAGACAGTGCTTGTGTATTTTATTAATATCAAAATCAAGCATTAGAGACAAATGAGAGAGCTGCAATATTTATAGATATTGGACAACTTCTATCTCATCCACAATATATGGAAACAAATAATCTAATATGAGAAAATATGTAGAAATAGCATATTACCCCTAACTGCCCCTATTGCCCCTCATGGAAATCATCCAGGATCAAAATATGCAAGATAGAATATGATCCCAAAAACATTGGGATGAGAAAAATATTACTTAGTTAACTAAAAACTAAGGATAACTAATACCTATTGACATCCATTTAAAGTATTTAAATTAAATACTTTAACTTATTACATTTATTCAAATATCAACTAATGATGAATTAAGATAAGTTTTATTCCTAACATTCCCCCCTTAATTCAACATGGTCTCAAGTGAACAGGAGAGAAATTCTCTAAAACCCTCAAATTTACCTTGAGTAAGTGACTTTGTGAAGACATCTACACGCTGCATATCTATTGGGAAATATTAGAGCTAGATGTTGTTGTTCTGAACATGTTCATGAATGAAATGTACCTTTACCTCAATGTGTTTCATGCACTCATGAAAAAATGGATTCCGAACAAGTTTTACTACTCCTTTATTATCAACATGTAGGATAGTTGGATATTTTTGTGGTATTCCCAATCCTTCAAGTATATGTCGTAACCATATCGCTTCACAGACAACTCCACCTGCTGCACAATATTTTGATTCTGAGGAGGATCTTGAAACACACGTCTACTTCTTACTCTCCCATGATATCGTTCCACGTCCCAAAAAGAATACAAATCCTAAAGTGGATTTTCTATCATCTATGTTTCCTAGATGATCTAAATCTGAATATCCTATCAAGAAGAAGAAATTATTATTCTTGTATTCTAGACCATAGTCCATAGTTCCTCTGATGTACCTCAGTATCCACTTTTCTAATTTCTAGTGAGAAACCCTTGGTTCTTGCATCAACCGTGAAAGATGGCTAATTACATAGCTGATATCCGGCCTAGTGTAAGTCAAGGAGATGAGACTCCTGATCAACTTTCGATAGAGAGTTGCATTTACTTATGGTGATGAATCAGTTCGAGATAGTTTAATTCTTGTATCCATAGGTGTGGAAAATGTCTTAAAATCCATCATATTGAATTTCTCGAGCGTTTTCTTGGCGTATTTCAATTGTGACATAAAGATATGATTTTCTCTTTTCCAAACTTCAAGTCTAAGACAATAATGTAGAATCCTGAGATCGGTCATATCGAATGATTGTGTTAGATCTTTATTTGTTGACTCAATCATCCTTACTGATCCTCCAATGATAACTAGATCATTGACATATACTATAACGATCACTATCTCCCCCCCTTGCTTTTTGAGATAGGGATTAGGATCGTATGGACTCCTATTGAATCCATGTTAAATGAGAAGCTCGTTAATTTTTTATGTACCATGCCCTAGGAGATTGCTTTAGACCATATAGTGATTTTATGAGTTTACATACCTTTTCCTCTTTACCTAGTATGAAAAAACCTTCTAGTTGAGTCATGACTTCTTCCTATAAATCACCATTAAGAAAGACACTTTTCACATCCATTTAGTGTATTTTCGAACCAAATTGTGTAGCTAGAGAAAATATTAACCTGAAAGTTTTTATCTTAGTTGTGGGAGAAAAAGTCTCCTCATAATCAATGCCTTATTTTTTAGCATATCCCTTAGAAACTAGTCTAGCCTTATGTTTATCAATTTTTCCATCTGCTTTGTATTTTGTTTTGAAGATCCATCTGCATCTAATCAACTTTTTTCCCTAGTGGAAGATATATAAGTTGCCATCTATTATGTTTCATAAGTGACTTATATTCTGCATCCATAGCATCTTTCCAAGGTTTAGACTATAGGGCTTCTGAAACTGAGGAAGGATCAATAGTTTCAACAACTTTACCCATTAAGGCAAAATTGACCTCGACAATTGTTATATTCCTCCTTTGCATTTCAAGTGTTGACATGTGATTTTCTTCTAAAGATGTGTTCTTTTGATTGTTGGAGATCATGCTTGATATGGATAAATATTTTCTGTTCTTAAGATCATTAGACTGGAATGGAATGGCTTCCTTGAATCCATTTTTCACTTCTTGTAGGTGAGTTGCAATCTGGTTTAAGAGTTGCAAACTTATCTCTTTATCTGACTCATCCTTGGATCAATTTCAGTGATCCAAGGAATGTTTTAAACCTTCTCAGTTGAATGAATGGTAAATTGACATTCCATAATTTGAGGGACATAGCGGACTGAAATTTGTTATTACAAGTTCTTTAATCTTGTGTGAACGTGTTTCCATTCAGTTGTATGTTGTGCTTGGGTCCTTGGAGATCGATCTTGGCAGTACATTGCTGACGTAAATGAAATACAACCTGTTCATGACATAGGAAGGATTCAGAATCCTAAAACTAAAGGATTATCCTACGGAATCCTAAGCTGGGTAAGAATATTTACTACCTAGCTATGTTACTTAATTGAATTTTTATTCTAACCTAAGCTTCCTATTCTACTTTGTTGGGTTGGCATCCAAACCTAAGCCTTGTGCTAAGGGAATATGGAAAGGTTGCTAGGCTATCTAAATTAACCTAAAACCTAATGCTATAAGGTTATGAGATGATCTAACCTATTGCCTAAAACTAAAAGGTTGTGAATTAATCTAACCTAATGTTGGAATTACCTAAGGTAATGTGTTAAGGCCTAAGGTAATTATTCCTAAACTAACCTAAGTTTTAAGGGATCTATCCTAAGCTATTTAAATGGGAACCTAAAGGGGTTGCATGCCTCTATGGCGATGGTTCCAATGGCATTGAATTTGTTGATAAGGTTTTTAAGGCATTAAGTACTGCCAGTTTTGGCAGGGGCTAGTTGACTTGGTGGAGGCTTATGTGGAAGCTCCACTAAAGATGGAATTGCATGTTAAATGGGAATTGGCATTCACCAGATTTGGGAGGTGGTGGCAAGGAGAGATAAGCGGGAAAATTGGAATTAATGAAATTAATTGGCCTCGGGTTTTGTTCACAAACCGTCTTGGAAACTTGGAAGGCGGGTTTGTGGGAGGTTGTTGGTTTTTGCATGCTTTTCAGATTTTTCTCTACATGGAGCAAACTGGTTCTTCAAACCAGTGGTTCGACTTTCACTTCATTGCTATTTTTAACTCACCTGGTCTATTTTCGATCATGGGAAGGTATATGAGGCATTCTGAGGAAAGTTGTTGGTTGGTTGATCTTTCGTGGAGGAGAAAAGGAGTTGGAAGCTTGGCTGGAAGTCTCCTTCGATTTGGCAGAAGCACTATCAGGCATGATAGGCTCTAACCATTAAGATCTCTTGCTTTCTTCTAAATGTTTTCATTAAAACAACTCTGCTCTTATGAGATTCTTGGTTTGCATGTTTTATCTGGTTATTTGCTTGTTGGGTTTTATAAATCTCTAGAAATTTGGGTATGAATCCATGGAAAATTAATGTTAAGTCTTGGAAACTTTCTTTGTATGGGTTAAATAATGAAACATGCATGAGAAACTTGTTTCTGTAGCTCTGCTTGTCATTTCTTGAACCGGTATTCGAAGAGTTGTGTTTTTAACTGACCTTCGTTGCTGTTTATTTGGTTCTGAGTTTTTGGGAACCTTGAGTCCCATCTGATCTTACATTGGAGCTCGTGTTTTGTTTGAGCTTGAGCTTGTATTTGAGCTCGTGTTTCATTTGAGCCTGTATTTGAGTTCGTGTTTAGTTTGAGCTTGATTCGGGGTTAGTGTTTTGATAAGAATTTGTGTTGGAGGTTCTTGTTACCCTGAAACCGTGTTTGGAATCTTGGGTAATCCTGGACTGTTGTTTGAAGTCTGTATGTAGCTCTGTACTCATGTTTATTCTTGTGTTATTCTAGACTGTTAATGGAAGTTCATAATGTACACAACACTCTTATTTTATTACATGTATGGTTCTGAACTCTGGTTAGAAGCTCGTGTTTCATTTTGAGCTGGTATGAGTTTTCTTTGTTTAAAATACAAACTGGAATGGGAACTTGTTGTTTCCCTGAACCTGTGAATATTTACTTGAATGGTTCTGAACTCTTCTGTGAGAAACTTGTGTTTCATTTTGAGTTGGAAATAGGGTTTCTTGTTTATGTTATAAACTGGTTAAGGTTGTTCGTATTATATTCCGTCTTGTATCATGATATTTGTGTATATCTGTGCTCATGTTTGAGACTTTGTGATTTGACACTGTACATGTAATTTGGTACTTAGTGTTTGGAATTTATAGCTTGAACGATGTGTTGGTTCTATTCTGGTATTTGTGAGTTGGTTTTAAATTGCATTCAAGTTGAAAGCTTATAACTCTTTTAATTCAAACTGCTTACTCAAAGTAAATCTGGGGAAGTAGTATGACTGAGTTGTTTGAATATCTTTTGGAGATTTAACTGGAAACACTTTCATTTGATAGTGGATTTGGAACTTCTTTCAAAGATGAGTTTTGTACCAGTGCTTAGAAATTGTAGTGGAAGGATTACTTAACTCTGTTCAGTTTGATTTTGTTTTATAGTTCTAAAAGAATTATGAACCACTTACTCTTAAGTACAATGTTGTGGAGGCATTTTAAAGGAACTTCAGTTTTGAGTCTGAGGATACTCCTGAACTGGTTTAGTTTAAGGTTTCAGGTTTTCTATTCTTGTTGGGATCAATAAGTGAATACTTGAGTCTTTTAAAAGAAAAAGGAAATTGAGAATCCTTAGGGACAGTGTGTTGTTTTTGAACTTTACTGTTTATGTTGTTCTGAACTGAAATTGGAACTCATGCTTTTTAATGATAAGGATTGTAAGGGAGACTTGCAGTACGTTTTCTTTACAATGAGTTGGTTTTGTTCTCTCTTCTGGGAACTAGTGTATGAGCTTATTGTTTGGATTAGAAGAGGGAATTTGTTGTTAAGTGTAGAGAAATGATTTAAGGATTGAATCAAATTCTGATAAGATTCCTTTTCTAACCTGTTGGGATTAGTTCATTTGATTGAACCCTTCTGTTATTAGTTCTCTTGTGAAATGGAGATTTATTATAATTGTTTAGTCTTCCTTGTTCATATCATTTGTTGAAGTGATGTAGGAAGAGATTTGATGTTTCGGTTTTGTTGAACAGAAAATATAATCTTGTTGGTAGACTGTTTAAATTCTATATTCCTTCTTAGATTGATATGGGATTCTGTTCTGATGAAAATCTTAAATGTTGAATTTAAAGGTAGTTGTCCTTTAAATGAAATAGTTAAATTCATGTTATGAACTTGTTTCTGTTTTCAGATGTTTTGTGTTGGGCATAGTTTGGAATGGTTATTCTTCTTCCTTGCTTAGGAGCTAGATGAATCATCCTAATGGGAACTATGCTGTAAACCCTTCCTTTGTCTTATAGTAAAGTTAAATGTTGTATTCTATTATGATAGAATTGGGAACAATAAGATGTTATGATCTGTTGTTTGTTTAAAGGTAATTGATAGGATCAATTAAACTTTAATTTTGTAAGGCAGATGTTGTGGATTATATTTTGTTCTTCTCTTAGAAGTGAATTCAGATTGGTTAATGTACTTATTTTCTGATTGTTATTACTTATACTGATATGTATGATATATTAATTGTTTCATTAAAGCAGAGTTGTTTTAATGGAACAATTAGTGGAATGCACTTCATTTTAAGGCTTAGTGCTTATCATGCTCAGTTCATTGAACTGACCCGTGCTAGCAATTTTTGTAGATGGACTTCGTAAGTGATAAAAGAAGGAAAAACTTATATGATGCATTGGCTGCTTTAAGTTTGATTCTTTGTGAAGAATTCTGATTCGTTCTTGAGTTGTATTGAAAAAGAAAAGTTGTATTCTTTTTAGAATGAAGGTTGTTGTTATGCAGTATGCCTAAAATGCATAAGTCTTGTAAATGTATAAGTTTTAAAGATGAATTGAAAGTTGGGAATTTACTTGTATTGGTTGTGTAAATTATCTTGTACTTTTATGAAAGAGATGGAATTCTATCTTGTTGATATTCTTCATATTATTTATATGCTTAATTGGTTATCCTTTGATAAGTTGGATAAAGGGATTTAGTTCAATTTCCCTAATTAAGATGCAGCTTGTTAAGTTGCAGAATATGATGTTCTTTATCTAAACAATTTAACATAGTAATGTAATGTGTGTTGAACATGCAGTAAAACTATAGAAATTGTAAAAGATAAGGAGGGTATGATAAACCCTAACACTAATTCATGAAGAGGAAGACTCTTCCTCTCAAAAAAGGAATGTAAACAAAAAGGAAAGGTAATGTGATTGTTAATCATTAGACTTCATATTCAATGAAGTCTACCTAGTTAAACCTATGTGGTTGCTACACCTCCTTGATTGGTTAAGTTACATTATAATGGAACTTATGATGTTGTTGTCCTGTTTTTGGTTAACTGTTTGTTAAGCCAGATAAACGAACTTAAAAATAAATCTTAAGTTAAGGAAGTTCTTTAATGATTAATTGAATCTGATATGGAAAAAGAACTTAAGGAGTGTTGGATTAGGGTTTAGCAAGGTTGTTGTAATCTATTTTAATAATCCAAATTAATTATATTAATAACCTCCTAGGGGTATGTACATCTCGATGAGGTTGTTTCTGTAGGATGTTGGCACATGCCAACTATAGGGCTGTACCTTTGGGAAGATTAGGATCTTCTCGAGGATACAACGATGCAGTTGACATGTGGCAACACCCTTCTGCATTGATCATCTAGATCTACACACATCTGGACTTGAACTTAGTTTCTCCCTAGGTCCAGTTAGTAGCATGTTTAGGATAGGGAGCAGCCCCCTAAGACTCAGGGTACCTTGGCACATGGGGTTGACTTAGGTTGACCCAGTATGCCCATTTACCCTAAGTCTTCGTGAGCCTCTTCCTATCATAAATTATGTTGTTAACCTGAACTAGGGTTAAACCTTGGGCAAGTGGGCTGACAGAAGTCAGTAAAGGACATTCTAGATAACAATAAAGTGGGGTGAAGGACGTATTCCAGATTGACGAGTATGTCGTCAAGGAATAACAACATGAACAATATGTTAGAAATCTTTGGCCAAAGTATCACAAGCTGCTGGTTGCGTTGTCCTATGTCACCTAGCCTAAGGATCGTGATGCAGATGAATATTGGTAGTAGATATTCAGATAGGTTCCTTAGATAGATCACTCAATACCCAGAACAGGGTAAGAAAACCAAGTATACATAGTATACAAAAAGTATTCAATACTTAATGTTAATCATGAATAGATCGGTAGTTCACCAAGTTATGAAATGAATAAATCGGTAGCTCACCGAGTCATTACAGCTGCATATGGTTATCTGTTATAAGAATGGTGGTTATGGAATGTGTGTTCTAAATTATGTATTTAGAATAGAGAACATTATTCATGCAAACATGCTTCCTGTGGTGTTACTCCATCAAGAGATGCAGTGGGAACTTTGTTTAGTAAATAGACTATTGTTTTAGCTATTTCGGCCCAAAATGTTTTTTATAAACCTGCATCATCAATCATACATTGCACCATATCCATGATAGTATGATTTCACCTTTCAACAACACCATTTTTTTGTGGTGTGTGAGGAGGAGCCATTTGACGATGAATGCCATTTGTTTTCAAAAAATCATTGAACTCATTGTTGGTGTATTCTCCCCCTCGATCTGAGTGGAGTGTTTTTATTTTCCTACTAGACTATGTTTTAACAAAGGCTTTAAACTTCTTAAAAGTTTCAAAAGCTTGGTATTTTGTAGAAAGACAATATATCCACATTTTTCTTGAAAAATCGTCAACAAAGAGCATGAAATATTGAAACCTAGAGTGGATAGGTCTCATTGGTCCGCACAAATCAGTATGCACCAAGTCAAGTTTTTCCTTAGCCCGAAATGTACTATGTTTGAATGGTGCTCTATTTTGTTTTCCTGCCAAATAATGCTAACATTTATCTGTACCCTTTTTTAGAGGTGGTAAACCCCTAACATAGTCGTATCGACGAAGTGTGTCAAGATAGCCAAAAATCACATGTCCAACTCTTCGATGCTATAGTTGAGTTGATGATGTATCCTTAGCTACAAGTGCTTGATCATTTAGTTGAACAAAATCCAACTGAAAAATTCTTCCCACATTCAAAGATTTTGCAATAATTTTGGAGTTTCGTGACTTATCTCGAATTAGGCACATATTTTTGCCTCCTTTACAATCAAAGTCAATTTTGAGATTGTGATCTAATAATTGACTCGCGGATAACATATTTTTTGTTAAACCAGGGACAGAAAAAACATCTGTAATTTTACAATTATGATGCCCAAGTGGTAGTGAAATGGAACCAATGCCTTCAACATAATATGATGTATCATCACCTAAAGAGACATGATTTTTGGTGGGTGTTTTACTCATTGTGAAGAACCAATATTTCTTTCTTGTCATGTGTCGAGTTGCACCTGATTCGACATACCAAATTTGATTTGTAGAATTGGATAATTCATTTGATTATGCAGAATATAGGAATTCATCATCATCAAATTGATCTTCCTGTTTGGCTACATTTCCTTATTGATTTAGTTTCTTCTTCCACTTGTTATTATTTTGTCCTTGTTTACTCTGTTGTTGACCAATTTTTTTTGTTGGCAATTAATCTTTTTACCACTTGATGATCCTTGTTGGAATGTGTTGTACCAATAATTCTTTAACTCATGTCCTTTTCAACCACGAATAAGACATTTTTGTTGGTCATTTTGGCCTTGTTGAGTATTACCTTGCTTCTGAGGCTATTTATTAGACTTATCCTATTTTTTGCCTTTCTGATTAGAAGCAAGTTGCTGCTCTTCAATTTTAGTAGTTGAGTGAATAGCTTCCTCTTGTTGTAGCATATTCACTAACTCTTCAAAAGTTGTTTAACAAGTTATGTTTAACGTGGTCATAACAATCCTATAAGGAGGAAGAGCTATCAATACTATAGGAACGATTTTTTTTTAGTTACTTCTTCTTCCAAATCTTGAAGTGATGCATGCAAAGTTGCCACTCTTCTAAAAAAAAATTCAACTTTCTCAGTTGGTTGCATTTTCAAGTTTAATAGTTCACTTTGGAGATGAAGTATTGTGTTCTTATTTTTTGACTCATATACTATTTTCAACCTGTCCCAAGATTCTTTTGTTGTTGTGGTCTCACGAATATGAGGTTGCACCTCATCTGAAACACTAAAAAAGATTATTAACTTTTCTTTTTTATTTACACGATCAAATGTAGCTTGTTGTGTAACATATGTTACAGATCTTGTTAATGTACCAGAAACAACGGACCAAAGATTTTCAAAATCAAGTTGTGCGTGAATTTTTGTTTTCCATGCAAGATAATTATCAAAACGCAAAATTTGAGAATCTGGCAAAAAGAACTTTGGTGCCGTAATTTCAGCCATTGTGAAAAGTGATAAATAGTAGAAGAAAAAATTGAACACTTTTCCCCCTTAAAGCATGCACACCCCCCCCCCCCCCCAGAATATTATTTTATTTATTTTGGGATCCTTTTCCGCCATGTACAATGAATTTTTGGCTATGTGGCCGATTTGTAAAAATAAAATGGCTCTTTTGGCTGATTTGAAAAAAAAATTGAACTCTTTAGCCTTTTTTGAAATACAAGCAATCTCTAATATGTTCTATTTTTTACAAAACAAAGCTTATTAAAATTTGGACCAAGACATAGAGATTGCAAAAATACACACTTTAAAAAAAAATGGCACCTCAATCCGAGGTACCAGTTGAAAGTTATGATTCTTTTAAATTATGATTTCAATATCTTTCTGGGCCCCTTTCCAAAAATGAAATATTTTCCACGACATCCAGAAATGGATTTTTTTCTAAAACTGAAAGCAGGTAACAACTTACATGCATGTGTAGTACACTTTAGGGTGTAATTGCAGTTCATTTTATTTGCATATGCGTTATAATAACCCTTGGCCATAGTTTTATTATTGCTTCTCTTTATACGAAGGTTTTTCTTTTGGGACGCACCTTTTCTTCCTTTTTCTAATGTTGCTTTTTTTACAAATTACAGATCTTCTGCAGGCACATCTTCTTCTTCTCTTCAATGCTCTTGATCTGTGAATGCAATCTCCAAGTTGATTAAAGGCTTCGGGATGACACTTTGGACATAGATCTTCTCACAGGCACATAGAATTCTCTTACCAGATATATGAAAAGACAGAGCACAGAGAAGAGGAAGTAGAAGTTATGTGGGGAGCTTGAAAATATTGGGTCCCCACAATACAAAAATATTGAATATATATATATATATATTTAAATGCTTCCCATTTTAAAAAATGCAGGTACAGGTAATTTTTTTTTTTTAAATACCAAAGAATGAAACAATGTCACCTTTTGCAACAGATTTACATCCAAATCTGCAAGGGCCTGTGATTGCACTCTAGGTGTTCTTCAACTGCAAATCAACCGTGATTCAGGGTGTGGAGCCAGGTAGGGGTTGTGAAATGACTGGGGGTAACTATGGATCCTCCTAGCTCTGTAATTTCTCCAGATCTCCCTAAACTTCCCTAAAACTTCCTAGACTCCTCTCTGCATCAGAATATTGCTCTGATACCAAATCTTGACAATGAATACTTGAAAACATTATTTGACACAGAAGCTTTGCACAGAAATAAGACGGTGCTTGTGGATTTTATTAATATCAAAACCAAGCATTATAGACAAATGAGAGAGCTACAATATTGATAGATATTGGACAGCTTCTATCTCATCCACAATATATGGAAACAAATCATCTAATCTGAGAAAATATGCAGAAATAACATATTGCCCCTAACTCCCCCTATTGCCCCTCATGGAAATCATCTGGGAATAAAATATACAAGATAGAATATGATCCCACAAACATTGGTATGAGAACACTATCACTTAGTTAAATAAAAACTGAGGATAACTAATACCTATTGACATAAGTTTAAAGTATTTAAATTAAATACTTTAACTTATTACATTTATTAAAATATCAACTAATGATGAATTAATCTAAGTTTTATTCATAACAGCAACTCATTATGCCCCAGAGTACTGACGAAATATGCAGACTATCTTTGTTAATGAGGGTAGATCAAAATTATCCGCTAGTCGTTTATGAAAAGAATAAGCAAGGACCAAATAACAACATTTGGTAGGATGATTTTCAATTTTTATAAGTTTTTCATAAACATATGTGATTTTTTTTGTGATTTTGAAAGTTTTCTGAACCTATGTACAAGAATACAAAGAAACATGGATGCCTCCAACGATATGTGGGATGTACAAGGGTAGAATGTCATGTTTATGCGCAAGAAAGTGAAGATGCAAAAGTTTCCCCAGCGATAGAGGGGGTATTCAAAGGAAAAATCTTCACGTGTAGAGGTTGGATCAAGGCTAATATGGATAGGTTCAACTTGATGATGAAAAAAAACCAATGATGTGCTAAGGAAGGAGCAAGGATTCCCCCAACATAATCTAGCTGAGAAACCGTTGATATAGAGGAGTAGAATATTTTTTGTGAAAGGGGAAAAATGTGTCCGTAAACATGGAAAAAATGCAATACTATACACATGGATGTTCTTAACGAAGTAGAAGAACAATGAATGTTATGAATGTATCTTATAAGCCTCATGAAAAAAAAGTGATTAGTTGAAGGCATAAATCATGAGACGAGATATGGACTAAAGCAAGAGTTTGAACAAGGTCCAAAAAAAGAAACTTGGTAACATACTAATCTTGTTCACTCATAGAGATCTAGTGTGTGCACGTGGAATTTATTACCTCTTGAAGGGAAGATTCGATAGGCAACAAATGAAGACAAAGTAGTCAATGTGTAGGAATGATTTATTTTCAAAGTTGATTTGTGAATGGAAAGTGGAAGGATAGCCATAAATTTCTCTGCTTCCAGCCAGGCATCCATAGCCCTAATAGAGATTATTGGAAACACCCCAAGAGAGAATTATATATCAATTTGATTTTTCTTTTATCTTTTGGATTTTTGATCTGATTGATTATTTTTCTTTCTAAAAATTTATTTCAGCTCTCTTGTTTGACAAGGGGTTAAAAACCATTGATAGCTTGATGGAAGGATGTGGAAGTGATTGTGATGACGACATTGGCTAGTGTCAACAAATATGTTCAAAATTTTCTTTGCAACAAGTTTATTAGGTGTTAATAGTGATAGAATCTATACAAGGACAATTGTTCTTTAATTTACCAGGGTGATAAAAGACCAGGGTCAAACAGATACCATAGAGATAAATGTCACAAAATGTGTGTGAATAGACTAAACAACATATCATCAAAGGGATGAAAATGGAAGATGACTTGTAGAGGAATGAAAAGAAGGGGAAGAAAGAACATCCATGTGTACATAGTACCTGATTGCAATGTGATCTTTGTACCTTCAATTTTGTAATGTTTTCTAATGTTTTTTGTATTTTGTAATTTTGAAATTTTTTTGATTTTTAGTTTTTTGATAAATTTTGGAAAGTTAGACTAAAAAAATTACTCTATGTGATAGGAACCAAAAATAATTTTTTTGAATTCCTTGATAAGGAAGATTAAGCATGTTTGCTTATCAAGAGTCATAGTATCCCCGATCTCAATGATCGTGGTGAGCTCATTCTCAATAGACGACTGCGATTTTTTCGTGAAACCTAGATTTCATATGTGGGAGATTGAATTGCCCATCCATAGTTTTATGCACTTTACACCATACTTGATGGGTGCGTTGGTGTGCACTCTTGAATTGCATTTGATTTACAAATTTAAAATTATTTGAGTTGTAGGGTGCTTTGGAGTTATTGGAAGTTTTGACCTAAGCTTGATGAAGAAATTGTTTAGACTTCTTATAAGCTAATGTGTGACTTTTCTGATCCTGAAAAGTGGGAGGAGAAAATAAACATTTAGAACAATATGATGGATGAAGAGAATATGATCTAAGGATTGAAGAGGACGGGCTACCAGGAGGTGAGCCACGACTATAAGATGAGGAAGGGATACTAGGATGTGGACCTAAGATGGAATAAAAGGGACTACTCAGAGGTGTCTCATCAAATAGAAGAGGATGAAGGGATAATAGGACATGGCCCAAGAATATAAGGTAATTGGTTACCCCATGATGACTCATAAATAAAGTATAATGGATAGCTGAAGGATGATGACCAAGTGGTGGCCCAAGGATAGCTGAAGATGATGGGCTACTAGGACATGGCCCAAGAATGGAGGGTAAAGGGCTACATGGAGAGGATTCACTAATAGACAACAAAGGTCTACTAAGATGTGGCCCAAGAGAAGATGAGGATGGGCTACCAGGAGTAGACCCAAGGTGATATTGTGAATGAGGAATTATGATAGATAAAGAAGGATAGGGTAATGAGAAGATAGGCCATGGATCAATGTTAGACTCAGGCATCTCATCATGCTCAGAGGAAGGTGAAGATGGAATAATAGAAGAAGAATCAAGTTCCATGACCTTAGGATTCTTGTCTACGTTCTGATGAAAGGAATAAACTTCTTCCTCCCCATACATGAGCATATTGAATTCAAGAAATCATCCTTGCTTTTAATTCTCTAGAGGGATATCTTCATGTAGTCTGATGGTTCCTTCATTATGAGAGAAATCTATCAATAGAGGTTGTTGTTCTTCGAACATAGGAGGTTGATTAGAAGAAACGGTTCCAACAAGCATGGAAGTTTTAGACGATGTGCGATGATGTAGATGAGGGGAATAATTGACCTTATCTTATCCATAAAGGTATTTTATAGTGCGGAGAAAAAATATTTTAGCCCATTGTTTCTTGTGAATTTTTCTACGTGGACACAAACATTCATCTTTGGAAGATGGATGAATATATAATAAGGCGTGATCGAAATTACTTAGAGGCCAAAAAGGAATCAGATTTTGATTGATAAAAGAAGATGTTTTTAGATATGAAGTAGATTTAAACAGAGACGTCTTACGAGTGGAAAGAGATGGAATAGGTTTTCCTATAAGATGACCTATTGTGGGTATACAAAGAGAGTCACCCATCTAAGCAGGATATTGTGACGTAAGTGTTGATTTAGATGAATGCGACCTGGGAATTGACTTATATGATTGATTAGAGGAAATTTGAATCGAAGAAATCTTCGATGGAGGAAAGGGGTCATTGAGACAACCAATGAAGGATGTCCTACGAAGAAGGGGATGACCGTGATTTAGGATTTGATTTAGAGGAATTGGAATAGTAGTTTGGATTTGATTCATAGGAAGAAGGATAGGAATCATAATCATAATTTGGATCTGAATCTTCAGAAAGAATGTTGGGATTGTACTCATCAAAATATATCCATTGACCACGAGACAAAGTTTGGGAATATGATAACCAAATGGACCCTCTAGCATGAAGAACCAAAGGAGGTTTAGTCATAATGGGCATCTTTCGATGTGAATTCCTAAACCTAGGTTTTGTATTGTTGTAAGTGTGAGGAACCATGCGATAGTCAGTCATTGTTGGCATTGTTTAGGTACAAATGCACAGAAATAGATAGTGTGATGGGATTCCTTCATGGAAAAATAAGTTCCATGTCGATTTGGGTAGCATACCGACAACCAACTAGAAATTTTGTAAACAAGTAGGGGATGTTTGTGTGTTTTTTTCAAAGGGAACCTAAGGAAAAATAAACATCATAATGGAAAAATTTCAACGATCCAATCAAGGTTTGGAATACAAGTTGCGAGTGCGAAGGATCAAATAATATAAAAGTATTTTCCCTAAACAAACAAGTATACAAGATGAATGATCACAAGGGAAAAATCATGCCAATGCAAAACATAAAACCAATCAATAAGGAAATAATTCCTATGAAAATTCATGTATCAATGATAGTTTGACGCGAAGATGATCAACACAATGTTAATGCTTAAGTCACATTTGAAATTAACAAGGCATAAGTATTATCAAGGGGTAGATGTGACTCCCAATCAAAGGATACCACAATGAGTTTAGCAACCAAGATGGCCTAAACGTCAAACAGAGAGGATTATAAATGTAAGCTACATAACCACGCCAATTGGACACATTAATAAAGCTTCGTGAAGAAGTGAGATATTAGTGCCAAAGTGGTATAGAAATGACACAAACAAAGTAAATGAAACTCTTTAATATTTTGGACAATGTTTGAAGTAAAAATAAGTCAAAGTATACTAAGTATGTGCTGAAATGTGGGTAGTGTAATGCCACAATGCAGACACTTAGATCACGTTTATGAGAAACATGACGCAATTATCTTAATTGTGTCCATACAATGTGAACAAGGTAACATGTCTAAGGGAGATCATATGATGAATCAATCCTAACTATGATTATGATCTTGAAATCAATATCAGGTGGCTATCAAGATATAAAAATGTACCTACACACTTTAGACATTTAACAAATCATCCGTAAACATGGATGAGTGTAAATGGAAATAAAAGTGGTGAAAACAATCTATTAATAACACTCATGAAACATGTCTTCACTTGTCCCAAATGGGAAACAAGAATGCAAAGGAGTAGACCAAGTGGTGGTGAAACAAACTAGTATAACTTCAGCAGAGTTTCGCCTTTCCTTTAGGGAAAGTGAAGAGTTAAGAAAAAAGTGATATGTTGCAAGTTTCATGATGAATATCACTAGACCCTAACTTCTAGGGACTCTCTCCTTGTTCATCAAACAAGGTTTTGACTCCAAAGAGGTTAGTGTTTCGTGATGGTTCTTGACTCAATGTTTTGGAATAACATAAGTTGGCCTCTTGAAGAAATGGATTTCCTATTAGATCTTTCAACTAGGTGCTACAAACACACAATGCAAGCTCGATTTACCAAGAAATTTGCAATGAATAATCTTGGAGTATCTTGGCTTTACTTTACCCTCTTCGAATACAACGAGTATAAACACGTTCTCTTGTATCGTCACTGAGGTCGCAATATAATGTATTTTTTAGCTCTAACTCACAACATGATTTCTATTTAAGTGGGTAAAGTGAGGAAATTCCCGTTTCATCCACAAGGTTACTCAATGGTGGACTATTTTAGGGTTCCTAGAACCACCCCCATTGTTGTAGCTTAAGGCGTTATGCTAAAGGGGTTACGTTCTAGTTGAGCGGATAGGGACATACCTTTTTCTGAACCTACAAAAACAATGTTTTGAATATGGTGTTTTTTTTACATTTTTAGACTTAATGGGGTTTTTCAAACCATTAGCAACCTATATCAAACACGTTAGATTTGGTTTAGATCCTGATCTCTTTGACATGTGATATGGACCTACACGTAGTGATTAGTAATTCTCCAAAATGATCAAGGCATCATATAAATGAGATAGAATGTTGTTTTTTATTTCCCAAATCATCCTAAGATGCAAGGAAAGAGGATACACAACCAACTATCTCATTAACTTTTGAAAAATGGAAAATACTTAACCAAAATGCGATAAATAAGTTTGTTTTAACCAACTTTGAAGTTAATATATGTTTAGAAACTTAAGTGAAGTGTTTTAAAAGCATGAAAGAGGTATTAATTCATTTTTATTCCCAAGATCATCTAAAAAGGTGCGACAGAAGAGAATACGTGAATTTAACCTTTTAAATGAGAACGCGACTATGAAACACTTAAAATAACATGTTAGAGAATGAACCGTTTTCTAATAAAGGAAACCATAATTTTTCTTTAAGTAAAAATTCTAATTTTATTTTTCCATTGCATAATTCTCTTCAATACCTTTCCAACGCAAAAAAATGGATTCATTTTGAGTTCGAGAGCGAATGTTATGGCATCTATAAGATAGGTAAAGAACATAGTTCAACGCATGCACGCCCAGAATGACGTATGCACACGTGCAGGTGTTTTTGCACCCACATAGGCATATGCACCCCCAAAAGACATGTGCATGCCCCTGTGTAAAAATACAGTAAAGGTTGCACCGACGCACCCAGAATGACTTCACCTTGTATATTCCATTACTAAATGTGAAGGTGAATGAATTTTACGAAATGGCTATAAGGCCAAGTTTAGCATATTCCATTACTAACCTATCATGGATGCAAGATGAAGCTATTTTAATGGTGGATGTCTTAAGATCAAATTTCCTATTAGCTTAGCTAATGAAAATGAGATATTAAGCTATGTCAAGATGAGATATGATATCAAGATCAAGATGTTAATCATGTGTAAGGTTGAAAGGGAGGGGTGACCCTTCTATTTATAGTTTTCCATTTGGGAGAGTTTGGAATTTTGGTGCATGTAGGACTAAAGGTAATCCAAAAGCACTTTATGATTAGGAGTGGTAAACATGCTTTGGACTAGTTAAGCTAGGTTTATACTAGTTAAACTTGATTAGCAAGTGATTAGAAACTTATTGAGAGTTGGGAGGAGTCAGATTAACCATATGTGACTGATAGGTAGCCCAGGAAGTTTGTAGAAGTGGTTCAGAGAAAATTAGGGAGGTTCTGAATGGTCGAAAGGAGGAATGTTTAGACAATAAGAGAAATATTAGCTGAATTGGCTAATTATAGGAGGAATACGACCAAAAGAGTGTCATGAATGGGCATCCGAGAATGGAGTGAAGAAGGGTTAATTAATGAAGTGTCGTTAATTGATCGAATTGGATGAAACACTACGCGTAAGCATATTTTAGGTGTCTACAGGTATCTTCGAGCCCTTTAATGTAGCATCATCATATTTAAGAATTGATGGCATTCATGTGAGAAAAGGAGGAGAAACAATTCAGGTATTAAAAACGTAGTTCCAAATTCCCAAGCATCAGATTAAATTTATTTATTTATTTAAAACATTTATGTCAGATATGAGGGGTTAAACACATTAACCATTAAATAAGATTCAATATTAATTAAGTTAATATAACAAACATTATAACATTAAATAAATACAATAAAAAAGACACACATATTTAACGTGGAAAACCCCCGAGGGGTAAAAACCACAAAAAGAGATAATTCCATTATTCGAGAAACATAATTTACAGTCGAGATCTCCCTCCTCACTTCTCTCCACCAATCCACCATGTGAATTAAATGATCATGCCACATGATCATATTTATTTAACCACACGATTCATAAACCATTAAGTGACGAGGTATGATTAAATTGTACCTCGATTTAATATAAATTAGTTATTAAATAATCAATTAAACATAAACATAGAGTTTATATTAAATAATTAAGAATGTAACCTATTCTAAATTGTTTAATTATAAACTAAAGTTTACATGCACTTAATAGTACGTTCTAACAGAGCACGCAGAATGGACAAGAGGGCATGAGCGCTAGTGTCCTAGGATAAATCACGACATATGTGAAAAGACTAACAAACAGGGATCCCTGTGACTTGACCATAATTGGGTACAAAAATGACATATGTGAGAGAGCAAGTTAATAGAGACAATAAAAAAATGGATGGATAAAGGATTGTGTCACCAGTGAATACTTTTCTTACTTAATATTCATGCATATAACACCATACTTGACAACATAGTAAAATAGTAGTATGTGTGTGATTTTGTCTCTACAAAACAGAAATGTATGCTAATGCATACTTTTAGGCCTACACATTGTTGTCTAGATCTTGTTGCACATGATCACCCGCTTCACTAGAACGAACCCATCACTGGATTATCATACTTCCATCAATACACCTACATACGAGAACTCAACAGTTTTCACTTTCACTTCCAGTGACTGCTCTTTCACCGATCGGTCGATTAAGAAGTACGACAGTTAGATGATCATTGCAGTCAACTTCCCTCCTATGTAATTGTTCTCAACATCCAAAATTCACTTTTTCCTTGTTTCAAACTTTAGTAGGGAATAAATACCTTGTTTTATTCCTACACACACCACTCAATGTAAGCAACTGAAATAATATAAAAATTTGACACCAAATCCTAATGTGGCCCCGTCGATGGTGACTAACGAGGGCTATTGATTGCCCTCCTTCCTCTATTTCGTCTGACCTCCAATGAAATTCTGCTAACTCAGCTTGATTTGACTTTAAGGCTATTGATGTATTCATGTACTATCAAGTGTTGATGTTTTTGAGGTGGAGAGTTCTCTGATTTTATATCTCCCTCATATCCTGCTTACTAAATCTAATAACAAGTTTATGTTGAACTTGACTAGAGTAGACTCAATTAACAATTGAACCCAAACTATAAATCTCAAATTTATAATATAGATAAACTCTATTATTAGAAATTAGTGATAATCTAGACTCTATCTAAAGGTGACTGAAATTTATTTTTAAATAATAAAAAATAAACAAACTTAGTAACAAACAGAATGGCAAGAGGAATATACCACCTGTATGTGGAGTACGAAGTGTACCAAAGAAAGCCGAATGAATCTCAGAAAAATCACTTTTCCATTTTGGAGATATTTGGATTTTTGAAGCACCAACGTAACCCTGCAAGTCTCGAGAGATGTGATGTTTTTATTGCTCATGCTCAGATTGAATACGTAATAATGACATCTGTTAGCAGTATCCGAAGCTGCCATACATAGGTACAGAAGCGAGAAAAATCTGTGTGGAACCAGTGAAACTCAAACCAAGGAGAACTTCAAATATATGATCCAAAGATGTTATCATAATCAAATTGACCACTATGAACGAATTTCTTTTAATATATGCCTATACAAATATGTGAATACATTACTTGACAACTATAAAGAATTATGTGAAGAAATCAACGAACTTTCTAGAAGGATTTCAATACTATCAGAACTTCGAGACAAATGACCTTCAAATGGAATGTCTCTCTTAGATGTTAGCATTTTGGATTAGAAGTTGTACCATCGTCCACGTGAGGAGACATTGGGTTCAAATCTTCGATTTTCATGGATAAATAAATACGAATACACTTCTAAACTGCTCTTCAAGAATAATAAAATGGTGCTAAACAGGTTTCTCTGGATGCATTATCATATTGACATTCACTTGGACAATCCTAACTCTGATACCAAATGAAATTGGATCAGCAGAATTGTATAGGAAAATAATTCGTTCTGTTTGGATTATCATTACAAGAAAAGAATCCATGTATATAGGAGTCTCCTCTCCTGTAGAAGAGTTACAACCTATAAAACTATTTACCAATTTCACATACAAAAACCATATTTCATTTATTTATAATTATGAATTATTTATCAACAACTCATAATATAATAATAAACTATTATAAATAATATTTACACATCCTTTACATCACGTTTACATGATCATTTTTAATAACAATAGAAATTAAGGTTTAACGCTTGATTTTGGGTATTGGTTCGAATTTCATGCCCGGTTTTGCCCGACCATTGACAATGTGAGTCCCTTTATATAAAATGATGTGTCATGAAACCCCAATTCAGTGTTGTTGTCAAAGATTTTGTGGGCTTTGAGTACATGTTTTTAACAATTTTACCATTGATATTGTCTTTGGTGCTCTTTGTTCCTTGTAAAACATTTTGGTTCGGCATATTGGGTGGATTGACACTTACTAATTAATTTACCCAAGATCATTATCATAATAATAATAATACCATTTTATTGTTACCGGTTTTAATATATATAGAATGATATTAAATAAAAAGGAAATAGTAAAATAAACAAAAATAATTGTCAAAATGATATTGTTACATGCGAATGAGTGGGTGGTTTCCTAGTAGGTGGGTAGGTAAAGATGGAGGCAGGGGGATTTAATGACAATATGGGGCTTGGTGTTTTTCGGGAAGAAATAGGCTCTCAAAACAGAATCTATTTTCACTTTCAAAAAAGTATTATTTTCCAAGTGTTAAAGGACTAAGATATGATGTTGACTGAAGGTACATGTACATATTTTTACAAACAAATAAATGATCTTATATTCACCATATCATGAGAACATTACAAAGGCTATTATATAGCCATAGAGATATTAAAATAACATCCTAAGAAATAGGATCTAATAACCTGGGATAGTCACGGGTAAATAAACAAACAATATTGTTATTACTATATAACAATATACTTACCATAGATAATAACTAGTTACTAATTACCATAGTAATAATCTCACGTTACATAATTATCAACACATAATTAATAATGTCACCACTATGAATTCCTAACATTGAATTCATTAAATATGATGTATGGTATGCATCTTTGGAATGAAAAGTAAGAAGAAGAGGTGGAGATTGGGAAAAGCAGGAGAGGAGTGCTTGAAGGAAATAGAAATATACTTGGGAAGAGTGGGAAATGTGAGAAAGAACTTGCAATCAATCAAATGTTAGGAGATTATAGGGAGATCATCTCTTTATATTTCCTTTCTCCAACTTTATTATTTTGTATGGTCCTTTTCTCTTGATTCATTTTATCGTCTTGTGCCTATGTCAAGTTTATCATTTTGGATTGAACTAGGAATTACACCCTTAAAAAAAATTATAAAATAAATTTTTTAAATCAAACATAGACGTCCCTTCCAAACATACTTTGGAACTCATGCACATTTTTTGGTATAGGTATTGTGGGATTTCAATGCTTCTAACCAAGTTCATCTATCTCATGTTAATTTTCATTCCTTAAGGGAGGGGAGCATGTACTTCCACTAATGACAATGGGCATTTACTCCTCTGGTTTTTAGAAGATGATGTGGAAAGATACAAAATGTATATGATTCGTTTGAAACAGTGCCTCAACGAAATGTGGTTTTATGGACTGCGATGATTATTGGATATACACAAAATGGGTTTGTTCAAAAGACCTTGGAACCTTTCAAGAAATTGCAATTGGCAATTTAAAATCCAAATTTATCAACCTTTTCCAACTTTCTCTCAACCTATGCTAAATAAGGATCTTTTAGAAAGGTTTTTACATGACATTTTTTGTTATATTGGTAGCCTATGTTTATAGATTGTTTCATAGAGCATTACTACTAATATCTACAAGAAAATTATTATTTTTAATGTTAGAACCAGTTTGTATCTCTCACAAAAAACATTCTTGCAATAATCTTAGACGTGAACATAATTTCAGTGGGGAAGTCAAGTCATACTCGAAGGTTCTTGATAGATCCAATAGTTTTCTTAGCGTCATGTTTAAGAATCCAAATACAATTTCAAATTTCTCACTATGGTGCTGGAGGAATATTTCTTTTTCCTCCGTGTTTGTGTCATTCATTACATGTTTTGAATCTAGAAAATTATCTTGTTACCTTCACCTCCCAAGACAATTTCTCCAACGTTGTATAGATCTCCTACATCTGTGGATGTGACCTATCTACTACAAAAAAAACATGTTTAGAGAAGGTGGATTGCTCAAATATATTTCCTTTTCTATATGCATTACTCATGTGTTTGGAGGATTTATCATAATCTGAGTTTGAATCAAAACATGGGCATCCAACAAGGCTATGTGGAGAGATTTCAGGCATGTATGAACTTCTACCAAGCTAGAATGGTTTCGTTTAAATGAAGTGAGGCGCATCATACCTTCAAATGTTGTGTGGATGCACCTTCTAGTTGTTAAATATCTATAATGTTGGACAGACATGAACCAATCTCATATCGCCTCTCGTGTAAATACCAGTTCAATTTAGGCATGGATCTTCTTCTACTCTCTTAGCTCATTTTTAAAATCTTGTACTTCTAATTTAAGGGGAGAAATTTTTAAATATGGATCAAAGGGTAGAATTATTGCATTGATATTAAATTAGACCTTCATACCTATTTAAAACAACTATTGTGTTAAATTAAACCAATCATGAAAAAACTAGTTATGGGTGGTATGATTATGAAATCTCCCTCTCTGAAGGATATTCATGGTTCTAATGTTCCCTAAATTTCCCAAAACTAGTTGTTTACGGAAGATCTTGTCAAGATATTTTTGATATTTTTTGAATGGAGGAAAACAGAGTCTATATGGGGAAGATATAATCTATCTAAGTTCAATACCAAGTGGCAAAAGTTAAATGTAGGTTAACAACATTGATGTGGTAGAATTAGAATGTGCCAAGTTGCAAGCATTTCTTATAGAATATCTTGTCAAGAGATTTCTAATGCCTTTTAAATGGAGGAAAATAGAGTCCATCTAGGGAAGATAACGTTTATTGAAGTTTAGGACCAACTAGCAAAAATTAAACGCATGTTACACAACATTGATGTGGCAGCCAAGTTGCAATTATTTCTTATAAAATATCTTGTCGAGAAATTTCTGATGTCTTTTGAATAGAGGAAAACAAATTCCATATAGGAATATATCGTATGTTGAAGTTTAGGACCAACTAGAAAAAATTAAACATAATTTGCACAACATTGATGTGGCAGAATGAGAATGTGCCAAGCTGTGGGCGTAAGATTTTTTTTGAGAAAAATGATGGTTTTAGCATCCAATCTTTAACGGTCGAGGTGGGTCCCACATAGTATCTCAGCTAGGGGCCCAATAGCTGGTGGATTCCACTCTTTTGTAGGAGGGGTCCTACCATTATCTTCACATTACATTATATGTGATTTGCGGTCCATATTCTGATGTATGTGGGACTATCCCAAGTATTGTCCAATAACCTTAGCTAACTCAATGAGGTGGTGAGAAAGATAGAAGGGGAGCTATAGGAAATTCAGCTCAGTGAGCTAGACAGTTTCAACTCAACATGGAAAATTCACATCATTGAATCACTCATACTAACCGAGATACATGTCAAATCAATGCAACCACCAAACATTCCAACTCACCAGCCTTATTTTATTTTTTATCAGGCTCGGAGATGAGAGGGTCCTATTGTTAGTGTTATGAGTGTGGTTCACCCACCTTGAGATCTAGAAGGAGGTAGTTGTAGAAGAATACCTAATAAAGGTGGTCCTAGTAGAGGATTGATGACAGTGATGGTGGTGATCGAGGAGTAGTGCTCAAGGATACATTCATTTGGAAAATGTCGATTTTACTTAGTGATATGATACCTTGATGTATACAACTCTTTATGAAGCCTATTTTTGATTTATATATGTTTTTGATATACAGATCTTGTGAGACTCCAAATGATGATGATTTCAGTTCATGATTCATCTCTTAATTTTACTTTAATGTGATCTGATATTGAGATATTATTTTGGTGGTATTTGATATTAATGGATGTCTAATGTCCTATAGATGTTTAATAAATGTTGATGTTATATGGATGGTTGATAGATGATGGTGTTAATTTGATGTGATGTGTTGAATTTAATGTGATCAAAATGTCTATCAAAATGTGGTTTAATCTTGAATAATAATGAACGTGAAATGATTTCTTTATACTAGATTCTATACATATGTGATGGTGATTAAGAAAATAATAAATAAATAGAATCCCAATACTAATTGCAATGTAGCAGTAAATAAATAAGCAATGAAATAAAAAATTGGCCCAAGAAAATTAATCTAGTAAGTATGAAACCCTAGTTGCAGAGAGGAGGAAAAAATACCTACTTGTTTCGTAATTAATCTAGGACTGTACCAAAGTGCTGACCCAATGAACAAAGAGGGAGAAGTGTCGTACAAACTCAAAGAAGTGTGGGAGATAACAATCTACCTAGACTGGGGGGCCTTAAAAGGGGCAAAGGTGCCCACGGGCACCCTAGACTTGCTCTAGGCACATGTGACTTCTCAAATCCTCAGGAAACCTCCTTCACAAGGTCACGAGATTTTCACTGTACTTCTCCTTTGATTGCTAGTATGTCACACAATGATCTCCAATGTCGTTGATAACCTGCCATGAAAGATTGACCTATAAAACCCTAAAAAATGAATCAAATTCCAAAAATAAAATAATTCAAATGAGGGGTTATATTGTCCTCAAGTGTCACAATGGTGACCTTACAATTGATTTTTTCACTATATTTTAGACCCAATGTAGTTCTTTGTGTGTGTGTGTGTGTGGAATCATGTCATAGGTGGATCTTGTGCATGTCACACTTGATAGAGAGAAAGGTAGCTAGATGTAAAGAAATTTAATAGACATGTGCATGGAATAGAATATAATTCCCTCCTATGAAGTGTATACAGAATAATGTAGAGTTGGACCTTTGTCATGTATCATATGTGTTGTCATTAACGTCAAGATGGATCATTTGATGTCAAGTTGCATTGATGGCAAAAGGATTAAATTGGTAAAGTGAGCAAGCTGAAAATATAAAGGTTGATTAGTAGAATCAGCTCACAGAGGCTTCAGGATGACTAAGGATGAGCTCTAAAGGACTTAGTCAATGTTTTTCCAAGCCTTGGACATGAGGAGCTATCCACTGAAGACTTGGAATAGATTCTGAAGTCTGTAAAAAGATGCGGAGTTCTAGAATAAAATGCAGAAAGTAATTGAGTGTTGCGGATAAAGAGATGAAGCCGCAAAGAAAAATGGAGCCAAAGGACAAGCCATAGAGTGAGATAGGTGAAGCCACAAATGTGAAGGAAGAGTTGCAAAGGTGAAGGAAAAACCGCGGATAAAGAGAAAAGCCACGAAGAACTAGAGAAGCCATTAAGGATGGAAGATAACCGCGGAAGACTACAAAGGCCAAAAGTAAAAGAGATAGAATTGCAGACTTGGAACAAAGACGCGGGAAGGAAGAAAACAAGGATAATGGCTGCAAGTCATTGGGAATGCCATGAAAGACCAGAGAATTTTGTGGAAAATGAAAATATGTCACGAAGGACTGAAAAAGCCGTGAATTAAAGAGAATAGTCACAGAAAATAATTTAATTCACTCTTAGCAAAGGAAATTTACAGGAGCCGACATTGTTCCATGAAAATTTAAAAAATCAGGTGATGAATTGTTTAATTGAAGATTCCAGAAAAGGGAAGGCCGACTCATAATATAGATGATCAAATATGGATGAATAAATTGAAGATTCTACAAGAGGTAAAAGGTCAACCTACCTGGGTCATATGTGACTGTTTCAGCTTGAATTAAATGAAAGGATTTGGGTTGAATTTAGATAAAATTCTGACCTCTTTCACATTGGAGAAATTAGATGCATTTAAAAGTAAAACATTGTCTCAGTTGCATGGTTTTTGTCATTCATGTGAAATATGCTTTAAGAATTTATGCAGAAAAGTAGAAAATCATTTACAGTTATGAGAGTAGAATATGAGATCTAATCAGAGATATCATTAGCGATTGTCTATGAAAGGAATAGATGCATGCGAGTTATAAGAGAGACAGAAGGATAAATAGAGCTTGAGTTAAATTGAATTATTTGAGCTAAATAAGAGGCAGAGAGCAATGATCAAAGATCCAGATCAAAGACATAAAGGAAAGAGCGAGTGTAGAAAGATATAGAAAAGTGATCATAATTTGTTGAGTAAGTAATATTGAGTTTGTATGATCAAATTGTAATACATTATTCTAAGTGGGTTATTAGATAAGAGGGGGTTGGTGATCCCTGTAAGTTGGAGCTTGCTAAATTAGGGGTTGGTGCTCCTTTTAGGATTGTTGTCTCACTAAATCAGGGGATGGTGATCCTTGTGGGATTGATGTCTCACTAAATTAGGGGTTGGTGCTCCTTGTGAAGTTGCTTCACTAAACTTCATTGCATTGAATAATACAAACAAAGTTTCAGTGGATTTTCTTCGCCATGAGGATTTCCCACTTATATAGAGTGTTCGCGTGTTGTGTATTATGTTCTTATGCTTGATGTTACATATATGATGCACACTATTTGTTTTGAATGGGGAATGAATTAATGAATCAGTGAATGTGTATATGTTAATAACTGAATTTGTGATATAATTTTGAATAATTGATTCACCCCCCTCTCAATTAGCTTGTGATCTCTAACAATTGGTATGAGAGTAAAGTCCTTCTAGCATAAGGTTAACATCTTCAAGGAGATCCTCTGTTCACAATAATGGCATCGAATCAAGAACAAGATGGATTATCTGTGTGAAGATCACCACTCTTCATTGAAATGAATTATGAACTCTGGAAAATAAGAATGAAAAAATATATTATGTCACTTGGATTTGATATTTGGGAATGTTTTGAGAAAGGCTAAAATCCTCCATCCACATCTGCAAAAAAAATAAAATATGAATGCAACTCAAGAGCTATGAACATGATAATGTGTGGTTTGACTGAAATAGAGTTTGTAAAGGTAATGCACTACACCAACGCCAAATAAATATGTACCAAGATTTAGAATATTTATGAAGGAGATAACAAGGTAAAAATGGCTAAAATGCAAACCTATTGGGCCTAGTTTGAAAGCTTAAATATGAAATAAGATCATACTATTGCAACTTATATGCAAAGGGTAGATGAAGTGATCAATATGATTAGAGGCTTAGGTGAAAAACTATAAGAATCCATTATTGTTCAAAAAATTCTAAGATCTCTGACCACCAAATATGATGCGAAGGTTTCAGCCGTGGAATAATCCAAAGATATGAAAACTATGACAATGGATGAATTACAAATTATCCTTTCATCATATGAAATGAGGACTATTGGATCAAAGATTACCAAGAAGGAGGTTACGTTCAAAGCCAAGAAAGAGACCTAGTCTAATAAAAAATAAGAATAATTATATTTAAAGAAATAAATAGATGATGAAAATATCGAAGCCATGTTCGTTAGAAGACTGAAAAGAGGCTCAGGTAAGAACAAAGGAAAACTTCCTTTCAAATGTTTTGAATGTGGAAAAGTAGGTCATTTTTCAAATAAATTCCCAAATAAGGATAGAGAAAACCTATCTAGACATGAAGAAGAAATTCACAGACACAACCAGAAAAATAAGAGTCACGAAAAGAAAGATGGTAAAAAGTACTTCAAAGAAAAGAATAATTTACATATAGAAGAAAATTTTAGTGAATCATATTCAGAAAACTCAAACATGTATGAAGGAGAAAATGATGAAGACTAGTCTGAATTTCTATTATGACAATGGATTCCCCTAAAGAAGGTAGTTCAAGAGGAAATAATGCAATTGAATGTGAAGAATCTGATGAAGAAGAAGTAGAAGTGAATCTAGAAATTAAATTGATAAGTTCTCTTAAAGAATTGAAACTATGTATAAAGAAAAATAAAAATATGAGATGCATATTAAAATAATATGAATAAAAATCCACGTCTTTGAACAAATAAAAAATCTAAGAGAAGAAGAAAAAGCCAATGAGCTCAAAGAGCTTGAGATCCAGCTAGACAAGATTTCTCAAACTTACAAATCAAAGGAGAACGAGTGCATAAGACTGAATTCTAAGTTGGAGAAACTGAAGAATGAGATGTAAAAAATGAGCAAGAAGTTGATAATGTATGAGAAGTTAGAAAAGAGCTCTAATGTCTTGACTGAAATACTTTGTAGTCAGCATGATTCATATGATAGATCTGGAATTGGTTTTAAGGAAGAAAACAAATGAGTTGAATCAGATAAGAAGAAGGGAATCAAAACCACATCAACACCAAACACTTCTTCTGCTATAAACAAAAAATTCATCAAAACCACCAAACAAAGTACTACTACTCCCAGAAATACATATTGCATGAGGTACACACACTCCTTTTATGGTTATTATTATTCATGTAATCAATTTGGACATAAGGTCACTAAGTGTAGAAATTTATCTAGAGGATATATAAGAATTTATGGTCCATCTTACACTATATTAAACTATAAGATGTCCACTATAATTATTACAAGAAAAGGAATGAGGAATCAGTAAGTAAGGAACAATATCCTAAACAGAAATGGATGTATATTGCTAAGAAATATATGAATGGGAGGAAAGAGTCTTTTTCAATAGTACAAATTACATTTCATGTGTAAAATGAAGATAAAATATAATACCTGGATAGTGGATGTTCTAGTCACATGACAGGTAATAAAAGTAAATATATCACTCTAAAAAATAATGCATCAGGAGCTGTTAGATTTGGTGACAATAACTCAACAAACATAGTTGGAAAGGTAACTCTGATTTTAGACAATGGCAAGACAATCACATATAATGTTTTATATGTTGAAGGACTCAAACATATTCTGTTAAGTGTGATTCAAATGTGCAAGAGAGGATATAATGTAATATTCCATGATAAAGGTTGTGAGATTATAAACTAAAAAATAATGAAGAAAGTTACAAAGGCCAAGAGGACCAAGTATAATATGTATGTTCTAAAAGAAATAAACAAGGAGAAATACTTCACAAGTAAGGTTGATGACAGTTGGTTATGACACAGAAGACTTAGACATATGATCTTTGAGAATCTAGTAAAACTAAGTGTTAAAGGTTGTGTGTGGTATATGGAAAATATTGTAAAACTGGCAGACACACTCTGCAAAGCATGCCTGCATGGAAAACAAACAAAGAGACCATTAAAATCAAAGGAATACTCAACAACCAGACCACTAGAGTTAATTCATACAGATCTTTGTGGTCCTATAAAAACCAAAAGCATACAATTTGAGGTATATTTCATGTTTCTTATAGATGATTACACCAGAATGACATGGGTGGCTTGTTTAAAACAAAATTCAAAATCTCTAGATAGATTCAAGAAGTTCAAGGAACTTGTAGAGAATGAGAAGAACAAGAATATCAAATGCTTAAGAACAAACAAAGGTGGAGATTTTTGATCCAATGAGTTTGATGAGTTTTTTGAAGAACATGGAATCAGAAGACAATTCTTAGCCACAAGGACACCTCAGTAGAATGGAGTGGTTGAAAGAAAGAACAATACTGTAAAATAAATGGAAAGAACTATTCTGAATGAATCAAATCTTTCATATAGATATTGGAGTGAAGCGGTATACACAATAGTCTACATCTTAAACAGATCTCAATTGAGGGTAAACTATGATAAGACATCTTATGAACTATGGAAGAATAGGCATGTGAATGTGAAATACATAAGACTATTTGGAAGCAAGTGTTACATTAAAATAGATGAAGAAAATTTGGGAAAGTTTGACTCTATAAGTGATAAAGGAATATTTTTGGGTTACTTAGCAGTCAGCGTGGCTTACAGGTGATATAATAAAAGACTACGAAAAATTGTTGAAAGCACAAATGTAAAGGTGGATGAATCTCCCAAGTCCAACATTCAGCACTGCGGCAGTCATAAAGAATAAGAATATGATGAAGAAATGGAGAGATCACATGCAGAAGTAGAAGAATCAAAAGAAAGACCAGACACTAAGGCACCCTCAAGACAAGTTAAGAAAGATCATCCATCAAATCATATCATTGGAAACTGTATGCAATGGAAAGTTTCACAAGCTATGGAATAAGGCTAAAGAACCTCAAAGCTTTTCTTTACTCATCAATGCAACATGAGATAAGAGCTAAACAAGAAACTATCTATGCATATATAAATTTGAAACAAATATTCAAACCCTAGCATATATACTACTCTCTACTCCATGAATTCTTAATGAGAGTGAACCTAGTTAGATTCTAAGCAATCAAATTGTGTGTTGTTTACTCCCAAAAATAATGAAGAGATCTCTCCAAGTTGGCTACATGGCCAAACTTTAGATCTTCCCCTATTAACTATATTTGGAATGGATGAATACAAGATGGAGGAGCTCTCAACAATGGAGGAAGGAAAGCTTTAGATCAAATGTCTAATTATCTTGAAGCTAATACAAATGAGATCCAAGATTTCTTAGGCTTGTTTTGGCTTTGTGTTATGTAAAGTTTTGTGTTTGAATGGGTAGGCTCAGCCTTGTATTCATAGTTTTCCACTTGGGAGAGATTGGAATTTGAGTGCATGTGGGAATAAATCTCAAAAATCACTCTTAGATTAGATTAGGATAAACATGCTTTAGGCTTAGTTAAGATTGGTTTAGGCTAGTTAACTAGGGTTTAGGCTAGTTAAACTTTATTAACAATTGATTAGAGACTCATTGAGAGTTGGGAGGGTCCTGGATAACCAATTGTGAATGATAGATAGCCTATGAAGCCAATAGAAGTGGTCTAGAGAGAACTAGGGAGGTTCTGAATGGTCGAAAGGAGGAGTGTTTATCTAGTAAGAGAGATATTAGCCAAATAAGCTGATTATAGGAGGAATATGACCAAGAAGGTGTCGTGTATGGGCATCCGAGAATGGAGCGAAGAAGGGTTGATTAATAAAGTGTCGTTAATTGATTAGATTGGGTGAAATGTTAAGTGTAAGCATGTTTTAGGTGTCTACATTTTCCCCTCTTTGGGGTGACGTAAGAGACATCACTTCAAAGAAAGTAGAAAAGCATAAAAAAGTAGAAAATTTTAAAGGGATAGAAGAAAAAATGAGTAGAATGGAGGATGCCCCCTCGATTTTCGATGGGGTGATAGAAAAACTCTATCGATGATCGAAAATATGAAAGAAAGATAATAGAAGAAATAATAGTGCAAAGAAGAAGAAAAGAAAGGGGATATAGAAGAAAATGAGTATGAGAAAGAGGGAATGAGCTAACATCCATCCAATGCCTTTTAAACAAATTTATTTTTCATCATATTGCTAGTGATCTTCATCATCGGTCCTTATTGAAAAGAATGAACAAAAGTGTATTATGACATGAAAAGCCATATACGAACAGATGTCCATTGCTAAAAACACAAACTCCATGTAACATACAAAATGTAATGCAATACGAGAAAGTAAAATATGTCTAACTCCAGGCAACATACATAATGCAATGAAATACGAGAAAGTAAACAAGCTAAACTAAAAGAGAAACATAATGTAATGTTTTTATTATCAATATTCAGTTTCAACATGTGTGAATTAATGAAAAGGGTTGACGATGGTTCCCCAAGTAAGGATACATGCAAGGGGAATAACAGAGGACACTTTGGTCCAATGAAAAAGAAATGTGCACTACAAAACAGTACCAGGAAACTCGTTGTGCCCTAGAGTACAGGTGAAGTAAGCAGCTTAGCTTTTGTTGATGGAGGTAGATCAAGATGATCTACAATTCGTGCACATGAACAAGTGAGAACCAAAGAACGATGTTTTGTAGGATGATTTATATTGTTTAGAATTTTTCTAAAACATATTTGAATGTTTTTAATTTTTCTAACATATTTTAATTTTTTTTGAAACTATGTACAAGAAGACAAGGAAGCATGGATGCCCCCAGTGATGGATGGGATGTACAAGGGCATAAGACCAGGTGCGTGCGAGAAATTTGAAGATGCAAAAATTACTCAACGATTAGGTGGGAGTATTCAAAGGAAAACTTTCACAGGTAGAAGTGAGACCCAAGGCCATTATGGATAGGTTTAACATGATGATGAACGTAAACCAATCAGGTGTTGGGAAGAAGAAAGGATGCCCCCAACGTAAGTTGGCCTAACAGCACATGATAAAAAGGAAGGAGAAGATTGTTTTTGTGAAAGGGGACAAAGGTGTCCAAAAACATGGAAAAAAAAAGTAATCTTATACACATGAATGTTTTGAACAAAGTAAAAGAATGATGTGAATGATATGAATTTATCTTAGAAGCCTCACGATAAAGAAGTGATTAGCCAAAGGCACAAATCGTGAGATGAGACAAGGACTAAAGTAAGAGTCTGAAAAAGGTAAAAAAAAAGACACTTGGTAACATACTAATCCTGCCTACTCATAGAGATCTAGTGTGTGTATGTGGAATTTAATTACCTCTTGAAGGGAAGATTTAATAGATAAGAAGTGAAGACACCCCAACTAATGTGTAGGAATGATTTATTTTGAAAGGTGATAGGTGATTTGTGAATGAAGGGTGGAAGGATATCTGTACATTTCTCCGCTGCTAGCCAGGCATCTATAGCCTTGACGGAGATGCATTTGATTCTAATCGCAACATTTCTCTATTGCCAGTCAGGCATCCATAGCCCCAATAGAGATTATTGGAAATACCCCAAGAGAGAGTTATATATCAATTTGATTTTACTTTTAGCTTTTAGCTTTTGATGGTTTTGATTGATTTTGATTCTTTTTCTTTCTGAAAACTTATTTCATCTCACTTGTTTGATAAGGGGTTAAGAACCACTGATGGTTTGATGGAAGGATATGAAGGTGATTGTGATGACGACATTGGCTAGTGTCAAAAAATATGTCCAAAAGTTCTTCGCAACAAGTTTATTAGATGTTGAATGTGATAGGATCTCTAAAAGGTTAGTCGTTCTTTAATTTAGCAAGGTGATAAAATACAAGGGTCAAACGAATACCATAGAGATAAATTTCGCAGAATGCATGCGAAAAAGCTAACCAAAATATCACCAAAGGGATGAAAATGGTAGGAAGAATTACAGAAGAAGAGAAAGAAAGGGAAGAAAGAAACATCCATGTGTACGCAATACCTGATTACAATGTTTGATCTTTTTACCTTTGATTTTTGCTTTATGTTTTCTCATGTTTTTGTATTTTTAGATTTTTTATAGTTTTAGGAGGTTGGGACTAACAAAGTCACTATGTGTGATAGAATCCAACAACGATGTTTGCGACTTCCTTGTTAAGGTAGACTAGGTGCATTTTTTTATCAAGAGTTATGTTATCCCCGATCTCGATGATCATGGTGAGCTCGTACTCAACAAATGACTACAATTTATCCTTAAACAAGGATTGTTCATGTGGGAGCTTGATTTCCCTATCCATAGGTTTCTACACTTTACACCAAACTTGATGGTTACGTTGATGTACGATCTTGAATCACGCTTGATTTTGAACCCTAAGACCGGTGGAGTTGTTGGGAGCTTCGGAGCTCCTGGAATTTTTGACCTGATCTTGATAATGAACCTGTTTTGGTTTCTTATAAGCTAACGTGTGACTTGTTTGATCCTGAGAAGGAGAAGAAAGAGAACGTTGACATTTAGAACTGATGTGAGAAATGATAGCTAGCTTGCCACAACCATTGATAGAAGAAATATGTGATGGATGAAAAGGATACGGTCCAATAATTGGAGAGGATGGGCTACGAGGAGGTGAGCCACTAATAGAAGATGACGAAGGGATACCAGGATATGGCCCTAAGATAGAAGAAATTGGGCTACAAGGACATGGCCCAAGAATAGAAGAAGATGACAAAGGGTTGTTAGGGTGTGGCCCAAGTATAGAAAGGAGAGGTAACAAGAAACAAGGCAAGACTAGTATGCAAAGGATATGCACAGATGGAAGGAATTGACTTTGAAGAAACATTTGCACTAGTGGCAAGAATGGAAGCAATAATATTTTTTCTGGCTTACACGGCTCACAATAAAATCAGAGTATACCAAATGGATGTTAAGTCAGCATTCCTCAATGGATACTTAAATGAAGTGTTATAAATTGAAAAACCTGATGGTTTTTCCTCAACAAATGATAAATATTATCTGTGTAGGTTGAAAAAGGCTCTGTATGGGTTAAAGGAAGTACCTAGAACATGGTATAACATGTTGGAAAAATATCTCATTAAACAAGGTTTCACAAAAGGTGTAGCTGATAGTAATATCTATATTAAAGAGGAAGGTAATCATCTACTCATTGTCATTGTCTATGTGGATGATAACATATTTAGAGAAAATCATGATAAAATGACCCATGAGTTTATTGATGTAATGAGAAAAGAGTTTGAAATGTACATGTTTGGAGACATCTCATTCTTCATGGGACTACAAATCAATCAAACAAACTAAGGTATTTTTATATCCCAAACTAAATATATAAAATAAATGTTGAAAAGGTTTAAGATTGAAGATTACAAACCTATAGGCACACCAATGGAAGTGGGTCATACACTGAGCAAGTGTGACCGCTCACCAAAAATAGATAAAACTTTGTATAGATCTATGATAGGAAGTCTTCTTGTGATCATGCAAGAAGTTGGCTTAGATAGAAGATTTCAAGAAGAACCAAGAGAAACACACTTCAAGGAAGTAAAGAGAATTCTAAGATATCTCATGAGAATAATTGATTATGGACTCTGGTACCCTAAAATTAATGACTTCATCATAAAAGAATATACATATACAAATTGGGTAGGTAGTGTTGATGACATGAAGAGTAAAAGTGACGGAGCATTCCTTGTTGGAAATTATTTATTATCCTTATTGAGAAAGAAACAATCATCATTGGCACTCTCAACATGTGAAGAAGAATATATAGTTGCCATGATGTGTTGCACTCAGGTTTTATGGATGAAGCATACATTGGAAGACTACAAGGTAAAATCTGATAATCCAATTCCTTTGTTGTGTGATAGTACAAGTGGAATAAGTTTCTTAAAGAACCTAGTGTTCCACTTAAAAACTAAGCATATACCTATAAGATATCATTTCTTGAGGGAAAAAGTGAATGAAAATAAGATCAGTCAAGAATATATGATCATTGAGGAAGAAATTGCATATATAATGACCAATCCACTACCAAAATCAACATTTGAGCACTTAAGGAATGAATTAAAGGAGTCATTCTTGATCTCTCCAACAACTAACAGGTGTGCAGAAAAAAAAAGGGAGAATTATCAGGTAATATCATCTCCTAAAACCATGCTAAAGATAAGGGGAGCTAGTCTTCTAACACAAATTTATCAAAGTATGCATTAGCTCAAGGGGAGCATTTCTGCAGACACACTAAGAGAGATGTATGTGAAGCATATTCCTAGGGGGAGCTTCATGTGGTGAGAAAATATTGTATCTAGCTATATGCGGCCCAGTTGGCCCTTTGTCATTGTTGTCAAAGGGGGAGAGAAGCTAATGAAATTCAGAAACATTTTGAGTAAAGTCAGAAGGGTGGGAGAAATTGAAGTATTGTAGTAATATAACTAAAGGAGAAAAAAGTGGATATGAGAAACCAGCATCTTACATTCAAAGGAGTAGAAATGATGTCATATATAAGGGGAGAGATGATGGAACCAGCCAAGTCATATACACACAAGAGTTAAGATGAAAATAGAAATTAGGTATGCAAGTATTTTGCCATCAAAAGGTTTATGAAGGTTGGAATGTTGCCATCAATGAAAAAGGGGGAGATTTTTGGACCTTTATCATGTGTCATATTTGTTTTCATTGATGTCAAGTTGGATCAGTTGATGTCAAGTTGCATTGATGGAAAAAGGAGTAAATTGGTAAAGTGAGCAAGCTGAAAAGATGAAGGTTGATTGGTAGATTCAACTCACAAAGGCTTCACGATGACTAAGGATAATCTCTAAAGGAATTAATCAATTTTTTCGCAAGCCATAGACATGAGGAGCTATCCACCGAAGACTTGGAATAGTCGTAAAAGTATGTAGAAATCCGTGGAAAGTAATTGAGTGTCGCAGATAAAGGGATAAAGCCGCGAAGCAAAATGCAGCCAAAGGACAAGCCACAGAGTGAGATAGGTGAAGCCAAAGATGTTAACGAATATTGGCGAAGGTGAAGGAAAAGCCATGGATAAAGATAAAATCCATGAAGAACTAGAGAAACCACTAAGGATGGAGGATATCCGTGGAAGACTACAAAGGTTGTAAGTAAAAGAGATAGAATTACAGACTTGGAATAAAGATGCAGGAAGGTAGTTGTTTCATCATATTCTTAGTAAATTAATGAAATAGATAAGGGTAGTAGGCCAAGGAGGAATACATGTTTGTAATGACGATTGAAGGTTGTGTGTGTGTTTTGATTTCCTGATCCAAGTTGACTGCGAGAGCTCCCTTTTGCCTAGGAGGAACTGCCTATAAATGCAAAACAATACCACTAGATAGAGTTAAACAAAACAATTAGTGGACTGTCTAGTGGAAGATAGATCCGAGAAGTGTGATGCTTCCTGAATAGACTATAAATCCACTTTTTATATAACAATATTAATGATATGTAAAATATACATGAAATAATGATCCTATTGGAATTGAAACAATTTAGGTATCTCATAAAAAACAATAAGAAAGGTCAGGTAAAAGGTGATTGAAGTCAAAACGGGCTAGATGATTGGCTAGTGTTGTGTTGCAGGTGTGGTACAAGCTCTGGGTAAGGTCTGGTAAAGATTAGAAATCGTTTTGGGCTATTGGGAAGTGGGTATTAGCTTTTTGGTCTAAGGTATATTTCCAGACACAGTAACCAATGTCAGATGTATGACCGATGCCGGTTAGACAGAATGGCCGACGTTAGTTAGCTAACCGGTGTCAGTAGGGGAAATTATCATAAAGTTCTTGGAGTAGGTTTTTTAGACTCCCTGTGATTGCAAAAAGGTTGGAAATGGTGAAGGTGAGGTCGTAAAATGGTCTTAAAGACTCATAGGTGATTATAAGAGTGTGAAGACAAGTGAAAGGGCCAGGTATGGTAAAGTGATAGGTTGGTGGGAGGGAGGAATTATATGAGTTTGGAGAAACATAAACTACTGAGATGAATAAGAAATCTTACTGAAAGAAAATGGAGGTAAATGAAGAGGTGTTAGGTAATTACTGAATAGTAGATTTAGAGAATGTAGGTGATGAAGATGGTGAGGGAAGAGTTCTAGAGAGAAGATTCATTGTATTCGTGCCATGGCAGTTCGAACCTACATGCTTCCCTATGTGAATCTATGATCGTGAAGAAGATTATGAATGCTAAATGGTTATTGGTAGTGCTCCCATGTGTTTTATTTTTTCTGAGTGCTTCAGAAATTTGAGTGCTCCAAGTCTCTATTCGTATGAGATCCTGAATCGAATGACCAACCTAGGAAAAAGCTTTTGGAAATGTATTTAACGTAATTGACAATGGTTAGGGGACCATCATTAGTTGAGATATAACCGACATTGATCAAGGCGGGAATATCTAGGTTGGCCAAAAATAGCCAGATTGTTGTTATTTTTGGTGTGATCTCCAACCTTCTTCTGAGTCTTGAGTGATGGATCACAGAAATATAAGGATGAGTCTTTTTAGGTTTGTTAATAACAGTTAAGTCTAGGTTTAGAAGAAGTCCTAGCTGGTTAGGATAATCTTAGACTTGGTCTTAGGTCATTAATGAGGTTTGAGTGGGTCATTTGAGTGAGGTGGCTAGGTGAGTTGGTTGGGTGAGGTGGTTAAGTGAGGATATTAATTAATTTATTTAAGATAATTAATTAAATTAACATGTGTACTAGGGGATATGAATGGGTAGGATATGGTTAATTTAATAAACAAGGTTTAAATGGAAGTATGACCTAATTTTTTTGTCTACATTTGCCCCTTTTTGTTGTGTATCTTATATTTATAAGTGGCGTTGACAAAAACAGGAAGTGGTTGCCCAAAATATAAGTGGGAGTGAGGTTTCCCCAAATATGGGTGGAAGTGATCCCCCTCAAACCAAGAGCTGATGAGGTGTGAGACAAAATCAGTGAGTGGTTTGATAAATGGGTAAGTGATGAAAGTGAAGGTAGGTGAGTTATAGGTAAGAGTATGCGCACTTTTGGTAATGTGTAAGGGTCAAATTGGGTAATGGGTAATGGGCAAGGGTTATATTGGGTAATGGGTAATGACAGTCAAACAGATGCACATGTATAGATTATGACACAGTACCAGGTTGAAGAGCTTGCAAACTCTACATCATCCAAGGTCGATAGGTTTATCTAAACAAGGTTGAACTGATTCAGGTATCCAGGGTACAGGATATGGTCCAGAAACACAACGTAGGTTAGGTGCAGGAACTTTTAGGTATGATCTGGTACACCGAAGGTTTTTCTAAAATAAACGACATGGTAATAGGCAAGGTAAGGTCATTAGTCCAAAACAACACATGTAATAACATCGCAAGGTATAGCAAGTACACAAGTTTGAAGGTCACAAAAATTTATTCAGGTCAAGGTATATAGGTCATGGCATAGGTAAGGCTGAGATATAGGTAAATAACATGTCCCTAAAGGCAATTAAGGAATTGTATAGGTAGTTTAGGCTAGTGGGTAGGGTGTAATAGGTGTTGGTGAGGTTACGAGGTATTGGGGCAGTAACGTTTGTAGGCCAAGGTGGGAAAAAATGTAGGTGAAATGGTATTGGCAGGTGACTGATTCTAGTTATAAAGTAACTGATGCTGGTTTGGTCTGATCGACGCCAGTCATGTCAAGATAGGGTCAAAAAAGGAAAAATACGTGTTTTACGAATTCATTTTAACTTGTCATTTGTGAAAATGACATAGAGGTAGTGCCCTTCGTGGGAAGTGATAGTATGAGTCTTTGAGCTGATTTAGTGAGCCACGTAGCGGGCGATTGGCGTGTCATTGGCTGGTCCACAAGATCGGTTTGATTAATTCGATTCGTTTGGAGGCAAGTAGTTGATTTGGACATGGTGGAGGTAGGAGAGGGTTCGGGTGGACCACCGGTGTAGTGGCTAGATGTGCCACCATGTAGGCGATGATGTGATTAGATAGGGGGTGTTCCCTAATTTGTTATTTTGCTAAAAGTTTGGTTAAAAAATGAAAAAATTAAGGTGGGGGGTTTTCATTTTGAAATGTGGGTGAAAAGTGGGTTAAATAAATATGGGGAAGGGAAAATGTAGGATAAATGAGATGATAAATGAATATAAGGTAAATTGGGGTGGATTGGGGTATGTGTAAGGGTAGATTTTGGTGAATTTTAGGTAAAATGGATTATGGGGGACGGGATTCAGTTTTTTGGGTTGCCACGACAAAGATCGACATCAGTTAAGGATTAACCAACATTGGTCGGCGTTGACCAGAATTGGTCTGGCCTTAGGTGACTGACACCGGTTAAAGGGAACTGATGATGGTCATGCAAAACTTGTTACAGTCAAGGAGACCGGCACCGGTTAGGGTTACAGAAAAACCAAGGTAAGAAGGATTAGTTTAGAAATAAAAATAGGTGGGAAGGGGTAAATGAAGAGTGTATGTAGAGGGATGAGGGTAAAATGTGAGTTTGGTCAGATAAGATAGGTAAGTAGGTTAAATAATGTTAAGAGGATAGGTCATGATTGTAAAGGGTAGTAGGCTTGTAGGTGAATTAGGTAGATGGGGTAGGCATGATTGATGTGGTTGGGTATGGTGTAGTGAGTAAGAGCTAATTTTTTGGTAGGCAAGTCTTTACAATGTTTTGTTTGATGTTAAAGGCTAGGGACCAGCTCAAGATGTAGGACAAAGTACCACCATTGTTGGTGTAGATGTGGTCTAGCATAACTACATAGGAGTGGGAGCATATGATGAATGTTGGACTGATTGGGATCCGACACTATAGGTGTATAGTTTGAGAACCTAGCTTGATGGTCGCACTCATCGATAGATGGGATTTAGTGACCAACACATTTCATTTACTAATGGGTGAGATGACTGTCACCCTAGAGGACGTGTACAGGATCCTGCGGATACCGATTTTTGGGGAGCTAATGTATTTTATTTCTTCAGAGGCATCAGTGGAGTTGATAGTGGCTGTGTTTGGGGAGGCAATGGGTGAGATGAGGTACCATAACACAAGCCTCAGCTATGAAGATATGTATGTATCTCATCCTCAGGAGATGAGGCTAGTTGTATTGATGATGGAGACAGTATGTTGTTTCACCTTACGAGATGATGAGGGTGGGAGATTCCCACAAACACTGATAGGAGTGCTCCAGGATATGATAGAGGAGTGGATCTTATTTTCCTGGGCACCGAAATTCCTGGTGTAGCTATACAGGGAACTATGGGTCTATGGGAGATTGTGGTGGTTTATTTTGTGTTGCATATTTCTATTACACTTCTGGGCATATGATCATATTGTTTGTTTGTGGCTAGTTGGTTTACCCCAACATGATTGGTTCGGGGGTTTCTGGGTCAGAGTTTGATACAAATGGTGGGTACCAGTTGGTGGGAAGAAAAGAGTTGTTAGGGCCACACATGATGTTTTATATTACAGAGGGTTACTGGAAGGGCTTTCAGGGGTTAATATTGTGTGAAGATCCTATATTGGCTATCCCTCGTACAGGGTTATGATGAAGGAGTTAAATGAGATTCATTTGTTGAGGTGGATATATGGGCGGCATGCCACACGACATGCCTCCACCTTTCCCACAGTACCAGAGAGATGACACGGAGAGACCCATGTCTCCACCACATTTGAGTGTGCCAACAAGGTAGGAGTAGGAGTCATTGGATAGGAAGATTGATGATGCTGGAGTCACCAATGGTTATAGAAAGTTGTGGATGGAATAGTGAAGGCTGACACCATTGATACCAAGACATCCCGATCTGGCTACCATGACAGTGTAGAGAGATGCCTTGCAGAGGAAGGTGGCCACTCTTCAGACATACCTCACATGTGTGCAGGGTCAGTTGACAACATCTCATGCACAAGTTTCCCCCTCCAGGCTCAGGTGGTGGCATCCTTAGGCCCAGGTAAACCATCCCAGGTATAGGTGTGTGTGTAGGGCAGAGATGGTTATGGAGTACAGGTGGCCACCTTACAGTGCATATATACCAGGTTTGGAGGGCTAACTGGCCACTACAAGGGCATAGGGTATGGCCTTACAGGCCTAGGTTGTAGAATAGGGACCTCCACAGGCTCAAGGATAGGGTACCATATTACAAGCAGCAACGGCGAGACAGGGTCCCATGGTACAGGGAGGAGGATAAGGGTCACAGGGATAGGGATCCAAGTCAAGATTAGCAGGACAGAGCTCATAGGTTACTATGAGACCTATGGTAACCACCACAGACCATGCCTATGGTGAGATTTAGGGATTCCCTGAATGATGCCCAGTACTATCATGATCTCCTGAATGAATGCTAGGAATAAATGTCCCATCATATAGATTATAGGGCACATGAGGAAGTGAGTGAGAGGACTAGAGCTTGAACTCATAGAGATGAGATAACAGGGGGCCATGACAAGCCCAGAGACAAGGTTATAGTGAGGCTACAAGTTCATGGAGACCATTCCTAGGTAAGAGTTAGGAAAATATTAGACTCGAGACCCATAGAGGGTGGAGAGATGTTGGCAGAGTGCTAGACTGAAGAGAGGAGGAGGAGAAAAATGAGATAGGTATGGATATCAGGTGAGGTGACAATTAGTCACTAAATATGATCTGAGTATTGATTTTTGATATATATCGGCCTGCGTGCCAAGGATAGTGAGGTTGTATATGAGAGTTTTGAGATTTTAAGTTTTATACCATCCTACGTGCCCAAGATAGTGAAGATGTATTTGAGCAATTGAGATACTTTTATTTATTTTTATTTGTGTACATATGTATTGATACACATACTTGCTCATTTATACAGATGATGATACTTATTGTATGGATGATGTATCTATGTTTTTAATTTCCATTGCCATTTTGTATTGATGGAAACTAAGTGAATTAGGCATGATTGATTTGAGCTCATGTATGAATGATAGAGTCTAGGTGGTTTAGGCATGGTTGATTTTAGGTCATTTAGGCATGGTGGAGTCAAGTATAAGCATGGTGGAGTCATGTTTTTGGTTTTGATTTAATTTCCAAGTTATTGGTAACATGGACAAATAAATGATGATGAATTTTTATGTTATGGTGTAATTTTTGGAAATATTTGATATTATGGAAATGTGAAATGATTAATGTATGATATGATTATGTAAGAAATAAGTAGGTAGACATGTTTATATACTTGTATGTTTGTTTAATTTCCAAGTAGTATATAAGATGGAAACTAACTAAGGTAGAGTGTGAATAGAAAAATGGGGGGGGGGGGGAATTGGTTAGGGTAAAGAGTGGTTGAGCTAAGCTCTAAGGGCCCCATGCCCTCAGAGTGCTACCTACATAGCCCCAGTAAAAAGAGGCCTCAGGTCTATGTAGTTATCTCATAAGCTAGGGAATAATATGATGAGCTAAAGGGACAAGTTTGTAAGTTTTAGGCATGATTGAGTCTAGGTCATGTAGGCATGGCTGAGTTTAGGTCATGTAGGCATGGTTGAGTTTAGGTCATGTAGGCATGGTTGAGTCTAGGCCATGTAGGTATGGGTGAATTGAGGTCATTTAGGTATGATTAAATTTATATGTCGAAGGCTTAGTCATGTAAAGGATAATGAACAAGTAATGAAGAAGATGGTTGGTAAGAGGTGACAAAAAAAGAGATGCCTAAGTAATAAGAACCATAACATGTTTCTCATACCTAAGATGGGCTTGTGAACGTAAGACCCTAAAGGCGTTGCATGATGGACTATTCTAAGGTCGAAGAAAGTCACATGATCATGAAATGTCACATTTACGGCACATCCCTCGAGCAGGAAGAAAATTAGGGTGAAAAAGGTGATGAGGTGAAAAAAAATTGGGTTTCAGCATAACCTAGTGTGAGACAACATGCCTAACTTGGCAAGAGATCCAAGATCATAATAGGCAAGTCCATGACGAAAAAGTTAATATTTTTCTTTTTACTTTTTGCTTTTTTTTTGTTTTGATAGACTGATCGATATGTAGAAGTCTATGTGGGATGAGTATATTTTCTCCTTGAGGTATTCATGAAGGTGATCGATGCAGGAAGCTTCAGAATATTTGATTTTATTGTTTTTTGTAGAATAGTCTTCTTATGATGATAGACTATGTATAATATGGCTAGCTTGGTATATAAGTGTCCTTTGAGGGAGTAGTCTATTTATAGAAGTGAGATAGAAAGCGTAGATGTCCTTTTTGAGGGAGTCATATTTTTGCTGGAAGTTTGACTCAAGGAGTTGAATCCCATTTTAATTTTTGAAATTGTTTTGATTTTGGAATTTTGAGTCATGGACAAGACTATAAAGAAAGATAAGATCTTGTTTTGAAGACAAAAATATAGTACATAGAGGTTAACTATGAATGACCATGGGGATTCCATCTTCAAAAAGACAATGAAAAGTATACATGAGAATCGTAGGTGATGAGTAGAGCCATGATACTCATATTGAAGACAAGGATGAAAGGTAATAGGTAATCACATGATCTTGGTTTAGTCTTTGATCCTTAGAATAGGTAAAATGGAAGGTGAATGGTACGCTCAAGGGATGAGTGTTAAATAGAAAGAAGGTTATATAGGACTTAATTCAATAGTATAATGGTCGAATATGCAAGGCATTGAGGGTTTCATGTTTGGGTTTACCTTCGAGTGAAGAAAAATGATAAGCACCTGATTCATAGGTATGAGTAACGATATAGGGTCTAACCAAATTGGGAGTGAATTTTCCCCATTTAAGTCATAGCTCGTAGATATGTAACACCAATGTTTTTAAGGCCAAAGGGCATGAATTGATAGCAGAAGGTCCCCAAAGGACTGATGAAGGTAGTTTTGTGTTGATCTTCCGATGATGAGTAATATTTGTTTATAACCCGAGAAACTGTCCATGAGTGATAACATCTCATGGCCTGATGGTAAGATTAACTAAGTTGGTCTGATAATGGGTAGACGTAAATGTTATCCTTTAGGGGAAAGATAGGTTAAGGTCATCAGAAATTCATACATATGCAGAGTCCCCTTGTCACTTTGGTGACAATAATGATGTTAGAAATAGATTGGGGATAATCAATGGGTAGAATAAAAGAAACTAGAAAGGAGGCACTTGAAGTTCTTCTTTCACAAGAAGGGAAATGCTGAGGATACATTTTTTGCAGCTTCTGTTTCATACGGGTTTAGCATCAAAAATAGTTATAATATTGTGAACCACGATATTTGGTTCAATACTAGGAATATCAGCGTAAGACCAAGAAAAAGTGTTGCTATGACTCTCAAAGGAAAGAGGTGAAAGCTTCCTGTTCAACAGATATCTAAATATTTGCCTATTTTTAGAATGTCTAGGTTGTCATTATGAGTGTGAATGTTGATCTCTGATGGATCGATTCATTCAATATGGTTTGCATCTTATAAGGAAAATGACCAGTAAATATAGGAATCCTGTGCACCTAAGATAGGTGAGAATGGAATCATCATCATAGACATTGAACAACATGTTGATAAAAGGAGTATCGTCATCGATCATGTCAGGATACAAGAAAGGGAAGAGAAGAGGGAGAATCACCATCATGCATTGATAAGTCAAAGGTCCTAAGGAAATGATGTTCACAAAAATTAAAAAAAAATAGGAGGAATAGATTCTGGATCCATAGACTTTGTGGGTGAAGGTGGTGAGGTTGGTGAATTAAGGTGGAGAAGGTGTATCTTCCTCTACATGAGGTTGATATATGCTTTCTTAGAGGATATGGCTCCTTAGAAAATCCAAGACCATGGTGGTCCTTCATGATTCTGACATGGTGAAACAAGGCATGACCGTGTAATGGTAGACCTGTTCGTAAAGAACCCAAAGCCAAAGCCTTTCGAAGAACAATGATGAAGGAATGTGTGTGTGAAATTAGTGATTGGTGAGAGCATTAGAAATCGGATGAGAATGAAAGGGTTTGAGTGGGTGGTTCTGGAGTATGTGAAGAAGCATCAAGTCCCCCATATGTCAAGTTGGTGTGAAGATGGGGAGGACCATAAGGGAATACCTCACCAATATGCAGTGGTTATAATGTGGGTGTTGATGGATGTCTTCCGTACTCTTGAGGAGTAAGGAAAGTGTTGATGTTGTATAGAGTTGATACTACCCCCAAGGTAAGGTGTTGAAAATATACCTACCAAGGGAACAAAAGTTGGAATTTGGGTAGCAGGAATGGATCTAATCACTAGGAGATAATGAGAAGAAGAAGCATCCATTGGTTGATAAAGTAGAGAGGTTAGTTGATGAGCCAATTGTGGAAGTTTGCGCCAGGCAGTGGGAATAGAGGAGTTAGGTTGTGGAAGATGTAGCTGCAGAAATGGTGGATGAGGCATGCGAATGAAGAGGATAAGTGATAGTAGTGGTAGATGCCTTAATTAGTATAAGGAAATCATTAGGTCAATAGAGCATGTTACAGGTTTTGAATGGTGAAGGATCTGCTAGGAATGGTGTAGTTATGTCCTTTCATGTTCAAATTTTAAATAGATGATGTAAGGTTGAAGGAACACAACCCATGAAGTGTGAATCCAGGGTTGGCCAAGCAGCAGATTGTATTGGAATTACCACTTCTAAGACATAGAATAACTCATGAAATAGTATGGGGGCCCACGTGAATATGGAGAATAATGGTGTTGAGGGTGGAAGTTATGGACATCATTAAATGAACGCAACATAACTGGGTTATTATGCATGTAATTGGAAGGGATGTACATTTTTTTGTATGCATGGGAGGAGATGATATTGATACTAGCACCCCCATTGATCATAACACATTGAATGCGTGTACTATCAACGTAGATGGAAATGAATAAGGGTTGGGTAAGAGATAATCAAATTGGAGAGGGACAATCTCTTCAGTCAGAGAAACTCAGAGGTGGAGACTTGGTGAGTGAGTAGATGGTGTAGAAGAAGAGGGAGGTGAAGTGGTGAGAGAAGGCACATGTGATGAAGGAGTGATAATGGAGGCCACATAGGTCTTAGGTCATTAGATGTAAACCATCAATAGATTACAAGAACCTTGATGAGGTCCGTAACGATGGAGACTCAGAGGTTTGGATGAGGTCATACAAAGACATTTTGAGAGGATATTGGTGTAATTGTTTGATCATGGTATAATTTGTGACTCCTGTCAAAAATAGGATATGTGGGTCCCTGAATGGTGATTTTTGGTGCGGGTGCAGATGGTATATTGGGCATAGGATTGGGTGTGGATTTTATATTGGGCACAGGATCGGTGGATGGGCTGGTTACTTTCTCCTTTCCTTTGTCTTTTTGGGTGCGGGTGGAAACTGTGAACCATGTTAATCTGAGGTAAGAGAGAGGAGATGAGTCATGCAAAAGTGTAAAATGACAGGATGGGATAATAGAACCCAGTGCGTGAATATCTTGATCCTTGTGCAAATGAAAGTACGACGCATCAAAATTTTGACGGAGGTTAGAGATAGTTCCCTAATTCAGACCATATTGATCTCAAAGGTCAGAGGAGGAAAGGAAGGATTACTGAATAGGTAGAGGTGGATGTGAAGATCGCTGAATAGATATGGGGCGAGATTGGTATGGTGACAAGTGAAGGTGGACATGGGAGCTTGCATCCAAAAGATCATCATTCTTCCAAGAGTTTTCTTTGGGAGAACACAATTGAAGAAGAATGGTTCTTGAGGGCATTACAGTTTTCAACATCATGTCCTAGCACATGATGATAGGAAAAAATATTGGTAGTCATGTCAAAACCTTCTGGTTTAGGTTTGAGTGGGTCATAAGGCTCTAAGAGGTAGGCAATGTGATGAGAAGAGGTTTCTAAAATGTTGGATAGAATATTATCATCAAGATCCTGCCAATGCATCCCAGTGTGACGTCATTGTGGATCTGTGAAGAAATGTGGTTGATCATGGTGGGAGAGGTGCTACAGGAGGTGGGATACCGTCTGACCACTGGATTAGTAGGTGGTACTGTTGTGCACTTGAGACGGATCTTCTTGGAGAAATCCAGTTCCTCTGTTAGGACCCCTGAAATATCAACTAAGTACCAAAAAGGGTGCATAGGTGTGCAAGGCCTAGTGAAAGAAGTACATGCAAGGATAAAGTGCCCAGAGATAGGGGTTCAGGTAGGGTTTTGGTAGAACTTGACGATGTATGCGCTATGGAGCAGAGTCAATGTTTCAAGACTTTGTTGTTTTTAGACCTATTAGGTAGGACGATGAGAAAAACGTGACCCGACTGTGCATGTGGAGTGGATAAGGTGCCAGCCTGGCGATACGTGGTGGCCACAAAAGGAATATGCCCTGCAATAAAAGCTTCTAGAAGGAAATCATGACAAGGAGTGGTGAGCTCAAGCCTGGAGGAGCATGCGCCCATGGAGGACCAAATTTAGACACTTGGTGATAGATCTAAGGCTATAGAAGAATGAGTTGGCAGTTTAGGAAGGCTATATATACAAACACCATAGGAGAAAAAGGATAGATAGATCAGATAGATGGGAGGAGAATATAGATGGCAGAGCTCTGTAAAAATACTGCAAGGACTCTGTTAGCTTTGGTAGAGGCTATATAACATAGGAAAGTAATGTATAAAGGGTTTGGGGGTTATAAATTTTTCTATGTATGAGATGACTAGCTATATGAATCCAGTTATAATGCATGACTGCGGTAATGCCCTTCTATGACATTCTATAATGGATCCTAATGAATGTAATAAGGTTATAGACATTTATAGTGAATATGAACATGTAATTGGTTCTGATGCATACATCCTTCTTCATAGATCTTTTTAATTTATCGTTTATGGATGTTAAGTATGAATAGCTTGTAAATCCTTACATATTTTTGTTTCTGGTGTAAGTTCTATCTATTATCTATTAAGCACTCTTCTGTTTGGAATGACTGCATTTGATCTAGAAGTTGTTTTGAGCTCTATAGATGCTTGTATGCCTTATTTCAACTCTCACATATCATTAAAATCATATCATAGATGATGTTTCCCACTAAACTCACATAAAAGGGAGACTCGGCACCTGCGCATGCCTTTGGTGAGCACCCAACGCCCGTTGGGTGATAGGCCGGCGCACATGGGATTTATTTCCTTTGTGGTGGGTCTAAAAATGACTACATCTTGGTTCTGTTTCCAGGACTTCTTTTCAAAGTTATAGTGGGAAATGGCATACATCATGATCTATGTAATGAGTACTGATAGAGCATTTAAATTTGAAAAGTGTTGAATCATGGTTTAAGAGCACAGAGATTGAATTTTCTTAGAGATTCAACACTGGACCTGATTTTGATGCACGCAGATCAGTAGAAGATAACCTCTACCATGATTTGTATGAAAGTTTTTTCTATTTCTTCCTAGTATAACTGTATGAATGGCTCTCAGCATATGTGTCTAGATCAAGCTAGTATTGTAGATCACGTGCATTGACCCAAGAATAATACTAGAGGCTGTAGGATATAGATCTAAGTTGACTTGTGTTGTGGATCATTAGTGGAAAGGTGTGTTGGCTAGCTACACTTTGGAGTATGCTATTTCTACATATTCTTCTCCAGAAGTTGCTGAGTTTGAGTTTTTTAGGGAGTCCAGAGGATCATTTCTACGTGCTATCCCTCTAGTAATGAATATCTTGTTTGTTACCTTAAGTTTAGAGGCACTTCCAATGGCTGCCTAAATCATTCTAAAAGTTGGGCAAGGAAACTAGGGTGGAGGAAGATGGAAGATATTATGATGGAGAAGGAAAGGGATGAGAGGTGACTCAAGTATAGTGAAGCATTTAAAAGGGAGATTGTTAGACAATGTAAGGTTATAAGTGTGATAGATCTATGGAGGCAGACGTTGTGGGAAGGAGTTGAGGTTCACATGGAAGACATGGAACCTGAGCAGTCTATGCTACGCCATCTTAGAAAGTGCGTAAGAGAGACCCCTTCAGCTTCTGATGAGAGTTCATCACATGGAGAGAGAAGAGTCATTGACACATATCTGGACCCACCTAGTGACCAAACCCAGGTGCTTAGTTTTCTAGATCAAGGAAGGATTATCATTGACCCAATTGGTATCAATGGAAGTGATAGATTTACACCCAAGAGATACAATTTTTCATTTCCCACTTCTATGGCTACACATATTCTAGTATTTAGAGGAATTTTTTGACAAGGAACTAGTACACAAGCCTTTGGTCTCACATCTGGGAGTGGCACGGGGTACACTAGTGGTAGTGGTGCATTATCACATACCATTGGTGTGCATTTTAGTGGAACTTTTAGGACCCTTGGCATGACCACTACAAGACCCGGTGGATCTGGTGGGTCAGGAGGAACAGGACCTGGTGGATTTGGAGGATCTAGTGGCTCAGGAGGCATAGGACCTGGTGGATCCATAGGTGAAGGAAACATCGGAGGGAACCAAGGCTCTGGCTCAAGAGGATAAGGGCCCCAACCACCCCCTCAAGTCTTCTTTGAGATGTCTTTACATTTTCCAGATTACAGAGGTATTGAAGATGCTACGGAACATGTTCACAAGTGTGAGCTGTTATGGCGCGTGAAGGGGATCACAACCCCAGAGCAGAAGGCTAGTCATTTTGTAATGACATTGCAAGAGAATGCGCATAGTTGGTATAGGAAATATGACCCTCATCAAATGGTGGTGGATTATACTACTTTAAAGAACACCTTCTTGGTAGAATTCCACATTCATGAGTTTGAACAAAAGAGCATCAACGCCTTGAAGGAGATTCAACAGGGAATGGTGGAGAGTGTGTGGGAGTATGATGCATGGTTCAAGACCCTCATGTCAAAATTTTCATATGACATTCACCCTTCACAACATGCTTAATGGTTTTTTGGGGGGTTGATAACTTCATTTAGAAGATCTTTATCTCATAAAATTTTCACATGCCCGCACAAGGTGTTAAAAGCTACTCTACATGCTGAAGTTGTTGGAAGTGTTGATATTGGTATTATCCTATTTCTTGAGTCTCAAATCATTGATATGGCTAAGTAGTTGGAGAAGTTGTCTACAAACTCAGCCCATGAGACTCACAATGGTATATGGTGTATAGATTGTGAAGTAGCCATAACAGTAGACTGTGAAATTTTTCATGGGGACCATGATGCAAGTATATGTTCCTTGTTACAATGCACAATTCAAAAGAATGTGTCTTGCTACTATAAGATCTACACCTCTATAACTCATGATACTAAGGATTATAGGCTTATTGACTAGATCCATGAGGCCATTGATCATGGGGTGCACTAGACCAGCATTGCCAGTAGTTCTAAAGGTGATGATAACCGTTATGAGGAGTGCACAGATGGAGGCATGCACAAAAGGGGATTTTGTAGAGGATTCCATGGTCATAGTAACCATGGAGGAGGAAGAATTGATTTCTCACATGGAACCTATTTTAATTGTGGGTCTACAGAGCATTAAAAATGAGTTTGCCCAGACCTATTGCAGTGCTCATGGTTGGGGAAGAAACACAAGTATGAGGAGTTCCCTGAGTTGTTTGTGCACATGAATCAAGAGCACTGGAAATACAATGGTGCTGCAATGGTAAGCATTAAGAATATGGGCACACAATGGATGCCATGGGTAACACCTGACACAGGCTTAGAATCTACTATGTAATAACAAGAGTCGAGGCTGTGCGAGCAAAGGAAATACCAAGGCAGAAGAACCTAGTTTTAAGGGAAGAAGTGGTATATGGGAAGTACCCAGATGCTATGCATCAAAAGGAGGTATATCAAGATACCATGGATGTCATTTGGAGTTTACAGGGAGAAATCCAGTTTCTAAAGGAGTAGTCCATGAGGGAGGAGCAAAGAAGGAAGGTTGAGGTGCCAAGAGATGACCTGGATGAGGTCAAGGAAGTATGTAAAATGCTAAGACAAGAGAATAGTATTCCCCTGCTAGGAGCATGGTTGAGAGAGAAGGTACCACGCACTGAGGAAGAGCACGGGAGGAAATTCTTGCATGCAAACCTTCCCCCTCATAGCCTTGACTATGATAGGGAGATCACATTAAATGTGGTCGTGGATGGATGGCTCCTTAGTAATATCCTCATTGACATAGGCACGGAGGTAAATGTTTAACCTTGGATTCATGGCATTAGATGGGAAGGCCTGCATTACAGCCATCTTCGAATGTTTTTTATATGGAAAAAAAATGAAGGTAATTCCCATCGGTGTCTTAAAGGATGTAACTATCACCATTCAGGGAGCTAATTTTACTGGGGACTTCAAAGTCTTGGCGCTCTCCAAGGCAGACAATTTCCTAGCACTACTTGGGTGCCCATGGTGTTATAAGAACAATGTGGATCTTTAGTTCAACAAGGGGTACATAAGCTTTTAAAATGAGGAGGAATGGGTCATCATACCCCAAGATAATGGGAGTTCAATACCCTATACTGAACCTTTAGTAGAAGAGGTCCTAGATAGAATATATGTGTGCTCAATCAAGGATCCAGAGATAATCCAGCCTACCGATGAAGTTATCTAGTTTGAGGATACTCAGTCGGTAAGTGACACCACTAGTCTAGCATGTGATAATTGGGTGCATGGAACCTATGAGTTGATCAGATGATATTTAAGAGTATCGGTTTAAAAGGTGACAAAGGAGCACACAATCCAGTGCCTAAGAGGAAAGGAGCTACCTAAGTGCTCACGAGGAGCCTCCCCTGAGGTCTTTTTGTAGAAGATGGAAACTCAGTGGAAGGAGGAAAATGAAATAAGGGGGTGTTAAGTTACGTCCTACTTGGAACTGTTATGCGCTAGTGAGAAATGCATTGGGATAATCTCTTGGAATGGCATGAAGTGAGAATTTCCTTCTCTGTTCATTTCACTAGAAGTAATGCGCCCACCACCATCAAGGACTACCATGGTAAGGAACCCACCTCTTTCCACATCCAAGCCTGTGAGAGAGCCTGGAGGGAAGGTGTGGAAGCTTTTCCACCATCCCTCTGGGTACACAAAATGTATTCTATACTATAGGGTTGTGTGCACATGGTACATCCACTCTGAGACACGCTGCCAAATAGGGAATTGGAAAGAACTAGCAGCTAATCTCGTCTAAGCATTTGAGTATCGAAGCACCAAACCATCAATGTATAAGGCATTACATGAGGTCAAGCTCCTTACGATGGGGGATATTACAAAGGAAGAGGATAGGCTTGTAGAATTTCTAGGAGAGCCATGCTTGGAGGGACAACTTGGTGAAGATGATTTTGATGAGGTGCAGTTTGAGCGTGCGTGTGAAGAGTGTTGGTGCCCATTTTAATCCTCTGTTATATTTCCATCTTTCCCCTTTGGTTTTCTTTCTCTTAAACATTTTTCTTCGAATTTTGTGGTCTGCAAAATTTCTCCCTCTAGATTGAATTCTTTGAAGTTCTCACAATTTATTATTTTTCCCCAATTCAAGTGAAAAATACATGTATGCTTTGTTTTATGCCCTAGTTTTCCAAATCCACTGGCCTTTTTCATTTTTTCTACTTTTCCCAGACTTTGGAGCTCGAATTTGTTCGTTTCATGCATATTTCCCATCAAAAATCCTTTTCCATGGTCAAAAATTGCTTAAAATCATTTCCCATTTGTTTTTTGGCCAAAAAATCCTTCACCCACGACGAAAAAATTAAATTTGGGCATCTTTGGCAAATTCTGTGTTTTTTTATGGTGATACGAGTGTCATTTGCCCATCAAAATTAAGCTCAAACCTCCCCTCATATGTGGTCATTTGTGGTTGGATGAGATTCGGCGGGTTTCTTTGAAAACTTAACATTTTTTGGTTTTTGGAAAAAATTTAATATTTCCCCCGCATCTCCGTAGGTTCTAGAGGAGGGACACGTGTCATGTTCTTATTCACAAGTGGGAATGGAAGGCTGGCAGAGGACTTAGGAAAGTTTTTCCTTTTTGGTGAAAGGAAAAAGGTTGAGGAAAGGGCCACGGTCTACATCATTGCAAAGGGAGACACGTTGCAGGCACAAAGGAGGGTGCGGGCTGCCGGGGGCAGAAGTAAAATTCTTCCCTTTTTTCAAAAGGAGTTAGAGTGAAAATTAGAAGCGTTGGCCAGTAAATGAATCATAGGGAGACACGTGGCAGATGTATAAGGAAGTGCGGGCCGCCGAAGGCAAAGGGGAAATTTTTCCCTTTTGGAAAAAATGACTTTGAGGCATGGCTCCACGACGAAGCAGAAGGAGACACGTGGTGAGGATGGAATTAGATACACGGGTCCATGGGGAAAAATGAGAAAATTTTCCTTTAGTGAAAAGTGGTGTTAAAACGTGATTTGAGCCCGAAGATCCTCAACGATAGAGAAGGTGACACATGTCAAGGACAGAAGTGGAGGTGCGGGCTTGTGGGGAAAAAAGTGAAAATTTTCCAAAAAGGGTGGAAATGTGCTGAACTGAGTCATGGTCCTAATGGGACCCACCATATGCCACGTGTCAACACCAATTTTCAAGGGTAGAGGGGTGGAGAAAAAATTCAAAATTTTACATTTTTCCAAAGATGTTGAAAAATCAAAAAAATGATCCCAAATCCATTCCTAATCATATTTTGACACATGGAGGGATCAGATTGAAGGAAAAAGGGAAAATCAACAGTAACTGTGCATTTTTCATTTTGGCCACCATTTTTGCTCCAGAAAGTGTGGAGATGTGAATTTTGCATCAATTTTTTGGAAAATTCATGTTGTTTGCTCCTGCAAGGACCAATGCAAGTGGTTTTAGAGATCAATTTACAGATTTGAGGTGTTTTTGAAATAATTTTTTCCCTATCCCATGCAAAACATGAAATATCAAATCAAGAAGTTGCAGAATCAAATTTTGGAGGGATACGGATGAAATAATGAAATGAAAGGGGTCTGCATGCTTGGAGAATGAAAAATGTGCCTCCACAATGGATAATGATGAAGGATTTGTAATGATTTTCCTTTTTTAAAACACCTGGAAAATTTTGTTGTAAATCTATTAAATGTCCCTTTCTGTGAATCATGTTGGAATTTTGTAACAAACTTGATGTTAGGCATATTCTTTTCTTGGGAAAGAAGGATCAAATGTAATATAATTTTATTTAATGCATGTTTTTTGACATGAAAAAGGTCAGAGAAACTTAGAATTTCACAAGAAAATATGGGAAGAAGCCAATTCTCTGAGAAACTACCTGAGAACCATTTCTAATTCATTTTGCATCAGATTTGTATCATGCTGAGTTGGTTTCAATTGTAAAGCCATTAATAAGCTCTGAGATTGTTCTTATAACATTCCCCTGCTGATATATTTGATTATTTCTAGATTATTTTGTGTTGTCTCTTGAAAAATTTACATGCACTTATGTTTCAGAATGTTTTCAATTTGTGTTTCTTTCTCATGTTGCAGTCTTGTGTTTAAAATCTCTCTTGACCACACAAGGTCTCATTTCTTGTTGATAGTTTAGTGGAATTTGCAATCTCACATTCAGAAGAGATTTCATCTGATAAACAGATAACTAGATTTTAAATCACTTTACCTTCCTTGAATTCAGAGATTATTTGTAAACCTTTGGGTGTACCTTAGGTCATGGTAAAAGAGAGATTTCTGGATGCTTTTTTGGTTCATCTTCTTCAAGCTTTTGTGCTAGGTTGTCAAAGATTGTGTGCAAGAGTGTAGATCTGGGCCTCCATTTGGTGCACATATCCTGGTTGAAGGAGTACCTTAACCCCTTTGAAGTATTCTATTGTTTAGGTCTTATAAATTCCCTGCAAAGGTCCTCGAAGAATTTGACAAATTCTGGTTAGTCTTGTCTAATATCTCCCACCAAAAATTCATTTAGAATAACTAATCCTACCCCTACATTGCATTGTGTGTCAACAAAATAATTCAATCCATTTACAAAAATGCACAAAGCAAATCAGGATCATACAATGTCTTCAGTAACCCTTGGCTTGCATTGAAAATATCTCCATAATCTGGGAGTGACAACTTGTGAAAGTCAGATTTGGAGTGTTGATCATATTTTCCCAAGGCTCTTTCCATACTATTTGCAAAAATTGAGGGATATCTTCATCTCCTTCACCATTTGAGGGTTACAAAATAAGTCCTCTTACCTTGGTTGAAAGGCACAACCTAAAACAATTAGGACAAGATCAAGTCCTATTTGAGTACTATCCATCTCTAAAAAATCTGAGTGTCAGTTAGATCACATCCCTGGCTACCAAATGACACACATCATGATCTATTTGAATTCAATCTTCATGCCATATCTTTTATGTTTCTCATACTGAAAAGGAGAAAAAAATTTGGGTACCAACACAGAGAAAGAAAAAGGTAAGATGGTCTATGTCCTAAACGATGAAGAGATGGAAAATTTGGAGGTTAACCATTCTCTAGGATCACGTGAAGTGATGGATAGTGCTGATGAAATAAAACATGCCTATCATGAGCCTTTAAAGATAAATAAGGTTAATATTAGGTCAGAGGCGAAACCCAAGGAAGCTATCATTGGAGATTACTGGTCAGAGAACGAAGTCTCTAAGATCATTGATCTTTTACATGAGTTTGAGGATTTATTCCTGCGTGGGTATCATGAACTCAAATGTGTTCACCATTCCTTGGGGGAAATGAAAATTAAGTTGAAGGAAGGTGTGCACCCATTCTGGAAGAGACCATACTGAATGAATCCTAATCTGCACGTGAAGGTCAAGGAGGAAATAGACAAGATGATATCTTCAGGAATCATAGAGGCTGTGGAGGAGTCAGAGTGGATAAGTCCAATGGTGATTAGTATCAAAAAGGATGGAAGGATAAGGAAATGTGTTGATTATAGGGATCTAAATGCAGTGTGTGTCATTGATCCCTTCCCAACCCCGTTCACTATAGAAATGTTGGAAAGAGTGGCAGGGCACGAAGTCTACTCTTTCACGGATGGGTTCTCAGGCTATCACCAGGTGAGGATTGCAAGAGAAGACTAGAGAAAGACAACCTCTTCCACCAAGTGGGTAAGTTTTACCTATACAGTCATGCCTTTTGGGTTGAAGAATGCACCTGTTGTATTCTCATGCATTGTAGTGTAGGCCTTCTAGGACTTCATCCACAAGTTTCTCCAAATCTACCTTGATGATTGGACCTTGTATGGACTGGTCAAGGACCATTGTGACAATCTAAGATTGATGTTTGAAAGGTGTAGGTAGTTGAGGATATCCCTCAACATCAAAATTTTTGTATTTTCTACCCAGTTTAGGATCTTGTTGGGACACATCATATGCAAAGAAGTCTTGTTAGTGGATCATGCCAAAATTGCAGTGATTGTGGGATTGGGGGAGCCAACTAGTTAGAGTGCCATGCCTAGGTTTCTTAGACATGCAGGATAGTATAAGAAGTTCATCAAGGGGTATGCCAAGATCACCATGCCTTTAGAATGATTTCTCAGACATATAATTTCCTTCCATTGGGGAAAGGTGCAGTAGAAGGCATTTGACACATTAAAGGATAGGCTTGTCACCGTACCTATACTAAATTTCCCCTCTTGGGATAATCCCTTCCATGTTCATGTAGATACCTCTAGAATGGCCATTGGGGTAGTACTTGCACATCCTAGTGAGGGAATTGTTGATCACCCCTATGCTTTGTAAGTAGGAAGTTGACACCATCAAAGTAGAATCATACTACGACCGAGTGTGAAGCATTTTCTATGATCTACGTGCTTCATAAGTTCATGTAGTATCTAATGGAAACTCCCTTTATCTTCTACACTGACCACATGTATTAAACTATTTGGTGAAAAAACCCCTCCTGAAAGGATGCATATGTCAGTGGGTGTTATTATTCCAAGAGTTCAAGTTCACCGTAGTTGTCAAACTAGGTAAAAGTAATTCCGGACATGACCATTTGTCTTGGATTGATTCAGGGGAGGACGCACAGAGTATTACAGATACCATGCCAGATGCGCAGCTGTTTAGGTTATGGTACATGGCCTCAGACTTGGAGGATATTGTTGTGTTCTTTAAAATGGGTATGGCACTAGAAGGGATGAAGACATTAGAGAAAAAACAACTAGCCATATGTGTCGTGCCCTACATGTTGATCAGTGGGGACTTATACAAAATAAGGCATAATGAAGTTTTACGCACGTGTGTACTAGAGCATGAGCACCTCGCCATCATAGAGGAAGCACACAGAGGAAGTGTGGGTAGAAATTATGCAGGTGACGCCACTGCACATAAAATATTAATTGCAAGATTGTGGTGGGAAACTCTGTATAAGGATTGCAAGGAGTATTGTAAAGCGTGTGACCATTATCAACACGTTGGCAAGCTAGAATGGAGAGATACAATTCCTTTGCACCCTATCCCTAGCACTGAACCTTTTGAGAAATGAGAAATAGACTTTGTAGGACCTATTACACCAACAACGCGTAGGACTGGATCACGCTATGTAATCACTTGCACAGACTATTTGACAAGGTGGGCAGAGGCAACCCTAACTAAAGACTATACAACAACAAGATTTTTTGGGAGAACATTATCATGAGGTATGGATGCCCTTTAAGTTTAACCAGTGATAAGGGTACACATTTCTTGAATGATACTGTGATGATCCTGTTAGCAGAGTTCATGGTGGCTCATCACAAAACTACACCTTATCACCCATAAGAAAATAGAACCATAGAAGCATTTAATAAGATACTGAGTCATACCCTGACAAATATTTTTGATGTCGGAAGAAAAGATTGGAATGACAAGGTATCAACCATATTATGGGCCTATAGGACAACTTATAAAAGGTTGAACAAAGCCACACTGTTTCAATTGGTGTTTGGCACAGAGGATGTCCTACCGATTGAGTTCATGTTACCTTCTCTGTGAATATCACAGGTAGGAGGGATGGTTGATGAGCAAGTGTTAGAAGAAAGGATTTATAAATTAATGAAGCTAGTTGAAAGAAAATCACTCGCTAGGTGGAGCCAAATAACAAAAAAAGCAAAGTAAAAATCATGGCATGGTCGCCACATTAGAAACAAGAAGTTTGAGGTTGGGAAGATGGTCTTATTATATGATTCAAAGTTTCTATGACATCCTGGGAAGTTACAAGTGCATTGGTTGGGTCCTTACACCATCTTGTACATCCTTGATCCAGGTGCATGCTAGTTACAAGCGTTGGATGGGAAGAGATTTCTAGGACACTTCAATGGGAGTAGGTTAAATCCCTACTATAAATAAGTCTTCTTGGTGTTTATAAATAAGGAAACATTTCTAGTTAGTTTAGAATTTTCTTTAGTGCATTTTCCTTTCTTATGTTTCCCTTTCTCATAATTATTTTGTGTTACGCCTTGGACACCGGTAATCTCATTACTTTTTTAAAGTTGTAACTGCGTAGAGGACCACACATCATTTTAGTGTGGGGTGCAGGAAGGTGGAAGAAATTGAAGTGTGAAGTGTCAGGAAGGATTGCATTGGAAAGCCCAGTTGAATGGCCCTGTGAAGTAAGTACAAGCAAGGAAAGGTGAAAAAGGATGGTTGGTGTCAAGATAAGGCTACATTAGGGATCCACATACAAGATAAGAAGAAGCACATAAGTAACATGAAGTAAGAGAGAGAAAAAATCATGATAGAAGAAGAGCCTTCAGCACTTGTTACACGTGCGTAAGAGTCTCCTGTCAAGATGGATTGGTTACACACCAAAAGGTTGGAGAATTGTCTGCGCAAGGTTGGTCACATGAGTTAAAGCACTAAAGTTAGGTTTTTTAAAAAGTTGCATTAATTGTTAAAGTACAGTGGTAGGTAAGGTAGCATTTAATGTTACAAAGTAAGAAAAACTATAAATAAAGGTTTGAGGCATTTCATTATTCACTTTGCGTATACGAAGAAAGAAGCGCTTTTGCATCTTTGCAAACTATGGCTTCCAGAACTGATCTATGTGAAGAAAAATTTGAAGAGTTTGAGCCTGAATAACTAGTTTGGATTTGCAAACCAGAAGGAAGGGATTTCATGGGCATAAGAGAAGTTGTGAGAAGGCATCATCTTGTGAAGGAATTATCCCAGTTAGGGTTTGAGGAACTAGGGCACGGGTTTAAGGGGTTTTCTTCACAAGTTTGAGATCTAAGGTTGGAAGGAGTGGAAGAGTAGAATAACAAGAAGAGATTAATGTGATAAGAGGACCCATACAATGACACCCAAGAAACCAGTCATGTCACTAAAGAAGCCAAAGGAAAAGGGAAAGGGCAAGGGAAAATAGCCAATAACAACCACCACAAGCATGAATGAGGAGTGGTATGCAGAAATGTAGTACCTTGATGGGGTTTTGCTTGGGAAGGAGCGGGAATCCCATTTCAGAAAGATGGTGATGAGTGATTATAACCATTGCACAAGCACAAAAAAGAAGGAAATAATTTTGGAGTTAGTGCACGTGAAGAACAAAAGGACACCAGAGGGTTTTCCCATCTATAGCGATGAGGTAAAAGTGAAGTTGGAGAAGGAAGGGTTATTGCAACTCTATGAGTTGCCCTAATTTGGAAATCCTAAGCACCTCTATCACTGGCTGATGTCACACGTGCATGAGGACCAATTTTACTTCGCAGGGTGTAAGATGCGCATAACCCCTCAATTGCTTTTGAAGTTTACATGACTCATTTACGAGGGAGATAGCATAGATGATGACCTTAGTGAAAAGGAATCCATCAAAGCAACCACCACTGCATATGATTAAAAGAAGGGGTCAAGATATTTTGACATTGCAAAAATCCCAAATCTCATCACGAGAATGGCTGCACACCTAGTCACAAAGTTAAATGATCAAGAAAGGTGGACACAGGTGAATAAGGCCTGGTTGAATGTATGCAAAAAAAAATCAAATAGCACAATCTATAATTTATCATCTTTCATCACAGATGAGATAATCAGCAACGCCCAGGAAGGAGACAATATACTCTTTAGAAATGTCCTCCTGAAAAATTGTATTTTTGGAGATAGGAGTTCCAAACGTGGCAGAAAATTTTGTTTGGGAGTATCCGGCTGAAGATCCCTCACTCACAAAAATATTTTCAAAGTATACATGTGAAAAAATGACATCCTCCCACAAGGTGTGCCTGGATAAGTGGTATAAGCACTTAAGGGATGTGTTCAGAGCAGAGTGGAGAATCCCATAGCAACTACCGACACTTATAATAGGAGAAGATAATTTTTCTACGTACTTGCACTTCTACATAGGTAGGTTCATGTTGGTGGATGAAACCATGAGCCCATGGTGTAAACTCCCGCTCTCCTTCACCACCCAGTACTTCCAAGTGGGAGTTAAAAGGTTCAAAGAAGTAAAGAGACTAAGGTTTGATCTTAGTGAAGTTGATCAGGACCACAGGGAGTTATGTAGCATGTTGGTCTACCCCAAGAAGCACACGTACATGGAAAATTATGTAGTGCATGAAGTCAGAATGATGAAACCCCTAACTCTAACAATTATAGGAAAGTATGTGGCATGTGTATATCTCTACACTAGGCCAAAATTTGAGAAAGGTGCTTACTTGTAGAATGATGTATCCATACATGAATATCTCACGGGTAGAAGAAAGCTTGCATTCAAGAAAAGGGAGAGAGAAGAAGAAAAATCACCAAGTATGTAGACTTCCCAGCAAGTAAGCACACCGGTGGCAACCGCCAAACCTAGCACCTATACACACAGGAAGAAATCCCCAGTAAAGGAGAAGACCTCGGAAGAAGAGGCACTAGAGAAACCCCTTCATAAAGAGAAGTTTCCAAAGGAATCAGAGAAGGATGGATCCCTCATGGAAGAGTCACCTCTGTGAAAGAAGAAGAGGATAGAAGAGGGAGCTGACTCAGAGGAGACGGAAAGCTTGGAAAAATAGATAGGTGAAAAGGATGATGACGATGAAGAAGATGATGATGAAGAAGATGATCCTGAAAGAGATCAAGAGCCACTTGTCTTCAGTGTGCACTATTCAGAAGAAGAGAGCATAGAAGAAGAACATGAGTTCCTTTTCATGTAGTGCAAGGGTAGCCAGGAGGGGGAAGGCAACCAGGACATGGAAAGAAGTGAGGAGGTTGGTGTGCAGAAGTAGAAAGCTCCAAGCCTTACTCAAGAACAAGTAAATGAGGTGGCAGAAAGAGAAGAAATGAAAATAATCGAGGCCTTAGTAGAACAAGAATTAGAGCACAACGCAGACATAGTGATGGAAGAGGGTAAGGAGGAAAGCATTGAGAAAGAACAAGTTAGTATGGGAAGAGCTCCCAGTCTAACAGTGAGTTTTCCCAAAGCCATGCACTCAGGAAGGAAGAGCCATGATACAGGAAAAGGACAGGTCATGGGCTATGTTCATGACCAAAGGAATGTGTTACGTGTGTGCTTCTAGAGCACTGTACCCAAGGAATAACTTCTAGCTATGGATTCATTTTAAGATGAGGGAGAGTACCCTAGAATAAGAAAGATGCTCTTTTGGGTGTTTTTGTCCCAGATTGAGGAGCCAGAGTTCAAAATATACCAAGGGGAAATCATGCCAATACCAGAGTCTAAGGGAGCCAACCCCTTGGTAAATGCCCGATAACTCTTAGATAAACAGTTATGTAATGTGCTGAACAAGGTCACGGTCGAGAATGAGCCTAGCATTTTTGGAAAAATGACAGGGTAAGATTTCTAGAGGAAAATCTAGAAAATAAGGAAGAGGAGCTGGCTAAGAAGACTAAGGGCTTGAAATAAGAAGATTTGATTAGCACGCAGCTAAAGTGCGAGCTAAGGGATGAGAAGGTGAAGGTGCATGAATTATACAGAAAGATGGATTCTATCAGAAGCACCATTATGTTGAATCATCCAGACCTAGTTCCACCCACGTAAAAGTACGGGTCCACTCTTGAATGCTTAGAAGATCTGACGCTCATCCTCACCATGGAGAGACAACTGTTGGCCCTGAAGTCCATAGAATAAGTGTCAACATGCTTGGAGAGGGAGGACAAATTGAAATTTGTAGCAATCATTACTGAGTATAGCAAGGTACTTTTGGATGTCAAGATTGCTACCCAATTTGTTGAGGCCACGTACGATATAATTACACAGACAGGGATAGAGTGGCGAGAATCTTGGTCACCACACACAAAGTAGAGCTAAAGGAGTTTTAATAGAAGAATAAGGGAAATAGGGTGGAAAGGGATAGAATAGTTTTTGAGGTCAAAAAGAAATTTGAGGCCATTGAAACCTTAAGGGGTTCAATCGAAAACCGGTTGAAGGAACTGTACCCACAGATTACTAGAAGGATGGACATACTTGAAGACATGAGCAAGGAGTTGGAGAAAGTTGTTAACACTATGAACACTCAAGGAGATGGAATAATTTTTGGGGAGATAAGCGCCCTAGTCAGAAACCTCTATCAGAGAGCATAAAATGAATTTGATGCCTGGAACAAGTTAGAGGCCGACTTACAGAAAGATTTTCCTAGCTTGTTGAAATAATTCCATCACTTCCCCATTCTTTCTTCTTTCCCAAATTCTTCATCCCCTTATTCTTTGTCCAAGACGTAAGTCTACTAAAATTCTTTATTCATTAGAGGAGTGCTCCCACAGACAAAGAATAGGCATAGTGTGGGGTGATTTTGGGACCCCAAAATATTGGCTAAGTACCAAAATGCACATAGGCACGCAAGGCCTATTTGAAGAAGGGCGTGCAAGGAGAAGGCACATAGGACAAGGTTTAAGGAAGGGTTTAAGAAAACTTGTGGTGTGCACGTGGATAAAGCAAAGGTTTCAGGACTTAGCTATATTGGGAATTTTGGGTAGGACACAAGAAAAACATGACCCAACTATGCATGCAGAGTGGATACAGTGTTAGCCTGGAAACATGATACCCATGAAAGGAATATGCCCTGTGATAGAAGGTTCTAGAAGAAATCATGGAAAAAAGTGGAGAACTCAGGCCTGGAGTAGCATGCTCCCATGAAGGACCACATTCAAACACTTGGCGTTGGATCTGTGGCCATAGAAGGATGAGTTGGCACTTTGGAATACTTATATATGTGAGTGCCCACATGAGAAAAAGGATAGATAGATCAGATAGACTGGAGGAGAATATAGAGATTAGAGCTATGTAGAAATACTACAAAAACTTTGTGGGATTGGGTAGAGGCTATATAAAGGAGTAATGTATTAAGGGGCTAGGATATTATTTTTTCTTGGTATGGATGAAGGACATGATCCCTATTGTGATGTATGACTTTGTTCTAATCAAGTTGTGGTAGTCTAATGGATCCATTTAATATAATGAGGTTACAAACATGAATAAGTATGAATGTAATTTATTTGTTTCATATCTATATCTTTTTCTTTCTTCTCTTAGATGTTATGGAATAGATGTAAATCCTTACGTATTTTCCTTTCTTCTGTAGTTCTATATGCTATCTATAAGTACCCTCTGTTTCGAATGAATACATTTGTCTAGAGGCCATTCTGAGCCCTATGATGATTGCATGTCTCATTTCCACCTTTATTCATTAAGTTTATGACAAAGATGATGGTTTCCCACTTAACTCACATAAAATAGAGACTTTGTACCTGTGCATGCCTCGGGTGAGCACCCAGCACCCGCTGGGTGATAGGCTGGCACATATGGATTTATTTCCTTTTTGATGGGTGTAAAAATGATTATAGTGTAGTAGATGAACTAGCGATGGAAAGTGTTGTAGGCTTAACTACCTCTTTGGAGGGTGGTGGGTTTTTCAATTTTGGTTACACCCTCCTAGGTAAAGGTGAAGGAGGAGTACGTGATGTAGAAGGGAAAGCGTATGGTAATAAAGGATTAGTTATCCAAGGTGATAAAGGAGGCATGGTGAAGGTTGTTGGCAGAGGCAAGGTGGAAATTATGGGTTGAAAATGAGGCTATTATTTGTGGTGGGGGTATAGTTGGTAAGAAAGATTTAGGTGATGGCAAAGGTGTACATTATGCAGGTAGGTTAGGTGTAATAAAGGATCATAATGAAGAAGTGCATTGTCACATTTTTATTTTTCTTGTGTAAGGGGTTTCTTAACCAAGGTAGATGGTTAAATCCCTAGGATAGACGGAAGAGGTGAAGGTGACAAAGGCATAGTGGGTGAAATTGGTGTGTGCATCCTATAAGGTTGGGTCTTCCTTTTATGTGGAGGAATGGTTTTTGCATGGCTTTGGGAAGATGTGGCTAAATCTAATTTGATAGGAGGATGGACTAGACATGATGTCGGCATGACACCCAATGTGGTAATGGGTCTAGATGTGGGGAAGGTGTAGGTGTAGGTACTTTCTTAGGCATATGAATGGGTTTGGTTGTTGGTAAAGGTTTAGGTGTATGCGAGGGTGATGAAGAAGAGGTCATTTCAATAGGCATGTTCATGGTTGATTTGGTTGCTTGAAATACCTTCAGATAGATCGTGGTGGTATCCACATGAGACATTTACATTTGGGTTGAAAAATATAGCCGAAGGAATCCCCAAAACATGGAATTATCAACGTAATCCAAGTGGTTGGCCAGGCATGAAAATGGAACTGTTATAATAAGAGATGGTGATGGCTTAGTAGCAATCACTGTAAAATATGTCTGTGAGATAGGGAACTAGTTGGCTTCGAACTTTGTAGGTAAGACAGTAAAGAGAAAATCAACAAGATCCTGACATACTAATGGGGAATTGCCACCAACATGCAGTGGTGCATCTAAAGGATCCCATATGGGTAGGAGAGATAATAGGTGGGATGAGGTAGGTTCCTATTTTAGTGGAGAGGAAAATTAGGATGAATCTCCTGTGGTTAGGAGAGTTAACACCACAAGTAGTTCATTAGGTTACGAGGTGGGTGGTGAAACTGCATTAGCGAAAATTGTGGACTCCTCTATGGGGGAAGGAGTAGATGAGGTAGGCTTCTCCGTGGATAAAGGAGCTCATACTAGAATCTCCTCGATATATGGGATAGGATTAAATTGAGGAATGGTTAGTACGAATTCAAAAACATCATGGACTTCACAAATATTGTTGTCATTGGTTGAAGGTTCACCAATTTGGTTAGATGATAGGGTATGATTAAGGAATGGTTTCTTCAAGATATGCAAGTTTTGATTTGCGGGTGAATTTGGGTTGTTCAGGAAGAGATCTCCATTATCTATCATTTCCTAGACATTTTTATTGAAGGTTATACAATTACCATCACTATGGCCCTTTACACGATGATAGTTACAATAGTCATGTTCCTTGTACCATGTAGGCATAGGACGAGTGGGGTTGAAACTAGTATTTGGTTTTATGGGTGGAAGAGAAATGGCTCTAGCCTTAAGAAGTTTTTATAATACTAAAGAATAAGGCTCTCCAACTGGAGTGTATTTTCATTGCTCTCATCTGAACTGAAAATCTTGAATGGGAGAAAGGTTGGAGGTAGGTTCTGATTTATTAGAGGGGTGAGATGGGTCAGCCTTTAAAACTACTGCGTTGGTAGATCCTTTGGCTTTTGAATAAGTTTTTTGGGGTTTTGAAGAGGAAGAAGCATCAATTGATTTAGATGCAGCATTTTTATTACGCAACTAAATTTTCTTCTCTTTAATCGCACAAATTTCTAGTTTTCATGCCATGGTAAATGCTTTGTAGAAGGTACGAAAGGTTTATACTTTGAGATTTAATGAGATGTGTCTGACACAAGCTGTAGTGAACAAATCTATAAGCTCGGTTTGAGGAAACTTGAATGTTATCTGGTTTATGAGGCTTCGCCATCAAGCAAAAAAATCTGTGATAGATTCATCTTCATATTGCCGTGTTGAATACAAGTCAATCATGGTGACCTTCTTGATGATATTGATCAAAAAATGGTCTAGGAAGGCTTGAGCCACTTGATTAAGTGAGTAAATTGAATGTGTGGGTAAACCACTATACCAATCTAATGCAAGTATTGTCAAGGACATTGGGAATGTCCGTAGGAGTAAAGCATTGTTGTGGGTGATTAGATAACACCCATGTTTGAAAGACCGTAAGTGTTGTTGCAGGTCTTCTTTACTATTGAACTGGTTGAATTTGGGAATTTCCCAATTCACAGGGTATGGGTGAATGGGACTAGATGGATGAATGGGATCATTTCAGATTTCATCGTAGGTTAAGGAGTTGCGAGAGCCAGAAACCGATGCTTCTAATGTTTGCATATTTTTCATCATCATTTTAATAAGTTCGTTGGTAGGTTGTGATGATTGAGCACCCCATGAAATATAAGTAGGTTGATGATGAATGTATGATGTGGATGGCATCCTAGTATATGGTGGTGTCGAGTATGATAACTGCGTGGGGGGAATAGATGCAGGCAGAAAATATCCCAAATAGGTGATAGACGATATTAGGGGTTATTGGTGATATGTGTAAGTAGGTGGAGTAGATGTAACGATCCTTGTAATGATTCGAGGTAAATACTATGGGATGGAGAGGATGATGTTTCAGAATGGGGTATGGGTTGCCGAAACCATGGGTGGTTACAATGTAATAAGTATATACGAGGTGGTAGGTGTAGATAGGGCTATGCTCAAAGTGGCTAATGAAGGAATGTGGGGTATGGGTTGCCGAAACCATGGGTGGTTACAATGTAATAAGTATATACGAGGTGGTAGGTGTAGATAGGGCTATGCTCAAAGTGGCTAATGAAGGAATGGTTGACACCATGGGAGAAACTAACATCAAAAGTATGACCAATGTTATAGGTGCCACATATATTGATGATGTGGGGTTAAGTTAAGATAATATAGGTGGTAAGGTGGAAGAAGGTAATGTTGAGCTAGTGGTAGCTAACGGAAAAGTGGGGGTGAGGACAGGAGGAATGGACATAGGCATGTCGTATACTAAATTTCCTGATGAATCGCAAGTAGAGGAATGTGAGAGATAATGTTGTAAGTTAGTGGGGTTATGGTCAAGGAGTCTTGTGAACTCCTCATTACTGATACTAATGATAATGGGTTGAGTAGGATCCATAGGTGATAAGATGGAAGGTGCAAATGGGCTAGGTGGGAGTGGTTGAAGGCTTGCATAGAATACAAGGGAGTTAGATTGACTACTAGTCAAAACCATGTGAGTTGGCATAGGCTTGGTAATATGTTCTTTGTAAATGACATATAAAAATAGAAGAAATTAAGAAAAACAAGTGTAGACACTTAAAATTGGTTACTCAATTTAGTGTCCCTCTCATCCATTTACTTGTTTAGATAACCTGGGGCACGTTTTACGTCACCAACTATCCCCTTGGGATATTATCCAATTTGTGATTTAATCACTTACTCCAAATTTAGTTCATCCCATCACATCTTACCCATGAGTGATTAAATATTAAATATTTAATTACGCTTCTTCCCATGCATCTTAATCACTTATCCACCCCAAATTTATTCTATCTATGTATCACATCCATATTTGCTCTTCCCTAAGCGGGATATTTCCCGTAGTCAGAATAAGTCTTATCTTTCTCGAAATCGATCATTTTTGGCCACCTCGGGAGTCTTTTCCGCGATCGGCGCCGACCCATATGGTCGGCGCCGATTTTCTAGGAGCGGCGCCGATTATAAAAGCAAGCCCAGAGCTCAGTTCTAGGGACCGAAAAAGAGACCACGAACGAGCGAAAAAGTGAACAGACGAAAAAAGGAAGCACTTACGCACGAACAGAGAGCGAGAAAGATACAGGTTGTGAGAAAGAGAGATATTTTTAGCATCAATTGTATCAAATTAGGGCAGATCCTATCCGAATCAATCCCTGAGAGGAGCACCGTTACTCTGTCCCTGTCACATCAGCATCGCACACCACCATCTATCATCTGGTGACTCTGTTCCAGTGTCTCGCCAACTTCGGCACATCCAGCAGACCACATTCACCTTCCAATTCCCGAATCTTATCGCACAGTCCCTGATTGATCGATCTGCCTCCAGTCGACGCCGATTCTACCCAGTCGACGCCGATCCGTCTCAATCGACGCCGATCTTAGTCAGTCGACGCCGATCAATCTCAATCGACGCCGATTCTACCCAGTCGACGCCGATTTCCCTGCAGATAGGTAAAAGGACACAGGTAACACAAATCCTGCATTATTTCATAGTTCCCTATTTTCTGTACTTTCTGTCTGCTGTTTAGATTCTGTCTTATCACTGCAATCAGAAAATCTAGCTTTTTACTTACATCTTTTATCATGCATGCTTCTTTTCTTAATTGAAAACGTGGACTGACATCCGCCGAGGAAGCTTATCGCTTCCCGGACCCGCTTCTCGGGCAGTCCACCTAAATACCTTTTAACGTGGTCTTTTTCTGTCAAGCAATCGGTGTCTTGCAGGTTACTCGGATCCATTGTGCGAATTGCTCGTGTGCGCCCGTCTTATCTACATCGACTTCCTCATCCATCTACATCTTCATCAGGTATCGATTTTATTGGAGTTTTTCAGGGTTTTTGTGTTTAGTTTGGTGCATTAACTTGGACAGGTAACAAGCGTGAAATTCTTGATCTACATTCTGGCACACCCGATGGGACCCAGCCAAAGTCCCTTATTGGTAAGTTCATTTCTTTTCTAGTTTTGAGCTTTGTTCTTTTTCTTCACTGATTCCTATCAGTTCTGCTTGAGCATTTCCTTTCATCATTTTAGTCTTGCTCTTTTTGTGAAATTTTCTTGTTTCCTTGGAATTTTCCTAGTTCCTTGAAATAGAGATTTCTGTTTCACCGTTATCTGGATATATCTTTCTGGGTTTTGTTTGCTGTTTGCTTAACCTCTTCTTGTGGAGCACTTTGCTTGTTCGTGGCATTGTTCGAGGGGAAGAGCTCAACAACGCGCTTTTTGAAGTCCACACACCTTGGAGAGCTAAATCTACAGGTATTCCTCTTTTACGGTGTTTTCTCCTTTTTAGGATTTCTTTGTCGGTTGCCTATCACATCCAAACACTTCAATTTTTGGTGCTTAAAAAGAACTTAATCGCATTTGGGAAAGAATCTGTTTGACTTGCCTTCATCGAAATCAAACACTTCGTTTTTAAGTGCTTAAAAAGAACTTTTTCTTTGTCATTGCTGCATGTTTTTCATCTAGTTTTAATTAGGCTGGAAAATTGATCAAAATCGGTAGTGACACTATTTGATTTTTATTTTTCACCCTTGCACACAAAGCCAAAATCACTAGGTATAAAGCATTTAAACAAAAATTCCTTCCCTGGCCTCGCCTACTTGGAAGTGATATCCAAGAGGAAGAGCCTACGCGGTACTCGGGCCGCGCTATAAATTCACGGAAGATTTTGGTATATATTGGCAAAGCACCCGACTCCCTTATCGCAGCGGTGTGTGAAGTGCGGGGGTAGGCCCCTATATCAAGCCACGTACCGGTCTTTTACTGAAGTGCCTTCGGGACTCCTCACCAAACATTACCCAAACCATCCTTAGTTTGGCTATCTGAGTAGTTCCTGTTCTAAAAAGCCTTCCTTAACATTTTCTTTTCTTAAAAGCATCAAAATTTAAAGGAGATAATCACTTGCACTGCTTGAATTGTCTGTGCATTAGTTAGGTCAATCTTCTTTTCTGCGTGTTTATGACGGTTATCACTCGGTCACAATCTAGAAGAATGGCTCAACTGGTTCCTTCTTCCTCCGAGATCACCACTAGTGTGGAGGTTACAGCACCCCCCCAATCTTCCTCGGGACCGCTGTTAGTTGGTTCCCCATCCTGGTCATATAATCCTTTCTATCAAGCCAAAGCAATCCCATCACGTCCAGCTTCCCCTAGTCCTTCGGAAATATCATCTGGCTCGGAGTATGTTCCCCGCGGGGATCCTGAATTCCAGGCATTCCTCGACCGCAATCCGATAGCCCTCATGGACTACCTAGTACACAAATCTATTCAAATATCTGATCAAGGACCACCAATCCAACAAGTGTATGATTATCCTCGTGGATCATCCCAAGCCTTTGTAGAGCAGTTTGCATCATCTCTCTTATCTCGAGTCATGGAGAAGGGCGAGGCCCCTATGCCCCCCTTTTCTCTTCCACCTACCATATCGAATAGTTCTCAAATAGTCTTACCTATTCCTAACACCGCAGTTACCTCGAGTATTCCACAACCTACTTCTGAGAAGTCTTCTGCCCTGGCTATAATGAATGCGTCTGCACACCCGCATATTGCTGTTAATTCATCTATGCCCTCCATCGTGTCCCAAGGTCAATACCTCTTCATGAGCCAACCCCCTCTCGAATAGTCAGTTGGCTCCTACTTCTCGTCCTCTAGGGGGTCTTTCTTCCAATATTCCAGCAACTGTGACCTTCGCCCATCCTCTAACATCGGCACCCTTAATACCTAATCCGGCAGTAGAAGGCCCCTTTCAGGTCTTGTTCCCCAACATGTCCAATCCAGCCAACACCCATGTTCCTCAATCTGTCCCGATCCAATCAACAAACATCGGAGTCCACCAATCACAGGCTCCATCCGTCACTCCAACCTTTATTTTCTCAACCACTTATTATCTCACAGCCTACCTATACGCAAGCTGCCTCATAGCAAATACCCCACCCGGTGTCACCCAAAACACCTGGTTATTCCTCTTATCATCCTATCCAACAATAGATGAATCCCCCATTGACACCTCAACAACATCCACCACTTGCTTCTTATGTAGGACATACCAATGTACCTCCTCCTCAATCGGACGTGGTTCAAATTCTCTTCAAGAAAATCGCAGACTTGGAAGCCTCCACAAAAGGGGCTCGTCCTTCATACTCCTTTGAAGAAGTGTGTAATGAACCCATTCACCCCTCAGTGGCTTTTAAGCCTTATCCTCCCCAATGGGAACTTCCTAAATTTTCAAAATTTCATAGTCGGGAAGACCCTCAACAACATTTGCGAGCATTCAAACATGCTTGCTACCTCATAGTCCAGGATCAGGAGCTTATGCTCCGTACCTTTCCTATGTCTCTAGCAGGACCTGCTTTAGACTGGTACAATAACATTCCTCAACATTCCCTATTTTCTTTCTCTCAATTGGCCCAAATGTTTGTTGAAAACTTTTCAATAAATATCACGCATAAGATCTCGATTACAGATCTTTATAACATTCGCCAATTCGATGATGAGTCTATTGCAGACTTTGTCGCTCGTTGGAGAGGGATAATCAACCAATTGTCTTTCTCCCTTCCTCAATCCCAACAGATCGAGTTGTTTACTCGATCTTGTGCTAATCACATTTCTTCTACTTTAAGGATCCAAACTTTTCATACCTTTGAAGAAGCCTTCACGATGGCACGCAAACTTGAATCTCGCGCCATTGAGCAAGGGAAGCTAAAACTTCGCTCTAAATCTAAACCAGATTTTTCTCGGTTTACCAAACCAAATTCTTCCCCTTCTAAAGACAAAAATCAAGGATCCACCAACGCTATCGTACTAAAAGCATCACGAGCCGACAATACTTCTAATCAAACACCACGAAGAGACCCCTCATCTTCTCGAAAAGGGACTTCATCATCTCGATCCTTCGCTCCATTGGGGGAATCATATGCCTCTATCTTAGAAAAAATGTTGGAAGTTCGCATGATCGAACTTCCCCCCATTAGGGATGTTGATGAAAGCCGAGAGCGTCCATTCTGGTATAGGGAAAATGATTTCTGTCCTTATCATAGAACCAAGGGTCATGACATCGAACGATGTCAGACTTTCAAAAATCTTGTCCAAAAATTCATTGATAAAGGCGAGCTCATTCTGGATAACCCAAATGCTCCCCCAAATCAGGCACTCGATGTTTTTAAACAACCTTTTCCCAATCATGCCCCGAACCATAATGCTTCAGAGTCTCAAAAACCAAACACTCATACCATCAACTTCATCTCTACCGAAGAATCTTCTTCTGAAACCCAGCCATCTGCAAACGCATCAATCGAATCAGAACCTCCTTCCACTTCATCAATCACTGGAGTTCCACCATCTTCAGATAGCCCGTCTTTGAATATTCCTACATTACTAAGCACAGAATCTTCTTTTTCCGCTCCTTTGTCTGACCTACCATCCATACCCGAGACAGTGTCATCCTCATCTGTCTCATCTTCAGACATTCTTTCAATACTCGAGGTGATTACGTCCCTTCGAGTTTCCACTACAGGCACATCCACTTCTGTTGCTCCCATTCCCGCTGCAACTATGTCCTTGGTAAATGTACCTATAATTGTGCCGACTTCGACGGAAGCGTCTTCGATTTTGACCCTTCCTATCTCTTTTCCTACAGTGGTTTCACCCATGATTACTGCATCAGAAGTAGTCCCTTCGCAAGGAACTGCTTCTTCATCACCCCCTTCTTCCATCACCAATGTTACTTCGCCTATTAAGGAAAAATCAAAAGAAGTAGCACCAACACCTATACACTTGGTTCCAGAACCTAAACCGAGACAACCAAAATCTAACATTACACCATCAATACCTCCCCACCTGCTTCCTCCGAAAAGGTTACAATCACCTTATGCCGTTGAAGTTGTCACCATCCCTGAAAAAGGAAAGCCCATATTTCGGACCATCAAGACTCTTGGTGCTCTTCCACAAAAATCTCTCTCTACGCCTCATAAAAGATTGGATTTTCCCGCTGAGAAGGCGTTTTCTTCTACACACTTATCAAAGCCATCGTCTTCTTCTACAACACATTCTTCACCAATACCTCGGAAAATAGACTTACCTACTAAAAAGACGTCACCTCTTCTATCAGGATCATCATCTTCATTACCAAAAACCAAGGCACCCTATCTTCCTCCAATTTCACCTACTTTGGGAGCTTCTTCCTCTTCTAAACCGACATTATCTAAATCATCAGTACATTCGACCAAGCAACCCCCTTTGTCTCCAAAGACCGCAAAATTTGTCACATCTCCATCATCTTCAAAATCTATTTTAGGGGCTCCTCCTCCACCAAAGTCAATCATGTCTCACTTACTCCCATCTCAAGTGCCCAAGACTGCTCCTCCAAATGTCCAAACAAATAAGAGGATTCCTAAAAAGACTGTTAAACCTAACATGCAAGTTCTTTTACCTCGGCAGTCGGTTAATGTAAAAGAACCACCTTCATCATCTCTATCCTCCTCTTCGTCTACCGGATTCTATACCGAAATCCTTCATCAACTTATCCAATCTTCATCCATAACCCTTCCTCCGATTAAACCTTATAACCCTAAAGGAGTTAAACCTACCTGGTTTAACTCTGATCTGATTTGTGCTTACCACCGTACCCCGGGTCATGATACTGAGGGATGTAAAGCACTTCAAGCTGTTGTCAAGAACCTTCTGGAAGATAGTGACCTTTTGCTGGAGGAGGAGGAACGAGTACCTCCTGTCATCTTAGCCCCATCTGAGCCTCAACCATCCATTCGGACCTCTGGTGATTCCGCTCCACTTGATCTTCCTCCTTCTCAAATTGACACAATCCATATCGCCACCAGAACCCAACACTATGATAACCCATCTTCATCCTCAGCATCTCGACCACGGGTTGTCATTTCTGCAGCCCCTGAAGGCGTGTCTCCTTCCTCATCAGCCCCACGACCTAAGGTCTCTATTCGTGCTGCACCTCGGGCTCAAGTTCCCGTGTCTGTTGAGGAGAGTGTTATGAAACAACTCACCCAGGCTCCGGTCAAAATGTCTCTTTTTGACCTCATCCAATCCTCTCCACAACATCGCCAGGCTCTAATCGATAATCTGTGTCGCATCGCAGTGAATTCAGATGAGCCCCAGCCCTACGAGTTGGTTGTTGGATTGAATAGACTATCAACCACCATTTCTTTTGAAGATTCAGAAATTCCTTCTCTTTCTTCCGAGGATTTGGAGGCTCCCCTCTTCATCACAGTCCAAATCAATAACACTACCTTAAAACGTGTTATGATCGATAGTGGAGCTGCACTCAACGTCATCTCCTCGCACACATTCGAACAACTTAAGTTACCAAAGAATGTGGTGTCACCCCCACCTTTCGCCCTTCGATCATTTAACGATCAGCTAGCAGTTACTTTAGGAACTGTGGTCTTACCCATTCGAGTAGGTAAGAAGCTGCTTCACAAACTTTTCTACATTGTCGAAGGAAAATTTCACTATAATATGATCCTCGGACGCTCCTGGATTCGCGCAATGCATTGTGTCCCATCCACCCTCCATCGATGCTTAAAATATCAATATGAGGGAAAAATATATACCCATCCAGGAGATCCTTTTCCTTCCGCACAGTGCGACATGACCACAAGATCTGCCCCTTTAAAAGAAAATGCATGTTCTCCTGACGGGGCCTCATCTTCTTCCATACCTGCAACTAAACTACCGGATTTACAAAATCTAGAAGAGACATTGCAGCGTTTCTCACTAGGAGAGCTTCCTCTCTTTTCTTTCGATGCCCATCTCAAACCTAATGAGTATGGTAGACCAGACAAACAACCTGAATATCAACCAGGTCTCGGTCGCATCGTCACCATTGGTCTGCCCAATCAACAGACTAATTTCATCTACGGTGGTCTTGATACGCCTCACTATCAGCCCAGATTCTCCTCCTAAGACCAAACCTTACTTAACAGGGTTTGATTATCTACAGAATCCCACGTTTGCAAAAACTTATCTATATCGATGCGCGTGGAAAGGTTTTGGCCTGGGAAAATATGAACAAGGTATACATGACCTCAAGTCCATTCCTACTCTCATGCCACATCAGAAATTTGGTTTAGGGTTTAAACCCCTTTCAAAAGCCACCGTCACTATTCTTGATGAGCCTCTTCCTACGGAAGAACCATCTTCCCCCACTAAATCAGAAGCATCACTTGATGTGGACGATGACATTTCCATCCCACCTAACTTTTTTTTTTGATCAATACCATTTCCTTAGGGCCATTAGTCTATGAGACTAACAATCGGTCCGCTTCTATACCATTAATCTTCCCTGAAATAGTTGGAGACGATTCTCCCACTATCAACACTATCCACTGTGCGGATGATGATTCTGTCCTCACCTATCTGGGGGCAGAGGATTCATATCTCCCCAAAACTATTCCTTCTGACACGTCTACCCTTCTCAACGAAGCCACTATCGACCTTAATATAGGGACTTCTGAAGACCCTCGTATCATTAAGGTCGGCCAATCCCTTAATCCACAGGAATTAGGGGACTTTACCACTTTTCTTTCCAAACATCGTCAAGCCTTTGCTTGGTCATATGAGGATATGCCAGGACTCGATCCCGATATTGTGGTCCACAATATCGTTACCCTTCCCAATATCAAACCAGTTAAGCAAAAATTACGTAAAATGCACCCTAGAGTAGCCCTTCTTGTCAAAGAAGAGTTACAGCGCTTGCTCTCGGCTAACTTCATCCAACCCATCGATTATCCACAATGGGTGTCCAATGTAGTACCAGTAACTAAGGCTACTGGGAAAATTCGAATTTGTACCGACTTCCGGGATCTTAATCTTGCCTGTCCAAAAGATGATTTTCCTCTACCTAATATCGACCAACTCGTAGATTTAACTGCGGGTCATGAGATGCTTTCTCTTATGGATGGTTTCTCTGGGTATAATCAAATCCTCATCGCACCAGAAGACCAACATAAGACTTCCTTCATAACTCCTTGGGGGACCTTTTGCTATCGTGTCATGCCTTTTGGTCTTAAGAACGCAGGAGCAACCTATAAACGAGCAATGACCTACATCTTCCATGATCTCTTGCACAAAACTGTGGAGGATTATGTTGACGACCTCCTCGGCAAGTCCAAACATCGTCAGGATCATCTTTTCATCCTTGCACCTCTCTTTGAGAGGCTTATCCGCTTTTGTCTTCGTCTAAATCCATCTAAGTGCGTATTTGGCGTTCTCACTGGTAAACTTTTAGGTTTTATCATTTCCATCAGGGGTATTGAAGTCGACCCCGCAAAAATAAAAGCCATCCTTGAGATGCCTCCCCCATCTAACTTGAAGCAACTCCGCAGTCTCCAAGGACGTCTTCAATCGGTGCGCCGTTTTATCTCCCAATTGTCGGACCGTTGTCAGCCTTTTCATCATTTCCTCCGTAAGAATGTTCATTTTGAATGGGATGAGCATTGCCAAAAGGCCTTTGATGATCTCAAAGCTTATCTTCTTTCTCCACCCGTGCTTACACCTCCACGCGAGGGGGAGCCTTTCTATCTTTATATCTCTGTGACTGACCATGCTCTGGGAGCCATGATCTCGCATCGGGACACTTGTGGTAAAGAACAAGCTATCTATTACATCAGTCGCACCCTCCATGAGTATGAGACACGTTACTCCGAAGCTGAAAAACTATGTTGCGCTCTCTTCTTCGCAACTTCTAAGCTTCGTCATTATCTCCTTAATCACAAAACTTATATTGTCACAAGTGTCAATCCACTTAAGACAATTCATGCAAAGCCTTATCACAATGATCGTATCACTCGTTGGCTCATGCTTATGACAGAATTTGACCTCGAGTTTATCCCGCAAAAGTCTATCAAGGGTCAGGTTATTGCAGATCAATTAGCTGATGCTCCTCTTCCGGACACTCAAGACCCCCCTGCTCAATTCCCCGATGAATATATCCAACAAATTGATTTTGGTCTATCTCCATTTAAAGTAAAGCTCTTCTTTGATGGATCCAAATGCCAGCAAGGGGGAGGTGCGGGTTTCGTGATGATTCCTCCTTGGGGTACGCCTATCCCAGTTGCACACAAATTAAACTTTGAGTGCACCAATAATGTGGCTGAGTATGAAGCTCTTGTCTTAGGTCTTCAAAATGCCATTAATCTCGGCGCTCGTCATATTGACATCTTCGGTGATTCTGAACTCATCGTTAATCAGGTCACGGGTGTCTATCAATGCAAGAATGATATCCTTCAAAAATATCGTGATATCGTTCTCGCTCAACTCCAATCTTTTGATAAGTTCACCATCCAAGCCATTCCTCGCACTGCAAATCGATTCGCGGATACCATGGCCTCATTAGCCTCACTTATCCCGCCTTTTACCGAAGACTCGCGTCTTTATGTGGCTGTGCAACGATTAGATCAACCATCTTATCTTCAACAACTAACTTCGATCAATGCTGTCACAACCCATACTCAGGATGAGTGGTATCAACAGATTGTTGATTATCTATCTCATTCGATCCTTCCTCCAGATCTGACTTCCAATGGTAGAAGGTCTTTTGTCCAACGCGCCAATCGCTATACTATCCTAGGTGGGATTCTTTACAAACGCGGCTTTGATGGTATTTTGCTTCGATGCCTCAAAACCCATGAATCATCTAAAGCTATTCAGGAGGTCCATGACGGTATCTGTGGTGGACATTTTAGTGGCTTAGCTGTAGCCAAGCGCATTTTACGTTTGGGATATTATTGGCCTTCTCTTAATCAAGATTGTTGTGAATACACTAAGAAGTGCGTCAAGTGTCAGCAACATTCCAATCTCACGCACATCCCTAGTCAGGCTTTGCAACCTGCGGCGGATTTGTGGCCTTTTTCGCAGTGGGGTCTTGATCTTATTGGTCTCATCAATCCCCGTTCTTCACAGCGTCATCATTCTATCATTACTGCCACTGAGTACTTTACTAAGTGGGTAGAAGCTATCCCTCTTTCTTCAACAAAGGCTAAACCCATAGTTGATTTCGTCTATCAACACATCATTTGTCGCTTTGGCGTTCCACACAAGCTAATCACAGATAATGGTAAGTCTTTCAAGAACGCTGATTTGCAGAATCTCTGCAACGCTTTCAATATCAAGCTCAGTTTTTCTTCTCCATACTATCCTCAAGCTAATGGTCAAGCCGAAGCGTCCAATAAAACTTTGCGTAGTATCCTCGCAAAGGTAACTAGTCGAGCCGGTAGGGATTGGCATTTACATATCCCTTTTGCTCTCTGGGCTTATCAGACTAGCATTCGTACTCCTACTGGTGCTACTCCCTTCTCTCTCGTCTATGGGTCTGAGGCTGTCCTTCCTTTGGAAGTCCAGATCCCATCTCTCTGTGTTTCTCTCAGAGAATTTGTCTCCGATGAGGACTATCGTCAAAATCATCTAGCACAACTTGAATTATTAGATGAGCGGCGTCTCAACGCTCTTGAGCATCATCAGGTCTATCTCGAGCGTGTCAAACGTGCTTATAACAAGCACTTGCAACACCGTGACTTCAAAATTGGTGACCTTGTTCTTAAGGAAAATCAAAATGTCACCACACTCGAAAGAAGTCAACGTGGTAAGTTTGCTCCCAACTGGATGGGCCCCTACATTATCACTCATAAATATGGGTCTGGGGCTTATCGTTTATCTTCCATGGATGGTATACCTGAGGCGGAACCTCTTAATGCCTTGCATCTACGGCCCTTCTATTGTTAAAATCTATCTTACACAAATCTAGTCGCAACTCAGATCTTCCATCCGTCCTAATAACCAGTCATCTACTTTCGTGGTGATTTGAAATTGTGTGGTTCTCTGCCTATTGCCTCGTCTACCTTAAATATGAGTATCGCGGCTCTACTCATTGCACGTTTCTTTTGGATATGTTCCTCCTCATGGTAGGAATACCTTAATCACCACTTCATCTGTCCCAAGTACTTATCTTAATTGGATCTACTCGGGGTATGAGTACATGTTCTTCTATGCTCTCTTCCCCTCCATCTGATCTATCTAGGTCTAAACTCAGCTTCTTCCAAAGAGTTTCAAAAAAAAAAAAAAAAAAAAAAAAAGAAGAAGAAGATGCTATCCAAAAGATAGACTGATCCCTTGAAGGACAGCTATCCATACATTATCAAGTGAATCAAAAAGAAAATAGACCATACCCTCGAAGGATGGCTATCATTAAAATTCAAAATACAGACCGCTCCCTTGAAGGACGGCTGTTTCTCAAAGAAAAATTCAAGGCTTCTTGTAATTAGTCAGCCTTCCAGTCAGTTTATACACTCTTTAGCATCACTGAAAGACTTCCCGCATCGATCAGTCTTTCCATATCAAGCAAACTTCCCGCATTGATCAGTTTGCTTTTCTGTCAAAGTCATGAAGCTGAGATTTAAGACCTTTTGTCGATCATATGGAGAATCCTATTTTCCTATCATGGACATGTATCCTGTCCCTTGTAAATTCCGACAAGATACTTACTTTTCTTTCCATTTCTATCCTAGATCTGGTTTGCGACTCGTTAGTGTCAGATTTATTTTAATCTTATGTAGGGCCTTGTATGCTTGGTCTTTCGGTTTCCTTTCTGGATCTTATCTATGGCCAGTTGGAAGTCCAACTTATCATTTTTCTTCTTATCCGAGTATCTTCTCTTCTAAGTCACGGTTGTTTCCACTTACATCTTTGGCTCTTGCAAGGAGTATTCCCCATTTCTTTGTCTTGCATCCTGTTAAATTGACATTTCACATGTTAATTCAATCAAAATTTATCTTCTATCAAAATTCCTCTTATCTATCAAAACATCTATCTTTATTTCATTTCTCATTAAAATTACATCTATCTATACATCAAACACATCTATCTATTTATCCATCAAAATATTTAAAATATGTACATCTAAGGTACATTATATCTAATCTATATATCAATCACATCCATCAATCTATCCACCAAAATGTACATCCAAGGTACATTATATCTATCCATATCTAATCCAAACATCAAACACATGTACATCCAAGTTACATCACATCCGTCTATCAAAGTTATATCCACATATCAATCTATCTAATCACATCTATTTCTATCATCTTTCAGTCTATACCTATCCAATCACATCTATTTTATCCTCTATCAGTCTATATCTATATCCATCTATCCATGTATATCCAAAATTAAAAGCATGAGTACAATTATATGACAAATAATGAATCTATATCTATATATACATGTGTGTCTGTACAAAAATGGATGGCTTCTAATCAAGCCATCTATACAATGCCTTCCAATCGAGGCTACATCACTATACAGATACAAAATCTATCAAATCTCTATATAGTAAAATCTGAAGCATGGAGGACACTATCTCCTCCACCCTCCTCTGCACCTGGCTGTCTCTCCTGACTGCCACCTATCGAGCTCGATGCACCTGCTGCTGGAGGTCTCGGCCCACCTCGATCTCTCCCAGTGCTCCCTCCGCCTGAGGCTCCGCTCGCCGTAACCGTCGCTGCTCTCCTCCTCGCCCCGTATCGAGGCACATCTGGGGCATGCTGCGCTAGGGCATCCTCGTAGTATCTCACCTCAGCGAGGAGAGACTGGTATGTGCTCAGGCTCACAGTACCCGGTGCTCGTAACGATGCTGCCAGTGCTGCTGGGGCTGCTGCCGCTGCTGGTGGTGCCCCTCCTAGGGTCGTACCCTGTGTACCAGAATCTGATGAGGCACCTGTCTCCCCATATTTGGCCCTGAGGGCCTCCCTGTGTCGAAAGTAGCGGTCCCTCTGCTGGATCGCTGTATCTCGCTCCTGGCGAGCGGTGTCTCTCTCCACAATCAGGGCATCCCTCTCCTCCGTCAAAGCCCTGATCTCCTCCAGAGCTACCTGATGTGTCTGTGTGAGGGTGGCATGCTCTCCCTCTAATCTGTCCAGCGTAGCAGCTATATCCTCCTCATCAGCATCTATAGAGGGCGGGAGATGTCGTGGAAGCTCTGTGTCGTACCATGCTGCGTAGCCCTCATCCACCCCCGCGTCATCATCACTGTCTGTGGAGGGTGGGGCCTCTCTCAATGGGTCTGCCGGGATCAAAATCGGCAAATCCGTCTCTCTGCTATCCCGCCTATATGGCGTGTAGGTGGCCGGTACTGTCTGTACTAGGCCAAACTGTCTCAGTATCCGCATAAACGGGACTCGCTCCCACATATCCGGCCTACGGCCCCTGACCACCCGGCTCCGTCTCAGTGCTACCAAGTGGGCATCCTGACCAACCCATGTCGGGAATGCCCGATATGGTCTCCAGATGACCTGATCTGGTGTCAGCGTCCTGAAACGCTCAGAGTACCACTCGGCTGATCTACCTGTATCTCCTGCGGCCATGTCAGCCCGCCATCTCCGAAATCCATAGTCAACACCTCCCACTGCTGCTGGCATCCAAGGAAGCCCGGATGGCCTGATCACCGCTATGTGCTCATATGCCCAGCAATGGAGCACAAAGCTGACGTCAATCCCTGTCCTCCGGCCAGTGGTGTACATCCATAGCTCATGGTAAATCTGAGCTATCAGGGCATCGGCGAAGGCAAAAACCTGTCTGTACTGCAAGATGTCGCACACACAGTCTAATAGTAACAATGGGAATCTCCCACCTCCTGAGTCTGGCAGGGCAAAGTAGGAGATAGCCATCTGAATCAAGGCTATCCGCCTGCTCCGAGGGCTATCCTGCCTGTACTGTGAGGCTATCCTCACTGCCCCAGATACTATCTCCGAGTCATCTGCTCTATCTCTGTATAATCGCACCAGGGCCCTCTGCTGCTGCTCCCGGGGTGTGATCTCGATCGGGTCCCCAGTAATCGGTAATCTGAGAATCCTGAATACATCCTCATGGGTGATCGTCATCTCACCCGTCCTGAACCAAAATGTGCACGTGTGGCTGTCCCACCGTCGCACTAGTGCCCGCATGAGCTCTACATCTCGTGGCACTCGTCTATAATATCGGAAGCCCCCGAGCCCGGCTAGCTCTAAATGCTGCCAGTCTGCATCTGTCACATCAGGGAGAATCGTCTCCAATAGCTCAGGAATGGCATCCCTCATATGAAGAGCCTCTCGTGCCTGCATCCACGACATCAAAAGCATAATTAGTCTCTTATTTTCATAAATCGCATCCTCCAAAACAATAACATCAAAAATAAAAAAGCAATGTTGAACATCTATCAGTCGGCGTCGATTTGTTAAAATCAGCGTCGTTCATTTCAGTCGGCGCCGATTAATACCAATCGACGCCGATCCAAAAACAATCGACGCCGATTAAACCAATCGGCGCCGACTGCCTGGCTGGACGTAAACCAGACCCTGGCCTCCCATGCACAAAAAATCAAACAAAAAAAAAACAAAAAAATAATAAGAAAAGTGGGTTCAAGAATGACCACTTACCCCAGGTCGTGTCCTCCTGCGCTTCTGTCCGCTCCCAGAGGCTTCCATAGTGTTCAAAATCAAATTCTGACTTTCTCTGAATCAATCGTCACGTTGAAAATAAATCGTTTACGTTTTCCGTTCGCATATTTATATGTGCCTGGATTGGTCGGCGCCGATTTTTTGGGTCGACGCCGTTTGTTTTAGTCGTCGCCGATTGTTTTGGTCACCGCCGATTTTTCATGTCTGTTTGCCATAGTGTTGATGCTTGGCTTACTTATCTATCTGATCATTGTTGTGTGCTGAATCTTGCCTTTTGGCACATATTTTCGATATCACCATCTATTTCAGGTTTGTTCCCTTTGCGTGGAGCACTCGCTTTGTTTGGCAGCTTAGAGTTAAACGGGTCTGTAGGAACTAACGTCGTCTACTTTGTAGACCGTCTAGTTGTCCCTACCAATGTGTCTCTCTTTAGATGCTGACTATTTTGTAGTTCTCCTTACACTCATGGGTCTGTAGGCACTAACGTCGTCTCATGAGGAGACTGGCTAGTTTTCCCTACCAATGTGAGTTCCTTAGGTTGCTGCCTTTTTGTTTATTTTTAATGCGTCATCAATGATCAGATCTACTCCAGACATCCGACTGGGGCATCCTGCATTTTTCATCTACCTCTTTCAAACTCGGGATCGTCTGTTCTATCATCCATCCCATCCCTAGTTTGAGGGGGATCACATCACCACAAATTCTTCTCTTCTTCCATTTCCTTGTTTTTGTCTCATAACCTTGCTTATCGCAAGTTACTTGACAAAAAGGGGCAAAATGTAGACACTTAAAATTGGTTACTCAATTTAGTGTCCCTCTCATCCATTTACTTGCTTAGGTAACCTGGGGCAAGTTTTACGTCACCAACTATCCCCTTGGGATATTATCCAATTTGTGATTTAATCACTTACTCCAAATTTAGTTCATCCCATCACATCTTACCCATGAGTGATTAAATATTAAATATTTAATTACGCTTCTTCCCATGCATCTTAATCACTTATCCACCCCAAATTTATTCTATCTATGTATCACATCCATATTTGCTCTTCCCTAAGCGGGATATTTCCCGTAGTCGGGATAAGTCTTATCTTTCTCGAAATCGATCATTTTTGGCCACCTCGGGAGTCTTTTCCGCGATCGGCGCCGACCCATATGGTCGGCGCCGATTTTCTAGGAGTGGCGCCGATTATAAAAGCAAGCCCAGAGCTCAGTTCTAGGGACCGAAAAAGAGACCACGAACGAGTGAAAAAGTGAACAGATGAAAAAAGGAAGCACTTACGCACGAACAGAGAGCGAGAAAGATATAGGTTGTGAGAAAGAGAGATCTTTTTAGCATCAATTGTATCAAATTAGGGCAGATCCTGTCCGAATCAATCCCTGAGAGGAGCACCGTTACTCTGTCCCTATCACATCAGCATCGCACACCACCATCTATCATCTGGTGACTCTGTTCCAGTGTCTCGCCAACTTCGGCACATCCAGCAGACCACATTCACCTTCCAATTCCCGAATCTTATCGCACAGTCCCTGATTGATCGATCTGCCTCCAGTCGACACCAATTCTACCAGTCGACGCCGATCCATCTCAATCGACACCGATCTTAGTCAGTCGACGCCGATCAATCTCAATCGACGCCGATTCTACCCAGTCGACGCCGATTTCCCTGCAGATAGGTAAAAGGACACAGGTAACACAAATCCTGCATTATTTCATAGTTCCCTGTTTTCTGTACTTTCTGTCTGCTGTTTAGATTCTGTCTTATCACTGCAATCAGAAAATCTAGCTTTTTACTTACATCTTTTATCATGCATGCTTCTTTTCTTAATTGAAAACGTGGACTGACATCCGCCGAGGAAGCTTATCGCTTCCCGGACCCGCTTCTCGGGCAGTCCACCTAAATACCTTTTAACGTGGTCTTTTTCTGTCAAGCAATCGGTGTCTTGCAGGTTACTCGGATCCATTGTGCGAATTGCTCGTGTGCGCCCGTCTTATCTACATCGACTTCCTCATCCATCTACATCTTCATCAGGTATCGATTTTATTGGAGTTTTTCAGGGTTTTTGTGTTTAGTTTGGTGCATTAACTTGGACAGGTAACAAGCGCAAAATTCTTGATCTACAACAGGTTCCAGGAGGTGAAATTGGTCGTTGTTTTAATTAGGAATGAAAACATAGGAACCAATGGTGGTTAGGTTAACTGATGATGGTGAGATGGTAACCGATGATGGTCAGGGTGACAGAAACTAGTTACTGTGGAAAATCAAAAGTTTTGTAGGCAATAACTGATGAAAAAGAAATAAAAAATTGGATTTTACAATGATTTTAAAGGTTTGGAGGTATGATGATGTGTCTGAAGACTTCAGAAAGAACAAAAATGTGGTGAATGTTGTTTTTGGTGAAATGACCAAAAAATATGGAAACCAACAATGGTTAGGTAAACCGATGACGGTTAGATGAAAACCAATGACGTTTGTTGGACCAACGTTGGTCACTGTGAAATTTGGAAAGGTGGAAGAATTTGATTTTTGTGGCTTAGATCAGATAAAATATCAACCTAGAAACCTAAGTATGATAGTAATGGACCCTAACACACTTAGAAAAAGTCGTAATACACCAACTATAATTGTGGGGTGTGAAAGGAAGAAAATAAAATGAAGAACGTGACCTCACAACTCAAAACACAACTCAAGAAAAAGCTAAGAAAAACACAAAATCCTATGAGTGAATTTTATGTTTTAGCTTATGCTATTTTAGAACAGATTTTTTGGTTGGAAAGAGAGGTATCTTATGAAGAGGCAAGATCTAAGGATGTTTTAGGTTATGTTTTGGCGGGGGAAGTCCTTTTTCTGAGTTAATGACTAGATAAAGAAACTATTTGGGCACCCATTGTCAATCCTCTAATCGTGTGATTGTTGATAGCTTCTTCCAGGTAATGTTTTGTTTAAGAAGATGTATGATTTTATTTTTGTGCAATTTGAAAAAGAGAGAAGAGAATGTGCTTTACGATTCAATTATGTCAACCATCAGTTGGGCTTGACTTCCAGCATATAGGTTTCCCTTATTTTTAATGTGAGATAGAAATGCAAACATAGAAATATGAAATACAAGTATATTAGAACCCAAATCGAAATGTGATATTCGATGTAAACAAAAACTGAATAGGAAAGGATATGACTTTCACTAATGCACACACAAGAAAAGAAAGAAGGATTCATTTTAGTCCCAAAATATAAATGTCACTGAGATAAGTAGAAGAAAGAGAATATTCCCAGGGACAGAATTTAATGTTAACTTCCTTTTGAAATGAAACAAACATACAATGGTTCCCTAAGAATGAAGAAATGCAAGGAACCCAAGATAGGTTGCACCAGGCATGCCAAAATGTTTCACCGGATTCTTAGTAAATTAATGAAATAGATAAGGGTAGTAGGCTAAGGAGAAATACATATTTGTAATGTTGATTGTAGGTTGTGCGCACGTTCTGATTTCCTGATCCAAGTTGACTACGAGAGCTCCATTTTGGCTAGGAGGAACTACCTGTAAGTGCAAAACAATACCACCATATAGAGTTAAACAAAACAATGAGTCGACTACCTAGCAGAAGCTAGATCCAAGAAGTGTGATGTTTCCTAAACAAGTTGTCAATCCACTTTTTAGATAACAGTATTAATGCTATTTAAAATATACATGAAATAATGATTCTATTGGAATTGAGACGATTTAGGTATCTCCTAAAAAACAATAAGAAAGGCTAGGTAAAAGATGATTGAGGTCAAAACAGGTCAGATGATTGGTTAGTGTTGCATTATAGGTATAATACAAGCTCTAGGTAAGGTCTGGTAAAGATTTGAAATGGTTCTGGGCTATTGGGAAGTGGGTATTAGCTCGTTGGTCTAAGTAATATTTCCAGACACAATAACCGATGTCAGATGTATGACCGATTCTGGTTAGACATAATGACTGACATCAGTTGGCTAGCTGGCGTCAGTAGGGTCAATTATCAGAAAGTTCCTTGAGTTGGTTTTTTAGACTCCCTGTGATTGCACAGATGTTAGAAATGGTGAGGGTGAGGTCATAAAAAGGTCTTGAATACTCAAATATGATTAGAAGAGGGTGAAGACAAGTGAAAGGGCCAGGTATGGTAAAGTGATAGGCTGGTGGGAGGAAGGAATTATACAGGTGTGGAGAAAGATAAACTATTGAGATGAATAATAAATATTATTGAAAGAAAATGGAGGTAAATGAAGAGGTGTTAGATACTTACTGAACAATATATTTAGATAACGTAGGTGATGAAGATGGTGAGGGAAGAGATACAGAGAGAAGAGTTGGTGTATTTGTGTCGTGGCAGTTTGAACCTCTATGTTTCCCTGTGTGAATATGTGATTGTGAATAAGATGATGAATGCTAAATGGTTGTTAATAGTGCTCACGTGTGTTTTCTTTTACATGAGTGCTTTAGAAATTCAACTGCTCCAAGTATCTGTTTATATGAGATCCTAAATAAAATGACCAACCTAGGCAAAGGATTTTGGAAATGTATTTAACCTAACCGGAAATAGGTAGGGGGCCGACATCGGTTGAGATATAACTAGCGTCGGTCAAGGCGAGAATATCTAGGTTGGCCAAAAATAGCCAGATTGTTGTTATTTTTGGCATGATCTCCAACCTTCTTCCGAGTCTTGAGTTATGGATCACGGAAAGATAAGTTGGAGTCTTTTTATGTTTGTTAATAGGAGTTAAGTCTAGGTTTAAACTAAGTCCTAGTTGGTTAGGATAAGCTTAGAATTCGTCTTAGGTCATTAATGATTTTTGAGTGGGTCATTTGAGTGAGGTGGCTAGGTGAGTTGGTTGGGTGAGGTTGTTAAGTGAGGATATTAATTAATTTAATTAAGATAATTAATTAAATTAAAATGTACACTAGGGGATATGAATGGATAGGATATGGTTAATTTAATGAATGGGTTTTTAATGGAAGTATGACCCAATTTTGGTGTCTACAACAAGAGACAAGGAGAATGGTTGTGAGACATTGGGAATTTTGCGAAAGACCGGAGAATGCCACAAAAAATGAAAATATATCGTGAAGGACTGAAAAATCCTTGAAGTAAAGAGAATAGTCATGGAAAATAATTTAATTCACTCTTAGCATAGGAAATTCGCAAGAGCCGACATTGTGCCATGAAATTTTCAAAAATCAGGTGATGAATTATTTAATTGAAGATTCCAGAAAAGGGAAAGTCGAATCATAATATATATGATCAAATATGGATGAATAAATTGAATATTCTATAAGATGTAAAAGAATGACCTACTTGGATCATATGTGACGGCTGCAACTTGAATTAAATGAAAGGATTTGGGTCAAATCTAGATAAAATTTTGATCTCTTGCATTAGATAAGTTAGATGCATATAAAAGTAAAAATTCGGCTCAATTGCGTGGTTATTACTCATGCATGTAAAAGATGCTCTAAGAATTTATGCAGAAAAGTATAAAATCATTTGTAGTTATGAGAGCTGATCTAAGATATCATTAGCTATTATTTGTGCAAGGAATATAGCTCGAGTTAAATTAAATTATTTAAGATAAAGAAGAGGCAGAGAGAAACGATCAAAGAGATAAAGAAAATAGAGAGTGCATAAAGATACAAAAAAGTGATCATAATCTATTTAGTAGGCAATATTGACTCTGTATGATGAAATTGTAATACCTTATTCTAAGTGGGTGCTTAGATAATAGGGGGTTGGTGCTCCTTGTTGGATTGGTGTCTCACTAAATCAGGGGATGGTGCTCCTTATGAGATTGGTGTCTCACTAAATCAGGGGTTGGTTCTCCTTATGAATTTGGTGCTTCACTAAACTTCTTTGATTTGAATAATATAAGTAGATTTTCAGTGGGTTTTCTTCCTCGTGAGGGTTTCCCACTTATATAGAGTTTTTGCATGTTGTTTATTATGTACTTATGCCTGATGTTACATATCTGATGCACCTTATATTTTTTGAATGGTGAATGGATTAATGAATCAGTGAATGTGTATATGTTAATAACTGAATTTGAGATATAATTTTGAATAATTGATTCACCCCACTCTTAGTTAGTTTGTGATCTCTAACATGTAGTCCCTTTCCCTTAAATATATGCTAGAATGGATGGTTTGCTGCTCTTGAATAGCCTTTAGATGCAACCTTAGGTGGCGATGGCTAATGTTTAGTGCTTGGTCCTTTATTATGATCACGTAACTTTATATTTATAGGATTCAGTTGCTTGAATTTCATAATTAACCCCAAAAAGGTCGACTACCAAAAAGATAAGATGCTCAAATGGCTAAAAAGGACCCAAAACAATTGAGTGTAGTAAAAAGAGGTCAGGGGTTTCCAGAGGGGATGGGGGTTCTTAACACTGGCATCCTAGCTAGGAACTAGTGTTTAGCCTCATATAACTTGAAGGGTCAGAGGTTAGACTGAGTAAGAAGGTGTGTAAGAAAAAAATTGGCAATAGATAGAAAGCAAAGATGGCCAAACACATGGGTTGATTAGGAATTTTATTACTTAGGAATCATATGAATATTACTTTGAAATCAGGACTAGATAATTACCCAAAGTGTGTGATCTTGTGTCTACAGATGGGAATTAGTCTAGTGAAGGTTGTTGCACTTTTTTCCTTTATAACAAATGTTAACATATGACTAACAATGTGTAGTCATACGTAGGATATTGGATAGATGGAAATGAAAAGCGTACCTTCTTAGGATATGGGAAGGCTTGACACATGTAGGTTATGTAGGATAGTAGGTTCTCCTTTCAATGGTTTCATAAAGAAATGTCCCATCTATAAACTTTATGTTTGATGCAAACTAATTAATGCGAGAAGTTTGCTTTGATGGGAAAGTTGATCAATTCAAGAAGATTTCCTAGGATGTTTTTTGACATTTTGACTTTTTGAAGGCTATTTGATGTGGGAAGCCTTTTATATGGGTAACAATCCTTTAAAGGAGTGGTTTATAACTTGTTTTTTACTTTTTCTAGTAGTCTTCCTTCGAGGGAGCAGTTTATGATTTATACAGGTAGTTATCCTTTGAGGGATCGATCTACTTTTCTTTTTGATAGTATGATTTTTTATTTTTGATGGTTATCCTTCAAGGGATCAGTCTATTTAATTTTTATAAGATACATCGACAGATATTTTTTATTTCTTTTATGCTAAGTGCGGGCCCTAATAGACCATTTCAAGGAGGGGAATAGATGCATACTCAAAATACACATGTGTACCTCGTGACATGTCTTTAGTTAGTATACAAGGTAGATGGATGTAATGATTGTGAGGTTCCTGTTAAGGATGAACTTGTTAATGTGAAATATGTGATGAAAAATTCATGGTGCTCATCTTTAAGGTTTTAAGGATAGTGAAAAAATACCACATGCTCTTAAAACATTACAATGATGAGATGAAGGGTCGATGGTGGATTAAGATATTTTATGTGACTACTTTCATGATGGTTGATGTGTTATCCATAGAAAGGCCACAAGTACAAGGCATTCAGAGGTTCCTTTTTAAGTGTACCATTAAGGGAGGCTAGATGATAAGCTTCTAACCCATACTTGTGCATGTTGACATATGGAATGATCCAGTTAGGGGGAAATGTTTTACGCCTACTCCTTTCTAGGGTAGTGAAATTTTGATTTTATTTGAGAATGAGATCACCTATATTAAAGTCATGTTCTTTTACATATTTTTTATACACATGCTTGATGTGTTCTTGATAGATAGACATGATGATGTTTGAGAGTTGTTAGATGGTGTTCATCTATCAATTCTAATTGAGTTATATAGTATTGGTGGTAATCCTCATCAAGGATAAAATATCTTAGGGATACACAGAGTGAAGGGATTTGAACTGCAATTGGTAAAACCGCCTCAGATCCATATACTAAAGAAAATGACATAACATCTATAGGGGTATGGATCCTAGTGTGATAAGCCCAGAGATCAAATGGGATTTGGAGGTTCCAATTTCTACCTGCTTGATCTATAGTTTTCATGAGAATTTTGTTAAGTGTTTTTTAGAAGCCTCAGCTTGTCCATTTTCTTGTGAATAGTTTGGTGATGAGAAGCTTATTTCTATGTTGAATGTGTCACATAATTTCATAACTTATTTATTTTAAAGGATTTTCCATTATCATTGACTAGTATATGAGGTATACGAGAGCAACATATGATGTATTGATAGATGAAATCGAGAATTTTGTTAGCTTTAATAGAGGTTAAGAGAATGGCCTCTACCCATTGAGTGAAATATTCGATGGCTATGATGATAGAGTGGTTATGTCGTTATGAATGAGGGTTGATGATATCTATGAGTTCTAATCCCCATTGTGAAAAAGGCCCATAGGTCTTGAGAGGGTTGTAAATATTGACCTTTAATATGAGTGAGATTGGAATTTTGTGGGATTTGATACATTCTTGATGTATGCACAATAATCTTTGTTAAGAGTGGGTCAGTAATAGTCCATCTGAAGGACACACTTTGTAACCATTGTCCCATTAAGTGTCCACCACATATGCCATCATGGACTTCCTAAATAGCTTTATTTTATTAATGGAATTTTAGGCATCTTAGAAAAATACCATCAAATCTATGTTTATATAAAACACCACCTATGATGACATATCGGGTAACATGTTAGAGAAAAAATTGTTTGTATTTTTAGATAGGCCAGAAGGAATTTTGGATTCTGAAAGAAAGTCAAAAGTCTAAGTATACTAGAGGTCAGTTGGATTGTTTTCAATGATTTTGATAGATGAAAGTTAATTTTTTGGGATTGATGATCAATTATGTGTACAACAATGAACAATTTAGATTCGTTAGTCGATAAAGGAATGAGAGATGCAAGGTAAGCCATGGTGCCTACTAATTTTTTATAGGATCATGGAATTGTTTGGATGGTGGAGCAATCAAATAATTCTATAAGGAATTCAAAAATGGATTTATATTTTTGTAGAATTTTATTTTATATTGATAAGTTCCTTTATTTGATTGATGACAAGTTATGATTCTTCGTATATGTCCAAGATTTGAACACCAAGCATGATAGCGGTTTAGATACCGATGATTAGAGTTTTATATTTGACCATTTTGTTAGTAAATTGAAAATTTAGTTCAAATGATAGAGGTGTAGGATCCCCCCAGGGAGGTATGATGAAGATGTCGACACCTCCCCCTTGCTGACACTTAGATCTATAAAAGAAAATTTTCATTTTGAGACAGGTGTATTCATGATTAATAGTGTTAATAGATTTTTCAGGGGTAATTATTCATGAGGTAGTTGATTATCAGGTAGAGTGGATTTGGCGAGTTGATTGACGATAGATTGTCCTTTGATAGATTTTTTCAAGATGAATTCAAGGTCAAACCCGGTAATGAGCATAAGCCACCAAGTAATGCAATCATTATAATATGGTTTTAAGAGGATTAAAATTGGTAATGACGTACATTTTTTGATTGAGTAGATAATGACGAAGTTTAGAAGTTGCGAAGTACAAGGCACAACACAAATTTTCAGCTTCTGCATAGTGAGTCTCGTATTCATGGAGAGTGTGGCTTATGTAATAAATTTCCTTCTCATAACCTTGCCCATCTTGATGATCGAGCATGACACCCAAAGCATGATTAGTAATAGATATATAGAGTTAGAAAGGCTTCCCCTCATGTGGCGGTATGATCATAAGATGCAATAGGAGCTATTGTTTGAGATCATCAAAGGAAAATTGTGGTCTCATTTGAATTTTACTTTCCTTTTGAAGGATGGTGGTGAAAAGGTTGAAAGAAATCTAAGAGTTGTGAGCTAAAATGGTGAATTGAATGAAGCTTACCCTATAGGCTGCAAATCTATTTGAGGTTTGATGGAGGAGGCATCATAATATGGCTGTTGATTTTAGAGGGGGTCTACTTTCATCCTCTAAATAGACATAATGAACCCTAAGATCTTACCAGTGAGAACACCAAACACACACTTAGCAGGGTTGATATAAAGAAAGTATTGAATAAGGTGAGCAAAGATCATGTAAAGGATGACAAGATGATATTTACATTCTTTAGATTTCTTGAAAAGATCATCACTTAATCTTCTATGGTTTTGTGGATAATATTAGGGAATATGTATGTCATAGCGCATTGATAAGTGACGTCATTGTTTTTAAGTCTAAAGGGCATAACACAGTAGTAGAAGTCCCCAAGGAGTGATAAAGGACATTTTTTAATCATCAGTGGTGATGAGGATTTTTTTTTAGCCAGAGAAACCATCCATAAGGGAGAGAATTTTTTGGCCAACGGGTTAGGTTAACGAGCTAGTTGATTGTTTGGATGGGGAAAGTGGTATTTAGGAAAATTGAGATGAGATCTCAAAAGTTGGTGTAAATGTGTAAATTTCCTTAGGCCTTAGTGATAGGCACAATATTAGAGACCTATTATGGATAATCAATAGGTATAATGAAATTAGAAGAGAGCAGACATTGTACTCCTCTATGATAGAAGGAGTTATACAAGGAAGCATTTTACGTAATTTTTGTTTTGACATATTTGGCACTCGGATAAGTGATAATGTTATGGACAATGATGTTGGGTTCGATTCCTAGAATATCACTATCATGACCATGTTAAAGGCTTGATTGTGCTTAGATAGGAAGGCGGTAAAATAATTTAAAAAACTCTTGTGTATCTAAGAGATTGACCGACCTTACTATGTGAGTTCAGTGAAGTCCCCTATATTTAATTTTTATAGAGGATTTTTTCGAGAAGTTTTTGACGTGTAGGTGGTAAGGTTTTTTATAAATATAATGATCATGTGCTTCTATGTGGAAAGGGTGTCTTGTCATCTTGGCATTGAATAATTTCACGGGTGGATGATCCTCTTCTATCACATTTCAGCCAATGAGCAGAAGGTTTTGGTACCATGTTAGTTTGATATTCAATGGTCTAATGTAATAATATTGAAACCCTAGATAATAATAAAGAGTGATAATATTATAACAGCAATGGAATACTGATAACATAGACTACACAAGATAGCGATAAGATATTCTACTGATATGATGATTAGGAGAAAGCGATAGAAAATGAGAACAAACCACAAAGTTTGATTACACTTGAATGCATGATAGGCACGCACAGGAGACCTGGCAGAAGTTTACAGATGTATACCAATAAAAATGTGTACTGATGATCGATCACACAGAAATAGGATAGAAAGAAGATGAACAAGGTTGTCACAGGGTGAACCAGAGGTGAGATAAGGTAGATGTGATTTAATGCAAAGTTGGATAGGAGGGAGTAGGATAAGGGTTGACAAGAATGCGATATGGTCGATGATGTCGAGTTGATTGGCGTTGACCAAACTAAATATTGGATGCTAACAACAAAGTCTAAGATTTCTAGATTTGGGTGGAGAGTGATGACTGGAAGTTGAAGTAGAGCTAGAAGAAACACTTGGAATACCTGCAAATAAAAAATTGCATGTCATAAACCATATCTCACAATACTCTTCAAATCTAAGGCTTCTTAGTGCAGAGGGGAACTCCAATATAATCTCATTGATAGGATGATTCACATATAAACACCATATGTAATATGGTCAACGAAAGTACGTAGAAGTTTCACAATATTTTCTAGCCGTTGAATGGTAGGGTCTCGATGTAGTTAAATAACTCATGGTATGTCGCTGGATGACCGGGTCAGTCGTCACAGCTGGGGGAAGCGGACTACCATTTGAATGTTAGGTAATAATGAAGGGTGGACAACATGATTTCCAATTGGGTGATGGGATCTTTTTGGGACGGTGCGTGAATAAGGGGTTAAATGGGTGTAAGGGTAGTGGAAAGAATCTTAGTAAGGGATAAGGTGAGTGGGTGAATCCTAGGGAATGATTAATTAGAGGGTGTATATTACGTAATAAACTTAGCTTACTTCCTTATTAGTTTGATATTTGAATAAATGTAAAAGTAAAGTATTTATTTAAATACTTTAACTTATGGGCAATGGTATTAGCTATCCTATTGTTAGTTAACTAAGTTATAGTGTTCTCATCCAATGTTTTGGATCATGTTCTATCTACATATTTTGTTCCTAGATGATTTCATGAGGGTCAATAGGGGGCATTTATAGGACATATGTTATGTCTGATTTCTGCATATTTTTCGCAGATATGGAGGTGTTTCCATATATTGTGATGCGATAGAGTTTCCAATCTTTATAAATATTACAACTTTCTCATTTGTTTGTATGCGTATTTCATATTACAAAGTTATGTAAGTATTGTCCTTGTTTCTTTCTATAATTAAATCAGGTTGTAGACAAGATGGTAGTATGGAGAGGGTGGAATACCCATGAGGGATGATTAAATGAGGCCGGGGGTACCAATGGTCATAGACATACACTAAAAAGAATGCATAATTGAATTGTGAAAAAAATTTGAGATCCTTGCATACATAAGGAATCAATTGAGCGGTATGCATGTACAACAAGACAGGATTATGGGAAAACAATAGTATGAGCCCGGTGAGGATAATAGTGAGGTAGAGGAGGACATAATGTGACATGTGGGTAAAAACCAAGGCGGGTTGACAACACTTGAAGCGAGTCAGTGACTACCCATGTAAAGCGGCGGCGATCTATAGGGGTCGACGACGATTAAGGAGGTGGGTATAAAATTCCATGGATCGGCCCAAAGTGGTCAATTTCATGCCTGAAAATGACTACTAAGAGCTCCAGTTGATAAAAGAACTGATTTGGTGAGAAATGGAGGTTGGAGGGTAACAATAGAGGTAGAGGACACGAGGATGGTGAGTAACAGAAACACGGGCTTTAAGGTTTTATTTTATTTTGTTTTTATTTATTTATTTGCATTTTTCAATTTTTAAGGGGGCGCCAGGGGCGTTGCGTTACCGGGGTGGTCACCATCGACCTAGCCTAAAGAGGTAGTGATCCGACTAGGACGTTTGACCGCTTGGGTCCGACGTAGACTAGGTATGGAAAGTGGATTAAGTATCGGTTTTTTATTTTTGATATGGTTTGATGAAATTAAGAATAATGAACTAATATCTGATTGGATTGTTGTGATTGCTGCTCAAGAGTCACGGCATTTGAGAGATAAGTCCCCACTTTTTATGATCAATCCGAGGGGATATAACCGAAGCTAAGTAGGATCACTTAGTGACAAGTGGGGTTGGGTAGTTTTAGATATTATCAAGGTCCCATGAATGTGGGTTTGATGATTCCACTTGTAGAGAGTGGGATGCATGTTACATTCACATTCTAGTTTAGGATGGCTAAGATTACCATACCCTAGTAGCATCTGTATCACATTCGTAGGTTTCAAATACAGGGAAGCCAGTGTTCCCATTACATGCACAACAGATTGCAGTGTTTGCACAAATTTTGGGCGAGTTCAACATATTATTTTTCTTTAGGGGATTTTTGGATATGAGTTGAGGTATGACTGTTAGAGTCCACAAATTAGATGATTTGTTTATTAAATTATTGGTGATATCGGGTGCTATGCCTCTTCTTGATTAAGGGGGGTGATTTTTCTATGGACGCTAGTTGGGGTTCTTGGAAGATTAGTGATACCAGACTCTTTTTTTCATTTGGGATAGCACTGCTAACATAGGTGTATCATGAGTTATCGATGTACATGTTAGGGATAAAAACAAGGCTGGATGTCAGGTTTATACTACATTGCTGGGCCTACGAGAACATAGCGATTATTAGGCCACAAGGGCTTCTGTAGGTTGTAAGGGACCACATTGAGTTACGCATGGGGTTTCTGAGATGGAGGGAAGATTTGGCCTTCAGGGACAAGAGAGGCTAGGATGCTGATTGGTACATAGATAGGTTTTCAAAGCTTGAGGGGAAACTATTAGATGATATCCATATAGAGACTTCCCTGTATGGCCGAGAAAAATTATTGAGTTAGCGGGGATGAGGATGAATAGATGAGTTTAGGGGTGCACACTAGAGATGATTGATGCCAAACAATTTGAGAGGGTGAGATGATAGTTTGGGGTCATGTAGATAGTGCCTAGGGAGCCTATTATGTATATGAGAGAGGAGTGGACATGGATCTACCGGCCTATCATGATGGAAGACAGCGTCCTATTGTGAAGTCTTTGGCAAGACTTTTTTAAACATTACTTAGGATCACTTCTTCCTATTGGCCACAAACTAACCAAATGATTAAATGGTAGTATTTTAGAAATGTAGTGGTCAAGTGTGCAGGACTATAACTAACGGATTTCAGAGGTAGGCCATGTTTGCTAAACATGAACTTGGAGGATGATGAGATTCTTAACTAAGTACTTGGAGGAATTCACCTCACCTCAAAGAAAGGCTCTCCACCACCCAAGATCTCAATGAGGCATTGTACAATCATACTACATAGATGATGATAGAAGCAAGGATAATGCATAGCCAAGTGAAAAAGTAAGTTGACAATTAGTAGAAAAGAGTATGGGAAAAAAGTACAAAGGGCAAGTAGAAAGGGAAAGTAACAAGCTACCACTCTTTAAATACATGTAAAGAGCCCAAAAGGTTTTTGCAATAACTGTGATCGTATGCCTACTGGACGCTATAATTTTGGAAATTGCATCCGGGTTACAACGCGAAGAATGAACCAAGGACTTGAAGAAGTCCATGACAGTTGTAAGAACAAAGCGAGGTGGAAAAAATCGAAGATGACTCTGATGTGATATGAAAGGCTTGATGCCTGGCCACCAACCTGACACCAGGAAGAGGAGATGAGCAGACTATTCAGATCAAAATCTAGATCAAGAGAACTAAGGTAAATGCTTTCAATGGATACCAGTTCGTTGTCTAACTTAATTCTGAAGCAGGGTAAAGAAGCTTGTCTTTGAGACTTCTACGAGCTCCTTCCACACCCTTATCCTTTGGTTGGTTACTATGGGTGGTTGAAATTTTAGTGTCACAAAAGATGTAAGGTCAGTTTGGGATAATTCCCAGTTATATTTGAAATGTTTTGGAAGCAACTTATTCCACTTATGCGTTTGATGTTGTATTCGGGAAGTCCTTACTTGTATTTAGGGATCTATATTATGATAAGGAAAACCGTACCGATTGGTCAAGATGTGAATCAGCTACAACGATCGGGGCACACTCGTAAACATAGTTCCTCTGGGAGTGCGAACCAAAAAAAAAAATATATTAGGCAAATCCTTAATCAGTTTTTGTTACTTTTGTTGAAAGATAAACAAATATGTGTAGAATTTTTTTTAGAGATTTCTAACCGGGTCAAACTATTTTGATAGTATTATTCTCCCTTTCCCTTTTTTTTAGGCCCAAGGTGTTACCTCCACCAGACCACCAAACAGGGAAGTAGAGCCATAGATTCACTATTGCCAGAGTCCCCCTCGACCGAACACGGTTTGTTGGGAAATCCGTCAATTTGAAGTTTGAAGTAAAAAAAACTCCATGAATACTCGACGGCAAGGGGGGATACGTCCCGAAGCAGCCTCACGCCTGTGGTTCCCTATTGTGATTGTGCCAAAGAGGTTTGGTTCTGGAGAATGTGGCCAATCAACATGGCGCTTTGAACAAGATCACCATAAAGAATCTATATCCACTTCCCCGCTAGATGATCTCTTGGACCACTTCAGCATGCCAAATTCTGTCACACAGTTGGATCTGCAAGTCTGGTTATAGCACCCAGTTAGAAAATTTAAGAGGATATAGGAATACTTCTTCAAAACAAACAATGTTTGAATGAATGGTTAGTACTTTCCTTTTGTGGTTGGAATGCACCAACTAATTTATAGCATTGTGAATGATGTATGTAGGATTTCATAGATTCTTTCATTGGTATTCTAGATGATATTCTTAGTGTTAGTTAGTGCCACAGGGATAGCATCGAACCCTTTATACAAGTCTTGTATGTTTCAAGGAGAACAAAACACAATTGCCTTTAACTATGAAAAAATGTGGTGTTCCAAACATCACTTGTCTAACTTTGGGCACGTATTTGAGTCATTCTGCTACGAGTGCATCCAAAGAAGTGAAATCCTCACCACCTGGCCACCACCACACGAGCCACATGGACTAGGAGTTTTGTGGAAGCATTACGTACATGCTGAATTTCCATTGGGTTTCTCTGCGATTATACACACCTTACACATAGTGTCCCATAAAGCAGTCAGGGTTTGAATTGGGTAAGGTAAACACGAACAAATCTTTGAGTTATTGAAATACAAGCTGATATCATGCCCAATACGTGCGCTTCCTAATTTGCATTAGCCTTTTTGAAGGTAGAGGATAATTCATGATTACTCCATGGGTGGTGTTGCTTCAAGGATGTAAACCCATATGTTTCATTCTGAAACTTTCACTTCAACAGTTCAAGGATTCCAGTCTAGATCGAAATGTATGCCACTATTTTCAGATAATTAAAATTGGAGCATTAGATTCAGTGGGTAAAGAACTATGTCACACTGACCACAAACCTCTCTAGTTATTTTGCAAGCCTAGTCGAATGCAGCAGGCAAGCACTACAATGATGGGTGCTTCATTATCCATCCTGGCGATCAAATACAAGAAGGGGAGTACGAACTTGGTGTATAAAAATTTTTCCAAAAGCCAACCCACCAGGAGAAGTTTTCTTGTTTGGTTGGCCACTAATCTCTCATGCTCGATACGCCCCCTTCATGAAGAAAAGCTTACGGAGAGGTATATCCCGCAGAACAGCCTTGGGGTAGACATTTGATATTTTCCGTCAAGGGGCTGAAAGGATGGGAGTGAAGATTGTCATCTCAACGTGGAATGCTCTACCGTTGGGGAAGCGTTGCATTCAAAATAGAAGAATTCTATTGATAGGGGGCACAACGTTTGATGTTGAATCACAGCACCCCTGATGGCCTCACACTCGATGGGTGAAGAACTCTCAATTGTGATTGCATAACATGGATCTTTTCCCAAGTGGGGGACCTTGCGAAATCGGAAACGCTCCCTCCGCTGAAGGCCGTTTTCCTATTCCTCTTCCAATGCACACATCCAAATGCAGAGGTTTTACTGAAGACCTAATCTAACTTGCTAGGAGATAGTTCAGGAGATCGTATAAAATAAATCAACGAAACAAGGTGAAGCACCGAGGACGACGAACACAACCACCTTTCCTTCCAAAATAAACACCAACCCATTAATGTAAGGCAAATCAGGCACATCCAAATTCCGAGTGAAAGGTCAAGGGGATGCAAATTAACATAGAAGGGGTTGATGACCACCGGCGGCTCCGTCTCAGTGCTAGCACCAAGTGGGCATCCTGACCAACCATGTCGGGAATTGCCCGATATGGTCTCCAGATGACCTGATCTGGTGTCAGCGTCCTGAAACGCTCAGAGTACCCACCGAATGATCTACCTGTATCTCCTACGGCCATGTCAGCCCGCCATCTCCGAAATCCACTGCTGCTTGTCATCCAAGGAAGCCCGGATGGCCTGATCAGCGCGGCTATGTGCTCATATGCCTCAGCAATGGAGCACAAAGTTACCGGTCAATTCCTCTCTCTCCGGCCAGTGGTGTCAGTCCAAAGCTCCACTGGTAATCTGAGCGTATCAGGGCATTGCGGACGAAGGCAAAAAACCTGTTTGTACTGCAAGATCGTTCGCACACCGATCAGTCTAAGATAGTAACAATGGACATCTCCCAACCTCCTGAGTCTGGCAAGGGCAAAAGTAGGAAGATACATGCGTGAATCAAGGCTACCGCCTGCCCTAGGGCTATCCTACCTGTACGTGAGGCTAATCCTCACTACCCAGATACTATCTCAAAGTCATCTGCTCTAGCTCTGTATAATCGACCAGGGCCCCTGCTGCTGGGCTTCCGGGGTGTGAGTCTCGATCGGGTCCCAGTAATCGGTAATCTGAGGATCCTGAAACATCCTCATGGTGATCGTCATCCGTCCACCCATGGCCGAACCCATAAATGTGCACGTGTGGGCGTCCACCGTCGCACTAGTGCCCGCAGAGCCTACATCTCGTGCATCGTCTATAATATCGGAAACCCCCGAGCCCGGCTAGCTCTAAATGCTGCCAGTCTACATCTGTCACATCAGGGAGAATCGTCTCCAATAGCTCAGGAATGGCATCCCTCATATGAAGAGCCTCTCGTGCCTGCATCCACGACATCAAAAGCATAATTAGTCTCTTATTTTCATAAATCGCATCCTCCAAAACAATAACATCAAAAATAAAAAGCAATGTTGAATATCTATCAGTCGGCGTCAATTTGTTAAAATCGGCGTCGTTCATTTCAGTCGGCGCCGATTAATACCAATCGACGCCGATCCAAAAACAATTGACGCCGATTAAACCAATCGGCGCCAACTGCCTGGCCGGACGTAAACCAGACCCTGGCCTCCCATGCACAAAAAAAAAAAAAAAAACAAAAAAATAATAAGAAAAGTGGGTTCAAGAATGACCACTTACCCCAGGTTCGTGTCCTCCTACGCTTCTTCGCTCCTAGAGGCTTTCCAATAGAGGGGGGGGGGGGGGGTGGTTCAAAATCAATTCTGACTTTCTCTGAATCAATTCGTCACGTTGCAAATAAATCGTTTACATTTATCCTGTTCAACATATTTATATGTTGCCTGGATTGATCGGCGCCGATTTTTTGGGTCGACGCCGTTTGTTTTAGGTCGTCGCTGATTTTTTTTGTCGCCAGCCCGATTTTGCATGCTGTTACATAGTGTTTGAGCTTGGCTTATTATCTACTGACCATTGGTTGTGTGCGAATTTTGCCTTTTAGCACATATGTTTTCGATATCACCATCATTTCGAGTTTGTTCCCTTTGCGTGGAGCAACTCGCTTTGTTTGGCAGCTTAGAGTTAACACAGGTCTGTAAGCGCACTAACGTTGTCTGATTTATGGACCATCTAGTTGTCCCTACCATGTTCTCTCTTTAGAGACGACTATGTTTGCAGTTCTCCTTACACTCATGGGTCTGTAGGCACTAACGTCGTCTCATGAGGAGGACAGGCTAGTTTGCCCCCCTACCAATGATGAATCCTTAGGTTGCTGCCTTTTTACTTATTTTTAATGCGTCATCAATGATCAGATCTACTCCAGACACCCGACTGGGGCATCCTTGCATTTTTCATCTACCTTTTTTCAAACTTGGGATCGTCTGTTCTATCATCCATCCCATCCCTAGTTTGAGGGGATCACCATCATCACAAATTCTTCCATTCTTCCATCCCTTTGTTTTTGTCTCATAACCTTGCTTATCGCAAGTACTCGACAAAAAGGGGCAAAATGTAGGACACTTAAATTGGTTACTCAATTTAGTGTCCCTCTCATCCATTTACTTGTTTAGATAACCTGGGCACGTTTTACGTCACCAACTATCCCCTTGGGATATTATCCAATTTGTGATTTAATCACTTACTCCAAATTTAGTTCATCCCATCACATCTTACCATGAGTGATTAAATATTAAATATTTAATTACGCTTCTTCCCATGCATCTTAATCACTTATCCACCCCAATTTATTCTATCTATGTATTCACATCCATATTTGCTCTTCCCTAAGCGGGATATTTCCTGTAGTCAGAATAAGTCTTATCTTTCTCGAAATCAATCATTTTTGGCCACCTCGGGAGTCTTTTCCGCGATCGGCGCCGATTTTCTAGGAGCGGCGCCGATTATAAAAGCAAGCCCAGAGCTCAGTTCTAGGGACCGAAAAAAGAGACCACGAACGAGTGAAAAAGTGAACAGACGAAAAAAGGAAGCACTTACGCACGAACAGAGAGCGAGAAAGATACAGGTTGTGAGAAAGAGAGATCTTTTTAGCATCAATTGTATCAAATTAGGGCAGATCCTGTCCGAATCAATCCCTGAGAGGAGCACCGTTACTCTGTCCCTGTCACATTAACATCGCACACCACCATCTATCGTCTGGTGACTCTGTTCCAGTGTCTCGCCAACTTCGGCACATCCAGCAGGACCACATTCACCTTCCAATTCCCGAATCTTATCGCACAGTCCCTGATTGATCGATCTGCCTCCAGTCGACGCCGATTCTACCAGTCGACGCCAATCCGTCTCAATCGACACCGATCTTAGTCAGTCGACGCCGATCAATCTCAATCAACGCCGATTCTACCCAGTCGATGCCGATTTCCCTGCAGATAGGTAAAAGGACACAGGTAACACAAATCCTGCATTATTTCATAGTTCCCTATTTTCTGTACTTTCTGTCTGCTGTTTAGATTCTGTCTTATCACTGCAATCAGAAAATCTAGCTTTTTACTTACATCTTTTATCATACATGCTTCTTTTCTTAATTGAAAACGTGGACTAACATCCACCGAGGAAGCTTATCGCTTCTCGGACCCACTTCTCGGGCAGTCCACCTAAATACCTTTTAACGTGGTCTTTTTCTGTCAAGCAATCGGTGTCTTGCAGGTTACTCGGATCCATTGTGCGAATTGCTCATGTGCGCCCGTCTTATCTACATCGAATTCCTCATCCATCTACATCTTCATCAGGTATCGATTTTATTGGAGTTTTTCAGGGTTTTTGTGTTTAGTTTGGTGCATTAACTTGGACAGGTAACAAGCGCAAAATTCTTGATCTACAACAGGTTCCAGGAGGTGAAATGGTCGTTGTTTTAATTAGGAATGAAAACATAGGAACCAATGGTGGTTAGGTTAACTGATGATGGTGAGATGGTAACCGATGATGGTCAGGGTGACAAGAAACTAGTTACTGTGGAAAATCAAAAGTTTTGTAGGCAATAACTGATGAAAAAGAAATAAAAAATTGGATTTTACAATGATTTTAAAGGTTTGGAGGTATGATGATGTGTCTGAAGACTTCAGAAAGAACAAAAATGTGGTGAATGTTGTTTTTGGTGAAATGACCAAAAAATATGGAAACCAACAATGGTTAGGTAAACCGATGACGGTAGATGAAAACCAATGACGTTTGTTGGACCAACGTTGGTCACTGTGAAATTTGGAAAGGTGGAAGAATTTGATTTTTGTGGCTTAGATCAGATAAAATATCAACCTAGAAACCTAAGTATGATAGTAATGGACCCTAACCACACTTAGAAAAAGTCGTAATACACCAACTATAATTGTGGGGTGTGAAAGGAAGAAAATAAAATGAAGAACGTGACCTCACAACTCAAAACACAAACTCAAGAAAAAGCTAAGAAAAACACAAAATCCTATGAGTGAATTTTATGTTTTAGCTTATGCTATTTTAGAACAGATTTTTTGGTTGGAAAGAGAGGTATCTTATGAAGAGGCAAGATCTAAGGATGTTTTAGGTTATGTTTTGGCGGGGGAAGTCCTTTTTCTGAGTTAATGACTAGATAAAGAAACTATTTGGGCACCCATTGTCAATCCTCTAATCGTGTGATTGTTGATAGCTTCTTCCAGGTAATGTTTTGTTTAAGAAGATGTATGATTTTATTTGTGTGCAATTTGAAAAGAGAGAGAGAATGTGCTTTACGATTCAATTATGTCAACCATCAGTTGGGCTTGACTTCCAGCATATAGGTTTCCCTTATTTTTAATGTGAGATAGAAATGCAAACATAGAAATATGAAATACAAGTATATTAGAACCCAAATCGAAATGTGATATTCGATGTAAACAAAAACTGAATAGGAAAGGATATGACTTCACTAATGCACACACAAGAAAAGAAAGAAGGATTCATTTAGTCCCAAAATATAAATGTCACTGAGATAAGTAGAAGAAAGAGAATATTCCCAGGACAGAATTTAATGTTAACTTCCTTTTGAAATGAAACAAACATACAATGGTTCCCTAAGAATGAAGAAATGCAAGGAACCCAAGATAGGTTGCACCAGGCATGCCAAATGTTTCACCGGATTCTTAGTAAATTAATGAAATAGATTAAGGGTAGTAGGCTAAGGAGAAATACAATATTGTAATGTGATTGTAGGTTGTGCGCACGTTCTGATTTCCTGATCCAAGTTGACTACGAGAGCTTCCCTTTTGGCTAGGAGGAACTACCTGTAAGTGCAAAACAATACCACCATATAGAGTTAAACAAAACAATGAGTCGACTACCTAGCAGAAGCTAGATCCAAGAAGTGTGATGTTTCCTAAACAAGTTGTCAATCCACTTTTTAGATAACAGTATTAATGCTATTTAAAATATACATGAAATAATGATTCTATTGGAATTGAGACGATTTAGGTATCTCCTAAAAAACAATAAGAAAGGCTAGGTAAAAGATGATTGAGGTCAAAACAGGTCAGATGATTGGTTAGTGTTGCATTATAGGTATAATACAAGCTCTAGGTAAGGTCTGGTAAAGATTTGAAATGGTTCTGGCTATTGGGAAGTGGGTATATAGCTCGTTGGTCTAAGTAATATTTCCAGACACAATAACCGATGTCAGATGTATGACCGATTCTGGTTAGACATAATGACTGACATCAGTTGGCTAGCTGGCGTCAGTAGGGTCAATTATCAGAAAGTTCTTGAGTTGGTTTTTTAGACTCCTGTGATTGCACAGATGTTAGAAATGGTGAGGTTGAGGTCATTAAAAAGGTCTTGAATACTCAAATATGATTAGAAGAGGGTGAAGACAAGTGAAAGGGCCAGGTATATGGTAAAGTGATAGGCTGGTGGGAGGAAGGAATTATACAGGTGTGGAGAAAGATAAACTATTGAGATGAATAATAAATATTATTGAAAGAAAATGGAGGTAAATGAAGAGGTGTTAGATACTTACTGAACAATATATTTAGATAACGTAGGTGATGAAGATGGTGAGGGAAGAGATACAGAGAGAAGAGTTGGTGTATTTGTGTCGTGGCAGTTTGAACCTCTATGTTTCCCTGTGTGAATATGTGATTGTGAATAAGATGATGAATGCTAAATGGTTGTTAATAGTGCTCACGTGTGTTTTCTTTTACATGAGTGCTTTAGAAATTCAACTGCTCCAAGTATCTGTTTATATGAGATCCTAAATAAAATGACCAACCTAGGCAAAGGATTTTGGAAATGTATTTAACCTAACCGGAAATAGGTAGGGGGCCGACATCGGTTTGAGATATAACTAGCGTCGGTCAAGGCGAGAATATCTAGGTTGGCCAAAATAGCCAGATTGTTGTTATTTTTGGCATGATCTCCAACCTTCTTCCGAGTCTTGAGTTATGGATCACGGAAAGATAAGTTGGAGTCTTTTATGTTTGTTAATAGGAGTTAAGTCTAGGTTTAAACTAAGTCCTAGTTGGTTAGGATAAGCTTAGAATTCGTCTTAGGTCATTAATGATTTTTGAGTGGGTCATTTGAGTGAGGTGGCTAGGTGAGTTGGTTGGGTGAGGTTGTTAAGTGAGGATATTAATTAATTTAATTAAGATAATTAATAAATTAAAATGTACACTAGGGGATATGAATGGATAGGATATGGTTAATTTAATGAATGGGTTTTTAATGGAAGTATGACCCAATTTTGGTGTCTACAACAAGAGACAAGGAGAATGGTTGTGAGACATTGGGAATTTTGCGAAAGACCGGAGAATGCCACAAAAAATGAAAATATATCGTGAAGGACTGAAAAATCCTTGAAGTAAAGAGAATAGTCATGGAAAATAATTTAATTCACTCTTAGCATAGGAAATTCGCAAGAGCCGACATTGTGCCATGAAATTTTCAAAAATCAGGTGATGAATTATTTAATTGAAGATTCCAGAAAAGGGAAAGTCGAATCATAATATATATGATCAAATATGGATGAATAAATTGAATATTCTATAAGATGTAAAAGAATGACCTACTTGGATCATATGTGACGGCTGCAACTTGAATTAAATGAAAGGATTTGGGTCAAATCTAGATAAAATTTTGATCTCTTGCATTAGATAAGTTAGATGCATATAAAAGTAAAAATTCGGCTCAATTGCGTGGTTATTACTCATGCATGTAAAAGATGCTCTAAGAATTTATGCAGAAAAGTATAAAATCATTTGTAGTTATGAGAGCTGATCTAAGATATCATTAGCTATTATTGTGCAAGGAATATAGCTCGAGTTAAATTAAATTATTTAAGATAAAGAAGAGGCAGAGAGAAACGATCAAAGAGATAAAGAAAATAGAGAGTGCATAAAGATACAAAAAGTGATCATAATCTATTTAGTAGGCAATATTGACTCTGTATGATGAAATTGTAATACCTTATTCTAAGTGGGTGCTTAGATAATAGGGGGTTGGTGCTCCTTGTTGGATTGGTGTCTCACTAAATCAGGGGATGGTGCTCCCTTATGAGATTGGTGTCTCACTAAATCAGGGGTTGGTTCTCCTTATGAATTTGGTGCTTCACTAAACTTCTTTGCTTTGAATAATATAAGTAGATTTTCAGTGGGTTTTCTTCCTCGTTGAGGGTTTCCCACTTATATAGAGTTTTTGCATGTTGTTTATTATGTACTTATGCCTGATGTTACATATCTGATGCACCTTATATTTTTTGAATGGTGAATGGATTAATGAATCAGTGAATGTGTATATGTTAATAACTGAATTTGAGATATAATTTTGAATAATTGATTCCCCCCACTCTTAGTTTGTTTGTGATCTCTAACATGTAGTCCCCTTTCCCTTAAATATATGCTAGAATGGATGGTTTGCTGCTCTTGAATAGCCTTTAGATGCAACCTTAGGTGGCGATGGCTAATGTTTAGTGCTTGGTCCTTTATTATGATCACGTAACTTTATATTTATAGGATTCAGTTGCTTGAATTTCATAATTAACCCCATAAAGGTCGACTACCAAAAAGATAAGATGCTCAAATGGCTAAAAAGGACCCAAAACAATTGAGTGTAGTAAAAAGAGGTCAGGGGTTTCCAGAGGGGATGGGGGTTCTTAACACTGGCATCCTAGCTAGGAACTAGTGTTTAGCCTCATATAACTTGAAGGGTCAGAGGTTAGACTGAGTAAGAAAGGTGTGTAAGAAAAAAATTGGCAATAGATAGAAAGCAAAGATGGCCAAACACATGGGTTGATTAGGAATTTTATTACTTAGGAATCATATGAATATTACTTTGAAATCAGGGACTAGATAATTACCCAAAGTGTGTGATCTTGTGTCTACAGATGGGAATTAGTCTAGTGAAGGTTGTTGCCACTCTTTTTCCTTTATAACAAATGTTAACATATGACTAACAATGTGTAGTCATACGTAGGATATTGGATAGATGGAAATGAAAAGCGTACCTTCTTAGGATATGGGAAGGCTTGACACATGTAGGTTATGTAGGATAGTAGGTTCTCCTTTCAATGGTTTCATAAAGAAATGTCCCATCTATAAACTTTATGTTTGATGCAAACTAATTAATGCGAGAAGTTTGCTTTGATGGGAAAGTTGATCAATTCAAGAAGATTTCCTAGGATGTTTTTTGACATTTTGACTTTTTGAAGGCTATTTGATGTGGGAAGCCTTTTTATATGGGGTAACAATCCTTCAAAGGAGTGGTTTATAACTTGTTTTTTACTTTTTCTAGTAGTCTTTCCTTCGAGGGAGCAGTTTATGATTTATACAGGTAGTTATCCTTTGAGGGATCGATCTACTTTTCTTTTTGATAGTATGATTTTTTATTTTTGATGGTTATCCTTCAAGGGATCAGTCTATTTAATTTTTATAAGATACATCGACAGATATTTTTTATTTCTTTTATGCTAAGTGCGGGCCCTAATAGGACCATTTCAAGGAGGGGAATAGATGCATACTCAAAATACACATGTGTACCTCGTGACATGTCTTTAGTTAGTATACAAGGTAGATGGATGTAATGATTGTGAGGTTCCTGTTAAGGATGAACTTGTTAATGTGAAATATGTGATGAAAAAATTCATGGTGCTCATCTTTAAGGTTTTAAGGATAGTGAAAAAATACCACATGCTCTTAAAACATTACAATGATGAGATGAAGGGTCGATGGTGGATTAAGATATTTTATGTGACTACTTTCATGATGGTTGATGTGTTATCCATAGAAAGGCCACAAGTACACAGGCATTCAGAGGTTCCTTTTTAAGTGTACCATTAAGGGAGGCTAGATGATAAGTCTTCTAAACCCATACTTGTGCATGTTGACATATGGAATGATCCAGTTAGGGGGGAAATGTTTTACGCCTACTCCTTTCTAGGGTAGTGAAATTTTGATTTTATTTGAGAATGAGATCACCTATATTAAAGTCATGTTCTTTTACATATTTTTTATACACATGCTTGATGTGTTCTTGATAGATAGACATGATGATGTTTGAGAGTTGTTAGATGGTGTTCATCTATCAATTCTAATTGAGTTATATAGTATTGGTGGTAATCCTCATCAAGGATAAAATATCTTAGGGATACACAGAGTGAAGGGATTTGAACTGCAATTGGTAAAACCCGCCTCAGATCCATATACTAAAGAAAATGACATAACATCTATAGGGGTATGGATCCTAGTGTGATAAGCCCAGAGATCAAATGGGATTTGGAGGTTCCAATTTCTACCTGCTTGATCTATAGTTTTCATGAGAATTTTGTTAAGTGTTTTTTAGAAGCCTCAGCTTGTCATTTTCTTGTGAATAGTTTGGTGATGAGAAGCTTATTTCTATGTTGAATGTGTCACATAATTTCATAACTTATTTATTTTACAGGATTTTCCATTATCATTGACTAGTATATGAGGTATACGAGAGCAACATATGATGTATTGATAGATGAAATCGAGAATTTTGTTAGCTTTAATAGAGGTTAAGAGAATGGCCTCTACCCATTGAGTGAAATATTCGATGGCTATGATGATAGAGTGGTTATGTCGTTATGAATGAGGGTTGATGATATCTATGAGTTCTAATCCCCATTGTGAAAAAGGCCATAGGTCTTGAGAGGGTTGTAAATATTGACCTTTAATATGAGTGAGATTGGAATTTTGTTGGGATTTGATACATTTCTTGATGTATGCACAATAATCTTTGTTAAGAGTGGGTCAGTAATAGTCCATCTGAAGGACACACTTTGTAACCATTGTCCCATTAAGTGTCCACCACATATGCCATCATGGACTTCCTAAATAGCTTTATTTTATTAATGGAATTTTAGGCATCTTAGAAAAATACCATCAAATCTATGTTTATATAAAACACCACCTATTGATGACATATCGGGTAACATGTTAGAGAAAAAATTGTTTGTATTTTTAGATAGGCCAGAAGGAATTTTGGATTCTGAAAGAAAGTCAAAAGTCTAAGTATACTAGAGGTCAGTTGGATTGTTTTCAATGATTTTGATAGATGAAAGTTAATTTTTTGGGATTGATGATCAATTATGTGTACAACAATGAACAATTTAGATTCGTTAGTCGATAAAGGAATGAGAGATGCAAGGTAAGCCATGGTGCCTACTAATTTTTTATAGGATCATGGAATTGTTTGGATGGTGGAGCAATCAAATAATTCTATAAGGAATTCAAAAATGGATTTATATTTTTGTAGAATTTTATTTTTATATTGATAAGTTCCTTTTATTTGATTGATGACAAGTTATGATTCTTCGTATATGTCCAAGATTTGAACACCAAGCATGATAGCGGTTTAGATACCGATGATTAGAGTTTTATATTTGACCATTTTGTTAGTAAATTGAAAATTTAGTTCAAATGATAGAGGTGTAGGATCCCCCCAGGGAGGTATGATGAAGATGTCGACACCTCCCCCTTGCTGACACTTAGATCTATAAAAGAAAATTTTCATTTTGAGACAGGTGTATTCATGATTAATAGTGTTAATAGATTTTTCAGGTAATTATTCATGAGGTAGTTGATTATCAGGTAGAGTGGATTTGGCGAGTTGATTGACGATAGATTGTCCTTTGATAGATTTTTTCAAGATGAATTCAAGGTCAAACCCGGTAATGAGCATAAGCCACCAAGTAATGCAATCATTATAATATGGTTTTAAGAGGATTAAAATTGGTAATGACGTACATTTTTTGATTGAGTAGATAATGACGAAGTTTAGAAGTTGCGAAGTACAAGGCACAACACAAATTTTCAGCTTCTGCATAGTGAGTCTCGTATTCATGGAGAGTGTGGCTTATGTAATAAATTTCCTTCTCATAACCTTGCCCATCTTGATGATCGAGCATGACACCCAAAGCATGATTAGTAATAGATATATAGAGTTAGAAAGGCTTCCCCTCATGTGGCGGTATGATCATAAGATGCAATAGGAGCTATTGTTTGAGATCATCAAAGGAAAATTGTGGTCTCATTTGAATTTTACTTCCTTTTGAAGGAGGTGGTGAAAAGGTTGAAAGAAATCTAAGAGTTGTGAGCTAAAATGGTGAATTGAATGAAGCTTACCCTATAGGCTGCAAATCTATTTGAGGTTTGATGGAGGAGGCATCATAATTATGGCTTTGATTTTAGAGGGGTCTACTTTCATCCTCTAAATAGACATAATGAACCCTAAGATCTTACCAGTGAGAACACCAAACACACACTTAGCAGGGTTGATATAAAGAAAGTATTGAATAAGGTGAGCAAAGATCATGTAAAGGATGACAAGATGATATTTACATTCTTTAGATTTCTTGAAAAGATCATCAACTTAATCTTCTATGGTTTTGTGGATAATATTAGGGAATATGTATGTCATAGCGCATTGATAAGTGACGTCATTGTTTTTAAGTCTAAAGGGCATAACACAGTAGTAGAAAGTCCCCAAGGAGTGATAAAGGACATTTTTTAATCATCAGTGGTGATGAGGATTTTTTTTTAGCCAGAGAAACCATCCATAAGGGAGAGAATTTTTTGGCCAACGGGTAGGTTAACGAGCTAGTTGATTTTTGGATGGGGAAAGTGGTATTTAGGAAAATTGAGATTGAGATCTCAAAAGTTGGTGTAAATGTGTAAATTTCCTTAGGCCTTAGTGATAGGCACAATATTAGAGACCTATTATGGATAATCAATAGGTATAATGAAATTAGAAGAGAGCAGACATTGTAACTCCTCTATGATGAGAAGAGTTATACAAGGAAGCATTTTACGTAATTTTTGTTTGACATATTTGGCACTCGGATAAGTGATAATGTTATGGACAATGATGTTGGGTTCGATTCCTAGAATATCACTATATGACCATGTAAAGGCTTGATTGTGCTTAGATAGGAAGGCGGTAAAATAATTTAACTCTTGTGTATCTAAGGATTGACCGACCTTAACTATGTGAGGTTCATGTGAAGTCCCTATATTAATTTTTATAGAGGATTTTTCGAGAAGTTTTGACGTGTTAGGTGGTAAGGTTTTTATAAATATAATGATCATGTGCTTCTATGTGTGAGAGGGTGTCTTGGTCATCTTGGCATTGAATAATTTCAACGGTGGATGAATCCTCTTCTATCATTTCAGGCCAGATGAGCAGAAGGGTTTTGGTACCATGATTAGTTTGATAATTCAATGGTCCTAATGTAATAATATTGACTAAAAATAGTTATGCGAGATGGAAACGGTGTCATCAATTTCCATGGGTTCGTCTTGTGTAGATGATGAAGATGGCTCAAAATATATGATGGGTTTAGTGATAATGTTGGTTGAAGACTCAGAGGCTATTTTTCTTAAACATGACCCATATTTTTTATGTGGTTTAAGGAATTAATCAAGGATCAAGTCACAAATTCCCTATTCATAATGTCCTAGTCCAAAGCCTTTCCAGGCACACCAATGGAGATACATCTATAAACATACCTGGTTATACAAAAAGTAAAAGTATGATATGAATGGTTTGGCATGACATTGATAAGTAGGACATGTAGATGAACTATCGATCCCTCCATAGAAAATATTGTTTTTGAAGTGTGGTGGACCATAGAAGATGACATATCTAACGCTAGGTTCATACATGGGTTATTTTTCAGGCCTTCCGTATGTCTTTGGCATAGGAATTGAATTAAGTGTGAGGAAGTGATACTCCTACAGTGAAAGGCATTGCATAACATCATCAAAGGAAGTGTCAGCTAGTAATTTTGAGGATGGAATGGATGTACTAGTAAAGGCTTCATTAGAGGATCCTGAGTTTGATTGGGGAACAAACACATTGTTTGGATTATATGTCATGTGACAAGCTTTGAGATGGTTCATATCTACAGGAACTGTGAAAGTGTCATGCTCACGCTCATCTTTAATAAATCGATGGAGTATAGAACGGATATAGTGCACAACACGTATCTAGGGTCAACCTAGTGGCATGTTATATTAAAACTCACCTTCTAGTAGATAGAAGAGTTTAGGGAGGGTTTTAACACCTAATTTGAGTGGTAAGATTATGGTACCCAATGTGGGAATGATGGTGTCATTGAAAGCTTGTAATACATCTGGTGTTTGGGCGATGATAGTGTTAGGTGTAGACATCTATAGTTTGGTCAAATCACTATTATTCCTAATATTTCACAAACTATTATCACTCCTCACAAATTGATGACATACCGTCAACTATACCTATCTAACTCCCCTCTTATGACACTCTTTTGATCATATTCCTCTTGTAAATCAATTAAGTAGGTTATTATAGCCTCGTTTTGACTAAACCATCTTCTCATCCTCTTCTATACCACTTTTACTAACTTCCTAGACTATCAATCCATTTCATTGGATTGATTAGAACTCTCAAAACTCTTTCAAAACCATAATCCCTCTCAAAACAAGATTAACTAGCATAACCTAGTTTAACTAGTCCTAACCATGATTAACCTCTTCTAAACCTAGTCAAATCTTATTTTGACTCTCTACAGTGCCTTTCGGATTATCCTTTTGTCCCACATGCACCAAAATTTCCTCACTTTCCTAAATGGAAAACTATAAATAGCCCACTACCCCTAGACCATTGCTAAGAAATCTCCTTATTCCTAACATAAACTATAGCATTTTTCTTAGGTTTTAGAGCTTATTTCATTTATTTTATTGAGCTATTTCTTTTTCCATTGCATTACACACAAAACATTGAGTAAATGGTAAGAACCATTGGCCTTGAAGCCATTAATGGTGAGCTCCCATTCTCATAATCACAACTGATTGCTTACAATCCTTACTCAGTTCATTTGTTAAAGCTTTCAAGAATAGGGGATTACTAAATATGTTAGGTTGTTTGTTTCCTTCAAGTTTAATACATGTAAAGTGATGAGTCCTTGTTTATTTCTTATCTAATGGTCCATTGACTAGTTTGTTAAATTGGGGTTTCTTTAGAGATTCATACCTCATGTCCATGGCTTTTACAACTTTTTCATTGAACACATTTGGCATGCCTGATGGGACACTCACCATTGTCCTCTAGAGACCTTTTTCATGCTTTTAAGTCCACTTTCATGTTTTCTAGGAGAAATAACTTGTTATTTACTTGTTTTCATTTCTTAAACAAGCCAAATCATCCTTTTTCATATATATTTTATGGTTTTAAACTATAAATAAGCTTCTTTGACTGACAACTAACTTGTTTTCTTGTTAAAAATTTCAAATTCTGTGGCTTTTTCATGTTTTTCAGGGGGTATGCATAGGTGTCTTAAAGGGGCACATCTCAGTTGAAACCCTAGTGTCTACGTCAAAATGGTAGCACACCCTTCTGGATGTGTTCTCCACTGATAGTTCATTTTCAAAGTATCACGTAACTATTGAACTATAGGTATCTCCGTCGACTGTTGGGCATACAAGTGCCTCAATGCACACTGCTGTGTTTTAATATACTGTGGATTTATTAAATTTTTCTTGCAGATGTATCCGCTGAGTCAGGAATGTCTCCGTTAAAACCCTAACGGAAATGCTAGGAAGGATCGTGTAGGTGTTAGACCCCACTATCATTACTTCCTGCCATGTGTCCACGTTGGCTGGGGTGTGCAGGTGTGATTTTAGGCATGCAGGTATCTGTGCTAAAATTTGATTTTTTTTCCTCTAAGTTGTAAGATCATTTCTTTGAATTTTTCTTGGTGTTTGTAGGGTCTAACAAGTGGTTACAGGTTGCTTTTTATTTTTTTAAACTAATGTAACTTAAGTGTTTTAGTTTCTTAGCTAGAATAAGGCTTGTAAAGTGTGTATGCTCTCTCCTCGCACCTTCTAGGTGATCTTGGAGATCAAAAGTAGTCCTAAAACATTTTGTCACATATAAAAAATGCTTAGTTTACACTTCTTAAAAATATTAAACTTTCATAGTTGGTTAAAACAAAACTCCCTCTTATGCAAAAACATGTTTAAAATTACTTTCCATATTATTTGTTTTAGCAGAATTTCCACGTTGTGTATGATCTTCATTCACATCTTTTGGTGATCTTAGGAACTAAAAACAATGTGTAAATTCTCTTTCTTGATATCGGTATTCGATGGAAAATTACTAACTTTTCACCTGTAGGACCCAATGATTGTCAAAGAAAGGATTTGAAACACACACAAAACTTCTAATACACATGTTTTCATACAGGCTGCCAAAACAGTGTGCTACTTAAAACCACATTAAGTTAATGTTAAAAACACACCACCTTCATCACATAATATTATAGGTTTCGGAAAAGGATACATCCCTATCCACTCAAACTAGAACATAACCCCTTTTACATAACACCTTAAGCTACAACAATGGGGGTGGTTCCAAGAACCCTAAAGTAATCCACCACTAATAAACCTCATGGATGAAATAGGAAGTGCTCTATTTACCCACTTGACTATATTTCACATTTTCATTTAGAGTCAAAGTTTTCTGTAGTGGGACCCCATTGATAATACGCATGAACACACTAGTTGATCATCCTATTTGAAGGGGGTAAAGTAAAGAAAAGATACTCCCAAATTAGTCATTGTGAATTTTTGGGTAAATCGAGGTCGCATTTAGATAACTTGTGACACCTAGTTAAGAGATCTTATTAGGGAATCCATTCTATCTTGGAGCCCACTTTACTAGTCTGGTGTCATGTCAAGCCATCATGAAGTGATGAATTACTTGGAGTCTGAACCTTGTTTCTTGAAGAAAGAAAAGAACATATGAAATTTCAATCTAAGTTTCTTTCATCTCAAAATTAAACTACGTCTCACTTAGCTCAGTTTTATTCTCACCTTTTGACAAGTAGAAACTCTGCCCAAGTGGCGCTTAGTTTATTTTTCATCTTTTGATCTATACCCTTTCATTCTCACTTCCCATTTTTTAGGGTGAGAAGGAGGCATACCTCGCGCATTTTATCAAATATAGTACTCACCACTTTTTTTCCATTTATGCCCATCCATGTTTGCAGCTGGGTTGTTAAAAATCTAAAGGGTGCAAGTACATTTTTGTATCTTTGGTAGTTCTTTAATCTTGATTTCAAGATTGTCTTCAATACTGCAATTTCGGTTCATCATTTATCTCTCCTTAGGTTGATATTTTTTTCTCTCATTATAGTCACATAATTTTGGTACTTACGTCATGTTTTCAATTTCTTGAGAACTTGATATAAATCCCTTTATTGTATGGTTACATTGCTCGTGCAACTGACAACTTCTTTCTATACTCATACTTCATTTCAGTTCTGACGTCATCTAAGTCTTTTTGAGGGTGTCAATATTGCCTTATATATACTAAAATAATGTCATCTTGATATTAACACCTTGTTTTCTCAGTTAATATATCAGGATAGTGTTGTTACACTATACATACTTGTAACTTCCATTTTTTAGAAAACTTAGCTTTCATTAGCATTTGAACTAGTTTTAGTATACCTTGTTGAGATACTGCATCAGTACCACTTTAATATTTAGTCTTTTTTAGAATTCTAACTTGACCTACATGTTGATACGATATTTTCACTATCTTCTTTGGACCCTTCACTGGAATCATAGTTAAGGTATAAGCTTGGTGAAGTGACAATTTGAGCAACCATTACATTTGAGTGTTCATATGAGTGTTCTTTGAAATCATAAAAACAACTACATAGCATTACTCCTAGAGAACACTAGGCTATTTCAACATCACATCAAAAAATTTACACAAACATACACCTAGGTTTCACATAAGCTCCGAGAATATTTAGATAAAAACTCGTATAAAATTTGACTAGTGATTCCTAGAATCACAAAGATGGCATCGAAATCAAACGAGCACTACTTAGGAGAAAACCCATTTGAAGCCTTCCCATTTAGTGGAAAAAAATTAGCACCTCTCTTTTCACAAGTCAATAGCATAGAGCCATTAATTGATCATAGAAGAGAGGATTCTGACTCTTCTGGAGAGTATCATAAATTATACCTTGGCCAATTCGATGAGATCTTATATTATAATAGAGATCAAGTACTCACAAGAGTCCTAAAGTTGGGAGCTAAACTACCACACGAATGTGAAGTGGACACCAAGGTCGTCAATCATAAAACAGAAGAACGAATATCCCTCTTAGACATGGATTACCCCTTTGATACAGGGTATGCCTCTATTTTTGGGAAACATCATACCATCATTGAAAGAGACCCGCCACGCCGACCTTATTACAAAGCTTCACGTAAAGTGAAGATTGAGCGCAAAGCCTCACCACCTCCCAAATTTGATGAGGAATAGGATCCTTTAGTTGAAGAAGGGATCCTTCAAAAACAAATCTCTAGACTAAGCCAAAAATTAGCAAACTTAGGCTCTTCAAGAAGAAGCGTATACAAATACAAAGACAAAATGAAATCTAGTGAGTTCCACTTTGATCCCTATAGTGACACAACCAAGTGGCTAAGGAACAAAGACCAATGTCACCTACCAAAGAATAACTCATTGAACAGGAATTACAATCAATAAAAGACATGCTTACTATGATACAAGAGGGAAACGTAGGACATAGTAGGAAATATTTTTATGAAGAACTATGCCCTTACCCCTTCGATAAGGACATGTTATGGAAACCATTCCCAAAGCATTTTACCATTCCTAAATTTGATAAATATAAAAGCAAAGGTGATTCTTGTGATCACATCAAATACTTTTATATGGCTTGTCAAGAGGTCACGTACAATGATAACTTATTAATATGACTCTTCCCTCACAACATAGGGGCATTGGGATTAGAATGGTTATTTAGCATACCCAAGGGCTCTATTACAACATGGCCCATGTTAGCAAAAAAAAAATTATGACATTATTCCTATAACATGGAAATTGATATCATAATGAATGGCCTCTACAATGCAAAGGATAAGCCCAATGAAACCTTTGCAAGATTTTTACAACAATGGCGAGGGTTGGAAAGTATATTACCTTGTGCATTACCAGAAAAATAGCTAGTGAGAATATTTGTTCCTAACTTAAACCCAGAAATAGCCTTCCATTTACAAATGCATTGTGGCTCTAACTTTGAAGAAGTCATAGAGAAGGGAAGTCAAATCGAGAAGGCCATCATCGCAAAGGGAACACATAAACTTGTTGTCAAAGAAAAACATCACCATGAAGCAAAATCCGTAGACAAACCAAATTTTTTCAACAAAATAAAACATGTCATTGGAGATGGTATTACTAACTCCAAAAGAGTCTAAACCATGCAGAATGGTACACTTTTAAAGCTCTCACAAGGACCTCATCACAAGGCACCCACTAAATGTACATTCACACCATTAACAGAATCCCTATCTGTCATACTAAAATAGTTAGATAAAGTAAACATGGTGGAATATCCAACTGCAACGGTACCATACCCATAAAATGATCCAAAACCCATTTGATTCAAAGAGTATGAGTACTTGTTGGTTGGATATTTTTTCAAACCAAAATATGAGGTTCAACCACAGTATATGGGATTAAATCCCTCCTCAAAGACAGGTGAGGCTGCCTGTTTATTGCTAATCTAAAACACAGTAAAGAATATACACAGTATTCACACTAATCTAACCATTGGGTGTTGGGATGAAATCCCGAAATCCACATTCACAGATTCAAGGATATTGCTTTCTTAAATGAACTAGGTTAGAAACTGTTACAATGAAAGAAGCACAATAGAAAGGAAATGGGAGAAACGTATTTTCTTTCGAGTAAACACAGAGCACGAAATAATCATACGAGTTTTAGATCATAAATATAATGTCTGAGATAATTAGAAACACTAAGATTCTATGCAAAGAATAGCTTAAGATCATGAACATAAGAACACCGTCTTAAGTAAGATATATTCCACAACACAAAGTCTGTAAAACGATATCAATTCCTATTCTTCAAAATGATTGAAAGAAAACACAAAGTTTTTCTCCTTTCCAATAGCCCCTCAATATTCAAAAAATTCTCGACCCTTTTGAATGCACAGGCATCCCTTATTTATAACAAAAGGAACTAGAGATAAAATAGGGCAGATCCTAAAAAGTAGCATGTTAACTAGAGTTCAGTTTTGCATGATTCTCACGCAGGAGATCAAGTCAAAGTATGAATAAAAAAATATGACAAAACGGAAATAAAAAAGACATGTCAATCTAAAAATAGAAATGACATGGGACGTTGGGACTTAATCCGAATCATCATCTTTTGCTCCTTCCTCTTTCTCTTCCTCCAGCTGAGACTGTTTGTTCTGAAATTCCTGGAACTTCCGAATAATGCCTTGCATTTCATTTTCATCAGGTGCAGTGGAATGATCATTCCACATTTCGCAGGTCTCATGAATATCACTGGCACTGCCGGGAAGCTTTTTCAATCTTTTGCTGAGCTTTCTTAAGGCCTCCAACGTATGTTCAATCCTTACAAACTGACCAATGACTTCAAGGTCAAATCCGTGTACAGGTTCATGCTGAACAGATTCTTGGACTTGTTTGAAGAGATCATCTGCTGATAGGATACTTGAGTTCCCAACTGACACCTTTGGACAAATCTTCAGCAATTCTTCTTCCAGATCACTTTTCCCATCGATCAATTTATCCCTTGATTCTCTCAACTTGCTGCAGGCTTCATTGAGAATCCTTACTCTGAACCTGATGGCCTTGGTCAGCTGGAAATGTTTATCTGTATGTGGGAGAATACCTTCTTCCACCAAGAGGTGTGCTGGTAATTGCTTTAGCACTTGGAGAGCTTCACAAGTCAAATCAAGCTGTCTAATTTCTTCAGTGAATTCCTCATCCATCTTCTCTCCTTCCTTCTGAATCTCCCCCAAAGACTCATGAACCTTCACCACGTCTTGAATTACTTCCTTCCCCTGTTGGAGCAACTTTTGGATCCATTCATCAACCACCCTTCCTTTTTTAGCAATCTTCTCAATCGTAGGCACCGATGAGAAATCGAATCCGGCAGAAACAGAAGAAGGTGGTATGGATTCAAGGGGTTTTGAGAGTTTAATCAAAATCTCTGTCAACTGCTCCACTTTTTCCTTAAGCTCATTTCTGTTGTCCTTTGTTTCTTTCAACTTTTGGCACAGCACGTCTATGGAAGCCCGTGCATCTTGTTGCGCTCCTTCTGCTGTCACTTTCCCTAGAGCCACCTTGGTTATCTGATAATCAGAAGCTGTTATATCCTCTCTAGTTTTGTCAGCCGAGGGAGTGGCAATCTCTGCGAACTTATCTCCTGAAGCATCTACCAAAACCCTTGAAACTGTTTTGGGTTTCTTGGCTGATTTCGCAGTAGAAGCCTTGAGTGAGCTGAAATCAAAGGCTGGTAGGGGTACAATCACTTTCCTCTTCCTCGGAGTTTGCTCGAGTAGCCATTGTGGCGTATCAGAGGAAATTGCCAATGTTGTAGTAACTGGTATTCTACTCTCAAGGGGAGAAGATTCTACTATTGGAGGGGGAACAGTAGCCAACGTGGTAGTAGATGCAACAAAGAGAGGTACAGGTTAGGGCGTGCTGGTGATCACTTGGGTTCCAGCAGAGAGGGGTGAGAGTCCAGAGAAAATACCGGCCATACCTGAAGAAGTGGATGGGGAATGAGGAGGTTGGAGTGGTTGTTGAGGGGGAGGCACAAATTTAGTTTCCAAAGCCTGGGATGCAAGAGACAAAGTTTCTTCAGTTTGATAATCAACAAATGATGAAGTCAAGAGCTGGCTTCCTCCTTCTTCCAAATTAATTTCTCCTATTTCTGGTGGTGTTGGTGATTCTGGCACAACCACCGTTTCAACTGGAGAAATAATTGAAGAGATTTGTCTTTCTTTCCTCTTCTTGGGAATCCTGATTTTTATAGGCCCCCCAGAAGATTCTTTGTCCTTTTTCTTTTTGGAGGGCCCCACCTCCGAAGCAGCCAACTTTGGAAACTTGTCATCTTTAAAATTCATTCCCCAAGAGGAGAGCCATTTTTTGGTGCGAGCAAGAATGAGAGCCGACCTATCTGTAATAGAGGCTTTTTCACTGGCTGACCAATCAATAGGTGGGAAAACGTATTGATCCTCATTAAGCCCATCATAGGAAATATCCAACACACTTTCATTGTCAGTCGTGCCATCTGGAAAATCAGAAAGCTCCAGCGTCTGAATCTCATTAATAGTCAACCTACTATTATCTTTTCTGTGAACCGCAACTTCGTTACGCAGATCAACCCATATATCCTCAATGTCAGGCCTGTGCAGATGTTGGGCTCCATAGGCTCTAAGCACTCCTCGGATGTCAAAACCATCCCGAGACTTCATATGCTTTTTCAATTTTTCCTGAAGTTCGCATTCAACATTTTTGGCCTTTGCTACTATCGAGCAAGTATATCTCCCGATAGAAATTGGGAAGGATACAACTGCCTTATGCTTACTTTGTTGGAATTTGTGAAAATCCAACAGCTGTCTGACCAATTCTATCAATATCAATCTATCCCCTGGATAGCGAGGCAGACGGAAAGGCTCTCCCGAGTACATGACTGTTCGAAGATATGTAAACTTCTTGAATTGCAAGAAGATACACCCCCATTTGGATACTTCAGTCCAAGCCTCGTCTGAGACTCTTGTCTTTCTTAGCCCTGGGTTCAGCCGGCAGATATTCTCGTAGAAGAAGGCATCATTTACCCTTCTAAAATGTTCTTTGGACCCCTTCTTTGTTATTTGAGGGAAATATTTATAAACTGGGTTTGTCGTTCTGCTTCCCTTAGTATCCAGCCCGGGATAGTTCCTCATCCCGGCTGCTGCGTAAGCCACATATGAAAACATATAAAACTTTCCAGTCGATAAGACCGTCGTCATCTGAGAATCAATTTCATTGCTGATAAGGGTCCCCCAGTCAATCCCTTGCTGATTCTTCTTGATGGTGACCATAAACTGATACATCCATCCATGAAATACATTTGATTCAGGCAAGCCAAAAACCCGGCTCAGCAGGGTGATAATATCATTGATTTCTTGTATGAAATCACATCTGGGGATAGTCCTTGGAAATCTAGATACTGCTGGTTTAGCCTTGACCAGGAACTTCTTGTTGACATCCTTAATGCAGTCTTCCTGATTACTATCCCAGGCCTTCTGAGCCGACTTGATGTTCAGGTCCCCATACTCTTCGAAATTAGGTAGTTTTAGAAGATCATCAAAATACGCTCCATCTAGCCTGATCACTACCTCACCAGCCTGGCTCTTCACGGAACGAGAAGCCGAGTCATAACTAGATGCACAAGCCAAAACAAATTCTAGACATTGGGCGGACACGGGAAAGCCTGCTGCAAGGGGCAAGCCACTGTTAGCTAAAGCTGTCATCCATGGGGTTTGAGAGGAACTCTTCACCCTATTCCAGAAGTCATCCATATCTATATTGCCAAGTTCAGTGTCCCTGATATCATAATTGCAATCAATATATGATGGAGATTCTGGCTTCTTGAATTTGTACTTCATCCTACTAGATTTCTCGGCCTTCTCCTGAGATGGACCAGGGTCCGACATGAAGAATGTTGGAGGGAGAAAGGCTTGAAACTTAGGAGATGTTATCCACACTGAAAATCCCGATCGACTGAATATGCCGGAAGAATAGAAGAGTCCGACACGCTGAGGAGGATGTCGGAAAACCCTGAGAACCCGACAAGTTTGATATGTCGGAACTTTGGCAAAGCCCGACACTTGCGTTGATGACGGGAACTCGGAGATACCCGGCACTTGCTTTTGATGTCGGAACTTCGACACTTTCTTTTGACGTCGGAACTTTGAGAAACCCCGACACTTCAAACTTCCAATATACTTCGGGCCTTTGACTCTGCAAAACAATCTTCAAAACCCGAGAAGCAAAAACAACGTTTTTCTTTGAATTCCAAATATACAATCTCCTTTTGTTATTCATGCATCATGCATATAATTGAAAACTTCAAGAGAATAGAACCAAGTGATAGTTCAGAAGAGATAAACCCTAAAAACCTAAAACCCTTTCCAAAGCAACACAGAAAGAAGAAGGAAAGAAAACCTTCAACACCCGGCAAGAAATTGGGAATAAAATACGCTCAATCGATCCATAAAAACCAAGAATAAAGAAGGGAAAGAAAAATACCTTCAATTCGAGAAATGTAAGATCGAAAACAGACGATCCAATCGAGCAAGGTGAGTTTTCGGGTTTTGAAAACGGAAGAGCACGCACAAAAATTCCACGAATTAAAAATACGAATGGTAAGAATGACGTGGAAATCCGCGTATTTATAAGAAAATTGGTAATTAATACACTTCAGCTCGGCACGTGCCAACTCACCGACCACTCGGCATGAATGCCATGTCAGCATGTTTGGGAGGTCCGAAAACCCGACACGAGGGGACTTAGTGCAATTCGGGTTTCGGGTTTCGGAAAACATGATGCATAAAGCATGAGGTGCTTAGATGCTACATAGCCCCGAAAACCCGATACAAAGGATTAAGCGGACTTCGGGAATCGGAAAACATGGGGCATAAAACATGTTTTGGATTATGGATGTTCCGATGCGCCGGGGGTCCGAAAACCCAATTTTCTCAATACAAGGCGGGTTTCGGGTTTCGGAAGACAGTCGACATAAAGCATGTTAAAACTCATGTCGAGCTGTTGGTAAAACCCGAAAACCCGATTTTCTTAAAAAGAGGCCATAATGCAAAATCAACTTCGAAAATTTCGTAGGGGTTATCCGATCGTTTTGTCGTGAACTCAAAACGGGGATAACAGCTGGCTCCAGTTGGGGACTTTCTTTGTAATACCAAAGGAAGAGAACTCAGAATCTCTGGTCTTATTCATTGGGCTACGGAGAAAAGAAGAAAACCAAAACAAAACAAAACGAAGAAAGAAAGAAAGAAAACCAAAAGCAAACACACAACAAAAAGCAAAATATGTACAATGCAAGAGAGCATCTTGCATTAATGGTGGAACAGCTTTAGATGTTGTCCACTGAAAGGCAAACGGAGTAACCCTCCATCCAGATATGATAGAAGGAAACTATTTTCACCATTCAACTCGTGGATCTTGAAAGGTCCTTTCCATAAAGAATCAAACTTTCCATGCATTCCTTTCTGTTCTCTCCTTTTATCCCAAAGCAACACCAGGTCTCCAATCTGGAAGTTGCGCTGCTTTGATTTTTTATCGAAAATCTTCTTCACCCTGCTCTGATGATCTGATATACGATCAACCACCTTGATTCGCTCTTCTTCTAGCCTGGTTAGGTACATAACCCTCTTCTCGATAGAATTCTGAAAAGCTACATCTTCAACCGCTTTTGCCAACTGCAAGGCCGGCAATTCTACTGAGATAGGAATTTCAGCATCAATCCCGTATAGCAATTGGAAAGGAGACATCCCTATGGCTCGCTTTGGAGTGATCCGATCAGCCCACAACGCATCATACAATGCTTTGTGCCATGTCCTCTGATTTTCTTCTACTAGTTTCCTGATTATAGTAACCAGATTCTTATTGCTGGACTCAGCTTGCCCATTTCCCTGGGGATAATAGTCAGATGAGTGAGCCAGAGTAATGCCAAATCCATAGCAAAATTATGTCAACTCATGTGACGAGAAGTTAGAGGCATTATCAGCTACAATCTTATGAGGCATACCGAATCTGACGATTATATTTTCTTTCAGGAACTTGCAAACAGCTTCAGAAGTTGCTTGCTTGATTGGTACAGCTTCTACCCACTTGGTAAAATAATCTGTAGCGGTCAGCACATAGTTGTGTCCGGCACTGGAAGCAGGATTCAATGTTCCGATAAAATCAATCCCCCATTGGCGAAAAGGTTCTTCAATCACTACAGGTTTCAGAGGAAGAGCTGCTAGCTTGGGACGACCAACGAAATGTTGACAAGCTTCACATTTAGACACCCATTCTGCTGAATCCCAGAAAAGAGTAGGCCAATAATACCTAGCCCGTAGGATCTTATACGCTGTTACAGAGGACGAAAAATGTCCTCCGCATGCTAGGCTATGAAAGGATTCTAATAACTTTTCCTGTTGTGATTTATCAACACAACGCAAGAAGACACCATCAATACCTTTCTTGTATATTGCATTATTCCACAAAAGGTATTTTGCAGATCTCAACTTGACGGTCCTCTTCTCTTTTTGATTTAAATGCGGAGGGCATTCACCATAAGTTAGGAAGAAAGAAATGTCCGTGTACCATTCATCGGTCGTACTCACAAAAAGCACCATAGGCAGCTCTGAAGAAGTATCTTGAGTCTTTTCACACTTTGTTTCAGCATGATTTTCTGCAATCAATTGACACAGGCCCCTTCCTCGTACCAACTTGGTAGGTTTGATGTCCAAGTCATACTCCTGAACCTTAGCTATCCAAGTACCTCATTGGCTTCCCAGCTCTTGTTGAGTCAGAATGGATTTAACAGCAGTATCAGGAACGAGAACGAGAGTATGGGAATTCAGCACATAGTACCTGAAATGTTTTACTGCTCGTACCACTGCGTAAGCATGTTTTTCAATCTGTGACATCTTCAACTCATGTTCCTTCAACGGGCAACTCATGAACGCGATAGGAGCTTCGATGCCTTCTTCATTTTCTTGCATCAGGATGGCTGACACTGTGTGGGCAGAGGCATAGCTGTACATGATGAAATCTTTCTTGAAGTCTGGACATACTAAGACAGGAGCGCAAGCAACTACCTTTTTGATTTCTTCGAATGCCAGCTTCCCTTCTGTACTCCATTGAAATGGAACTTTTCCTTTCATCATTCCAAGGATATCCTTGGTCTTGTCAGCAAAATCAGGTACAAATCTTCTCAAGAAATTAACCTTTCCGAAGAAAGAATGAACTCCTGTTTTACTTGTGGGCAAGGTAAGGCTCTGAATAGCCTTTACCCTCTCTGGGTCAATTTTAGTTCCTTCTTTAGTCACAATATGACCCAGCAGCTTTCCTTCTGTAACCCCGAACATGGACTTCTTAGGATTCAACGAAATCCCGTGACGTCTGCATCTCAGAAGTACTTGTTCTAAATGATCATAATGATCACTCCATTTTTTAGAAAAGACGGTCAAGTCATCCAAATACACGACTATGACCTTGCCCATCAGATCTCTGAATGCTAGGTCCATAGCTCTCTGAAAAGTAGCTCCGGCGTTGATCAAGCCGAATGGCATCCTCCTGTAAGCAAAGGTACCCCATGGGGTCGTGAAAGCTGTCTTGTGTTGATCTTCTGTGGTTACCTCGACTTGATTATATCCCGAAAACCCGTCGAGCATGGATAACATTTCTGATCCAGTAACAGTTTGCAATACCTGATCCATGATAGGCAAGGGATAGTTATCCTTCAGTGAGGACTGATTCAAGTTCCGGAAGTCAACACAAATCCAGACCTCGCCATTCTTCTTCCTGACAGGAACAATGTTAGCAATCCAGGTGGAGTGATGGATTGGGAAAATAATTCTAGCATCTAACATCTTCTGAATTTCCGCCAGGATAGTCCCTGAAATCTTTGGATTGTAATGTCTTTGCTTCTGTCTATACGGCTTCACATCAGGCTTCAGAGGAATACTGTGCTGAACATCTTTGGGCTTGAAAGATTTCAAATCTGCATAAGACCAGGCCAACACATCGATGTATTTCTTCAAAAGCAAAGTGAATCTCGCCTTCTCTTCAGGAGAACAACATTTCCCAATATTCACCATCCGAGGTTGGTCAGATGAACCTAGATTGATTTGATCTACTTCAGAGGAAGAAGCTCCTTCAACTTGCCTTTTGTTTTGGATAAAGCGATCATGCTTGTCAAACAGACCCTCCAGGGAAACCAGACCTTTTGGTATCTTGTTGCCTTTCAGCTGGATATATTCACCATCAACCTCCTGATATGGATCTGAAATAGTTTCACGGAAGGCTGATTCTGAACCTTCAAAATATAACTCACTGAAATTGTCAGCCTTTTCTAGAAAAGCCAACACCTGTCGATCATCATTAAACACTTGCCAGTGAGTTGCATTATCTGGGACACTGGGACGGTACACAATCTCGATAGAGTATGTATCTTGCTTGAACTGAGGATGAGGAAGAAGAAGAGATGCAGATACGGCCAAAGAATCAGCCTTGTCATTATAATCTCTTAAAACTGCCTTAATAGAAAATGCATCAAAGCATTCTATACTATCCCAAACTTTGTTCCTGTAATGCCTCAACCGATCGTTTTTTACCTGATATATACCCCTGACCTGATTAACAATCAGCTCCGCATCCCCCTGAACCTTGAGATTTCTGATTCCCTTCTGTCTGGCCAATTCTAATCCTAATAACAGGGCTTCATATTCGGCCGTGTTGTTAGTATTATCAAATTGCAACTTATAAGCTGATGGGAAAATCTCGGAGCTAGGAGATATGAGAACAACACCAGCGCCTGATCCAGAGGTTGAGCAGCTACCATCAAATTCGAGCGTCCAAATAGCATTGGGATCTTCCTCTTCAACATCCACAATTGGTATCTCGGAAGCCATGAAATAATTCCCAAAGCTAGCATCTTCGAAAAGAATCTGAGCCTTAGGATCATCTGATTTGGTCACCAAATACTTTGCCTGCGGTTCAGGATGAAGAACCTGTTGAACCCCTTTGACTGGGATCTTGGCTTTGGTCCAATCCATACTAATTTCTCCTCCGACATCTTTACAAAATCCTCTACCCAAGAGGATACCATAAGCCGCAGGGATATTGGCAACCAGAATAGTCATTTTCACTCTCTTCTCAGGAAAAGCAACAAATGCAAACTGTGCGTCCTTGATTTGACCAATCAAAGGGACTTGTTTAGTTTCCATGGAATAGCACCGTCCATATGACTTAGTCAAAGTAAGCCCAAGGGCATGGGCCACTTTTGCGGGCATAACATTATCAGAGGCCCCTGAGTCAATGATGCAATTGCTGAGTTTAAACCCATTTATAAGTAGAGACAAATAAAATGGTTCAATCTTTCCTGAGGAAGAAGCAGAGGTCAGATTATTCTGAGGTGTGGGTTGAGTAGGATTTGGAAGGAGACCTTTTGAAGGTGATGGAATAGCCGCTTTACTTCTGATAAACTTGGCCAGCTTTTCAAACTGTTCAGGATTTGACTGAAGGTATTCTGCTTCTGACATTTGAATTTTGGTTCTCTTTGCATGATCAACAATATCAAAAGCAGTATAAGAAGGAATGATGGTAGGTTCAGTTCTAATTACATGAGCTTGTGCTGGGGCACTGATCTTAGGAGAAGGAGAAAAAGGAGTAGCTGCTTTTTTGGTAACCTCTCTTTCAGTTTGCACCGAAATAGGGGTACCCCTCTTAACTATGGATACAGGAGGTTCCGTATTCTTCTCCTTAGTGCTTTCAAGAGGTTTTCTGGGGTTCTGAGATTGGGACCGAGTGAAGACAGCAAATGACTGACCATCTGGTGCACATTCATCTTCATCATATTCCAAATACCCAATGCTGGAGTCGCCAGCTAACTCATCATAAGACTCATCAGCATATCCTGAAGTTTCGAAAGCCTCACGGGAATCTTCTTCTTCTGGTTCATCATCTTCTTCAATTATTTCTACTGCTGCATTAACGGGCGGAGCTTCAATTGCTAATCTCGGTTGAGCAGGAGTTAACCGTGGCCTATCTCTGGCAGGTGCACCATTGTTATTAAAATTTCGTCTAGGGATATCCCGGTACGGAACATTGCTCACCTGCTGAGACATTTGCTTCTTTAAAGCGATCAAATCATTAGCCATTTTTTGAAACATAGGATCAGTATTACCTTGAGAAGAACCTTGATTTTTGAGTTTGGGTACATCTTTCTTGATCCTTCTGGCCAAGATGAGATCATCCTCTATTTCAGTAGCCGTTGACTGACCAGTAGCCAAATCTTGGATAACCGACCTTCGTAATAAAAAACTTATATCAGGAGGTTGAGCATTGATGAAAAATCATTTTTGGTTTTCCAGAGTCGGTACAGCTATTTCTGGAATTTTCCGGATCAGCTTATTGAACTTAGCCACGAATTCCCGCATAGGTTCATGCGATTTCCTTCTTCATATGAGTGAGCTGAGCTAACAAAGCATGAGAATCTTCAGCTGGTTTGAAACGTGCTTCGAACTTAGTCCGCATGGTAGCCCAGTTTGGGATGCATGCATTTGGAAGGTGATAGAACCATTCAGCTGCTACTCCCTGCAACGTTTCAACGAAGAGTCGAATGGAGACATCTTCGTGGGCCACTCCGAGGACACCGCATGCAAACAAAGAAAGATGCAATGTGCTCATCAGGATGCTGCTTCCCATCTCCATTGAACTTGGGAATATTTTTACGAGATCCACGTGGTAACTCATTCAATGGAGGAGTCAAGGAAAGAGGACCAATAACTGCACCCCAAGGCACAGGTTGAACCGCCATCCTTCTGAAAAGAGTGCATACAGGGATCCGAGTATCAGACAAGAGTAGTGCACGACAAGTTGCAGATGCTTCCCGTTCTTCAGGGATCCGGTTTCTCCGAACAGGTGAAGAACTTCTGGTTCGGTTAGAGACAACGCTGTTGGGAGAAAGGCTGAAATTGTGCTGTTGCAGTAACTCGAAGAGTGGATCAATTTCGCCTTGAGCTCGGCGAGACCGAGTGAAGATCTTCCTGGCCAGCTTGAACTGAAAGGAGATCTTATTAAAAATAAGGCAAATATGGAGTCGCCAGACACCGAGAGGATAAGCTTTATACTATTGATCCGTATTCCCCAGCGGAGTCGCCAAAAACTGTTGGTTGGATATTTTTTCAAACCAAAATATGAGGTTCAACCACAGTACATGGGATTAAATCCCTCCTCAAAGACAGGTGAGGCTGCCTGTTTATTGCTAATCTAAAACACGGTAAACAATATATACAGTATTCACACTAATCTAACCATTGGGGGTTGGAATGAAATCCCGAAATCCACATTCACACAATTCAAGGGTATTTCTTTCTTAAATGAACTAGATTAGAAACTGTTACAATGAAAGAAGCACAATAGAAAGGAAATGGGAGAAACGTATTTTCTTTCGAGTAAACGCAGAGCACGAAATAATCATACGAGTTTTAGATCACAAATATAATGTCCGAAATAATCAGAAACACTAAGATGCTATGCAAAGAATAGCTTAAGATCATGAACATAAGAACACTGTCTCTAAGTAAGATATATTCCACAACACAAAGTCTGTCGAAAACGATATCCAATTCCTATTCTTCAAAATGATTGAAAGAAAACACAAAGTTTTTCTCCTTTCCAATAGCCCCTCAATATTCCAAAAAATTCTCGACCCTTTTGAATGCACAGGCATCCCTTATTTATAACAAAAGGAACTAGAGATAAAATAGGGTAGATCCTAAAAAGTAGCATTTTAACTGGAGTTCAGTTTTGCATGACTCTCACGCAGGAGATCAAGTCAAAACATGAATCAAAAAATATGACAAAACAGAAATGAAAAAGACATGTCAATTTCAAGAGTTGAAATGACATGACACATTGGGACTTAGTCTGAATCATCATCTTTTGCTCTTTCCTCTTTTTCTTCCTCCATGCTGAGACTGTTTGCTCTGAAATTCCTGGAACTTTCGAATTATGCCTTGCATTTCATTCTCATCAGGTGCAGTGGAATGATAATTCCAAATTTCACAGGTCTCATGAATATCGCTGGCAATGCCGGGAAGCTTTTTAAATCCTTTACTGAGATTTCTTAAGGCCTCCAACGTATGTTCAATCCTTACAAACTGACTAATGACTTCAAGGTCAAATCCATGTACAGGTTCATGCTGAACAGACTCTTGGATTTGTTTGAAGAGATCATCTGGTGATAGGATACCTAAGTTCCCAACTGACACCTTTAGACAAATCTTCAGCAATTCTTCTTCCAGATCACTTTTCCCATCGATCAATTTATCCCTTGATTCTCTCAACTTGCTGCAGGCTTCATTGAGAATCCTTACTCTGAACCTGATGGCCTTGGTCAGCTGGAAATGTTTATCTGTATGTGGGAGAATACCTTCTTCCACCAAGAGGTGTGCTGGTAATTGCTTTAGCACTTGGAGAGCTTCACAAGTCAAATCAAGCTGTCCAATTTCTTCAGTGAATTCCTCATCCATCTTCTCTCCTTCCTTCTGAATCTCCCCCAAAGACTCATGAACCTTCACCACGTCTTGAATTACTTCCTTCCCCTGTTGGAGCAACTTTTGGATCCATTCATCAACCACCCTTCCTTTTTTAGCAATCTTCTCAATCGTAGGCACCGATGAGAAATCGAATCTGGCAGAAACAGAAGAAGGTGGTATGGATTCAAGGGGTTTTGAGAGTTTAATCAAAATCTCTGTCAACTGCTCCACTTTTTCCTTAAGCTCATTTCTGCTGTCCTTTGTTTCTTTCAACTTTTGGCACAGCACGTCTATGGAAGCCCGTGCATCTTGTTGCGCTCCTTCTGTTGTCACTTTCCCTAGAGCCACCTTGGTTATCTGATAATCAGAAGCTGTTATATCCTCTCTAGTTTTGTCAGCCGAGGGAGTGGCAATCTCTGCGAACTTATCTCCTAAAGCATCTACCAAAACCCTTGAAACTGTTTTGGGTTTCTTGGCTGATTTCACAGTAGAAGCCTTGAGTGAGCTGAAATCAAAGGCTGGTAGGGGTACAATCACTTTCCTCTTCCTCAGAGTTTGCTCGAGTAGCCATTGTGGCGTATCAGAGGAAATTGCCAATGTTGTAGTAACTGGTATTCTACTCTCAAGGGGAGAAGATTCTACTATTGGAGGGGGAACAGTAGCCAACGTGGTAGTAGATGCAACAAAGAGAGGTACAGGTTGGGGCGTGCTGGTGATCACTTGGGTTCCAGCAGAGAGGGGTGAGAGTCCAGAGAAAATACCGGCCATACCTGAAGAAGTGGATGGGGAATGAGGAGGTTGGAGTGGTTGTTGAGGGGGAGGCACAGATTCAGTTTCCAAAGCCTGGGATGCAAGAGACAAAGTTTCTTCAGTTTGATAATCAACAAATGATGAAGTCAAGAGCTGGCTTCCTCTTTCTTCCAAATTAATTTCTCCTATTTCTGGTGGTGTTGGTGATTCTGGCACAACCACCATTTCAGCTGGAGAAATAATTGAAGAGATTTGTCTTTCTTTCCTTTTCTTGGGAATCTTGATTTTTATAGGCCCCCCAGAAGATTCTTTGTCCTTTTTATTTTTGGAGGGCCCCACCTCCGAAGCAGCCAACTTTGGAAACTTGTCATCTTTAAAATTCATTCCCCAAGAGGAGAGCCATTTTTTGGTGCGAGCAAGAATGAGAGCCGACCTATCTGTAATAGAGGCTTTTTCGCTGGCTGACCAATCAATAGGTGGGAAAACGTATTGATCCTCATTAAGCCCATCATAGGAAATATCCAACACACTTTCATTGTCAGTCGTGCCATCTGGAAAATCAGAAAGCTCCAGCATCTGAATCTCATTAATAGTCAACCTACTATTATCTTTTCTGTGAACCGCAACTTCGTTACGCAGATCAACCCATATATCCTCAATGTCAGGCCTGTGTAGATGTTGGGCTCCATAGGCTCTAAGCACTCCTCGGATGTCAAAACCATCCCGAGACTTCATATGCTTTTTCAATTTTTCCTGAAGTTCGCATTCAACATTTTTGGCCTTTGCTACTGTCGAGCAAGTATATCTCCCGATAGAAATTGGGAAGGATACAGCTGCCTTATGCTTGCTTTGTTGGAATTTGTGAAAATCCAACAGCTGTCTGACCAATTCTATCAATATCAATCTATCCCCTGGATAGCGAGGCAGATGGAAAGGCTCTCCCGAGTACATGACTGTTCGAAGATATGTAAACTTCTTGAATTGCAAGAAGATACACCCCCATTTGGATACTTCAGTCCAAGCCTCGTCTGAGACTCTTGTCTTTCTTAGCCCTGGGTTCAGCCGGCAGATATTCTCGTAGAAGAAGGCATCATTTACCCTTCTAAAATGTTCTTTGGACCCCTTCTTTGTTATTTGAGGGAAATATTTATAAACTAGGGTTTGTCGTTCTGCTTCCCTTAGTATCCAGCCCAGGATAGTTCCTCATCCCGGCTGCTGCGTAAGCCACATATGAAAACATATAAAACTTTCCAGTCGATAAGACCGTCGTCATCTGAGAATCAATTTCATTGCTGATAAGGGTCCCCCAGTCAATCCCTTGCTGATTCTTCTTGATGGTGACCATAAACTGATACATCCATCCATGAAATACATTTGATTCAGGCAAGCCAAAAACCCGGCTCAGCAGGGTGATAATATCATTGATTTCTTGTATGAAATCACATCTGGGGATAGTCCTTGGAAATCTAGATACTGCTGGTTTAGCCTTGACCAGGAACTTCTTGTTGACATCCTTAATGCAGTCTTCCTGATTACTATCCCAGGCCTTCTAAGCCCAAACTTGATGTTCAGGTCCCAATACTCTTCGAAATTAGGTAGTTTTAGAAGATCATCAAAATACGCTCCATCTAGCCTGATCACTACCTCACCAGCCTGGCTCTTCATGGAATGAGAAGCCGAGTCATAACTAGATGCACAAGCCAAAACAATTTCTGGACATTGGGCGGACACGGGAAAGCCTGCTGCAAGGGGCAAGCCACTGTTAGCTAAAGTTGTCATCCATGGGGTTTGAGAGGAACTCTTCACCCTATTCCAGAAGTCATCCATATCTATATTGCCAAGTTCAGTGTCCATGATATCATAATTGCAATCAATATATGATGGAGATTCTGGCTTCTTGAATTTGTACTTCATCCTGCTAGACTTCTCGGCCTTCTCCTGAGATGGACCAGGGTCTGACATGAAGAATGTTGGAGGGAGAAAGGCTTGAAACTCAGGAGATGTTATCCACACTAAAAATCCTGATTGACTGAATATGCAGGAAGAATAGAAGAGTCCGACATGATGAGGAGGATGTCGGAAAACCCTGAGAACCCGACAAGTTTGATATGTCGGAACTTTGGCAAAGCCTGACACTTGCGTTGATGACGGGAAACTCGGAGATACCCTGGCACTTGCTTTTGATGTCGGAACTTTGAGAAACCCCGACACTTGCTTTTGACGTCGGAACTTTGAGAAACCCCGACACTTCAAACTTCCAATTATCTTCGGGCCTTTGACTCTGCAAAACAATCTTCAAAACCCAAGAAGCAAAAACAGGGTTTATCTTTTGAATTCCAAATATACAATCTCCTTTTGTTATTCATGCATCATGCATATAATTGAAAACTTCAAGAGAATAGAACCAAGTGATAGTTCAGAAGAGATAAACCCTAAAAACCTAAAACCCTTTCCAAAGCAACACAGAAAGAAAGAAGGAAAGAAAACCTTCAACACCTGGCAAGAAATTGGGAATAAAATACGCTCAATCGATCCATAAAAACCAAGAATAAAGAAGGGAAAGAAAAATACCTTCAATTCGAGAAATGTAAGATCGAAAACAGACGATCCAATCGAGCAAGGTGAGTTTTCAGGTTTTGAAAATGGAAGAGCACGCACAAAAATTCCACGAATTAAAAATACGAATGGTAAGAATGACGTGGAAATCCATGTATTTATAAGAAAATTGGTAATTAATACACTTCATCTCGGCACGTGCCAACTCACCGACCACTCGGCATGAATGCCATGTCAGCATGTTTGGGAGGTCCGAAAACCTGACACGAGGGGACTTAGTGCAATTCGTAGGGTTTCGGGTTTCGGAAAACATGATGCATAAAGCATGAGGTGCTTAGATGCTACATAGCCCTGAAAACCCGATACAAAGGATTAAGCGGACTTCGGGAATCGGAAAACATGGGGCATAAAACATGTTTTGGATTATGGATGTTCCGATGCGCTGGGGGTCCGAAAACCTGATTTTCACAATATGAGGTGGATTTCGGTGTTTCGGTAAGACAGTCAACATAAAGCATGTTAAAACTCATGTCGAACTGTTGGTAAAACCCGAAAACCCGATTTTCTTAAAAAAAGGCTATAATGCAAAATCAACTTCGAAAATTTCGTAGGGGGTTATCCGATCATTTTTTCATGAAATCAAAACGGGGATAACAGTACTGTGACTTCCATTGTGTTAAAGGGCACAAGACAAATAGGTGTTTGAGACTATGACATTATATATAAGACCTCATTGAAGAGGGAAAAATATCCATAGATTCTCCCCCTAACTCAAGACAAGGCCCAAATGATTAAATGTGTATCTTTAAAGAGCCCTTTCCTAACCATGTAAATAAAAAGTAAAGGAAGCCAGGTCATGGACAAACTTCCGATGACTATAGGATTGTTTCCTATTTTTATCCCACTAACGATAGTCCCTTTTATTCCTTCATAGGATGTATCCATTCATTTGGTGAATAGGTTAATACTATTAAGATCTTAGGAAAAAAAATTACAGTAGGGACACGAATCACTCGTTTGATCATACCAGATCCCTTACCTATCCCTCAAGAAGGTCATTACAATCTAATAGAATAGTTAGAGAATACACCAGCTAGGATATCAATCTTAGATCTCCCAAAATTTGTATTTCCCATAAAAACATATTGTATAAAACATTGCAGAGTTATAGGGTCTCCACTGATGTAGATCCCACACATATTCAAGCCATGATTACATACCTTGAATCCAACAATCATATTACTTTTTACTGCACTACAATCCCATGTAACGACCTAGAACACAACTTACCCTTGTATCTAGAATCAGTTATTACCCATTGCAATATCAAGAGAGTACTTGTGGATGGTGGATCCAATCTAAAAATTTGTAATTTGAAGTTGGTTAAGTAGCTAGGCCACTCATAAATGGATCTAGGTGCCAAAACTATTATAATCATGGCCTATGATAATGAGGAGCGAGATTCAATAGGGACTATAGCAGTTCCAATGGAAGTAAGGCTGACTTTTCATGATACAATGTTCCATGTCCTTGACTTGGACCTACCATACAACATGATCTTAGGATGCCCATGGATCCATGTCATCCATGCCATTCCTTCAAATTTCCATCAATGTATCAAAATGTGCCATAAAGGACAGATAATCACCATTTAGGGTGATCCAGAATAGTTTACACATTGCATAGCCTTGTACATTTTTTCTTGTGTAGCTTATGAATGTCCTTTTGCAGATATTTTTATCTCCTTATAAATAGAATCCATCAAGAAACGGGTTGATTCAAATTCACTCACACCTTGCAATCAAGACTTTCCTTCATTGGTCAACCCTTTCACATCATGGGAGGAAACATTAGTAAAATATGGCCCATGTGAGTCATACACTCTTTAACAAGCTTTATTAATATCATATTTATCGGTGTCACCCAAGATTTGTGGAAAACCCTATTTTTTAGTTCATTCCTAGTGGTTTCTTATCCAAGGAAAAGATGTTAGAAGATCACTCCAGCAGAGTACCTAAAGGTACCATGGCTTCATGCCATCAGGCCCTGCTATATGTCAAAGGTGACCTTATGATGTACATCATGGGTTACAATGGGTTTGGATGTGGAATCAATGCGTAAGGGAGATTAGATCCCATTCTTATCCCTCACTTCAAAATAAAAAAGCATGGTCTTGGAATAAGACCTCATGATGATCCACCCTTTGAGATTGACACCACCTCTTCTGAATGTGAGGACAACTCATCTCATCTTGATAGTGATGCAAATTATCAATATAGCCTCTATCAGGATCTTTCTTCCACTAACCTCTTCCCTAATTCTATGGTCCTTACCTTATATGGATCCACCTCTCAAACCAATTACCAAGTAACCCGGGTATATCCCAAACTTATAGATTGGGATCAATAGTTTCATGTGCCAATCAATTTCTTTGAGAACAACTAGGAATTTATAGAATTCATGGGACTCAGGGATATTATTCCAGCTGGGGATCACAAGAAAGGATTTTTAATTCAACTAGACACATGTGCATACTTTGGAGAAGAAGCACAAATGTGTGGATGCTTGAGTAAGAAGCTCAAGAGCAAGAGTAAAGCCACTTTAGAGAAATCTTGTACAAGGAATAAACTCAAGTCTCATAGCAAAAAACTTTTTGAAACACTTGTAGACAAATATAATGAAGAACCTATGGAAAAAATTATCTATCCGTTCAAGGATTATGATGAGATACCTAGGGAGGTTCACCTTACTATTAACATTAGATCAAAAGATGCTTGTTGAAGAAACCATTAGTGTTAACATTGGCTCGAAAGAAGAACCTAGAATGATAAAATTGGGAGCTTCACTCTCAGCTCAGGAACATAAGGTTTTTGTAGAGTTCATAAGAGAATATGGAGATATATTTGTGTGGTCATACGTTGATATGCCTAGGTCAGACCCAAACTTTGCCATGCACAACCTCATTGTGCACCCTGACGCCAAACCCATCAAACATAAGTTAAGAAATATGTATCCTAAAATTTTACTCCTTGTCAAAGAGGAACTAGAGAAATTATTGGCTGTTGATTTCATTAAGACCATTGACTATTCTAAATATATATCCAACATAGGTCCTGTGCAAAAGAAACCTTTTTGGCATAAGGATCTACACCAACTTCCATGATAAAATAAAGCATGTCCCAAGGGATGACTTCCCCTTGCCTAACATTGATACGATCATTGATTCCACTGCTAGTTATGAAATTTTTTCCTTAATGGATGGGTTTTCAAGTTATAACCAGATTCAGATTGCAAAAGAAGATTAACATAAAACAACTTTCATCACCCATTGGGGAACATTCTGTTACAAATTCATGCCTTTCATGATCAATAATTTTGGGGCCACCTATTAATGTGTAATGATTGTCATCTCCCATGACATGATGAATGAAATCATGGAGGATTATGTTGATGATATCCTCGCTAAATCCAAAAGTAGAGGAGAGCACCCTGAAGTGTTGAGACATATTTTTTATCATCTCTAGGATTAGAAGGTAGGCTTGAACCCTAATAAATGTGTCTTTTGTGTCCTATCAAGAAAGCTCCTAGGTTTCATCGTCTCATAGAAATGCCTTCACCTACCACTATCAAGTAACTGAGGAGTTTACAAGGAAATATTCAAGCAATTTGTTGCTTTATTTCACAGCTTGCAGATAAATTCCATCCATTTACATATCTATTGAAAAAGGATGTGGCATTCAACTGGGGACCATATTGTCAAAATGCATTTACATTACTAAAACGATACCTTATCAACCCACATGTACTCATGTCGCCTACCCCATGCGAACCTCTCCTCTTGTACATCTCTACTACCCAGTTTTCTATTGGAGTACTACTTTCCCAATATGATCTAGACCATAGAGAAAGAGTAGTTTATTACCTTAGTCAACACTCTGATTGCCTATGAGTTAAATTACCCATGGATCAAAAAATCCTGCCTAGTGGTTGTCTTCACCTTTCAAAAACTTTGCCACTATCTCCTTAACAATAAAACCAAACTAATATCCAAATTTGACCCTCTCAAGTACCTTTTATCCAAACCCACCCTTATAGGGTGAATGGCTAATTGAATCATTCTCCTAAGTGAATTTGATATTGAGTTTGTGAATCATAAATCCTTGAAGGGACAGGTGTTGGCCGATTAGTTAGTAGAAGCTCCTCTACTAGGAATGGAACCTTTGTGTTTGGATCTGCCTGATGCATCCATGATTTATATTGAAGAGTTCACTGAATGGTAGGTTCATTTTCATGGATCTTTCACCTTCCACGGGTCAGGAGAAGGATTGGTTCTCATCACTCCCCACATGGGAGGTTATTCCATGGGCATTTCATTTGGGATTCCCTTGCACTAATAACATTGTAGATTATGAGGCATTCCTTGTTGGCCTCAATCTAGATATCACTTGGAAGAATATTAGACAATTATTAGTAATTGGTTACTCCCAACTTATCATTAAACAAGTTAATGATGAGTATAAGGTTAAAGATGAGAAGCTAATTCCATACAAAAATTGGTTGAAACCTTGAAATAATACTTTACGCAAATTGTATTTGAACAAAAACCAAGGTCACACAATAGATCAATAGATGTTATGACTACAATTGGATCTCTCTTACACATTCCACCTTAGGAAAGAAAGATTCCCTTCTTCGTAGAGCATTTATAAATACCTTCATATGATATGCTAGAGTCGTGTTTGGCATGTGAATTTATTGACCCATCCTCCCCTTGGTATGACCCTATATTTAGATACCTTCAAGATGGAACATTTCCCTAGGACATTACCCACTATGAGAAGAAAACCCTTATCCACCGTATAGCCCGTTATACCCTCCTAAGAGGCACCTTTTATCGTCATGGTTGCGAAAGGAATTTTCTTAGTTGTTTGGATGTTACTGACTCAGTGCACACTATTAAGGAAGTACACGGTGGTATTTGTGGAGCACACACTAGTGGTATGGTCTTGGCTGAGAAGATCTTAAGGGTAGTTTTATTATTCGCCCGCCATGGAAGTAGACTGTTGTAATTTCATCAAGAAATGTGAGCTATACCAAAATTATAGAAACTTGATACATGCACCATCACAGGCTTTGCAATCCATTGCAACACCTTGGTTGTTTTATAAATCTCCATCCTTATTCTTCAGATGGCCACACCCACATTATCACCGCCACCGAGTATTTTACTAAATGGGTAGAGTTTATGCCTCTCACTTATGTCACTGATGCGCAAATTTCCAAATTCATCATGAATCATCTCATCTATCGTTATGGTATCCCTTTTGCCATTATCAATGATTATGGTAAATCCTTCAAAAAATAGTTAAGACATTGTGTCAACACTTCCATATTAAACTCAAGTGGTCTACCCCCTATTACCCCCAAGGTAATGGATAAGCCAAAGCTACCAATAAAAACCTTGTACAAAACATGGAGAAAATGGTAAGTAAGACTGGATGTAATTTTCACTTACAAATAAATCCTGCCCCATGGGCCTATTGAACCTCCATCTACACTCCTACTGGTATGACCCCATAATCCCTAGTCTACGAAACTGAAGCCATCATACCCTTGGAAGTAGAACTTCCCTCCCTAAGAATATCTCTTTGGGACTATCTTGATAAAGATGAAGACTATAGAGTTTCTTGGCTAGAAAAGATGGAACTGTTAGATGAAAAGTGTATTAGAGTGCTTAATCATCTAAAATTCTATTAGAACAGAGCATCCAGATGATATAAAAAATGGATCATTCATCATGAATTTGATATAGGTGATATAGTTCTAAAATAAAATTAGAGGAGCACCATCAAAGATAGAGAGAAGAAAGGTAAGTTTGAGGCTAACTGACTAGGGCCTTACATGGTAGTTTCTAAATATGGATCAGGAGCTTATAGAATGGCATACTCAAATGGTGAAGAGCTTCTAGAACCTATGAATTCCATGCACTTCAAGTGCTTCTATACATAAGTATGACATGAATATCAGATAAGAACTAAAAAGTAGAAAAATAAATTAAAAACAACCAAAACATGAAAATTTTGAGAAAATAGTAAAGGAAAAACATGTCATTCACATGTGAAAACCACGTAATTATGGAAAAGTGGGTAGGTGTTTGGGTGAAAATGGGTTTCTGGCGCTCGAAGAGTTTTTTCTAGTCACAAGGTTACTCTTATATCAAGACGGGTAACTCTCACCACTTTCTAGGGTTAGTCTCCCTTGCTAGGTCTAGGAACCCTACCAAATTTATCTTACAAAGTTGTGATCTAGTTTGTTTGTTCTTATATCTATGTAAAGGATGTGCCTTTGTATATTCCCATCTAACATTGGGGATAACTTTACATTTCAACTTCTAAAAACATACACACGTGGAATTCTACCCTCTGTATATGCCCACATCATGTTGGGGACATCCTCACTTCTTTATCCTTGTACATTTCTTTCAAAACATGACCTTAGAAAATACAAAAACATTTAAAAAAGAATACGCAAAAACCTAAACCTTCATAAAATATCCCTTCTCGAGACGCAACTCCACCAACTTTGCAACATTATTTTAGGGACACCTCAAAATCAGTTTGAACAGTAGCCTTGAAAACCTTATCCTTCCAGATAACTCAAAAACATTAGAAAATATATTAATTTTGTCCTGCAAGAACAAAGTAGTGCTTAGATTTCTTTTAGTTGTTGGTTTGTATAGCTTTGATGTACTTATCTTTTCATGTTGTGTGTTCTTTGGGTGGTTCGTTTTATTTCCTTAGATTGAATATTGTTTGATTTAATTGTGTGTCACATTATGTTCTTTGGTCACTTTCATACTTAATATTGGTATGTTTTCATCATCTATTGTATGCATCTATTAGGATTCATTTTACTTACTTAGATTGAATGCCAATTTAATGTATTAATTAAAAAGTATGTGAATTACTTTTTAGTTGCATTTGGTTTTGTTGTTTAGTATAAGTAAAATTGCTTAGTTTGGTTAAATTTATGCTTATGTGTTTGTTTACTGCACATATGTTTATTATCACATATATCATCTACCATTTATCACATATAACATCATCTACTACATCATATATATATGCTAATTTTTACATCATGCATGTATACTAAGCAAATCATCACATATCGTATCATCAATGGGGGCAAGAGGGGTTACGTATAATCACAAATATATCCCCCCCCCGCACTAATATCATCTACTACCATCTCAAATGCTAGCATAAAAATCAAGATGTTACATATGATATTATATACGAATATATCATCAGTACGTAACATGAAGCACAACATCTCTAAGTCTAAACATGACATATACATAGGAAGTGAGAAAATCATACATCTACAGAACATGAATCATCACCATAAGGGCATATCAAAGTGTGACACAATGTAACCTATCAAATGTCCATATATAACATGTATAAAATTTTGACTTAAGATCAAATATACATCATTGAGACAATCTGCCATCTAAAGGGCATTGATCAAAACTCATCCTTCATAAGAGGCATGTACACATACATGCATCTATAAAAAAGATAGGTCAACCACAATTCTTGCCCTCTCTGGGGTTGCCTAGTCTGTGTCCTGGGGGATGAAAAAGTGGTGGCTTTGATGGGCTTTCTCCCGGTGTACCACCATGTTGTCTGGATGGCTACCGCATTGATCTGATCAATCTACCCAACCATCATGATCTGGATCCTGTCCTTCTCACATCTATATAGTCTAAAGTAGCCACCTGCTACTTTGTTGAAACAACTCTATGATAGGCGGTCTTATAATACAAGGCCTCGCCGCTAACTCTCATTAAATCATGAATCATCTCTATGTCCCTAAAGGCACTAGCTACTTGTACAACAACATCCCACTCACATCTCTCCACCTTATGTCCCCACCATTACTGCTATCACCCCTCTACCAGCCTTCTCGGCTCCATCTTCCATCCCCCCCACCTCTACTCCCACCCCCTTTGCTTCCACTTTGGCCAGACCTATTACCAGGTCTTCTAGAATACTGAACCTTGATACCCCTGCTGTGGGGAAGGTCCCTCAGGAGATTTAAATTTCCCATAACCTCCTACATATCAGTAGTGCTAGTTCTTAGGAATCACACATTGAGAGCTCCACAAAAAGGTTGGAAGCCTTAGAAGCTGACATGAAGCTGTTGAAGGAAGAGGTTGAAAAATTGGCAAATCAAAAAGGTAAGGGGAAGGAGGAGGAAGTGGTTATTGATAATAATCAGGTTGAAGATATATACAAAAATATGAACTCCTTAGACACCCATTTTAGGAAGGACAAGACTCACCATGATTATAATATGGCCATTTTTAATGCAATTGAAGAGTTTATTGAGCAGCATATCCGTAACGTCTCTAATCTCAGCAGAGTTCTAGCAACCCTTTGGGGCACAGATAAGGAAATCAAAAGGACCATTGAATAGCTAGATGTTACTGACTCTGCCCACATGACGACATTGGCTATGTTCACCTCTTGGCATAATATCAAATCCAGCATCGACAAAGCCGCCAAGAAGTAATTATGGGTGCTTTTACTACACTTCTTTTTAATTATTGTTGTTTTTTTGTTGTCTTTTGGCTACTTTCCTACAGTGTTCATACTAGTTTTGTTTTGTTGGGGTAGCTGCTCTTGGGCTACTTTGGGTTTCTTATTCCCATTTGGAGCTTGATCCTTTTTTTTTTGGTTCTCATTCCTATTCTGGCTTCTAGGCCCTCTTTTGTTCTCAAGGGTATAGTCCCTTTCAAAAAACTATTTGCCAAAAAAAAAAAAACATCCTGCTCACATGTCAATCTGCCCCTATCAGCATGGGCCTGTCTGATAGTGGAAACCTCTCGATCCCTGTCTGCAGTAATAGTTTAGACCTGGGCTCTCACCTGGTCTCTCTTAATGTTAAAACTGTGCGCCTGCTCCTGGGCCTAATCCCTCTATGCAGTGACCATATGCACCTAATTTTTTGATAAGTGTAAAAGGTTTAATATTTAAGCCCCCTGCACTGCTAGTTGATTGATCTGGTGTTGCCCCATTGAACCATCCCCACCCTAAGTGGCATGTGCTCTAGCTTGATCTCTCTTGTATTTCAAGGCTTGTACCTGAACTCTAGCCTGGTCTCTCTCTATTGTCAAGCCATTTACCTGTGCCCTGGCCTAGTCTCTCTCACCTGCCACATATAACTAAATGGCTATCACCACCTGTAGTTGCATCTGAAGTGCAATCAATTGTCCATCATCACCACCACCTCTTGGAGCATGAGGTAGTGGACCATGTTATGGAAATACCTGTTGTAATGGGGCATATATCCCCACTGGAATGCCTACTAGAGGAAAATCTATGTCTGACACCCTAGGTACATATATCTACCTAATCTTGGGTCCTTGTCTTTGTGGATACTATAGTGGAGGACCCTTTCCCCCACCCTCAACATGATGTTTTCCATCAAACAGATCATCATCTTCGTTTTCGTCATCATCTTCATAATTGTTGCCTCCACCCTCATCACTACTAGGAGACCCACTAGGGGTTCCCTCACTCCTGTGTCATAAACCACTATGGGAATAGTCAAGTGGCATGAAATCACTCCAACTACTAGGGGGAACACTCTAGAGAGCAGCATGGATCTCTAATCTATCTTCTGGGTACCCACATAGCTGGTACCACCTGTAAGAAGCTGGTCAGGGCCCTATCCTTGGTAATTTGTGGCCCCATATCAAAATATTCACTGGCCCTAGGAGCATACCACATGTCTGGCCCAAATACATCATGTATAATGCCAAACTTCCTCTAGCACTGATCTACCATATATATCTCCTACATATAACTACATCTGCCCAGCATAAAATGTTTAACTATTGTTGTGTTGAGCTCTAGGCCATCTTGAGGCCACTGGAAATGTCTATAGGGCCTCCATACTATGGCGGTCTATTTTAAATCTTCTAACTCGTGGTGGTAATGGTAGGCATTGCCCATATGTGGCCGCATGTCATCCCTAATTGGAACCCATCCCATAGAAGAAGGTGTTTCAGCTTTTTCTTAGACCATTTCTTTGAAGTATTGATGAAACAGATAGGGTAACAGGCGTAGGAGGAATACCTGTTCAAATTTTGGTTGATGGGTTGTTGCGCGCGTATGACTTCTGAATCCACAGCTGATCGTGAGAGATTCCTTTTGGCTAGGAGGAACTACCTATAATGAAAACAAGACCACCAGAAGGAATTAAACAATATGGGTAGTGAACTGCCTAGCGTATGCTAGATCCGGGAAGTGTGATACTTCCTAGATGGCTGTCAGTCCACTGTTTTAAACAATTTAATGTTGTAAACAAAGTAAATCCTATTGTTTATTTAAAATGATTTAGGTATCTCACTTAAAAACACAATAAGAAAAATAGATCTAATCTAATAGGCTAAGCTAGAATAGAATCCAAAGGTCAAATTATTGGTTTTAGGTCTCTGTAAGTTTGATAGAGGTCTTGGGTAGATCACAGGTGAATGAGGGTGAGATGAAATTAGGTGGGTAGGTCTCTGTTCTAGGCTGTGTGGGAAAATACAGAGACTGGTGTCGGTCAGGGGTGACCGACGGTGGTTAGGTGTAACCGGTGCCAGTTACTGTGAGATCTGGAAATGTCACAGAACAAGCATTGGTCTCCTTTGTGATTGCACAAAGGACTTTGGTGGTCAGGATGAGGTATTGGGTTACTATAGTAGGATTTGGTGAGGTTTTAATGGATATATGGAGGTGAAAATGTTGGAGAAGGTCAATAGGGGAAAGATAAACAATGGATGATAAAATGATGATGAAATGAAATAAACCAAGAAAGTATGATGTTATACTTACTTGGATTCCATTTCTGAATGTCTGTGTGTGAGGGATGGAGGTGCTGATGATGGGTTTGAAGGATGCAAGTGATCACCAACTGAAGAAAAGCTTCTGCATGGGCTGCATGTACACTCCTCTTTGCTTGGATAGATCAGATCATGGTTGGGATGGCTGTGCAGGAGAAGATGCTCAATCTCCTTCCTTGCATGTGAGTTTTCACTGGAATTTTCTCTCTGAAGATGCGTTATCTCTCTGAGATGTGTTCTTTCTTGTTCCACCTTCTCCAATGTTTTCCAACCTTGAGAATAAGGTTGTTTAGGGGTTAAAAGGGTAACTGACAGCGGTGGTCCGGCTTAACTGGCGATGGGTTAGGGGTAACCGACGTCGGTCAAGGTGGGATTTCTTAGGTTTACTAAACTAGGGAGATCCTCCTGATTTCCTTGGATCTCGTGTCATTATCCCACGGATTAGACTGGGAGCTTCTTGTGAGCATGTAGGAATGTGGTTAGAGGGAATGTAGGCATTGATTTTTAGGGTTTGGGTAAGTCTTAGTTAGTTATGGCAACTTACTAAGAATAGGTCTTAGGTTGAGTTGGCTTGGTGAGGTGTCTAAGTGAACTGTATGTGTGGATATTATTTAAATAAAATATTTAAATAATAAATATAGTGAGGATAATGAATTAATTAATTTAATTAAATTAATATTAGTGGGGTGAAGGGGGTCATGGCTAGGTAAATGTAATAAAGGGTGCTTATATGTCGAGGGACGAAAGGGGAGTGTGACCTAATTTTAGTGTCTACATTTTTCCCCTTTTTGTTGCGTAGCTTGTATTGGTAAGTGACGCTAACAAAAATAAGATGTGGTTGCCCCATGTGTGGGTGAAGGTGATCCCCCTCAAACCAGGAACTGACAAGGCAGCAGGCTGAAGTGGTGAGTGGTTTGATAAAAGGTAAATGTGAGGAAAAGGTAAGTGGGTACAGGGGAAAAGGGTGAAAGGTCTACTCAGGAAATCTAGGTAATGGGTCAGGGTCAAAGGTAGCAACAATCAAATGCACGCACATGTATAAACTGCAGCACGCTACCGGGTTGAAGAGTAGGCAAACTCTACATCATCTAAGGTTGATAGGTTTATCTAAACAAGGTTGAAGTGAATCCGGTATCCAAGGTATAGGATATGGTCAGGAAACACAATGTAGGTTAGGTGTAGGAACGTTTAGGTATGTTTCGGTACACCAAAGGTAGGGTCAGGATAAAAAATCATGGCAATAGGCTAGGTAAGGTCATTAGGTCAATCAACACAGGTAACAGTGCCACAAGGTATAGTGAACACATGAGGTCAAAGGTCACTAGCGATGGTCCAGGTCCAAATATCTAGGTCACGGCATGGGTAAGGCCAAGGTAGGGGTAAAAGAATAAGAAGTCCCCAAAGGAGCACAAATGGAGGTAGGAAGTGACGAGGTCAGAAAAGGTAAGGTAATGGGTTGGGTAAGGTTGGATGGGGTAAAGGATGGGTAAAGGGTGGGGTAAAATGGAAAAGTAAGGGCAATGTGGTGGGTGGTCGGTCATGGATAACTGACGTCGGTATAGGGAAAACCGGGGGAACGGTTAGGTAGGGCATGACTGATGAGTCAATGGTAATGGCGTCGGTTAGATCAGGTGGGTTATAAAATACAAACATGGATTGATTTTTCAGGGGATTCAGGTTTGGCATGGTTGAGTTGAAAGTAGGTTTAGTTATGATTCAATATTTTGGAAATGAATGATACTATGGGTCATATGTGAAATGTTGTATAATCTATGCATAGTGATGATAGAGGAGATGGTAGGTGTAATAAATGTATGTATGTGGTAAGCAACTTGTTATGTATGTGGCTTAATTTCCAATTTTGTTATAAAAGGGGAACTAAGTGAAATGTGATGTAAATGGTGAGTTAGGCATGGTTGATGAATTGTTTTAGGGTAGAGAATGGCTGAGCTAACCTCCAAGGGCCCCATGCCCTCGGAGTGCTGCCTACATAGTCCCAGTAAAAAAGGGACTTCAAGCCGATGTATTTCTCCCATGAGCTAGGGAAGAATATGAAAATGAGTTGGTAGGTTTTTGGGCATGTTGTGGGTTTAGGTTTAATAGGTGTGGGTAGATTATAGGTAAAAGGATGCAGGTGAAGGTGATTATGGTGAAAGGGGAGGATTACCTCAAAGGTAAGCGTCGAGGACCAAGTCCTGTATAAGGTAATCAAAATGTAAACAAAGATGGTTAAAAGATAAGAGGGGGCAATAGAGCCACCTGATTGGGTAGGATCATACCGAGGAGATCATACCTTGGAGGGGGTGATGAACATAAGACCTGAAAGACATTGCATGATTAACTATTCTACGATGAAGGTAGTCACAGGATCACCAAATGTCTAAATTCCAAGATGTCCCTTGAGGAAATTGAGGAAATGAGAGTGGAAATGGTAAGGAGGGTGAAAGGTAGTTAATTTTATATGTTTTGAGTGACAAGGCCTTTGGGCAAGGGGTCCTAGGTCACAGTGGGCAAGTCCATGACTAAATTTTCGTTTTGTTTTGTTTTGATAGACTGATCGATGTGGGAAGTCTATATGGGATAAATAATATGGTACTCCTTGAGGTCTTCGTGAAGCTGATCGATGCGGGAAGCTTCGGTTTCTCTTTTTTTTTTTTTAAAGCTTCACATAGCTGTCCTTCGAGGGAGCAGTCTATTTATAGCAGCAATTTTGTTGAGAGGAAGATGTCCTTTTGAGGGAGTCATCTTTTATTAGAAGTTTGACTCAAGGAGTTTGGTCCCATGTGAGGTCTTTGAAATCATGGACAAGACCAAGGTGGAGGATAGGAATCTTGTTCAAAAGGCAAGGTGGAATGACCATGGGATCTCATCTAAAGGTAGATGAAAAGTATCCATGAGAATCATGCTATGTGCAGTGTCGTGGTACACATATTCAAGAGAAGATAACAAGTGATGGGTACTCACATGATTCTTGTTTAATCATTAGGGAGGTGTATGGAGTGGATAGCGCTCAAGGGACGAGCCTGTAAAGAGACAAAGGGTGAGGTAGGATAACAAGTCAACAATAGAATGGTCGAAGATGCAATGCGTTAAGGGGCTCAGGTTCGGGTTTACCATCAAGTGAGGATAAACGATAGGCACCTGATCCATAGGTATGAGTTACGATGTATGGTCCAAGCCAATTAGGAGTGAATTTTCCCCGTTTACTTTTTTCTTCTTTGGTTACGTGTTGATTTTATTTCAAGACAAGGTCACTGACTTGGAAGGTTCGTTCATGAACATGTTTTTCATAAGCACATTTGATACGTTGTTGGTAAACTTAAAGGTGATCCAGAGTGTTAAGATGATGTTCGTCTAATAACTCTAGTTATGCTAAGTGGTCTTGAAAAAATTCATCATTAATAAGCATGTCATGGAGAGAAATGCAGAGTGAGGGGATCTAGACTTCGAGAGGCAGAACAACCTCTGTACCATAGACCAGTGAAAAGGGTGTGGCCACAGTGGAAGTGCGAATACTAGTGCAGTATGCCCATAGGGAAAAAGGAATGTGCATATGCCAATCCTTCCCAGTATCATCAACCACTTTCATGAGAATTTTGTTGAGGGTTTTGTTAGTGGATTCAGCTTGGCCATTGGTTTGTGGGTAATAAGGTGATGAGAAACTAAGCTGAATGCCGAAGGCATCGCAAAGTTTTTGTAATGTTTTGTTTTTGAATTGTTTTCCATTTGTCAGTGATGAGGCGATGAGGAACACCAAAGTGACAAATGATGTGATGGTTAATGAACTCACATATCTTCTCGGCTTTCGTGGAGATGAGTGGTATGGCTTCCACCCATTTTGTGTAGTATTCGGTAGCAGTTATGATCCATTGATGGCGTTGGGAAGAATGAGGATTGATTTCTCCGACAAGATCCAAACCCCATTGAGAGAAGGGCCAAAGGTCACGAGTGACCTATAAGGCATGACTGGGTGTATGATGAAGGTTGGAATGTTGTTGACATTTCACACAATGTTTGACATAGTCACAACAATCATGGTTAAGGGTCAGCCAGTAATAGCCTAGGTGAAGAATACACTTAGCAACAACAAGGCCACTAAAGTGACCTCCACATATGCCATCATGAACCTCCTTAATGGTATAAGGAATTTCAGAACTTGTGAGGCATCGTAAGAGAATACCATCAAAGCCACACTTATAGAGGAGTCCCCCTAGAATGATGAAACGAGAGACCTTTTTAAGGAAGGCACGTTGTCCGTTACGGGTGAGATCAGGAGGTAAGATGGAGAGAGAAAGGTAGTCAGAGTATTATTTATACCAAAGGTCACTCGGGTCAGGGGTGTGGTTCTGATTGAGTAAACATCATGAGGTAAATAAGAAGGTGAATGGAGGTGTTATATGGTGACAAATATTTTGGAATCGGCAGGGGAAGTGGGTATTTGGGAAGCTAAGCAGGCCATGGTATCGGCAAATTTGTTGGTTGAACGTGGGATGGTTTGAAGGGTGTAATGATCAAAGGTGGTCAAAAGTATGTCTACATGATGTTTATAATTTTGAAGTATCTCATTATGACATTGGTACATACCATTGACTTGGTTTATGACCAATTGTGAATCACCAAAGATGTGGATTGATTTGACATCTAGGGCATATGCGGCTTGGAGACCTAGTATGAGTGCTTTGTACTCGACAATATTGTTGGTGCATTCAAAGTCTAGTTTGAAAGACAAAGGCATGGGTTCTCCATCTAGAGGAATGAGGATAATACCAGCCCCACCCCCATGCTGACACTTGGAACCATCGAAGAACAGTGTCATTTGGTAAGGGGGTTCGTCCAGGGAAAGAGTAGCAATTGACTCATCGGGAAAGTCAAAATTAGAGGGTTGATCCCTGGAAATAGGTGCGTCGGCCAGTTGGTCGGTGATAGCTTGGCCCTTGATGGACTTTTGATGAATGAATTCGAGGTCAAGATCAGCTAAAAGCATAAGCCATCGCGTGACATGCTGATTTTGATAAGGTTTGGCGTACATGAAGTGTAAGGGATCGGTGTTGGTCACGACATAGGTTTTGTGGTTGAGTAGGTAATGGCGGAGTTTGGTGGCAATGAAAACTAAGGCTAAGAAAAGTTTTTCTGGATGGTTGTATCGGGTTTCATAGTCCAAAAGAGTACATCTTATGTAATAAACCACCTGCTCCCTGTGTTGTTCATCGCGATGAGCGAGCATGGCTCCCAAGGAATGATCAGTAGCTGATATGTATAGGTAAAAAGGTTGATCGTCTTTAGGTGGAATGAGTATGGGTGGTTGGAGAAGGTATTGTTTTAGGGCCTCAAAAGCTTTGTGACAGTCATCATCCCATTTAAAGGAGACATCCTTCCTAAGCAGATGATGAAATGGTTGACACCGATCAGATAATTGTGAAATGAAATGGCGAATGGACTGTAATTTACCTTGCAGGCTACGGAGTTGTTTAAGGTTAGTGGGCAGAGGCATTTCGAGGATGGCCTTGACTTTAGCAGGGTCAACTTCTATACCATGGAGGGAAACAATAAATCCTAGGAGCTTTCCTGAGAGAACCACAAAGACGCACTTTTTAGGCTGAAGGCGGACGCAATATTTAATGAGGTGGTCAAAGATGGTTTTGAGGAAAATGAGGTGCTCAGAGTGACATTTAGATTTGGCCAAGAGATCATCCACGTAATCTTCCAATATGCGATGCATGATATCATGGAAGATGTAAGTCATAGCACGCTGATATGTAGCACCAGTGTTTTTAAGGCCAAAAGGCATGACTCGATAGCAAAAGGTTCCCCAAGGGGTGATGAATGCGGTCTTGTGTTGATCTTCTGGGGCAAGAAAAATTTGGTTATAACCCAAGAAGCCATCCATGAGTGAGAGCATCTCATGACCAGTGGTGAGGTCAACTAGTTGATCAATACCGGGCAAGGGAAAGTCATCTTTCAGGCAGGCTAGGTTGAGGTCACAGAAGTCCATGCAAATGCAGAGTCCCCCTATTGCTTTAGTAACAGGGACAATGTTAGAAATCCAATGAGGATAATCAATGGGTAAGATGAAGGAAATAGAAAGAAGGCGCTGAAGTTCTTCTTTGATGAGAAGAGCAATGCGAGGGTGCATTTTCCTCAGCTTTTGTTTGATAGGTTTGGCATCGGGAACGGTTATGATATTGTGGACCACTATGGTGGGGTCAATACTAGGCATGTCTGCGTAAGACCAAGTGAAAGCATGGTTATGATCTCAGAGAAAAGAAGTGATGGCTTCCTGTTCAGTAGCATCTAAAGATTGTCTGATCTTTAGGATGTGCGGGTCATCCTGAGTATGAATGTTGATCTCGATAGTCGATTCATTCAACATGGTTTACATCTCAGAGGGTAACAACCAATGAATATATGAGTCTTCTACACCAAGGTAGGTGAGTATGGATTCATCATCCTGACATTGAATGACATGTTAATTGTAGGTGTGTCATCATTGATCATTTCAGGATACAGGAATGGAAGAGTGGAAGGGGCCTCGCCTTCGTGTTGATAAGTCAAAGGCCCCAAGGAAATGGTGTTTATGAAAAAAAAAAGTTAGGGGGGATAGATTCAGGATCCATCGACTCTGTCGGTGAGGGTGGTGATGAAGGTGGAGCAGGTGAAGGTGGTGATGAAGATGAAGGTGGAGAAGGGCTAGGGTCCTTAATGAGTTCAATGCGGGCCTGTTTGGTAGGAGGTTCGGGGAAGCCGATACCACTATGGTCATTATGTTTACGGGTGGTACATGGAATAATGGTATGGCGGCCTTGCTCGTAAAATCCAAAACCAAAACCCTTCCACGCACAATGGTGCAGGAAGGTGTGGGTGAAATGGTGATTGGTAAGTGATTGGAAGTCAAGTAAAAAATGGGTGGGTTTGTGATGGTGGTTCAGGTGTGTAAGTGGTAGTATCAAGTCCCCCATAGGTGAGACTAGTACGAAGATGAGGAGGACCATAAAGGAGGCATTCTCCTATACGGTGATCATAGCGAGGGTGTTGGTGAAGGCTTCCATACTCTTGTAGAGTAAGGAATGTGTTGACACTATATAGGTGGTACTCCCCCAGAGTGAGGCATTGAAAAACACCTTCCAAGGGATCAGTGGTTGGTATGTAGGTAGCTGGAATGGATGATGTGTCGGAGGTCGATGCAGAGGTGGAGTTAATAGATTGGGAAGCTAATGGGTCAGCTGTGGAGGTTATAGCAGCGGTAGGAATGGAGGAGGTATGTGCGGTGAAAGCAGCAACTGTACTGGTAGGTGGAGGTGTAGGTGAAGTGGTATTGGTTACGGAGGTAGATGGCTTGACAGGTATGAGCACATCATTGGGTCGGTAAAGCATGTTGCATGTTTTGAAAGGTGATGGGTCAGCTGGAATGGTATAAGTGTGTCCTTCATGTTCAAACTTTACACAACGATGCAAAGTGGAAGGAACGCAACCCATGACACGGATCTAGGGTCTACCAAGCAACAAGTTATATTGGAATTCCCCCTCCAAAACATAAAACAATTCTAGAATAGTGCGGGGGCCCATGCGAACGTGAAGGATGACAGTGCCTAGTGTGGAGGTGATAGTGTCATTGAATGAATGCAACATGACCGGATGTTTGTGCATGTAATTTTCAGGTATGCGCATTTGAGAAAATGCATGGGATGAAATGATGTTAATGCTAGCACCTCCATCAATCATCACACGACATACCCGTATGTCATCAATGTGGATGGAGATGAAGAGGGCTAGGTCCAGGTCATCATTTTGGTGTGGCGTGATCTCTTCCTCTGAGAAGCTAAGGGAGGCCACTTGGTGAACAAGGTGGGGTGAAGATGAAGGTGGTAATTTGGTGAGAGAGGCTACATGATGGGGTGTGATAATGGAGGCTACGGGTGTAGGGTCATTGGGTAAAACCTCAATAGATTGAAGAACCTCCATGAGGGCTTGACGATGGGATTCCTGAGGTTTGGATGAGGTCATATAAGGACATTTTGAGGGGAGATTGGTGTAATTGTTTGAGCATGGTATGATGTGTGATGCCATTAGAAATGGGGTACGTGGGGCCACAGATAGTTATTTTAGGTATGGGTGCAGATGGTATGTTGGGTATAGGATTGGTTGGTGGGTCAGTTGCCTTTTCTTTTCCCTTCTGCGCATGTGTAGTGACGTGTATCATGTTGATTTGAGGGGAGTTGGAAAATGGAGAAGGTGTAGGATGAGTGGTATAATGACATGAAGGGAAAAAACCTACTGGAGGAGAAAAACCTTATGAGGTGAGCTGGGTGCAATGACATTGGGGTGGTGGGCATGGCAAGTTCTCTGATGTGAACCATGTTAATTTCAAATCTTGGGGTGGCTCTAGGAGTGGTGAGGGTGGAGGTTGTGGTTGTTGAGTGGGCAGTGTGGGAATGGGTGTCGGTGAAAAGGATCCTTTTCAAGAAGGTCTTCATCATCAAAGTTGGTTTCTGGTGGACACAATTGGATAAGGATGGTTTTCAAGGCCTTGCAGTTCTCCACATCATGCCCTGGCACACGATGGTATGCACAAATTTTAGTATCATCAAACCCTTTTGGCTTGGGTTTGAGGGGGTCGTAAGGTCAGAGTGGTGGTAATGTGATAACAGAAGTCTCGAGGAGGTTGGTTAAAATTTTGGCATAGGACCCTGCTAGTGGATCACAATGGGAAGTGAACGTGGGTTTGGGTGTAGGTGTGGTTGATTGTCGAGGAACTATTTTTGGAAGAGGAGGAACGGGTTGAGCTATGGGTTTAGGTGCCGGTGTGGTTTTAGGTATCGGTCGTGTTTGTTTGGGTAGGGGTATAATAGATGGATGGGTAGGAGGGTGTGTGGTTGTTTTGACTACCTTATTGTGGGGTAGTGGGGTTTTGTTTTTGGGTTGCACCTTCTTGGGTAAAGGTGATGTGGGTGTATGAGGTCTAGAAGGAAAAGCAGATGGAGGAAGAGGGCGAGTTACCCATGGGGATAATGGGGGTGCTGTGAAGGTAGATGACGCGGGTCGTACCTTGGGGTGTGAGGGACAATGACTGAAGTGTAGTGGGTAGTGAAGCAATAGCTGAGGGTATTGGAGGTATTGGTGGTAAAGAGATTGTAGGTGCGGGTGTAAGTTGTGTTGTGTGCCTGGGTAGGTTAGAGGTTTGTGAGGAAGGAATGGGTTGTTGTGTTATTGGTTTATGGATGGGTGAAGGTTGCTTGACCATGTTGGGCAGCTGAGGTCTTAAGACAGACGGGACAAGTGTGGGTGTGATTGGTGTGGTCAGGGTATGAGGTCGATGAGTTTGTTTCTTTGGTTTGGGTGTCGGAGTAGGTGTGGTATTGATGTTGGAGGATGTAGCTAAATCTAGTTTAATAGGTGGATGAGTAAGGCTGGTGGTCGGGGTGACCCCTAAAGTGGTAATAGGTTTAGTTGAGGCAAATGTTGTAGGTGTGGGTTTGGGTTTAGATGTAGGTTGGGTTATGGGTAAGGGTGTGGTTTGAGTGCTAATAGGTATCATGGAAGGGGTTGCGATAGAGGTGGTTGTATTTGGTTTGATTGGTTGAAATGTGTTTGGGTAGATAGTGGAGGTATCAGTGAGGGATCTCTACATCTGTGTTGAGATAGGGAGTAAGAGGCACCCCCATAGTAAAGCCCTATCCACATAATCTAAGTGATTGGCCAAATGTGAGAATGACACATCTGTGGGTGGATTTGGTGAGGACCTAATGGAAATTCCCATAAAATGTGTCTTAGAGATGGGGAATTGGCTAGCTTCAGCTTCCATGGGTAAGAGAGCCGAAAGTAGGTCTGCAGGATTCTAGGTAGCTGATGGAGAATGCTCACCAAGAGGCAAAGGTATCTCAATTGGGTCTATGATAGGTGGAGGAGATGATGGGAGCTCCTCTATAAGTGGAGGAACAAATGGGCTCTCCTATATGGAGGAGGATGGGTGCTCCTCTATGGGTGGAGGAGGTACTAGGTGCTCCTCCTCTATGGGTGGAGGAGGTACTGTAGGTAAAGGTTCTCTAAGTGGTGAAGCTAGGGGTGAGATGGGCTCAATGTTAGTAGAAGACCCCTCCGTTGGTGATGAAGGAGATGAAAGGTGTTCCTCTATTGGTGAAGGAACAGGGGAGGTTGGTTCCAATGCGGAAGGAGGATTTCAGGCTAGGATCCTCCTCTATGGAAGGAATATGGGGTAATTGGGAGGTGACAGGTACCTCATTAAAGATAGTGTGAACCTCGTGGGTATGGGTATCGTGAGTTGATGTCTCACCAGTTTGATTGGATGAAGGGGCATGGTTGGGAAATGGTTTTTTGAAGATTTGTAGATTTTGGTTGGGGGTGGCGTTAGGATTATCCATAGTTAACTCACCTTTCTTGAGCATTTCTTGGACAATATTTTTGAAAGTGATGTAGTTGTCCATCACTATGACCCTTTACTCGATGATAGTTACAGAAATCATGTTCTTTATACCATGCGGGTATGGGGTGAGTAGGGTCAAAACCAGTGTGTGGTTTTATGGGTGGAAGGGTGATGACTCTAGCTTTAAAAAGATTTTCTAAGATATAAGGGTAAGGTTCCCTATTTGGGGTATATTTTCACTGCTCTCATCTGAATTGAAAAGTTTGGACGGGTGAGAGATTAGATGAGGGTGTAGCCTGATTTGATGGATGAGTCTGGGCCAGCCTTGAGTACCACTGCGTTAGTGGTGCCCTTAGCTTTTGGATAATTGGTTTGTGGTTTAGAAGAAGAAGAGGTATCATTCGACTTGAATGCTGAATTCTTATTGCGTAATTGGATTTTCTTCTCTTCGATGGCCCGAATCTCTAACTTTCATGCCATAGTGAATGCCTCATCGAATGTTTGGAAGGTTTGGACCTGCAAGGTTAGTGAAATATGTCTAGCACAAGCCCATGTGAAGAGCTCGATGAGTTTAGTTTGTGGCAGTTGGAAGGTAAGTTGATTGATCAGGCTATGCCAGCGAGCAAACAAAATCTGCGATAGATTCATCCTCATACTGACGTGTGGAATATAGGATCGGTCATGGTAACCTTCTTGATGATATTGATAGAGAAATGATCCAAGAAGGCTTGGGATACCTGATTGAATGAGAATATAGAGTGTTTAGGTAACCCACTATACCAATCTAATGTAGGTCTAGTGAGGGATATGGGAAAGGTTCTCAAAAGCAAGGCATCATCATGAGCGATAGATAACACCCGTGTTTTAACGACCACAAATGTTGATGTGGGTTTTCTTTGATATTGAAACGATTGAATTTAGGCATTTCCTAATGCATATGGTATGAACACGGATAGGAATGGATGGTTGAATAGGCTCGTTACAAATCTCGTCATAGGTGAGAGTGTTGGGGGAGCCAGAAACTGATGCCTTTAATTTTTACGTCTTGTCCAACATCAATTTAATTAGGTCATTAGTGGGTTGTGATGATTGGATGCCTCCCATAGCGTGAGAAGGTTGGTTTTGGGCATATAACATGGGTGACACTCTAGTGTATGGGGCTGTCATGTAGGGTGGTGGAGAAGAAGGTAGTGAAATAGGGGGTTACATGTACCCGGAATGAATAATGGATGAAATATGAGGTTATTGGTAGTATGTATATGGGGGTGGAAGGATCGTGGTAACCCTAGTGGCAATAGTGGCTAATGATTTTGGAATGGAAAGAACCACATTCTAAAATGGGGTAGGGGTCACCTTCATTGGAGGTGGTAATGTAGCTACATGTATGTGTGAGACATTACGGGTGAATGAGGTTGTGATTGGGGTAGTCATCGAGGGTACAGTGGATGTAATGGGTGCCACAGAGATAGCATATGTGGCATTCATAGCAAGTATTAGACCTAACTGTGAAATGACTGGGGGTAATGTGGATGCGGGCAGCACAGAGCTAGATGGGGCCGATGTGGGAGTGCGTACGAGAGTCAGAGGGATAGATACAGGCATTCCGTATATAAACTGATCCGAGGCGTATCGAGTGGATGAGTGGGAAAGGTAAAACTACAAGGCAGTAGGTTTTTGGTCAAGGATTCGTGTAAACTCCTCATCTTTGGTAGCAATAGTAATAGGTTGGATGGGATCCATGGCTGGTGATAAAATGAAAAGGTGGTGAAGGACTAGGTGGGATTGGTTGACAACTGGCATGAAATATAAGTGTTCTTGCTTGTCTTTGAGTCAGCACCATGTGAACCAGTACTGATCAGGTAGGGCTGCTTCTCTGTAAATGACACAGAGAACAGTAGGAACATGGTGAATATGGCGACAAAAAGTAGATTAAGTACCAAATGGTGGCTGGAATGTGAAACAGGATAACCGATGCCAGTTAGGGATAACCGACGCCGGTGAGGGTAACTATTGTTGGTTACTGTATAGAAAATGATAGTGAGTGAAATAGCGAGGAAGAAGGTAAAATCTGACAGGTATGCCAAATATGAGGATGTTTAAAATGTCAATGGGAATAATGATATTGACAGGGACTTTGAAAAGTGGAAGAAAGTGAAGTAAAATTTCCTTTTGAGTAGGTTAGCAAAAGGACCTGGAACCGACGTCGGTTGGGTATAACCGATGGCGGTCAGAGGTAACCGACGATGGTTACTGTGAAATTGAAACAGTGATGAAAGAAAGTGGTTGTGAATTAAAATCTGATGTAGAATCAAACCCAAAATTCTGAGAATGATGATGATATGGCCCAGGCGCACTCAGGTGAAGCCGGAATACACCAGCTGTGATGAGGAGCATGTAAGGATGAACAAAAAAGTGACGAATGTGATCTCTCACCTCAAAACGCAAGCCAAGTAGAAACACTAAGAAAAATGTGATCCTAGGAGTTCCTTTTCTATTATGTTTGTTTAGCTTATGCTATTTAGGGACTGACACATGAATTGTGAAATAGAGTTTTTGGTGAGGATGGCTTCCTACAAAGAAGGAGATCTAAAAGGTGAGGTTTCAGGTATGTTATGGTGGGGGCGGGCTTTGCTCTGAAGTATGACTCAACAGAGCAGTGAGCTGGGTGCCCACTATGTTGTGGTCATGTGATCACCTATAGCTTCTTCCAGGTAGGATGTTGTTTAAGAATGTATGTATTTTGAATTTTTGTGTGGTTTGGTAAGACTCAAAGAAAGAGAAAAGGATATAAGTGCTTTTCTACGATTTGTTTTTCAACCATCAGCTAGGCATGACTTCCAGTGTATAGGTTGCCCTCAATTAATGTGAGCTAATGCAATAAATCAAAATGAAATGCACTTATTTTTAAACCCAAATCGAAAATGTGAAATTTGATGACACAATAAGATGAAGAGGAAGAGGGATGCTCTTTCACTACAATGCAGAAAACATGAAGAAATGGTTCTTTTTAATTACACCAAAAGAAAAGTTTCCTTTAGAGCAAATAGAAAGAAGAGGTGGGTTACTAAGGAAGAAAATTAGTGTGTACACTTTTCAGAAGGGAAACAAACACACAATTTTTTCCTAGGAATGAATGAAATGCAAGGAACCCCGGATGGGTCCCACCAGGTGTGCCAAAATGTTTCACCTGATTCTTAGATCGTTTCTTTGAAGTGTTGACGAAATAGATAGGGTAACAGGCGTAGGAGGAATACCTGTTCAAATGTTGGTTGATGGGTTGTTATGCGCGTATGACTTCTAGATCCACAGCTGATCATGAGAGCTTCCTTTTGGCTAGGAGGAACTACCTGTAATGAAAACAAGACCACCAAAAGGAATTAAACAATATGGGCAGTGAACTACCTAGCGTATGCTAGATCCGGGAAGTGTGATACTTCCTAGATGGCTGTCAATCCACCATTTTAAACAATTTAATGTTGTAAACAAAGTAAATCCTATTGTATTTTGAAATGATTTAGGTATCTCACTTAAAAACACAATAAGAAATAGATCTAATCTAACAGGCTAAGCTAGAATAGAATCCAAAGGTCAAATGATTGGTTCTGGGACTTTGCAGGTTTGATAGAGGTCTCGGGTAGATCACAGGTGAATGTGGGACATTAGGTGGTAGGTCTGTTCTAGGCTATGTGGGAAAATATAGAGACTGGTATCGGTTAGGGGTGACCGACGGTGGTTAGGTGTAACCGGTGCCGGTTACTGTGAGATCTGAAAATGTCACAGAGCAAGTTGTGGTCTCCTTTGTGATTGCACAAAGGACTTTGGTGGGTCGAGATGAGGTATTGGGTGTCTAGAGTAGGATTTTGTGAGGTTTTAATGGGTATATGGAGGTGAAAACATTGGAGAAGGTCAATATGGGGTAAAGTAAACAATAGATGATAAAATGATGGTAAAATGAAATAAACCAAGAAAGTATGATGTTATACTTACTTGGATTCCATTCTTGAATGCTTGTGTGTGAGGGATGGAGGTGTTGATGATGAGTTTGAAGGTTGCAAGTGATCATCAACTGAAAGAAATAGCTTTTTCATGGGCTGTATGTACACTCCTCTTTTCTTGGATAGATCAGATCATGGCTGGGATGGTATGTGCAGGATAAGATGCTCAATCTCCTTCCTTGCATGTGAGTTTTCACTAGAATTTTCTCTCTAAGATGTGTTATCTCTCTATTCACTTTCTCCCAATGTTTTCCAACCTTGAGAATAAGGTTGTTTTGGGGTTAAAAGGGTAACCAATGGTGGTTTCGGCTTAACCGGTGACGATTAGGGGTAACCGGCATCAGTCAAGGCGGGATTTCCTAGGTTTACTAAACTAGGGAGATCCTCTTGATTTCCTTGGATCTTGTGTCGTTATCCCACAGATTAGACTGGGAGCCTCTTGTGAGCATGCGGGAATGTGGTTAGAGGGAATGTAGGCATTGATTTTTAGGGTTTGGGTAAGTCTTAGTTAGTTATGGCAACTTACTAAGAATAGGTCTTAGGTTGAGTTGGCTTGGTGAGGTGTCTAAGTGAAGTGTATGTGTGGATATTATTTAAATAAGATATTTAAATAATAAATATAGTGAGGATAATGCATTAATTTAATTTAATTAATTAAATTAATATTAGTGGGGTGAAGGGGGTCATGGCTAGGTGAATGTTATAAAGGGTGTGCTTATATGTCGAGGCACGACCTAATTTTAGTGTCTACACAAGGCTTCTCTAGAGCTCAAGCTCTCAAAACACCTACAGGGAGACCAATGGAAATATGGTCCCACACCTAAATCTACAATAATCTGGCTGAACCTACCATCTTCTAATGGTATTATGTGATCAAATGAAGGTCCCTTGTGCAATAAGTGCACTAGTATGCACTGACCCTAGTAGTAGGTCTCGCCATCTATCTATCTGCGTATAACTTCAATCAGGCCAAGCTGAAATGAAGCTCCAATTTTTTCAAGGAGTAAAACTCCACTGAGAAAATCCATCAAGAAGATTACAACCTGATCAAGCTCGGGATCCTCTATACACCACAACAATATAATTGTCATCCCATGGCGTAGTATAGTCTAGACGCCAAATAACTCGATGATTTCAGCTGATCAACGGTCATCTCTTGTGACTGGTATCCTCTATCTATGGATACACTATTCACCCTAGATAGGGACCCACATGATGCATCATATGTCCTCCAATGTGATTGTGATCTCACCATTGGGCAGCTGGAAGCACTGACTCTTGTTATGCCATTGCTCAACTAGGGTTGTAAGGAGGTCATGATCCAAAGTAATCTATGGCATGTCAGCCACGTAAGTTAATCCAATGACGTATAGGAGGATATCCAATATCCTCATATCATCCTCATCAAATTATGCCTCTATCACGCCCAACTGGCCATACCTCTCACGGGTATGAAGGACAGATAATATACGTTGCAACAAAAACACACGCATTAGGATTACCTTTCTATCTACTTCTATCTAGTTTTCTAAAAAAAATCTTTCATTTCATCTAACATGTTAATTTTTTCACTTTCTTATACAACAATCTAGTCTATCTTCATCTACCCTTAGCTACTTAATTACAAGGATGAATTGTCCCCTTTCCCCTGACACATGAACATCTATTTTGATGCATGTGATCCTATCTCAACGCATGCACGCTCAGTGGATATTCAACTCTATTTCGACACATATGCACCTTGTCCAATGTGTACGCTTCCCCCCATTTCTATCTATTTACCATATTCTACCTAGGAAACATGTATGCCCAGTCTAACGCATATGCCTACCCCCCCCAACGTATGTGCATGCACATCCTTTATTTTACCCTCTCGACGGGTATGCCTTCCCTTCAATGGATACATGTGTGCGTACCTATTTTCAACTTCAACATACATGCGTATGCGTACCCCCTATTCTAACACATGCACATGCACACATCCATCAAATCAACACATGCAGATATGTCAAAAAATGCCTAATCTAGCCTAAAATGACCTTTAAAATGACATTAAATGCGTAAATGACAAAAAAGGGATAGGGCACTCACATAGGGTCTGTCCGTTGGGTCCTGAAGAAACTATTAGATGTGATCTACTCATCTCCTCCTGCTCGGTAGCCTCATCATCTCACTCCAAGGCTCTCACTCTCGCTCACAGTAAAAATTTGTAAGAGCTCTACTATAAATGAACTGGTCGTGATTTATTTACCCCCCCCCCCACGTAGGTATATTAGGCTATCGGGATGCCCCTGGTGCATTTTTTCTCTGTCGTGATCACCCTAACCCTTCTTCTACTCACCAAAATGATTATTTTTGTATTTAAATAAATATTTTTACTAATTTTCGCACACTGAAGCACTCAGTGTCACCCTGTGGTCACTTCTTCACCCTGAAATGATTTACGCATACTCCAAGCACCATTTTCTATCATTTTTCTTCTATTTTTTCTCTTTTACCCGTCGTGATGATTATTTTTAGTGTGTAATTCTTCTCGTCAAGGAATTTTATTGTTATCAGATGCCCTTGCCTTAGCCTTAAGGCCTTTGCATGTACTTTAAGGAGATATTTGATCTCTTAAAATAATTCTTTTGACCGATCAAAAATTTAAAAATTATAAAATCATCCAAAAATCCATAAAAAATCCAAAACAATCATAAAAACTTTGAAAGTGGACTAAAATTGGTAATAGACTCATTCACAGCTGAAATTTATGTCTTTCACATGGCACTCATCTCGTATCTTGTTGAAGTTTTCACGTGTTTTGAAACAACTTGTGGATCACCTAACTCTACAATCATTTACAAAATCTATGTTACTTGCTTCATCTATACTCTGGGGCATTATCAGTTGCATGGTACTATTTTCAACATGCACATTAATTTTCCATTGGACCCAAGTGTCCTCCATCCTTTCCTTTGCATATACAAATTTCTTGAGGCATCATTTTAAACCCTTGTTTTTTATCAAAACATTTGGCACTACATCTTGATAGCAAAATATTTGTGCAACAGTCTTGAACATTGTTGGTTTGAGTGTGTGATTGTACTTATTTCCCTGTTAGGTGAGTTTGTTTACTTCTCGTGTTGCATTGCATGTTTGTGTGTTACATGGAGTTGTTGTTTTAGCATTGAACATTTGTTTGGATCTTGTCTTTTCATGTCATTTTACGCTTTCATCATATGCTTACATTTTAATAAGGACCGATGATGAGGATTCTAAGTAAAATGATGATTAAACATTGTTTGCACTAGTTTGTGGATAGATCAATATCCCATTTTCTTGTTATTTCTCATCTTCCCTTCACACTTTTCTTTATTTTATTCTATTTTTGATCTTTGATCAATTTCTTCCATCACCCCATCGACATTCGAGGGGGAATCCCTTTAGCTAACTAAATTTTTATCTACCCCTTTAAAAAAATCATTTGCTTATGTTTGTCTACTTTATTTGAAGTGATTGTAGATCAAAAATTTCGCGCTTGTTACCTGTCCAAGTTAATGCACCAAACTAAACACAAAGAAAAGTGGGAACTAAACCTTGATATGATTGGAAATGAGATACCTGATGAAGACGTAGACGGATGAGGAACGCCGATGTAGATTGAGACGGGCGCACATGTGAGCAATTCGCACAATAGATCCAAGTCTACCTGCAAAACACCGATGCTTGACAGTTTCAAAGACCACGTTAAAAGATATTTAGGTGGACTGCCCGAGAAGCGGGTCCAGGAAACGATAAGCTTCCTCAGCGGATGTCAGTCCACGTTTTCAATTAAGAAAAGAAGCATACATGATAAAAGATGTAAGCAAAAAGCTAGATTTTCTGATTGCAGTAATAAGACAGAATCTAAACAGCAGACAGAAAGTACAGAAAACAGGGAACTATGAAATAATGGGCCGGATTTGTGTTGCCTGTATCCTTTTACCTATCTGCAGGGAAATCGGCGTCGACTGGCTAGAATCGGCGCCGATTGAGATGGATCGGCGTTACTGGGTAAGATCGGCATCGACTGGAGGCAGATCGATCAATCAGGGATTGTGCTATGCCAGATTCTATGAAACCAATTGGAAGGTGAATGTGGTCTGCTGGATGTGCCGAAGTTGGCGAGACACTGGAACAGAGTCACCAGATGATAGATGGTGGTGTCCGATGCTGATGTGACAGGGACAGAGTAACGTGTAGACACCAAATTTGTGTCTTACGACCCCTTGTGACCCGCATCCCATTTCGCAACCTAACCTCATTACCTAAACCTTACACAATTATTTATTAATTACCTCATAATTGATAAATCCACATCACCTTACCCGCCACCTCACTTTGCCACCTCATCATGACCTAGCCCTAACCCTAAACTAACCTAATTAAGGCCCGTGACTTGGTCTAGACTCACATCCATAACTAATGCCTCCTTACTCGCACCCAAAGCCGACCTTCTAGCCACTTGACCAAGCCCGCAACTGATCTCTCGGGAGAAAAGCAGGGAAGGTGGGCTATTTTACTAAAAATAGCCTACTTTTTCCTTACCGATGCCGGTTCCTACTCGACCGCCGTCGGTTACGCAACCGCCATCGGTTCCCTGTAAATGGGCTCCCCAAACCAAAACAACGGATCAGAATTTCATTTGGGAGATCAGTCAAAAGGATTTCTGGATCAACAGAGAGCATTGCGAGCGAGGAACAGAGTCTAGATCTTCACTGGACAGAGCAGAGACGAGTGGAAATACCAGAAGTGTTTACAACCAAGGAGATCAACTTGCATCTTTGTCAAAACCAGTAAGTCACATCTTGCATGTCCTTCTATTATAACATTTCTTATGCTTCTTGAATCTCAGTCCTCCTAAATCCGTTTCTGAATCCACTACCCAACGTGCCATTGCATCTAACTGTCATTCTTTTATCCCTCATCATCTCATTTCCTAATATCATCCATAAACCAGCCATTACAAACACCATAGCTACCAAGAAGATCCTAGAACCCACCGGTATCGGTTATCAGTAACCGCCATCGGTTATCAGTAACCGGCATCGGTTCATCTGATCAAAACCAGAAAACCAGCCTTTCCCCTACCCAGTTCAACGAAACAATTTAATTGATATTTTGCAGTCTTTTGTGTTAATTCATATTGGCAGGGGAACTGACCACCTTCGAAAGGAAGTTTTATATTTCCTGGGCCCAAGGCAGTTCCCTCATTTATTGTCTAATTAAAATCTTGTGGTCTTGTGTTCTTATTTGCAGGTAGTCCTTCCAAGACAAAAAGGAGTTCTCCGCAATCAACCTGATCTTTCTCTACGGTACGCGCACACCATCTCGACATTCAACAGGTATTCCTCCTAACCCTAACCTCATCTGTTTCTAAAAGGAATGAAAGGATAGAAGCAACTCTATTCCCAGAAGCCGAAACATTCCGAGTGAAACATTTTGGCACGCCGGTGGGACCCATTTTGGGTTTCTTTCTCTTGCTTATTTTCATTTTAGGAAGCATTTTTGCAGTTGCTACTTTTGTTATATATTTCGTAAAGAATTTTTCTTGCTTTCCTAGTTTCGCATTAGTGAAAGTCATCTCTCTTGCTTCATCGAACATAATTTTCGATTTGGGTTTAAAACACATGCATTGCATTCCTGCTTGTTGTTCTTCAATTCTAGTGAACATAGATTAAGTAACAGGTCGTACACGTGGGGGTGATATCCACGGTATTGACAGGAAATTAACCCTAGTTTCACTGCACAACACATACCGAATCACTTCACCATTAACACAACAGCTCAAACATCCCCCCTTTTCCGCGGTATTCCTCCGCCCGATTGAGGTAACCTTATAAGCCAAAACAAACTTGACATTTCCCCTAGGTCTTGTTGTTTAGGATTCTGACATCATCTTACGTCTAAAGGCATAAGCCCACAATAACTAAAATTAACCCTAGGATTAGTCTCTGGATTTGCGTGTGCATCTTGCTTGTTTTCAAATTCTGTTTTCTCTGTCATACTTTGTCTTCTATGATCAATAAGTTGATAAATATACTCAACGTTGCTAAAAATCAAATTAGTAGCCTTTTATATCTTCTTATCCTAGACTTTTGACACCGGCATCGGTTAAGGGACCGACGTCGTTTGCTCTGTGACCGACACCGGTTAGTAAACCGATATCGGTTACTGTCTCCATCAGCCCCTGACAAACCAGCAACTTGCCAAATTCATCATTCTGAGGTTGTTTTTGTTCTTGATAGATTAAAACTTTCCTGTGTGTTCTTGTCCATGGTTGTCATCACTCGGAAGCAAGCCGCCGCCATGGTTTCACATGCCTGCTCTGTGTCTTTGCCTGAATCACCCCCTTCACATTCTATAGGGAACCCTACGGACACCAGTGAGATCCCCCAAATTCCTGTAGGAGACAAGGACTTTGCCAAATTTCTGGATGCTAATCCCAGCGCTGTACAATACTATTTGTCTCATGCCCCTGACCGTACGCCTGATGGTCAGCTCCTTATTGGCATGCCTATTAGTATAGCTGCTCATTTAGCTCCCACTCCTCCTGATAACACTTCCTTACTTCCTGCATCTCTAGCCCCGTCTCCCAATCCGATGGCTTCAGAGGTTCATACGACCCCGATTAGCTTTCCTTTGGTTAATCTTGGACCCCACGTATCGTTACCACCAACTGCCCCTATCTCATCTCTCTTTCAGACCACTCCATTCATGACTTACTCTCTGCCACCTATTCACACGAGCTTTCCTTCTCAAGCTCCGCCTACCTTTTCATTCCCATACACGTATCCAGTAACCTCAACACCTTATATGGGACATCCCTATTCTGTTGCTCCAACATACTCATCCTCCATACCTTATCAACACTTAGCCCCACCATTTTCCAGCGGAAGCCCTTGGTCCAACTTGCCTCCATTTACCACAACCGCACCATCATCTCATCCAACCACAGATTTCATCAAACAAATGATGGACAAAATGCAAAACCTGGAGGCTTCTGTTTCAGGAAGTCGTAGCGCCTTGACATACAAGCAAGTTTGTCGGGAGCCCATTCACCCTTCTGTCCCCCTTCATTCATATCCTCCTCAATGGGAGTTGCCAAAATTTACTCGTTTTAACAGTAAAGAGGATCCTCAACAACACTTGCGATCATTTAGACATGCTTGTTATTTGATTGCCCATGATGATGCCTTGTTACTCCGAACCTTTCCCATGTCCTTATCAGGACTTGCCTTGGAGTGGTACAGTGCTTTAACCCAGCACTCAATCTTCTCTTTTAACCAACTAGCCCAGTCTTTCTTGGATCATTTCTCCATTAACATTGCCAAGAAAGTATCTATCACCGACCTCTATGCCATCCAACAATTTGAAGACGAATCTATCGCAGATTTCGTTGGAAGATGGCGGGGCCTTATCAACTAACTTACGTATGCCTTGCCTCAAACCGAACTTATCGAACTATTTACACGGGCCTGCGCTAAGCACATCTCCCCTACCCTCCAAATTCAAACTTTCCGCACATTCGACGAGGCCTTTACCATGGCTCGGAAACTAGAAATTCGAGCCTTAGAAGAAGAGAAATTGCGGTTGCGTAGCAAAAACCCCAATTTCCGAACTCCTGATTCTACCAACAAGCCAAACACCACCACTCCTCACGCGTCCACTTCTTCTAAATCAAAAGGAGCTGTCCACGCGGTAATGGTCAAATCTCAAACACCGTCCAATACTCCACCAAAAACCACCTATAAGTACAAAGCCGAGCCCATCAATTACACTCCCTTGGGAGAAACTTATGGCGTCATCCTGGAGAAATTGCTCAAAGCTGGGGCTATCACCTTGCCCCCTGTTAAACCTCACTCTGGGTTTGACTCCACCCGCGCAATACCTTCCTGGTACAAAGAAAATGACTTTTGTAACTTTCACCGCGTAAAAGGACATAGTCATGAAAACTGCAAAATGTTGAAAAACATAGTGCAGGAAATGGTTGATGCGGGGGATATAACCCTCGATAATCCTAACGCCCCTGCTAACCAAAATCTGAAAAATTTTCAACAAGCCATTCCCGAATCACTCGTCCAACAGTAACGTAAACCAAGATATCTTAGCCGAGGAGAGTGTTCATGAGATCCATGCAGTCTTCGATTCTCAACCAAAAGCCTCTATTGAAAATTTTTTGAATCAAGCCTCTCCACCAACACAGGAGTCTGAACCTCCTTCACCACCATCAAGCCAAAGTGAAATCATTCCTTTACCCATAAAAGAGTTAACTGCCCGGACTTCTGTTCTCATCGATGAGTCTTCTTACACCACATCCCTACGAGACTGTGAGCAGATGTTATCTAATTTATCTATTTCTTAAACGTCCCCTTCTACCGCTCTTGCTACACAAGAGGAAGGCTCGCCACTCCTTTTGACATCCTTAGACGAGAAATCTCTTACACTGACATCACCACATTCTTTAAACATGACGGACCCCCTCAAACACGCCCTCTTACCTATTAGTCCTTCATCGCCTAAATCTTTTCAACGACCGGTTGACCTCTTAACATCTATTGATACAGTGCCTCATCTACCTCCTGTGTCACACCCGCAGTGGATTGGAATTACAACCCACCTTTCTTCCGTACAAAAATTACAAATCACACCTGGAGACTGTCATTCCACAGAAGATAGACAGGCCCTATGGGAACGTTTGAGTACCCCTTTTTCTACTCAAATGCAAATGACTGATCCTGATGTCTCCACCATATACCTGAAGTGTTTACAGAAGCTTAAAATGCCCCTGTTCTCACCTTCAACCCCCTCACCTCTACCAAATGCCCCGTCCACTTCTATCAACTTAACCAGATCTTCCCCTACGCTTGGGACCTCACCAATGCCTAGTCTAACACACCCTCCTAAGCGACTCGATCTATCCAAAAATAAATCCGTCCCACCACCTAGGAGACAAACTCAATCCGTGCCCCTATCACAATCAAAACCATCATCGTCATACCTACCTTCCATATTGGGACCCCATCCCTCTACCTTACATCAATATATCATACCTCCTGCGTTTTCTTCAAAACAACCTACGCCTTCCACACCTATACAGAAATTCCAGGGTATAGCAACACCGTCACTCCGCGTATCCTGTCCACCTATCAACCCTAAACAAATTCCATCATCAAAAGGATTTGTTTTCGGTCACTCCTATTTCCCCGTGGTTGTTTTCTGATACCACATCATCTGCGGCCTCATCATCCAACATAACTTCTGCACTAAAGAAATCATGTTTAGTAAAAACCACGTATCAACACCCCTCGGCTAAACCACCACCCGTGCGAACCAACCACGCCCAAACATTACCAAAACCCGCACAACCAATACCCTAATCCTCTTCCGATTTTGACCCACTCAAAGGATCTTACGCCAAAATCCTTGCTATGTTGGTGGAGAATGCGACCATTTCCCTACCTCCACTTAGACCTTATGACCCGTCTAAACCCCGACCTATGGGTTACGATGAGTCTAAAATCTGCGCTTATCACCGCACACTAGGGCATGATGTGGAGGGGTGCAAAGTTCTAAAAACCATCCTTCGTCAGTCACCTCTCCCGGATAGAAAGATTAAGAAAGACAACTTACGAAGGGAGAGACCTTTAGTTTCCATTCCCTCTCCTATACCATCTGTCCCCGCCTCACCAAGATCTATCATTATTACAACCCCACCTCTTGAAGACCATTAGTTATCCCAACCATCTTCCTCATCTCAGGTCTACGAGATTAATATGATTAGTGTCGCTACTCGAGGGCAGAAAAACTATGGGAAAGCAAAAGAAAACACACCTGCGGCATCTCTTTCTCCGTCAAACATCCCGATTGCACCACCACCTAAAGTGGTCATTCGCGGACCCGCCTATCCCGTCTCTAATGGCATTGCTCACCGGAATATGATTAAACAGCTTCACCAATCACCCGTAAAAATGACACTGTATGATCTCATTCAGACTTCTGAATCTCATCGACAAGCTCTCGTTGAGATCCTTCAAGGGATAGAGGTTTTACCTAATGAAACCCTGCCTGTCGCCTCCATTATAACACCCAATCACGTTGCTTCTCTCACCAAACAACCCACTGCCCCAACCACTTCTGTCTCTGTACAACAAGCTGCTGCAGTCAGTTTCTCCGAAGATGAAATTGTTGACTTCAGTATAGAAGATCCTGACCCTGCTCTTTTCATCTCAGCTTACATCCGGGACATTCGGGTACATCCTGTTATGATTGACGGGGGTGCTAGCCTAAACATCATCTCTTCAAAAGCCTTCCAACAAATGAATATCCCTTCTAGTTGCATGTGTGCCAACCCCATCATGTTGCGGTCATTCAATGACGCTATTACTTCTACCTTAGGCACCGTGATCCTCAACATTCGGGTAGAACCACGTACTTTACCCGAACTCTTCTATGTCTTGGAGGGAGAGTTCCAATATAATATATTGCTGGGTCGTTCTTGGATCCGAGCCATGGGATGCGTTCCCTCAACATTACATAGATGCATAAAATTTGAGTACGAGGGGAAGTCCTACACCGTAAAAGCTGACCCTCCCCCCTTTAAAACCTGCAATATGTTATACCGCCCTAACGATGTGCTTATACCAATCAAGACACCCATACATTCAACCCAACCATCCTCTTCAAATGTACCTCAACCGCGCTTACGCCTTCAACTGATGAAACCACCATCGCAAAAACCACTTCCCTTCCCGCATCTAACATTCCAACCTCCGACCCCTTAGTAGATGTTTTTCAGCGCCTTACGCTGGGGGAGTACCGCCTATATAACGTTAGTTCTTTCCCTACCCCGCAGGAGTACGGACAATTACATGCACATCCCACCTACGACCGTCGCGTGGGGGAGGTAATCTCTTACGGACCACCCCATTGCCACACTAACCTAACGTATGGGGGTGTTGACGCATCCTCCATTATCCCTGAACCTCCTCTTAGTGTGGTTCCCTTCCAATCCGATTTTCAATACTTGACAAATCATCATTTTGCCCTCACCTTCTTGACTCGGTGTGCGTGGAAAGGATTTGGTTTTGGCCTTTATGAACAAGGCCGACATACACTCATTCCCGTGACTACCCGTAAACATAATGATCGCAGTGCTCTCAGTTTTCCCAAAACACCTACACAGGAGACACCTCCTGTCAGCTGTATCCTGGAAGAAGAAGACGTCGCCCCTACCAAACCATCATCACCCACTTTTCCATCATCACCCATAGAATCTATAGACCCTGAATCCATCCCTCCTAACTTTTTTTTTTCATAAATGCTATCTTCATAGGTCCTCTCACTTATCAACGTGATAATGACGACCCATCTTCTTTGCCCCTTCTATATCCAGACATGATCAAAGAGGATTCGCCTTTGATTAATGTTGTTAAGTGTCAAGATGACGAATCCATCCTCACTTACCTTGGCGCGGATGATTCTTATATTCAACGAGCCTTACCATCTGAAACCCAAACCATGTTGAACGAATCTACCATAGAAATCAACATCCACACGGAGGAGGATCCTCACATTGTGAAGATTGGACAATCCCTTAACACATCAGAACAAGCCGCCTTTACTACCTTTCTCCGTGCTCGCAACCAAGCTTTCGTATGGTCTTACACTGACATGCCAGGAATTGATCCTGACATTGCTGTCCATAACATCATCCTGAAACCCGATTCCAAGCCAATTAAATAGAAATTGAGAAAAATGCATCCACGCATTGCTCTCTTGGTCAAAGAGGAACTCCAACGACTCCTTTCTGTTTCCTTCATCCTGCCTATCGACTACCCTCAATGGATTTCTAACATCGTACTTGTCACTAAAGCGACAGGGGGACTTCGGATATGCACGGATTTCCGAGATCTTAATCTCGCTTGCCCCAAGGATGACTTCCCCTTACCTAGCATTGACCAACTTGTTGATCTAACTGCAGGTCATGAGATGCTCTCTCTCATGGATGGCTTTTCAAGATACAACCAAATTTTGGTTGCCCCTGCCGATCAACACAAAACTGCCTTCATAACTCCTTGGGGAACCTTCTGTTATTGTGTCATGCCATTTGGCCTTAAGAATGCTAGTGCTACCTATCAGCGGGCTATGACCTACATTTTTCATGACATTATGCACACTATCCTTGAAGATTATGTCGACGATCTTCTCGGCAAGTCTAAACATCGTAGTGAACATCTCGATGTTTTAACCATTATTTTTGATCGCATGTTACAATATTCTGTCTGCCTTCAACCAAAGAAATGTGTCTTTGGTGTTCTTTCGGGAAAACTTCTTGGCTTTATCATCTCTTTGCGTGGCATTGAGGTCAATCCATCTAAAGTCAAAGCTATCCTAGAAATGCCCCCACCCAAAAATCTCAAACAATTGCGTAGTTTACAAGGTAAGCTCCAATCTATCCGACGTTTCATCTCCCAACTCTCGGATCGGTGTCAACCTTTCCATCACCTCCTTAAAAAGGATATTGCATTCCAATGGAGCGAAGAATGTCACCAAGCCTTCGAAGCTCTCAAATCCTATCTCTTGCAGCCACCCGTGCTTCTCCCACCCCAAGACGACCGCCCTTTCTACCTTTACTTTTCCACCACCGACCACGCTGTAGGAGCCATGCTTGCACATCGTGACTCTGAGAATCACGAACAAGCCGTTTATTATATAAGTCGTACTTTGGTGGACTATGAGACTAGGTACACACATATAGAGAAGTTATGCCTAGCCCTATCATTCGTGGCCACCAAACTCCGATACTACCTTCTAAATCACAAGACTTTTGTCATCACCAATACAGACCCCATCCATTACATGTATGTCAAACCTCATCTGAACCAACGCATTGCTAGATGGCTCATGCTTCTCACCAACCTCGACCTTGAGTTTGTCCACTAGAAATCAATCAAAGGACAAACCATCGTAGACCAACTTGCGGAAGCTCCTTTACCTGGGGAACAATTTACCAATTTCACATTTTCCGACGAACTCATCGCTACTCTTTCCCTCACGGAGGAGTCGTACCCAATGACCCTCTTCTTCGATGGATCTAAATGCCAGCGCGGCGGAGGAGCCGGCGTTGTTCTCATTCCTCTTGATGCTGAACCTATGCCTCTTTCATTCCGACTCGATTTCCCTTGCACTAATAATACAGCAGAATACGAGGCCCTTGTTCTGGGTCTCCAAGTTGCGTTACACTTAGGCATCAAATCTATCAACATTTTTGGTGACTCTCAATTGGTAGTTAATCAAGTTATGGGCGTCTACCAATGCAAAAATGAGGAACTTCAAAAATACAAACACTACGTGGATTCACTTCTAGCCTTATTTACCCACTATTCTATACAAACCATTCCACGCTCCACTAACAAATTTGCGGACACTATGGCTTGCCTAGCCTCGTAAATTCCCGCCGCACCAACTGACTCCGAACTATTCGTTGTGGTCCAGCAACTTTTTGCCCCATCCTATTCAACCCCGGTAGTTTGTATGATAAATACTGTGTCTACTAGTTCGCAGGATACTTGGTATCACCAATTTCACGATTATCTTACAATCTCTGTCCTCCCACCTGACCTTACTAGTAACGGCAAACGTGCTTTTCTTAAAAGTGTTTCGCGTTATGTTGTCATGGGGGGACTCCTCTATAAACGTGGCTTTGATGGCATCCTCCTTCGTTGTCTAACTAGCGCGGAGGCCACTCATACCATCCAACAGGTCCATGACGGTATTTGTGGTGGACATTTTAGCGGCCTTGCCGTGGCCAAACGAATCCTTCGCCTTGGTTATTATTGGCCTACTCTCAATAACGACTGCTATGAATATGTTAAGCGTTGTGTTATGTGTCAGCAACATGCCAACCTTCAACATACTCCTAGCCACCCGCTCCAGGTCGCTCGAGATCTTTGGCCCTTCTCACAATGGGGTTTAGACCTTATTGGTGAGATTCACCCGACCTCTTCACAACGTCACCGTTGGATAATCACAGCGATCGAATATTACACAAAATGGGTGGAGGCTATTCCACTCATTTCAATCAAAAAAGAAAAAAAATTCGAGTTCATTAACCACCACATTATTTGTCGTTTTGGTGTTCCTCATCGCCTGATAACAGATAATGGAAAATCTTTCAAAAACAAGTTGTTGCAAGACCTTTGCGACAACTTTGGTATCAAACTTAGTTTCTCATCACCCTACTATCCACAAGCCAATGGGCAAGCTGAGTCCTCTAATAAAACACTAACCAAAATCCTCATGAAAGTTGTCAATGAATCCGGAAGAAATTGGCACGATCACATTCCCTTTGCCCTTTGGGCTTATCGTACTAGCATTCGTACCTCTACTAATGCCACACCTTTTTCTTTGGTATACGGTACCGAGGCTATTTTGCCTCTCGAAATACAAATACCCTCCCTTAGAATATCTCTTCAGGATGTTCTCACCAACGATGATTTCCGCCAAGAGCGGTTAGCCCAATTGGAGCTTCTTGACGAATGCCGTCTTGCAGCTCTTGATCACCTTCAAATCTATCAAAAACGCATTAAACGTGCTTATGATAAGCGACTTCATGAGCGTACCTTTAAGGTTGGTGATCTTGTCCTCAAAGAGAATCAACATGTAACCAAACTAGAAAAGAGCAAACGTGGAAAATTTGCTCCCAATTGGATTGGGCCTTATATAATCACTCACACCTATGGATCTGGTACTTATCGTTTAGCTTCGCTTAATGGTAAACCTGAGCCTGAACCCCTTAATGCCTTGCATCTTCGACCATTCTACTGTTGAAATTAGTGTTATATCACTTCTTATCTACCGACCGCTCGTCCCTTGAGCTCACTTACCACTACATACACTTTGTTTCCTATACCTCATAATAACAATCAAGCTCACATAGTTTGATTCTCACCTCCCCTTGATGATGCCTTCCCCTTTTTAGTCTAGTCCATGACTTCAAAGTATTAAAATAAGCCGTATTCTTATGGGATTTTCTTGAGTCAAACTTCCTACTACACTAGATGCTTCACGCCAAAAGAACATCTAGTCATCTAAATTAAATATAGACTGCTCCCTCGAAGGACAGCTATATGCCGAACTATTGCTGCTATTATATATAGACTGCTCCCCCGAAGGACAGCTATGCATTAAAACCATATATGCTACTATAAATAGACTGCTCCCTCGAAGGACAGCTATACACAGTCAGCCTTTATCAGAAGCTTCTCGCATTGATCAGCTTCGTGAAGACCTCAAGAATAATACAATCAATATCCCTTGTAGACTTCCTGCATCGATCAGTTTACATTCAATAAAATAAAAGCCTCATTCAAAAGAACTTTTGAGTCATGGACTTGTCTATTTAGGGTAGGTTCTCTTTCATCAGAACACTCACTTTGTAATAAGTTCTCTGCACCTCAGCTATACCATCCACCTCACCTCACCATTTGTTTCAACTCAAGGGACGTGACGTACACCTAATATATTGTGATCATACAACTCTTTTCACCTATTGACTTCTCATCTATGCACGGTACCTAGGGCTCCAAGCTCGTTCTACGTGGTGTGGTTTGTTTAGCTCTCTTCATCTACGGAGCACTCTTTCTGCTTTGCCTCGCATCTAGGATTGTGTGTTGACCTTAATCAGGACACGATTCCCTACTACTTGGGTAGGCTAACTTTCGCTTCCCTCATACCTTTTACAACATCGCCAATTCATTACCAACACCATCAACCTTACCTTTACTAATCTTAATATTTTTTACCAACCAACCCAATTTCCTAAACCGTACCAAATTGCCTGAATTCGCCTCTCCCTGATCCTAAGGGAGAACTACATCGGTCTGAGGCCCCTCCTTGCTTTGTGCAATGGGCTATGTAGGCAGCACTTCGGAGACATGGGGTCTCCCAAGGTTATCTCGACCATCCCCTACCATAACCTATCATGTGTGGTAAATATAAATATTTTTGTGTATTTCTATTTAATCACATTCCTCTTTATCCTTTTTCAAAACACCGAAAGTCAAAACAAAAACATTCTTATTATTATAACTCAAATCAACATACATATCTCGTTTTATTTAGATGTTAAACAAATACATCTTCTCTATCTTCGACACGCAGGTCGGTACTCTTATTTATTCTTATACCTTGCTAACATTTACTCAGACCCTCACGCCTCATCCCGAACTAGGTGATGATCGTGATCGCCAACCCCTCTCGCCGGGCCTCTCTATCCTCAAAGGTACCACGGCTATTAGTACCGCCCACTGATCTACCAATCTCTCCTGTAACATATGAATACGCCCTCTCGCATGGAGGACTCCAGCCTCTAGTCTCTCCGCCCATGACTCCGCAACCACTAACAATCCTCTTGTCTCATTCACCTGCGTTTGGAGCAGCTGAACCAAATGCTGCAGACGATCCCTCTCTACTGTAATCACCGCTATGTCAGGGTGCTCACGTATAGCTCGCAGTTCTGCTACCCACCATAATCTATAGGCCTCTATCGTTCCTGCATCCATTACCCTGCGATCGGCTGCTACCTCTTCAGGCCCTTCTGGAGGTGTTGGCCGGGGAGGTGAGAATACTACCTCTGCATCGATCCTCATATATGGTCTATAAGCCAGGGATATATCCTACACAAATCTAAATTATCGCCACACGCGATCTATAGGAATCCTCTCATACTCACCCGGCCTGTGCCCTGCGATCCACCTCAATCGCTCTACACCCCTCAACTCCTCAGCTATGTTCTCTGTTACCATATAGTTTCCGTATGGCCTCCAACAGATATCTGCAACCGTCACTCTCTCCCATACCTGCCTATAATACTCAATATCACCCGTCACGGCCTGGGATCTGGCCTCTTGTTCTGTCTGGACCCATCGTCTGAATCCCAACCTCTGCACTCCGGTTTCTCCCAACTGGATGGGTCGGCCTATTGGTCGCACACAAACAATGTGCTCATAGGCCCAACAGTGTAATACGTATGAACAATCCAGCGTCATCCTGTGATTTCACCTACAAGCCCATAAACCCCTGTATAGCTCCGCCAAATATGCAGGTGCCCATGCAAACGTAACATTCCTTTCTACCATCTCCCAGATAACACACATCAATGCCTTTGGAAATCTTCCTCCTTCTACCCTCGGTAATGCATAATACCCTACCGCTATCATTAATATCACTGCTAACCTTGTCTCCTCAGGGTGTGCTGCATACATTACCCCATACGTAAAGGATAAACCTCGCTGTGTCAAATCTCAGGCGTATGGACCAAATACTGTTGTTATCGCTCCCCGTGCCGCGCTAGGTAGTTCCTAATATACTGGTTCTCCTGTAATAGGGAGTCTCAAAATCCGAAACACATCTTCCAATGTTACTGTCATCTCCCCTATTGGTAGATAAAAGGTATTTGTCTCGGGATTCCATCTCTCAATCAATGCCTGCAACATAGCATGGTTCTGTGCAATTCGTGAATAATAACGGATGCCCTTAACCCCAAACCGATTTATCATGTCCATTCTCGCTGGGTGTTACAATCCCCGCTCGATCCGTGACAAACATGCTTGCACATTATCATTCATCCTCAAACCCTGCCCTCTGCCTTCATACACCAAAACAACCGAAACAACATTCAATCCCGTCAGGGTTTTTTTTTCAAACATTCATGGAAATTCTCCATTAACCGGTATCGGTTATATCATAACCGATATCGGTTTGAGTAAACCGATACCGGTTCTTTCCCTAACCGCTTATCGGTCCAACTGTCAATTACTATCATCTTGGGCCAAAAACAACCACCTAACACCTACAACGATAATTGCTCGTATTTTTCCTCTCTGTTACACAAGACCATAACCCCCCGAAAAAAAACCCTTGATTACCTTACAATGTACACGTACCTCACCTATATAACCCTTTGGCTATCATGTTTTTCTTCTTCATATCTACCCACTTATCTCTTATTCATACACACATGCAAAAATCAAATCACAACCAAAACATTTACCTCTGGGGTTGCAGTAGCTTGAGTGGCCCTTGTCTTCCCTCTTGTCCCTGCCTCTGGATGTTTCTCTCCTCGTCCTGCCATTATCACCACTCTTTTCAAATTCACCTTTCTCACTTTCTGAATCTCCGATCGCATTCACCTTCCCAGTCTCTTTTCTTATCACCCAAATCTCTCATACAAATTCCTGTCCCTCTTTCTCCTTATCACTCAAATCTCTCATGCAAATACCTGTCTCAGTCATCAAAAAGCATCACGTTCGCGTATTTAACCTCTTGCATGGCTCTTAAAATTAAAAACTTAAGTTGCCACCCTAGCGTTTCTATTTTTAGAAAATATCATACCTAATAACCGGTATCGGTTACATTAACTGAATCGGTCTAATCACTACCGATATCGGGTTTCCTTTCCTTTAAAACTATCGGTTACAAACACCTAGCTTTCTCTCAACAGCGTTCTTTTTTCTTCATCTCTCCCCTATTGGTCAGATAAAAGTATTTGTTACTCCCATTTCCATCTCTCAATCAATGCCATGCACATAGCATGGGTATCACATGTGCATTCGTTAACTATAACGGATCCAACTTAAAACCCCAAACGCTTTATCAATGTCCCTTCCCTGTGTTACATCCCCGTCGGATCCCTTGACCAACAGTGCTGGCCACATTATCACTTCATTCCTCACCCTGCCGCTGCCATGCCTACCCCAAACACAACAACCAGTCAATCCGTCAGTTTTTCAAACAATTCTGGAAATCTACCAGTAACCGGTATCGTTATACATCACCGATATCGGTTGAGTAACCGTACCGTTTCTCCTAACCCGCTTCGGTCCAACTGTCAATTACATACATCTTGCCTAAAACAACCACCTACAACAATAAATTGCTCGTTTATTCCTCTCTGTATACACAGACATACCCGAAACCCTTGATTACCTACCATGTAACACTTACCTCACCTATAACCCTTGCTATCATGTTTTCTTCTTCATATCTACCCACTTAATCTCTTATTCATAACACATGCCAAAATCAAATCACAACCAAAACATTTACCTCTGGGGTTGCAGTAGCTTGAGGTGGCCCTTGTCTTCCCTCTTGTCCCTGCCTACTGGATGTTTCTCCTCGTCCTGCCATTATCACCACTCTTTTCAAATTCACCTTTCTACTTTCTGAATCTCCGATCGCATTCACCTTCCCAGTCTCTTTTCTTATCACCCAAATCTCTCATACAAATTCCTGTCTCTCTTCTCCTTATCACTCAAATCTCTCATGCAAATACCTGTCTCAGTCATCAAAAAGCATCACGTTCGCGTATTTAACCTCTTGCATGGCTCTAAAATTAAAACTTAAGTTGCCACCCTAGCTTTTCTATTTTTAGAAAATATCATACCTAAATAACCGGTATCGGTTACTTAACTGATATCGGTCTATCAGCTACCGATATCGGTTCCTTAACCGATATCGGTTACACACCTATCTTTTCTCAACAGCGTTCTTTTCTTCATTTCTCACCTAAATTTTTGTCGCGCCCGCCTCTTTTCCTGCATAAACAACACAATTTACCACATTTGTTCATCCACCACACATAGCATTACAATTTCATTAACATCATTTATTTTATACAAATACACAAACCATCAACTACGGATATCAAGAAACTATCAATCTATACATCATTTGGATCCAACTCATCAGTTACATATATCACAATGTCACAAAACCACCAATTCATCACATAACCTGACATTCATATATACGTGCAAAAACAAAAACATCAACATCATCCATCTATCAACATGGTCAACTAAAACTTATCATACATTATATATTACCAACCATTAACAAAATATTTAAACACATTTTGAACACTGCACGTGGATCAAAACATCGTCTCTATATATATAAAAATTTTCAAAAATACAATGTGCCCTACATCGGGGCCTCTGTGATCTCATAATCCACCAAAGCCGACACGCAGGCCGCAATAACTGTCAAAAAATCTCGACTCGGCTCGCAAGCCGGTCCCTCGTATCAAAAATAGATATATACTCGGCTTGCAGGCTGGTATCCACTATACAACCCCTACTCGGCTCGCAGGCCGGTATACAATAAATGAATAAATGAATACATGAATAATACATAGGCACGTAGGCCTCTATCAATACACCCGGTTCGCAGACCGGTGCCCATCTATCAATACACCATATCTAGGATCTCTCAGCTCTCCCCACCGCCCTTGGCACCTCTCCCCGCTGGTCCCTGTGGTGCCTCTCGCCTCCTGCCTGTGACGGACCCACTAGCTGTGGCTACACCTCCCTGAGACCTCTGGCTCCGAGAGGTCTCTGCTCTATGTGCCGCATAGGGCTGATAATCAGCCCCGGTACCATCAAGAATATCCTGATAGTATCGGGCCTTCGCTCTAGCCTCCATGTAATGCTCTCGAGCCACCGTAGGTACTAGGGCTAGTCCCCTGACACCTACTACCAGTGCCCCCTGTGCCTGTGCTGGTGCCGCTAGTGGTGCCTGTGGCTGTGGTACCTGTACCTATACTTGTGCATGGGGCTGTGGCTGTACTGCTGCTGGTGGTGGTGCTAGTACCTGTGCTGCTGCCTGTACCTGAACCTGCACCTGTGGCTGTGGTGCTGGTGGTGGTGCTGCCTGTGCCTGTGCCTGAGCCTGGGCTAGCTGCCCTTGTAAGACACCTATCTGTGCCTGTGCTGTAACTAGATACCCCTGTAAGAGCTGCACCTGACCCCTGAGCTGATCTCTCTCTCCTATCACTACATCCAAGTCTGGCTGTGTAGGCGGTACTATCCTGGCTGCTCTCTGCCCAGCCCACCACACCTTGTATGCTCCCGTGCACCCAGCATCATCTACACCCTCACCTGCTGGCCTCTCTGCTACCCAATCTGGATCTAAAGGCTGTGGTGCAGGTAGTGGGGCCTCTACATCATCTCTCCTGTACTGAGGAACGGGAGGTGGCTCGTCCTGTCGCAGCCCCATCTGCCTGCGTACCCTCTCCAGGGGTATCCGCTCGTACTCTCCTGGCCTCCGTCCTGCTATCCAGAATGTGTACTGGATTAGGCACAACTATAAGCGGGCTCCTCAGCCAGGATGGTGACCTCTGTAGGGTCTCCATACAATGTCTACTGCTGTAAGGCCCTCTAGCAAATGTCTATAGTATGCCACATCCTGACCTGCCATAACTGCTCGTGGCTGGCCCACAACCCCCAACCACCTCTGAAAGCCATATCGGTATATGACCTGTGGCCCTGGCTGCTGGGGTAACCCTACTGGCCTGATGCATACGATGTGCTCGTATGCCCAACAATGCAACAAAAATGTAGAACAAATACCAAATCGCCTCCTCCGGCGATAGCCCCATAGCTCCCTGTATAATTGCACCAGATATACTGGTGCCTAGGCGTAACAGGTGTGCTCCTCTACCATCTCCAGCAGCACCCCCATCAATGCTCATGGGAAGCGGCCTCCCTCTGAGTCTGGGAGGGCGAAGCAGGTGATCCCAACCATCATCAACACAGCCAGTCATGTCTCGTGTCGATGCGCACGGTACATGTCACCGTACCTGATACTCGCGCTATGGTAGGTCAGTAGCGCGGCTGCATCCCCAAAAACCTGCAGTATGTTGTCCATGGCAGTCTCTGAATCTACCTGGAAGACTACCTCTCCCTCAATAGGTAACCGAAGGATGCGATACACATCCTCCAATGTGACGGTCATCTCCCCAGTCGGGAGATGGAACACATTGGTCGCCAGATCCCATCTCTCGATGAGGGCGACCATCAGGCTGTGATCTCTCTCTATCGCTCTATACCTCTGGACTCCACCGAGTCCCACCTCGCGCATGATGGCCCAATGAGCCGCAAATACGTGTGGCCTCATCCGCACCAATAGCGGGGGCATCCTATCCCACATCGTCAACTGCTGACGTGCCTGCAAAACCAACCCACATCCTTAGACCTACTCTTTATTACAACATCTACTTTATCATCTAAATACCCTTTTTTATCCCCCCGACCATACCCCGACTCTCTACCACCCCCCTATAGCAACCTACCACCCTACAAACCCAAAACCACACCGACCCACCACCCAACCCAAAAACCAAAAACCCAACCCTATACCAAACCCTTCTCCACTCCTAACCCGACCCCCACACAAACCCTTCTCAAACCCAACCCAACCCAACACCCACAACCCAACCCAAAAACCAAAAACCCAACCCTACACCAAACCCTTCTCCACTCCTAACCCGACCCCCACACAAACCCTTCTCAAACCCAACCCAACCCAACACCCACAACCCAACCCAAAAACCCAAAACAACCAACCCAACCCAACCCCCACTCCCACCCACAACCCAACCTAGAAACCCCAAACACCCAAAAAAAACATACAAGCCACCGACGTCGGCCGATACATGACCGACGCCGGTCACCAACAAGTCTCCCTTTCCCTAAAATTGTGTGACCAATGCCGGTCGCTTAGTGACCGACATCAGTCACTGTCTTCTCCCGGAGCCGAACCCCCGCGCGGCCCCCAAAACCCATTTTTTTCCTACTTCTACCCATCTACCCACCCAAATACCCTAAAAACTTACCCACCTACCCACCTTAGCCTATCTAGCCTATCTACCCTCTCCCTTTTTCAAATCATTTCCATTTTCTCATTATTTCCTTAAAAAGATTAATTCCTACCCAAACCCCCAATTTAGCATAATACAACCAAATCATCAAATTAAAGAGTTTCGAATCTACCCGAATGACGACACGTCGTCGTGGTGGGATGGGTGGTGGCGGTCCAGCTGGTCCAGCCCCTCCAGCTCCTCCTACCTATGCCATGGCTCCAATCCTGATCTGCTAGGTCCCCAGCCAATCAACTGCTGCCTCCTCCTTAATCGGGCCCACTATCAACTCTCTCTGCCAATACAATAGCTCCACCTCACTCGATCAAGCCTCTAATCCCAACTCTCCACGTCAGACAAGTCGATTTGGTTTGCAAATAACAAAAGTGACAATGACAAGCTGTATTTTTCTTTTTATAGGTTATTCACCTTTCACCGATATCGGTTTCATTTTGCCCTAAGGAACCGGTATCGGTCCCTTAACTGATATCGGTCAGGTAGAATCGACATCGGTTCTCTACCCAACTTTCCCCCAATTTTATTTTTTGCCCCTATTTACCATTTGCCCCTTTTTAACCACATATCGCCTATATCCACCCTTGCTGAACACCATTTGTTTCTCTAGTTGGCCCGACCCAAGGCCTCAACCTACCTATTTGGCCCAACCCAAGGCCTCAACCTACCTATTTGGCCCGACCCAAGGCCTCGCCCTACCTATTTGGCCCGACCTCAGGCCTCGCCCTAACCTATTTGGCCCGACCCAAGGCCTCGCCCTATCTATTTGGCCCGACCTAAGGCCTCGCCCTAACCTATTTGGCCCGACCCAAGGCCTCGCCCTACCTATTTGGCCCAACCCAAGGCCTCAACCTACCTATCCGGCCCGACCCAAGGCCTCGCCCTAACCATTTGGCCCGACCTAAGGCCTCGCCCTAACCTATTTGGCCCGACCCAAGGCCTCGCCCTACCTATTTGGCCCGACCCAAGGCCTCAACCTACCTATCCGGCCCGACCCAAGGCCTCGCCCTAACCATTTGGCCCGACCCAAGGCCTCGTCCTAACCATTTGGCCCGACCCAAGGCCTCAACCTACCCATTAAGCCCGACCCAAGGCCTCAACCTATCTATCCGGCCCGACCCAAGGCCTCAACCTACCCATCCGGCCCGACCCAAGGCCTCGCCCTAACAATTTGACCTGACCCAAGGCCTCACTCTACCCTTATGACCTGACCTCAGGCCACCGCCCAACCACTTGGCCTGACCCAAGGCCGTATCACTTCACTACCATACCCACAATCAACGTTTTATTTTATCCATCCATCATGTACCTTTTGTTCAATCGAGCTCACCTGTTCGTGTTTTAGCATGATTAGGGTCCCTGACTTGATCTGTCGACCAAATTTGCCTAGACCTAGACCCTGACGTTTATCTCAACCAAACCAACCATTTGGTACTAGCCAAACATGCCTAAACGTTCCTGTACCTCACCTGTTATATACCCTGGAGCTACTTCCTATGCCTTGGATACCATGATTATATCACCCTTGTTTGGATAAACTATCGACCTTTGCCTACACATTGCTGGTGTGCTTGTCAAATCATGTACCCTCGTCGTACTATTGCATTTCAACATGCGTCTGCTTCCTTGGACCTACCCCACCACCTTACCATCATCTCTACAACATGTACCCTTTATCAACCCTATCCCTGATTTCCCGTTCACTCAATCGGCGATAGATTTGAGGGGGATTACCTACATCTTTAACATAAGAAACCACTTCATATTATTGTCCGCGCAGCTTTACAGAACAAGCTACACGACAATAAGGGGCTAATGTAGACACCAAATTTGTGTCTTACGACCCCTTGTGACCCGCATCCCATTTCGCAACCTAACCTCATTACCTAAACCTTACACAATTATTTATTGATTACCTCATAATTGATAAATCCACATCACCTTACCCGCCACCTCACTTTGCCACCTCATCATGACCTAGCCCTAACCCTAAACTAACCTAATTAAGGCCCGTGACTTGGTCTAGACTCACATCCATAACTAATGCCTCCTTACTCGCACCCAAAGCGGACCTTGTAGCCACTTGACCAAGCCCGCAACTGATCTCTCAGGAGAAAAGCAGGGAAGGTGGGCTATTTTACTAAAAATAGCCTACTTTTTCCTTACCGATGCTGGTTCCTACTCGACTGCCGTCGGTTACGCAACCACCATCGGTTCCCTGTAAATGGGCTCCCCAAACCAAAACAACGGATTAGAATTTCATTTGGGAGATCAGTCAAAAGGATTTCTGGATCAACAGAGAGCATTGCGAGCGAGGAACAGAGTCCAGATCTTCACTGGACGGAGCAGAGACGAGTGGAAATACCAGAAGTGTTTACAACCAAGGAGATCAACTTGCATCTTTGTCAAAACCAGTAAGTCACATCTTGCATGTCCTCTGTTATAACATTTCTTATGCTTCTTGAATCTCAGTCCTCCTAAATCCATTTCTGAATCCACTACCCAATGTGCCATTGCATCTAACTGTCATTCTTTTATGCCTCATCGTCTCATTTCCTAATATCATCCATAAACCAGCCATTACAAACACCATAGCTACCAAGAAGATCCTAGAACCCACCGGTATCGGTTATCAGTAACTGCCATCGGTTATCAGTAACCGGCATCGGTTCATCTGATCAAAACCAGAAAACCAGCCTTTCCCCTACCCAGTTCAACGAAACAATTTAATTGATATTTTGCAGTCTTTTGTGTTAATTCATATTGGCAGGGGAACTGACCACCTTCGAAAGGAAGTTTTATATTTCCTGGGCCCAAGGCAGTTCCCTCATTTATTGTCTAATTAAAATCTTGTGGTCTTGTGTTCTTATTTGCAGGTAGTCCTTCCAAGACAAAAAGGAGCTCTCCGCAGTCAACCTGATCTTTCTCTACGGTACGCGCACACCATCTCGACATTCAACATGTATTCCTCCTAACCCTAACCTCATCTGTTTCTAAAAGGAATGAAAGGATAGAAGCAACTCTATTCCCAGAAGCCGAAACATTCCGAGCGAAACATAACGGTGCTCCTCTCAGGGATTGATTCAGACAGGATCTGCCCTAATTTGATACAATTGATGCTAAGAAGATCTCTCTTTCTCACAACATGTATCTCTCTCGCTCTCTGTTCATGCGTAAGTGCTTCCTTTTTTCGTCTGTTTACTTTTTCGCTCGTTCGTGGTCTCTTTTTCCGGTCCCTAAAATCTGGACTTGCTTTTATAATCGGTGCCGCTCCTAGAAAATCGGCGCCGACCATATGGGTCGGCGCCGATCGCAGAATAGACTCCCGAGATGGCCAAAATGAGCGATTTCAAGAAAGATGAGAATTTACCCCGAATACGGGAAATATCCCGCTTAGGGAAGAGGAAAAATAGATGTGATACATAGATAGAATAAATTTGGGGTAGATAAGTGATTAAGATGCATGGGAAGAAGCGTAATTAAATATTTAATATTTAATCACTCATGGGTAAGATATGATGGGGTGAATTAAATTTAGAGTAAGTGATTAAATCACAAATTGGATAATATCCAAGGGGGATAGTTGGTGACGTAAAACGTTGCCCCAGGTTACCTAAGCAAGTAAATGGGATGAGAGGGACACTAAATTAAGTAACCAATTTTAAGTGTCTACATTTTGCCCCTTTTTGTCAAGTAACTTGCGATAAGCAAGGTTATGAGACAAAAACAAAGGGATGGAAGAAGGGAAGAATTTGTGATGATGTGATCCCCATCAAACTTGGGATGGGATGGATGATAGAACAGACGATCCCAAGTTTGAAAAAGGTAGATGAACAATGCAGGATGCCCCAGTCGGATGTCTGGAGTAGATCTGATCATTGATGACGCATAAAAATAAATAAAAAGGCAACAACCTAAGGAACGCACATTGGTAGGGCAAACTAGCTGGTCTCCTCATGAGACGACGTTAGTGCCTACAGACCCATGAGTGTAAGGAGAACTGCAAAATAGTCAGCATCGAAAGAGAGACACATTGGTAGGGACAACTAGACAGTCTGCAAAGCAGACGACATTAGTTCCTACAGACCCGTGAACCCTAAGCGGCTAAAAAGCACGAATGTCCCACGCAAAGGGAACAAACCCGAAATAGATGGTGATATCTAAAAAAAAATGTGCCAAAAGGCAAAATTCAGCACATAACAATGATCAGATAGATAAGTAAGCCAAGCATCAACACTATGGCAAATAGATATGGAAAATTGGCGGCGACCAAATTAATCGGCGATGACTAAAACAAACGGCGTCGACCCAAAAAATCGGCGCCGACCAATCCAGACACGTATAAATATGCGAACGGAAAATGTAAACGATTTATTTTCAATGTGACGATTGATTCAGAGAAAGCCAGATTTTTTATTTGAGCATCATGGAAGCCTCTGGGAGCAGTCAGAAGCGCAGGAGGACACGACCTGGGGTAAGTGGTCATTCTTGAACCCATTATTCTTAATGGATTTTTTTTTTTGTTTGATTTTCTTTGCATGGGATTATGGGGTCCGGTTTATGTCCGGACAGGCAGTCGGTGCCGATTGTTGTAATCGGCGTCGATTGCTGTTAGATCGGCGTCGATTGCTGTTAGATCGGCGTCGATTTGTATTAATCGGCACCGACTTAAATGAACGACGTCGATTTTACCAAATCGACGCTGATTGATATATGTTCATTTTTTTTGTTATTGTTTTGGAGGATGTGATTTGGGGAAATAAGAGACTAATTATGTTTTTGATGTCGTGGATGCAAGCACGAGAGGCTCTTCATATGAGGGATGCCATTCCTGAGTTATTGGAGACTATTCTCCCTGATGTGACAGATGCAGACTGGGCAGCATTTAGAGCTAGCCGGGCTCGGGGGTTTTCCGGTATTATAGACGAGTGCCACGAGATGTGGAGCTCATGTGGGCACTAGTGTGACGGGTGGGACAGCCACACGTGCACTTTTTGGTTCAGGACGGGTGAGATGACTATCACCCATGAGGATATATTCAGGATCCTGAGATTGCCGATCACTGGGGACCCGATTGAGATCACACCCCGGGAGCAGCAGCAGAGGGCCCTAGGTCGGTTATACAGAGATAGGGCAGATGACTCGGAGATAGTATCTGGGGCAGTGCGGATCACTTCTCAGTACAGGCAGGATAGCCCTCGGAGCAGGCGGATAGCCTTGATTCAGATGGCTATCTCCTACTTTGCCCTGCCAGATTCAGGAGGTGGGAGATTCCCATTGTTACTGTTAGACTGTGTTTGCGACATCCTGCAGTACAGACAGGTTTTTGCCTTCGCCGATGCCCTGATAGCTCAGATATATCATGAGCTATGGATGTACACCACTGGCCGGAGGACAGGGATTGACGTCAGTTTTGTGCTCCATTGCCTGGGGCATATGAGCACATAGCGGTGATCAGGCCATCCGGGCTTCCTTGGATGCCAGCAGGAGTGGGAGGGATTGATTATGGATTTCAGAGATGGCGGGCTGACATGGCCGCAGGGGATACAGGTAGATCAGCCGAGTGGTACTCTGAGCGTTTCAGGACGCTGACACCAGATCAGGTTATCTGGATGCCATATCGAGCATTTCTGACATGGGCTGGTCAGGATGCCCACTTGGTAGCACTGAGATGGAGCCGGGTGGTCAGGGGCCGTAGGCCGGATATGTGGGAGTGAGTCCCATTCATGCGGATACTAAGACAGTTCGGCCTAGTACAGACAGTGCCGACCACCTACACGCCATATAGGCGGGATAGCAGGGAGACGGATTTACCGATTTTGATCCCGGCAGACCCATTGAGAGAGGCCCCACCCTCCACAGACAGTGATGATGACGCGGGGGTGGATGAGGGCTACATAGCATGGTACGACATAGAGCTTCCATGACATCTCCCGCCATCTATAGATGCTGACGAGGAGGACATAGCTGCTATGCTGGACAGACTGGAAGTAGAGCATGCCACCCTTACACAGACACATCAGGTAGCTCTGGAGGAGATCAGGGCTTTGGCAGAGGAGAGGGATGCCCTGATTGTGGAGAGAGACACCGCTCGCCAGGAGCGAGATATAGCGATCCAGCAGAGGGATCACTACCTTCGGCATAGGGAGGCCCTCAGGGCCAAATACGGAGAGACCGGTGCTACATCAGAGTCCGGTACATAGGGCATGACCCTAGGAGGAGCACCACTAGCAGCGCCAGCAGCATCATTACGAGCACCGGGTACTGTGAGCCTGAGCACATACCAGTCTCTCCTTGCTGAGGTGAGATACTATGAGGATGTCCTAGCGCAGCATGCCCCAAATGTGCCTCGATACGGGGCGAGGAGGAGAGTAGCGACGGCTACAGCGAGCGGAGCCTCAGGTGGAGGGAGTACTGGGAGAGATCGAGGTGGGCCGAGACCTCCAGCAGCAGGTGCATCGAGCTCGATAGGCGGCGGCTAGGAGAGACAGCCAGGTGCGGAGGAGGGTGGAGGGGTATAGTGTCCTCCACGCTTTAGATTTTACTATATAGAGATTTGATAGATTTTGTATCTGTATAGTGATGTAGCCTCGATTGGAAGGGCATTGTATAGATGGCTTGATTGAAAGCCACCCATTTTTGTACAGACACACATGTATATATAGATTCATCATGTTATTTGTCATATGATTGTACTCATGCTTTTAATTTTGATATATATGGATAGATGGATATAGATATAGACTGATAGAGGATAAAATAGATGTGATTGGATATATATAGACTGATAGATGATAGAAATAGATGTGATTAGATAGATTGATATATGGATATAACTTTGATAGATGGATGTGATGTAACCTGGATGTACATGTGTTTTAAATGTTTTGATGGATAGATAGACAGATTTGTTTGATGTATGGATTAGATATAGATAGATGTAATGTACCTTGGATGTACATATTTTTAAATATTTTGATGGGATAGATAGATAGATGTGTTTGATGTATGGATGTAATTTTAATGAGAAATGAATACAGATAGATGTTTTGATAGATAAGATGAATTTTGATAGAAGATAAATTTTGATTGAATTAACATGTGAAATGTCAATTTAACTGGATGCAAGACAAAGAAATGGGGAATACTCCTTGCAAGAGCCAAATATGTAAATGGAAACAACCGTGACTTAGAAGAGAAGATACTCGGATAAGGAGAAAAATGATAAGTCGGACTTTCCAACCGACCATAGATAAGATCCAGATAGGAAATCGAAAGACCAAGCATACAAGGCCCTATATAAGATTAAAATAAACCTGACACTAACTAGTCGCAAACCAGATCTAGGATAGAAACGGAAAGAAAAGTAAGTATCTTGTCGGAACTTATAAGGGATAGAATACATGTCCATAGTAGGAAAACAGGATTCTCCATATGATTGACAAAAGGTCCTAAACCTCAGCTTCATGATTTTGGCAGAGAAAAGCAAACTGATCAATGCGGGAAGTTTGCTTGATATGGAAAGACTGATCGATGCGGGAAGTCTTTCAGTGATGCTAAAAAGTGTATAAACTGACTGGAAGGCTGATTAATTATAAGAAGCCTTGAATATTTCTTTGAGAAACAGCCGTCCTTTAAGGGAGCGGTCTGTATTTTGAATTTTGATGATAGCCATCCTTCGATGGGTATGGTCTATATTTTTTAGAATTTTTGATAATAGCCATCCTTCAAGGGCATGGTCTATTTTCTTTTTGATTCACTTGATATTGTATGGATAGCTGTCCTTCAAGGGATCAGTCTATCTTTTGGATAGCATCTTTTTTTTTTTTTTTTGAAACTCTTCTTGGAAGAAGCTGAGTTTAGACCTAGATAGATCAGATGGAGGGGAAGAGAACAAAGAAGAACATGCACTCATGCCCCGAGTAGAGATCCGATTAAGATAAGTACTTGGGACAGATGAAGTGGTGATTAAGGTATTCCTACCATGAGGAGGAACATATCCAAAAGAAACGTGTAATGAGTAGAGCCGCGATACTCATATTTAAGGTAAACGAGGCAATAGGCGGAGAACCACACAATTTCGAATCACCACGAAAGTAGATGACTGGTTATTAGGACTGATGAAAGATCTGTGTTGCGACTAGATGTGTGTAAGATAGATTTTAACAATAGAAGGGCCGTAGATGCAAGGCATTAAGAGGGTTCCGCTTCAGGGTATACCATCCATGGAAGATAAACGATAAGCCCCAGACCCATATTTATGAGTGATAATGTAGGGGCCCATCCAGTTGGGAGCAAACTTACCACGTTGACTTCTTTCGAGTTTAGTGACATTTTGATTTTCTTTAAGAACAAGATCACCAATTTTGAAGTCACGGTGCTGCAAATGCTTGTTATAAGTACGTTTGACATGCTCAAGAGCGTTGAGACGCCGCTCATCTAATAATTCAAGTTGTGCTAGACGATTTTGATGATAATCCTCATCGGAGACAAATTCTTAGAGAGAAACACGGAGAGATGGGATTTGGACTTCCAAAGGAAGGACAGCCTCAGACCCATAGACGAGAGAGAAGGGAGTAGCACCAGTAGGAGTACGAATGCTAGTCCGATAAGCCCAGAGAGCAAAAGGGATATGTAAATGTCAATCCCTACCAGCTCGACTAGTTACCTTTGCAAGGATACTACGCAAAGTTTTATTGGACGCTTCAGCCTGACCATTAGCTTGAGGATAGTATGGAGAAGAAAAACTGAGCTTGATATTGAAAGCATTGCAGAGATTCTGTAAATCAGCGTTCTTGAAAGACTTACCATTATCCGTGATTAGCTTGTGTGGAACGCCAAAGCGACAAATGATGTGTTGATAGACGAAATCAACTATGGGCTTGGCCTTTGTTGAAGAAAAGAGGGATAGCTTTCTACCCACTTAGTAAAGTACTCAGTGGGCAGTAATGATAGAATGATGATGCTGTGAAGAATGGGGATTGATGAGACCAATAAGATCAAGACCCCACTGTGAAAAAGGCCACAAATCTGTCGCAGGTTGCAAAGCTTGACTAGGGATGTGCGTGAGATTGGAATGTTGTTGACACTTGATGCATTTCTTAGTGTATTCACAACAATCTCGCTTAAGAGAAGGCCAATAATATCCCAAATGTAAGATGCGCTCAGCTACAGCTAAACCACTAAAATGTCCACCACAGATTCCGTCATGGACCTCCTGGATGGCTTTAGATGATTCATGGATTTTGAGGCATCGAAGCAAAATACCATCAAAGCCACGTTTGTAAAGAAGGCCGCCTAGAATAGTATAGCGATTGGCGCGTTGGACAAAAGACCTTCTACCATTGGAATTCAGATCTGGAGGAAGTATTGAATGAGATAGATAATCAACTATCTGTTGATACCACTCATCCTGAGTATGGGTTGTGACAGCATTGATCGAAGTTAGTTGCTCAAGATGAGATGGTTGATCTAATCGTTGCACAGCCACATAAAGTCGCGAGTCTTCGGTAAAAGGCGGGATAAGTGAGGCCAATGAGGCCATTGTATCTGCGAATCGATTTGCAATGCGAGGAATGGCTTGGATAGTGAATTTATCGAAAGATTGGAGTTGAGAAAGAACGATGTCATGATATTTTTGAAGGATATCATTCTTGCATTGATAAACACCCGTGACCTGATTAACGATGAGTTCAGAATCACCAAAGATGTCAATATGACGAGCGTCGAGATTAATGGCATTTTGAAGACCTAAGACAAGAGCTTCGTACTCAGCCATATTATTGGTGCACTCAAAGTATAATGTGTGTGCGACTGGGATAGGCGTACCCCAAGGAGGAATCATCACGAAACCCGCACCTCCCCCTTGCTGGCATTTGGATCCATCAAAGAAGAGTTTTACTTTAAATGGAGATAGACCAAAATCAATTTGTTGGATATATTCATCGGGGAATTGAGCAAGGGGGTCTTGAGTGTCCGGAAGAGGAGCATCAGCTAATTGATCTGCAATAACCTGACCCTTGATAGCCTTTTGCGGGATAAACTCGAGGTCAAATTCTGTCATGAGCATAACCCAACGAGTGATACGATCATTATGATAAGGCTTTGCATGAATTGTCTTGAGGGGATTGACACTTGTGAAAATGTAAGTTTTATGATTAAGGAGATAATGACGAAGCTTAGAAGTTGCGAAGAAGAGAGCACAACATAGTTTTTCAGCTTTGGAGTAACGTGTCTCATACTCATGGAGGGTGCGACTGATGTAATAGACAGCTTGTTCTTTACCAAAAGTGTCCCAATGCGAGATCATGGCTCCCAGAGCATGGTCAGTCACAGAGATATAAAGGTAGAAAGGCTCCCCCTCGCGTGGAGGTGTAAACACAGGCGAAGAAAGAAGATAATCTTTGAGATCATCAAAGGCCTTTTGGCAATGCTCATCCCATTCAAAATGAACATTCTTACGGAGGAGATGGTGAAAAGGTTGACAACGGTCCGACAATTGGGAGATAAAACGACGCACCGATTGAAGACGTCCTTGGAGACCGCGGAGTTGCTTCAAGTTAGAAGGAGGAGGCATCTCAAGGATGGCTTTTATTTTTGTGGGGTCCACTTCAATACCCCTGATGGAAATGATAAAACCTAAAAGTTTACCAGTGAGAACGCCAAACACACACTTAGCTGGATTTAGACGAAGATAGAAGTGGATAAGCCTCTCAAAGAGAGGTGCAAGGATGAAAAGATGATCTTGACGACGCTTGGACCTGCCGAGGAGATCGTCAACATAATCTTCCACAGTTTTGTGCAAGAGATCATGGAAGATGTAGGTCATTGCTCTTTGATAGTTTGCTCCTACGTTCTTAAGACCAAAAGGCATGACACGATAACAAAAGGTCCCCCAAGGAGTTATGAAGGAAGTCTTATGTTGGTCTTCTAGTGCGATGAGAATTTGATTATATCTAGAGAAAACCATCCATAAGAGAAAGCATCTCATGACCCGCAGTTAAATCTACGAGTTGGTCGATATTAGGTAGAGGAAAATCATCTTTTGGACAAGCAAGATTAAGATCCCGGAAGTCGGTACAAATTCAAATTTTCCCAGTAGCCTTAGTTATTGGTACTACATTTGACACCCATTGTGGATAATCGATGGGTTGGATGAAGTTAGCCAAGAGCAAGCGCTGTAATTCTTCTTTAACAAGAAGGGCTACTCTAGGGTGCATTTTACGTAATTTTTGTTTAAATGGTTTGATGTTGGGAAGAGTAACGATATTGTGGACCACAATATCGGGATCGAGTCCTGGCATATCCTCATATGACCAAGCAAAGGCTTGATGATGTTTGGAAAGAAAAGTGGTAAAGTCCCCTAATTCCTGTGGATTAAGGGATTGACCGACCTTAATGATGCAAGGGTCTTCAGAAGTTCCTATATTAAGGTCGATAGTGGCTTCGTTGAGAAGGGTAGACGTGTCAGAAGGAATAGTCTTGGGAAGATAAGAATCCTTTGCTCCCAGATAGGTGAGGACGGAATCGTCATCCGCACAGTGGATAGTGTTGATAGTAGGAGAGTCATCTCCAACTATTTCAGGGAAGATTAATGGTATAGAAGCGGACCGATTGTTAGTCTCATAGGCTAACGGCCCTAAGGAAATGGTATTGATCAAAAAAAAAAGTTAGGTGGGATGGAAATGTCATCATCCACATCAAGTGATGCTTCTAACTTAGTGGGGGAAGATGGTTCCTCAGTAGGAAGAGGCTCATCGAGAATAGTGACGGTGGCGTTTGAAAGGGGTTTAAATCCCAAACAAAATTTCTGATGTGGCATGAGAGTAGGAATGGGTTTGAGGTCATGTATACCTTGTTCATATTTTCCCAGGCCAAAGCCTTTCCACGCGCATCGATATAGATAAGTTTTTTGCAAACGTGGGATTCTGTAGATAATCAAACCCTGTTAAGTAAGGTTTGGTCCTAGGAGGAGAATCTGGGCGATAGTGAGGCGTATCAAGACCACCGTAGATGAAATTAGTCTGTTGATTGGGTAGACCAATGGTGACGATGCGACCGAGACCTGGTTGATATTCAGGTTTTTTATCTGGTCTACCATACTCATTAGGTTTGAGATGGGCATCAAAAGAAAAGAGAGGAAGCTCTCCTAGTGAGAAACACTGCAATGTCTCTTCTAGATTTTGTAAATCCGGTAGTTTGGTTGCAGGTATGGAAGAAGATGAGGCCCCGTCAGGAGAACATGCATTTTCTTTTAAAGGGGCAAATCTTGTGGTCATGTCACATTGTGCGGAAGGAAAAGGATCTCCTGGATGAGTATATATTTTGCCCTCATATTGATACTTTAGGCATCGATGGAGGGTGGATGGGACACAATGCATTGCGCGAATCCAGGAGCGTCGCGAGGATCATATTATAGTGGAATTTTCCTTCGACGATGTAGAAGAGTTCATGAAGCAGCTTCTTACCTACTCGAATGGGTAAGACCACAGTTCCTAAAGTAACTGCTAGCTGATCGTTAAATGATCGAAGGGCGAAAGGCGGGGGTGACACTACATTCTTTGGTAACTTAAGTTTCTCAAACGTGTGCGAGGAGATGACGTTGAGTGCAGCTCCACTATCGATCATAACACGTTTTAAGGTAGTGTTATTGATTTGGGACTGTGATAAAGAGGGGAGCCTCCAAATCTCTGAAGAAAGAGGAGGAATTTCCGAATCTTCAAAAGAAATGGCGGTTGATGGTCCATTCAATCCAACAACCAACTCGAAGGGCTAGGGCTCATCGGAATTCACTGCGATGCGACGCAGATTATCGATTAGAGCCTGGCGATGTTGTGGAGAGGATTGGATGAGGTCAAAAAGAGACATTTTGATCGGAGCCTGGGTGAGTTGTTTCATAACACTCTCCTCAACAGACACAGGAACTTGAGCCCGAGGTGCAGCACGAATAGAGACCCTGGGTTGTGGGGCTGATGAGGAAGGAGAAACACCTTCAGGGGCTTCAGAAATGACAACCCGTGGTCGAAATGCTGAAGATGAAGATGGGTTATCATAGTGTTGGGTTCTAGTGGCGATATGGATTGTGTCAATTTGAGAAGGAGGAAGATCAAGTGGAGCGGAATCACCAGAGGTCTGAGTGGATGGTTGAGGCTCAGATGGGGCTAAGATGACAGGAGGTACTTGTTCCTCCTCCTCCAGCAAAAGGTCACTATCTTCCAGAAGGTTCTTGACAACAGCTTGAAGTGCTTTACATCCTTCAGTATCATGACCCGGGGTACGGTGGTAAGCACAAATCAAATCAGAGTTAAACCAGGTAGGTTTCACTCCTTTAGGGTTATAAGGTTTAATCGGAGGAAGGGTTATGGATGAAGATTGGATAAGTTGATGAAGGATTTCGGTGTAGAATCCGGTAGACGAAGAGGAGGATAAAGATGATGAAGATGGTTCTTTTACATTAACCGACTGCCGAGGTAAAAGAACTTGCATGTTAGGGATCCTCTTATTTGTTTGGACATTTGGAGGGGCAGTCTTGGGCACTTGAGATGGGAGTAAGTGAGACATGATTGACTTTGGTGGAGGAGGAGCCCCTAAAATAGATTTTGAAGATGATGGATATGTGACAAATTTTGCGGTCTTTGGAGACAAAGGGGGTTGCTTGGTTGAATTTACTGATGATTTAGATAATGTCAATTTAGAAGAGGAAGAAGCTCCCAAAGTAGGTGTAATCGGAGGAACATAGGGTGCCTTGGTTTTTGGTAATGAAGATGATGATCCTGATAGAAGAGGTGACATCTTTTTAGTAGGTAAGTCTATTTTTCGGGGTATTGGTGAAGAATGTGTTGTAGAAGAAGATGATGGCTTTGATAAGTGTGTAGAAGAAGACGCCTTCTCAGCGGGCAAATCCAATCGTTTATGAGGCGTAGAGAGAGATTTTTGTGGAAGAGCACCAAGAGTCTTGATGGTCCGAAATATGGGCTTTCCTTTTTCAGGGATGGTGACAACTTCAACGGCATAAGGTGATTGTAACCTTTTCGAAGGAAGCAGGTGGGGAGGTACTGATGGTGTAACGTTAGATTTTGGTTGTCTCGGTTTAGGTTCAGGAACCGAGTGTATAGGTGTTGGTGCTACTTCTTTTGATTTTTCCTTAATAGGCAAAGTAACATTAGTGATGGAAGAAGGGGGTGATGAAGAACCAGTTCCTTGCGAAGGGACTACTTCTGATGCAGTAATCATGGGTGAAACTACTGTAGGAAAAGAGATAGGAAGGGTCAAAATCGAAGATGCTTCCGTCGAAGTCGGCACAATTATAGGTACGTTCACCAAGGGCATAGTTGCAGCGGGAATGGGAGCAACAGAAGTAGATGTGTCTGTAGTGGAAACTCGAAGGGATGTAATTGCCTCGAGTATTGAAAGAATGTCTGATGATGAGACAGATGAGGATGACACTATCTCGGGTATGGATGGAAGGTCAGACAAAGGAGCAGAGAGAGATGACTCCATGCTTAGTAATGTAGGAATCTTCAAAGACGGGCTATCTGAAGATGGTGGAACTCCAGTGACTGATGAAGTGGAAGGAGGTTCTGATTCGATTGATGTGTTTGCGGATGGCTTGGTTTCAGAAGAAGATTCTTCGGTAGAGATGAAGTTGATGGTATGAGTGTTTGGTTTTTGAGACTCTGAAGCATTATGGTTCGAGGCATGATTGGGAAAAGGTTGTTTAAAAACATCGAGTGCCTGATTTGGGGGAGCATTTGGGTTATCCAGAATGAGCTCGCCTTTATCAATGAATTTCTGGACAAGATTTTTGAAAGTCTGACATCGTTCGATGTCATGACCCTTGGTTCTATGATAATGACAGAAATCATTTTCCCTATACCAGAATGGACGTTCTTGGTTTTCATCAATATTCCTAATGGGGGGAAGTTCGATCATGCGAACTTCCAACATTTTTTCTAAGATAGAGGCATATGATTCCCCCAATGGAGTGAAGGATCGAGATGATGAAGTCCCTTTTCGAGAAGATGAGGGGTCTCTTCGTGGTGTTTGATTAGAAGTATTGTCGGCCCGTGATGCTTTTAATACGATAGCGTTGGTGGATCCTTGATTTTTATCTTTAGAAGGGGAAGAATTTGGTTTGGTAAACCAAGAAAAATCTGGTTTGGATTTAGAGCGAAGTTTTAGCTTCCCTTGCTCAATGGCATGAGATTCAAGTTTGCGTGCCATCGTGAAGGCTTCTTCAAAGGTATGAAAAGTTTGGATCCTTAAAGTGGAAGAAATGTGATTAGCACAAGATCAAGTAAACAACTCGATTTGTTGGGATTGAGGAAGGGAGAAAGAAAATTGGTTGATTATCCCTCTCCAACGAGCGACAAAGTCTGCAATAAACTCATCATCGAATTGGTGAATGTTATAAAGATCTGTGATCAAGATCTTATGCGCGATATTTATTGAAAAGTTTTCAACAAACATCTGGGCCAATTGAGAGAAAGAAAACAAGGAATGTTGAGGAATGTTATTGTACCAGTCTAAAGCAGGACCTACTAGAGACATAGGAAAGGTACGGAGCATAAGCTCCTGATCCTAGACTATGAGGTAGCAAGCATGTTTGAATGCTCGCAAATGTTGTTGAGGGTCTTCCCGACTATGAAATTTTGAAAATTTAGGAAGTTCCCATTGGGGAGGATAAGGCTTGAAAGCTACTGAGGGGTGAATGGGTTCATTACACACTTCTTCAAAGGAGTATGAAGGGACGAGCCCCTTTTGTGGAGGCTTCCAAGTCTGCGATTTTCTTGAAGAGAATTTGAACCACGTCAGATTGAGGAGGAGGTACATTGGTATGTCCTACATAAGAAGCAAGTGGGTGGATGTTGTTGAGGTGTCAATGGGGGATTCAATCTGTTGATGGATAGGATGATAAGAGGAATAACCAGGTGTTCTGGGTGACACCGGGGTGGGGTATTTGCTGTGAGGTAGCTTGCGTATAGGCAGGTCTGTGAGATAATAAGTGGTTGAGAAAATGAAGGTTGGATGATGGACGGGAGCCTTGTGATTGGTGGGACTCCTATGTTTGTTGATTGAATCGAGACAGATTGAGGAATATGAGTGCCGGCTTGATTGGACATATTGGGGAACAAAACCTGAAAGGGGGCCTTCTACTGTCGGATTAGGTATTAAGGGTGCCGATGTTAGAGGATGGGCGAAGGTCACAGTTGCTGGAATATTGGGAAGAAAGGACCCCCTAGAGGACAAGAAGTAGGAGCCAACTGACTATTCGGAGGGGGTTGGCTCATGAAGAGGTACTGACCTTGGGACACGATGGAGGGCATAGATGAATTAATAGCAATATGCGGGTGTGCAGACGCATTCATTATAGCCAGGGTAGAAGACCTCTCGAAAGTAGGTTGTGGAATACTCGAGGTAACTGCGGTGTTAGGAATAGGTAAGACTATTTGAGAACTAGTCGATATGGTAGGTGGAAGAGAAAAGGGAGGCATAGGGGCCTCGCCCTTCTCCGTGACTCAAGGCAAGAGAGATGATGCAAACTGCTCTACAAAGGCCTGGGGTGATCCACAAGGATAATCGTATACTTGTTGGATTGGTTGTCCTTGATCAGATATTTGAATAGACTTGTGTACTAAGTAGTCCATGAGGGCTATCGGATTGCGGTCGAGGAATGCCTGGAATTCAGGATCCCTGCGGGGAACATACTCCGAGCCAGATGATATTTCTGAAGGACTAGGGGAAGCTGGACGTGATGGGATTGCTTTGGCTTGATAGAAAGGAGTTGATATGACCATGATGAGGGAACCAACTAACAGCGGTCCCGAGGAAGATTGGGGGGGGTTCCGTAACCTCCACACTAGTGGTGATCTCGGAGGAAGAAGGAACCAGTTGAGCCATTCTTCTAGATTGTGACCGAGTGATAACCGTCATAAACACGCAGAAAAGAAGATTGACCTAACTAATGCACAGACAATTCAAGCAGCGCAAGTGATTATCTCCTTTAAATTTTGGATGCTTTTAAGAAAAGAAAATGTTAGGGAAGGCTTTTTAGAACAGGAACTACTCAGATAGCCAAACTAAGGATGGTTTGGGTAATGTTTGGTGAGCGAGTCCCGAAGGCACTTCAGTAAAAGACCCGGTACGTGGCTTGATATAGGGGCCTACCCCCGCACTTCACACACCACTGCGATAAGGGAGTCGGGGTGCTTTGCCAATATATACCAAAATCTTCCGTGAATTTATAGCGCGGCCTGAGTACCGCGTAGGCTCTTCCTCTTGGATATCACTTCCATGTAGGCGAGGCCAGGGAAGGAATTTTGTTTTAAATGCTTTATACCTAGTGATTTTGGCTTTGTGTGCAAGGGTGAAAAAATAAAAATCAAATAGTGTCACTACCGATTTTGATCAATTTTCCAGCCTAATTAAAACTAGATGAAAAACATGTAGCAATGACAAAGGAAAAGTTCTTTTGAAGCACTTAAAAACGAAGTGTTTGATTTCGATGAAGACAAGTCAAACAGAGTCTTTCCCCAAATGCGATTAAGTTCTTTTTAAGCACCAAAAATTGAAGTGTTTGGATGTGATAAGCAACCGACAAATAAATCCTAAAAAAGGAGAAAACACCGTAAAAGAGGAATACCTGTAGATTTAGCTCTCCAAGGGTGTGTGGGACTTCAAAAAGCGCGTTGTTGAGCTCTTCCCCTCAAACAATCCCACGAACAAGCAAAGTGCTCCACAAGAAGAGGTTAAGCAAACACCAAAGAAAACCCAGAAAGATATATCTAGATAACGGTGAAACAGAAATCTCTATTTTTAAGGAACTTGAAAAATTTCGAAGATAACGATTTCGCCTAAAAAAAAGCAATATTGAAATGATGAAAAGAAATGCTCAAATAGGACTGATAGAAATCAGTGAAGAAAAGGAACAAAGTTCAAAACTAGGAAAGAAATGAACTTACCAATAAGGGACTTTGGTTGGGTCCCACCAGGCGTGCCAGAATGTAGATCAAGAATTTCGCGCTTGTTACCTGTCCAAGTTAATGCACCAAACTAAACACAAAAACCCTGAAAAACCCCAATGAAATTGATACCTGATGAAGATGTAGATGGATGAGGAAGCCGATGTAGATGAGACGGGCGCACACGAGCAATTCACACAATAGATCCGAGTAACCTGCAAAACACCGATGCTTGACAGAAAAAGACCACGTTAAAAGATATTTAGGTGGACTGCCCGAGAAGCGGGTCCGGGAAACGATAAGCTTCCTCGGCGGATGTCAGTCCACGTTTTCAATTAAGAAAAGAAGCATACATGATAAAAGATGTAAGCAAAAAGCTAGATTTTCTGATTGCAGTAATAAGACAGAATCTAAACAGCAGACAGAAAGTACAGAAAACAGGGAACTATGAAATAATTCCGGATTTATGTTGCATGAATCCTTTTACCTATCTGCAGGGAAATCGGCGTCGACTAGCTAGAATCGGCGCCGATTGAGATGGATCGGCGTCGACTTGGTAAGATCGGCGTCGACTGGAGGCATATCGATCAATCAGGGACTGTGTGATAAGATTCGGGAATTGGAAGGTGAATGTGGTCTGCTGGATGTGCTGAAGTTGGCGAGACACTGGAACAGAGTCACCAGATGATAGATGGTGGTGTTCGATGTTGATGTGACAGGGACAGAGTAACGGTGCTCCTCTCAGGGATTGATTCGGTTAGGATCTGCCCTAATTTGATACAATTGATGCTAAGAAGATCTCTCTTTCTCACAACCTGTATCTCTCTCGCTCTCTGTTCGTGCGTAAGTGCTTCCTTTTTTCGTCTGTTCACTTTTTCTCTCGTTCGTGGTCTCTTTTTCCGGTCCCTAGAACTGAGTTCTGGACTTGCTTTTATAATCGGCGCCGCTCCTAGAAAATCGGCGCCGACCATATGGGTCGGCGCCGATCGCAGAATAGACTCCCGAGATGGCCAAAATGAGCGATTTCAAGAAAGATGAGAATTACCCCGAATACGGGAAATATCCCGCTTAGGGAAGAGGAAAAATAGATGTGATACATAGATAGAATAAATTTGGGGTAGATAAGTGATTAAGATGCATGGGAAGAAGTGTAATTAAATATTTAATATTTAATCACTCATGGGTTAAGATATGAGTGATGGGGTGAATTAAATTTAGAGTAAGTGATTAAATCACAAATTGGATAATATCCCAAGGGGATAGTTAGTGACGTAAAACGTGCCCCAGGTTACCTAAGCAAGTAAATGGATGAGAGGGACACTAAATTGAGTAACCAATTTTAAGTGTCTACAGTGATGTAGATTATGTCACCCCAAATAGGGATGAATGTAGACATATGTAGTTTGTTCAAAGCACTATTATTCCTAATATTGCACTAACTATTCTCACTCCTCACAAATTGACGACATACTGTCAATTAGACCTATCTAATGCCCCTCTTACGACACTCTTCTGGTCGTATTCCTCTTGTAAATCAATTAAGCAGGTTATTATAGCCTCATTTTTACTAAACCATCTTCTTATCCTCTTCTATACCACTTTTACTAACTTCCTAGACTATCAATCCATTTCATTGGATTGATTAGACCTCTCAAAAATCTTTCAAAACCCTAATCCCTCTCTAAACAAGATTAACTAGCCTAACCTAGTTTAACTAGTCCTAACCATGATTAACCTCTTCTAAACCTAGTCAAATCTTATTTTGACTCTCCTAAGTGCCTTTTGGCTTATCCTGTTGTCCTACATGCACCAAAATTCCCCCACTTTCCTAAATGGAAAACTATAAATAGCCCACTACCCCTAGACCATTGTTAAGAACTCGCCTTCTTCTTAACATAAACTATAGTATTTTGCTAAGGGTTTAGAGCTTATTTCATTTATTTTATTGAGCTATTGATTTTTTCATTTCACTACAAACCAAGCATTGAGTAAATGGGAAGAACCATTGACCTTGAATCCATAAATGGTGAGCTCCCATTCTCATAATCACAACTAATTTCTTAGAATCCTTACTAGGTTCATTTGTTAAAGCTTTCAAGGATAGGGGATTACTAAAAATGTTAGGTTGTTTATTTCCTTCGAGTTTAATGCATGCAAAGTGATTAATCCTTGTTTATTTCTTATCAAATGGTCCATTAACTAGTTTGTTAAAATCCTTTTGGGTTTCTTTAGGTATTCTTACCCCATGTCCATGGATTTTGTAACTTTTTCATTGAAAACATTAGGTAGTTGAATTTTATTGAAGGCATGTGATGATATGATGTTGATATTGGCTCCATTATCAATCATGACCTTTTTTACTAAGGTGTCAATGATTTGGGTTGTAATAAAGAGTGGGAGGTTGTGGTACTAAGATTGTAATGATGGTATTTCATAACTATCAAAGGAGATAGTAGTGGATGTTTTGAGTGTGCCTACCAGGTTTACAAAAGGTTATGCATCATCTAAGGGCACTGATATGGATTGAATATCTTCAATCATTTCTTGTCGATGTAAAGATGAGGTTTGCACTAGCTCGTAAAGGGACATCTTAACTAGATCTTGGTGAAGTTGTTTGAAGATGGTATTTTGTACTGAAGTAGTGGCTTGTGTGTGAGGGGTGTAAGGATGGATATCTGAGCCTTAGCAGGAGGTGTTGGATTAGATGACTTAGGAGTGAGCGGGACAAAGACTTTAGATTTGTTTTTATCAATAGTGTTAGGGTCTTGGGTATGTTCTCTAGTGGTGATATGTACTAATTCAATTTGATGATGAGGTGTTTTCTTAGAAGAATCCCCATTTCTAGTGGTCATGAGTGTAGATGATGATTTAGGTGTAGTGATTGTAAATGTATTATGGGTTTATTTTGATGTTTCTACGTCTGGAGGGAGGAGTCCCTTGTTTGAAAGGATTTTAATAGCAGCTTGGAGGTATTTGCAATCTTTTGTATGATGTCCTGGTGTGCGATGGTAATCACAAAAGTTTTTAAAGTTATACAAGGAAGGTTTCCATCCTCGAGATCTGGATGTCTTAAGAGGAGGTAACGTTATGATAGTGTTGTCATGTGTTTTGGCAAAGGTAAAATTCACTAGAAAACAAGAGAACCATACCACAGTGTTAAAAAAATTCAAAGTTATACCTTCCCAAGACACCCCCAGGGTAATCCATCCCCAATAATAGTTCTATCCTATCAGTAAAATTATCCCCAAGTGGTTTTCATCAATCTCCCTAGGTGATTTAATAAATTAAAATTAGTCCCCTAGGTGATTTAGGATCTTTTGGAACATTCAAACATCCAAGCAGTTTTGGGAAAGGCTACCATCAGCCTTCCTAAGACTAGTGCACCATCCCCTGAGTGGATTGAGAGGAAATAAATCATCATAGAGGAGTATTCAAGTGCTAGAAACACGAAGGAAATGATTTTGGAAGATTCGGATAATTTTTGGATATTTTGGAGTCGATTCACCAGAAGCGGTTTTTGGGCCTAAAGGAGCACGCACCATGAAAGATGACTTGAGCTTAAAAGAGGGAGTATGGGAGTTCCATAGTGATTTTAAATCCCAAAAAATTACCTATGTAAATTATTCCCAATAATCTACATGGTGGAAAAGATGGGACATCTTGAAAGCTCATGCACTTTTCTAGGCAGCTCATTCTTCTAGCGTATGACAAGTGATCCTGGGAAAGAAGGAGCCATTAGGAGGTGTTGAAGTGAAAATTGGATCTTTGGAACACCAAAATTTGATTTAAAAGGTTTTTTTAGGTGTAATCATATAAAATTTATCCAAAAATTCATCCAGGAGCTTGATATATCGTCTTCACAAATTTGGCTCCCAAGGTACGCTTTCAACACTTAGTAAATTTCATGATTGGACACATGGCAGCCTATGGTGAAGGTGTAATTTCATGTCCCCATTGCACCTTTTCAAAGGGAGATAAGATGAAAAAAATTACACTTCACTCCTATTTAGACTCCTAGACACCCATATGACCCTGACAACTCAACTTTAGCTCCTGAGATTAACTTCTTAATTCCCCCTCTCATTACACACATGAATGACACTTATCAACATCAAGTTTAGGCATAATTTTTTGCACCTATTGTCCCAAAAAAAAGTTACAATGGGAACATCAAAATGTTCCCCGTCCCCTCATGGTTTTCCAAATTCATATAAATGCCAGACTTAGCCATTTTTGCTCATTCCTCCACACATGTTCCCCGTGCTACCGAAACACTGTTGAAATTTCCATTGAATCTTGCATCTCCATTTTCATTCTTCCTTAATTGCTGAATTTTTTCCATGACTCCATGATCTAAGAACACTAAAAATTTGAGAAATACATAATCAAAAAGAAGAAAAAATTATAAATTTCACTTGAAGGAACTTAGAAAACCATGGGGAAGATTCGATCATATCTCACAAACCGGTGAGCAGATTGGCATGTCATTTATTGCAATCTCTTATTTTTCCAGGCACCAAGAGGATATTTTTTTTTATGCATGTACCATATTTTTTATGGTGAGCAAACCCCAATTTCCTCAAACAAAAATTTGGAAATTTAAAATCTCTTATTCCTGACATCGGATCAAGTAGAAATTTCAGAGGTGCACTGTTGGGAAAAAACCCATATCAGGAAAGTTTGTTTCATCACAAATTGAGCACCAGAAATAGACTTACTAAAAATATGAAGCCTTCCTACATGGGTGGCTACTATTTTGGGTAAGTAGTCACCATAAGCAGTTGTGACAAAGAGAGTGTGCACTGAGGAGAAAAACGAGGTCAGATTGATTAGTCAGTTTAGAAAAGTAGCAAAAATCATCACTTACTAAAACTAGTAATTCTCCCATATGGGTGCTTTCCATTTTTAGTAATTCATCCTAGAAAGAGTAATCAGGGAAAGAGTAGTGTGCACAGGGGTAGTGATACAAGAAAATCTCATTGCTGCAGTTAGAAAAAGGTGAAAATAAATGTTTACTAAAAATAGTAAGTTGTATAATATGCACTTACTATTAATAGTAAATCATACCCAAACAACAATGTTCATAAAAAAGAGTACACATGGGGTGATCATCGGACCAACATCGTCAGTTAAGATCTAGAGAATTACATTCTAACAATTACTAAAAATAGTAAGTTTCCCTTTCCAAATATAGTAAGTGTCAAGGGAACATGAAATTCAAGCTTACATAATAAGCATTTTCATTGTCACCAATGGTGTCTTCGTCAGTTTCCGAGGCCTATCTCCTCAATGTACCATCCTTGCCAGTGGATCATGGAAGTGTCACGGAGGATCCTCATAAGCATTATTCATAGGTCATTTAGAATCCATCTCAGGAGACCCCAAGAGTGTCTTTCAACACTCGTTTCATGGTTCGTGTTTCATGTGTATTAAGTGCAAGGTGGAGGTTGTGATCATTGGTGAAGTGTTCAATTCAATATTGTAGACACCAAATTTGTGTCTTATGACCCCTTGTGACCCACATCGCATTTCGCAACATAACCTCACCACCTAAACCTTACACAAATATTTATTAATTACCTTATAATTAATAAATCCACATCACCATACCTACCACCTCATGTCGCCACCTCATCATGACCTAGTCTTAACCCTTAACTAACCTAATTAAGACCTATAACTTGGTCCAATTCCACACCTATGACTAATTACTCCTCATCCGCACCTAAAACCAACTTCATAATGACTTGACCAAGCCCACTACCAATCCCTCGGAAGAAAAGGAGGGAAAGCTAGCTATTTTACCAAAAATAGCTCGCTTTGACCGGACCGATACCGGTTCCTACTCGATCGCCGTCGGTTGCGTAACCGCCATCGGTTCCCCATAAATGACCACTTCCAACCAAAAACAAGGATCAGATTTTTCATTTGATCGGGAGAAGGAGAAATCATCGAGGGAATCCATATTTTGCTTGGCCGAGCAGAGACAAGTGAAGAAACAAGAAGAGATTGCAGAGAATGACATCAAGCCCAAGACTGCAACTGAATAACCAGAGCCCAGTAACACTCATCCGAGCATCAGAAGAGGAAACTACATCCAACTTGGGTCCTGTCTTCATCATCACAGTCCTGAAACTTGCATCTACATCAGGGGCAAGTAAGTAGTATGTTATATGTTTCTAAGCACCATTTTCTTGAGCCTATTGATTAATAGTAATCATAAGTTTATTCCTAGATCTACTACCAGCCACTAGTGCAGTTAACCTTCACCCACACACCCTGATATTTCCCAGAAGGCCATTTTACCACACTCTGAGTCTTCCCTATCCTCCCATCATTCCCCTCAGCCATCCCCCAATCTCAATAACCCCACAATCACCTTGCAACCAATCTCTACCCAGAAGCACCTAGATCACTGACCCTACCGGTTTCGATTATCCTATACCGGCAGCGGTTCTCTAGCCATGGTCGGTTACTCAGTGACCGCCATCGGTCACTGTGACTTATACCCCAAAACCCTTTTGCTCACCTATTTGCCACCTAACAACCCCAAATCCAGCCTGGTTTATCCCTATAACTCAACCTGAACGTATCAACGACCAGTAACCGAACAAACAACGTGACGCTTTATTATTGATAGTTTAGTTTCTATTACTTTGTAATGAGATACCTAAATCGTGATTTTACAATAGCTTTCTATATTATCATTTGTGTTAAATTGTATTAAAAGGGAAACTGACCACCTTCGAAAGGAAGTTTTTATATTTCCTGGGCCTAAGGCAGATCCCTCATTTTTTGTCTAATTAAAATCTTGTGGTCTTGTATTCTTACTTGCAGGTAGTCCTTCCAAGACAAAAAGGAGTTCTTCGCAGTCGATCTGATCTCTCTCTATGGTACGCGCACACCATCTCAACATTCAACAGGTATTCCTCCTAGCCCTAACCCTTATCTGTTTCTCGAAGGAATGATAGGATAGAAGTAAGTCTATTCTGCAGAGCCAAAACATTCCATGCGAAACATTTTGGCACGCCCGGTGGGACCCATTTCAGGTTTCTATTTCTCTTGCTTGCTTTCATTTTAGGAAGCATACTTGTTGTTGCTGTTTTTGTTATATTTAGTGAAGAATTTGTCTTGCTTTCCCAGTTTTGCATTAGTGAAAGTCATCTCATTTGCTTCATCGAATATCATTTTCGATTTGGGTTTAAAACACGTGCATTACATTCTTGCTTGTTGTTTTTAATTCTAGTGAACATAGACTAAGTAACAGGTCGTACACATGGGGGTGATTTCCACGATATTGACAGGAAATTAATCTTACTTTCACTGCACAACACATACCGAATCACTTCACAATTAACACAACAGCTCAAAACATCCCCCCTTTTCCGCGGTATTCCTCCGCCCGATTGAGGTAACCTTATAAGCCAAAACAAACTTGACATTTCCCCTAAGTCTTTTGTTTAGGATTGACATCATTCCGCATCTAAAGGCATAAGACCACGATAATTAAAATTAACCCTAGGGTTAGTCTCTGGATTTGCGTGTGCATCTTGTTTGTTTTTAGTTCTGTTTTCTCTGTTATACACTGTCTTCTGTGATTACCTTAGAACAATTTGATAAATATACTGAGAAAATCAGCAGCTTCTTATATTTTCTTATACCAGTCTTATTACACCGACATCGGTTACCTGACCGACGTTGGCTATAGTATAACCGACATCGGTTATCAGACCGATATCGGTTACTGTCTTTTCCAGTTCCTGACAAACCAACAACCTACCAATTTTACCAGTCTGAGTCTGTTTCTGTTCCTGACAGATTGAAACCCTACTGTAAACTCCTGTCCATGGTTGTTATCACTCGAAAGAAAGCTGCCACCATGGTTTCACATGCTTGCTCTGTTCCTTTGCCTGAATCCACCCCTTCACATTCTGTGGGGAATCCTACGGACACCAGCGAGGTTCCTAAAATTCCTATGGGAGATAAAAAATTTGCCAAATTTCTGGATGCTAATCCTAGCACTGTACAGTACTATTTGTCTCATTCCCTTGACCATACACCCGACGGTCAACTCCTTGTTGGCATGCCTATCAGTATATTTTCTCATTTAGCCCCTTCTCCACCTAATAACTCCACTTTGCCTTCCGCATCCTTAGTCCCGTCGTCTACCTCAGCAGCTTCAGGGGTCCATACGGCACAGATTGGCTTTCCTTTGGTTAATCTTGGGCCCAACATGTCATTACCGCCGACTGCTCCTACCTCGTCTCTCTTGCAAACTGTTCCGTTCATGACTTGCTCTCTGCCACCTATCCACATGAGCTTTCCTTCTCAAGCTTCGCCCACATTTTCATTTCCACACACATATCCGGTAACCTCGACAGCTTATATAGGACATCCCTATTCGGTTGCCTCAACACAGTCGTCCTCCATACCTTATCAACATTTAACCCCACCATTGTCTAGTGGTGGCCCTTGGCCCAATTTGCCTCCGTTTACCACAACCACACCATCATCTCATCCAACTACTGATTTAATTAAACAAATGATGGACAAAATGCAAAACCTGGAGGCTTCTGTTTCAGGAAGTCGTAGCGCCTTGACATACGAGCAAGTTTGTCGGGAGCCTATCCACCCTTCAGTCCCCCTTCATTCATATCCTCCTTAATGGGAATTACCAAAATTTACCTGTTTTAACAGTAAGGAGGACCCTCAACAACACTTGCAATCATTTAGACATGCCTGCTATCTGATTGCTCACGACGACGCTTTACTACTCCGCACCTTTCCCATGTCCTTATCAGGACCCACCTTGGAGTGGTACAGTGCTTTAACCCAACACTCAATCTTCTCTTTTAACCAGCTAGCCCAATCTTTCTTGGATCATTTCTCCATTAACATTGCCAAGAAAGTATCTATCACCGACCTCTATGCCATCCGACAATTTGAAGACGAATCTATCACAGATTTCATTGGACGATGGCGGGGCCTTATCAACCAACTTATGTATGCCTTACCTTAGACCGAACTTATCAAACTGTTTACGCGGGCCTGCGCTAAGCACATCTCTCCCACCCTCCAAATTCAAACTTTTCGTACATTTGACGAGGCCTTTACTATGGCTCAAAAATTAGAGATTCGAGCCTTAGAGGAAGAGAAATTGCGGTTGCGTAACAAAAACCCCACTTTCCGAACCCAAGATTCCACCAACAAACCTAACACCACCAATCCTCACCCATTGACCACTTCGAAATCAAAAGGGGCCGTGCACGCAGTGATGGTAAAATCCCAACCACTGTCTAATACCCTGCCAAAAACCACCTATAAGTATAAAGCAGAGCCCATCAACTACACTCCCTTGGGAGAAACATATGGCGTGATATTGGAAAAATTGCTCAAAGCAGGAGCCATTACCTTACCTCCTGTTAAACCTCATTCCGGGTTCGATTCCACTCGCGCCATACCTTCTTGGTACAAAGAAAATGACTTCTGTAACTTCCACTGCGTGAAGGGACACAGTCATGAGAACTGCAAGATGTTGAAAAACATAGTGCAGGAAATGGTTGATGCAGGGGATATAGCCCTTGATAATCCTAACGCCCCTGCTAACCAAAATTTGAAAATATTCAACAAACCATTCCCGAATCATTCTTCTAACAGTAATCTAAACCAAGATATCTTAGCCGAGGAGAGTGTTCATGAGATCCATGCAGTCTTCGATTCCCAGCCAAAGACCTCTATCAAACAAATTCTGAATCAAGCCTCTTCACTAACGCAGGAAACCGAACCCCCTTCCTCGTCATCAAGACAAACTGAAATCCTTGCCGTTCCTTTACCCATCAAGTAATTAGCTGCCCAGAGTTCCCTTCTCACAAATGAGCCTTCTTACACCATGTCCTTGCAAGACTGTGAGTAGATGTTATCTAATTTATCTATTTCCCAGACATCTCCTTCTACCATTCTTGATGTACAAGAGGAAGGCTCGCCACTTCTTTTGTCATCCTTAGACAAGAAACCTCTTGAACCGACATCACCACATTCTTTAAACATGAAAGATCCTCTCAAACACACCCTTCTACCTATTAGTCCTTCATCACCTAAATCTTTTCAGCAACCGGTTGATCTCTTAACGCCCATTGATACAGTGCCTCATATAACTCTTGTATCACAACCACAGTGGACCGGAATCACAACCCACCTTTCTTCCATACAAAAGTTCCTATTCACACGTGAGGACTGTCATTCCACAAAATATAGACAGGTCCTATGGGAACGTTTGAGTACGCCATATTCTACTCAAATGCAAATGACCGATCCTGATGCCTCCACCATATACCCGAAGTGTTTACAGAAGCTTAAAATGCCCATGTTCTCATCTTCACCCCCCTCATCTCTACCAAATACCTTGTCCACTTCTATTAACTTAGCCAAATCTTCCCCTACGCTTGGGAACTCACCCATACCTAGTCTAACACACCCACCTAAGCGGCTTGATTTATCTAAAAATAAAGTCGTCCATCCCATTAGGAGACAGACTTGAAATCTCCTCAATCTATGCCGTTAACACAACTAAAACCCTCGTCGTCACACCTACCTTCCATATTGGGACCCCATCCCTCTACCTTACATCAATATATCATGCCTCCTGTGTTTTCTTTAAAGCGACCTACACCTTCTGCACCCATACAGAAATCCAAGGGTATAGCAACACCGTCACCCTGCGTATCTTGTCCACCTATCAACCATAAACAAATTCCATCATCAAAAGATTTGTTTTCGGTCACTCCTATTTCTCTGTGGTTGTTTTCTGATACCACATCATCTGTGGCCTCATCATTCAACCGGCTAAACATAGCCTCTACGTCAAAGAAACCACGGTTAGTTAAAACCCATTACCAAAACTCCTTGGCTAAACCACCCCCCATACAAACCAACCACACCACGTCATCACCAGAATCGACCCAGTCAGTAGCCTCATTTTCCTCTGACTTTGACCCACTCAAAGGGTCTTACGCCAAAATCCTTGCTATGTTGGTGGATAATGCGACCATTTCCCTACCCCCACTTAGACCTTATGATCCATCTAAACCTAGACCTATAGGTCACGATGAGTCTAAAATCTGCGCTTACCACCGCACACCAGGACATGATGTAGAGGGATGCAAAGTGTTAAAAACCATACTTCATCCGTCACCTCTCTCAGATAGAAAAGTTAAGAAAGACAACTTACGAAGAGAGAGACCTTTAGCTTCAGTTCCCTCTCCTATACCACCTGTCCCCGCCTCACCAAGATCTTTCATTATTACAGCCCCACCTCTCGAAAACCATGACCTATCCCTACCATCTTCCTCCTCTCGTATTCACGAGATCAATATGATTAGTGTTGCTACTCGAGGGTAGAAAAACAATGGGAAAGCGAAAGAAAACACGCCTGCGGCATCTCTTTCTCCGTCCACCATCCTGATTGCACCACCACCTAAAGTGGTTATTCGCGGACCCGCCTATCCCGTCTCTAATGGCATTGCCCATCGAACTATGATCAAACAACTTCACCAATCACCTGTAAAAATGACATTGTATGATCTCATTCAGACTTCGGAATCTCATCGACAAGCTCTCATTGAGATCCTTCAAGGGATAGAGGTTTTACCTAATGAAACCTTTCCTGTTACCTCTATTCTAACACTCAATCATGTTGCTTCTCTCACCAAACAATCTATCTCCCCAACCACTTCTGTCTCTGTACAGCAAGCCGCTGCTGTCAGTTTCTCCGAAGATGAAATTATCGACTTTGGTGCCGAAGATCCTGACCCTACTCTTTTCATCTCAGCATACGTTTGGGATATTCGGGTACGTCGTGTTATGATTGACGGGGGCGCTAGCCTAAACATCATCTCTTCAAAAGCCTTCCAACAAATGAATATCCCTTCTAGTTGCATGTGTGCCAACCCCATCATGTTGCGATCATTCAATGATGCTATTACTTCTACTTTAGGCACCATGATCCTTAACATTCATGTAGGACCACGTACATTACCCGAACTCTTCTATGTCCTTGAGGGAGAGTTCCAATACAACATGTTGTTAGGCCGCCCTTGGATCCAGGCTATGGGATGCGTTCCCTCCACCTTACATAGATGCATAAAATTTGAGTACGAGGGGAAGTCCTACACCATAAAAGCTGATCCTCCCCCCTTCAAAACTTGCAATATGTTGTATCGCCCTAATGATGTGCTTGTACCAGTCAAGACACCCATTCATCCAACCCAGCCATCCACTTCCGATGCACCTACACCTTCAACTAATGAAACCGCCGTTACAAATATTACTTCCTTTCCCACAGATAACATCCCAACCTCCGACCCCTTAGTAGATGTTTTTCAACGCCTTACGCTGGGGGAGTACCGCCTATATAACGTTAGTTCTTTCCATACCCCACAGGAGTACGGACAGTTACATGCACATCCCACCTACGACCGTCGCGTGGGGGAGGTAATCTCTTACGGACCACCCCATTGCCGCACCAACCTAATGTATGGGGGTGTTGACACATCCTCCATTACCCCTGAACCTCCTCTTGGTGTGGTTCCTTTCCAATCCGATTTTCAATACTTGACAAATCGTCGTTTCGCCCTCACCTTCTTGACTCGCTGTGCTTGGAAAGGCTTTGGTCTTGGTCTTTATGAACAAGGCTGACATACACTCATTCATGTGACTACATGAAAACACAACGATCGCAGTGGTCTCGGTTTTCCTGAAACACCTACACCGGAGACACCTCGTGTCAGCTGTATACTGGAAGAAGACAACGTCACCCCTACCAAACCATCATCACCCACTTTGCCATCATCACCCACAGAGTCAATAGACCCTGAATCTATCCCTCCCAACTTTTTTTTTTCATAAATGCTATCTTCATAGGTCCTCTCACTTATCAACGCGATAATGAGGATCCATCTTCTCTTGCCATTCTGTATCCAGACATGATCGAAGAGGATTCACCTTCGATTAATGTTGTTGAGTGCCAGGATGACAACTCCATCCTCACTTACCTTGGGGCGGACGACTCCTATATTCAACACGCCTTACCGTCTGAAACTCAAACCATGTTGAATGATTCGACTATAGAAATCAACATCCACACGGAGGAGGATCCTCACATTGTGAAGATCGGATAATCCCTTAACACATCAGAACAAGCCGCCTTTACTACCTTTCTCCGTACCCGCAACCAAGCTTTCGCTTAGTCCTACGCTGACATGCCAGGAATTGATCCTACCATTGTTGTCCATAACATCACCCTAAACCCCGATTCCAAACCAGTCAAACAAAAACTGAGAAAGATGCATCCACGCATCACCCTCTTGGTCAAAGAAGAGCTTCAACGACTTCTTTCTGTTTCCTTCATCTTGCCTATTGACTATCCTCAATGGATTTCTAACATCGTACCTGTCACTAAAGTGACGGGGGGACTTCGGATATGCACGGATTTTCGAGACCTTAACCTCACTTGCCCCAAGGATGACTTCCCCCTCCTAAGTATTGATCAACTTGTTGATCTCATTGCGGGCCATGAAATGCTTTCTCTCATGGATGGTTTTTCAGGATACAATCAAATTTTGGTAGCCCCGACCGATCAACATAAAACTACTTTCATAACTCCTTGGGGAACCTTCTGTTATCGTGTCATGCCATTTGGCCTTAAGAATGCTGGTGCTACCTATCAGTGGGCTATGACTTATATTTTTCATGACATTATGCACACTATCCTTGAGGATTATGTCGATGATCTTCTTGGCAAATCTAAACATTGCAGTGAACATCTCGATGTTTTAACCATTATTTTCGATCGCCTGTTGCAATATTCGGTCCGGCTTCAACCAAAGAAATGTGTCTTTGGTGTTCTTTCGGGAAAAATTCTTTGCTTTATCATCTCTTTTCGTGGCATTGAGGTCGATCCATCTAAAGTCAAAGCTATCCTAGAAATGCCCCCACCCAAAAACCTCAAACAATTGCGTAGTTTGCAGGGTAAACTTCAATCCATCTGGCATTTCATCTCCCAACTCTCGGATCGATGTCACCCTTTTCATCACCTTCTTAAAAAGGAAATTGCCTTTCAATGGAGTGAAGAGTGTCACCAAGCCTTTGAAGCTCTCAAATCCTATCTCTTGCAGCCACTCGTGCTTATTCCACCTCAGGATGATCATCCTTTCTACCTTTACCTTTCTGCCACTGACCATGCTATACAAGCTATGCTCGCACATCAGGACTCGGCACATCAAGAACAAGCCGTTTATTATATAAGTCATACTCTCGTGGATTACGAGACTAGGTATACACATGTAGAAAAATTGTGCCTAGCCCTATCATTCGTAGCCACCAAACTCCGACATTACCTCCTGAATCACAAAAATTTTGTCATCACCAACACGGACCCCATTCATTATATGTATGCTAAACCACATCTAAACCAACGCATCGCCCGATGGCTTATGCTCCTCGCCGACCTCGACCTTGAGTTTGTACAATAGAAGTCAATCAAAGGACAAACTATTGCAGACCAACTTGCGGAGGCCCCTTCACCTGGGGAACAATTCACCAATTTTAATTTCCCTGACGAACTCATCGCCACTCTTTCACTCAGGGAAGAGTTGTATCAAATGACCCTCTTCTTCGATGGATCTAAATGCCAGCATGGCAGAGGAGCCGGCATTGTTCTCATCCCTCTTGACGCTGAACCTATGCCTCTTTCATTTCGGCTCGATTTCCCCTGCACTAATAATATAGCGGAATATGAGGCCCTTGTTTTGGGTCTCCAGGTTGCATTACACTTAGGTGTCAAATCTATTAACATTTTTGGCGACTCTCAATTGGTAGTCAATCAAGTTATGGGCATCTACCAATGTAAGAATGAGGAACTTCAAAAGTACAAACATTACGTGGATTCACTTTTGACCTCATTTACTCATTATTCTATCCAGACCATTCCCCGCTCCACTAACAAATTTGCGAATACTATGGCTTTCTTAGCCTCGCAAATTCCTGCCGCACCAACTGACTCTGACATATTCATCTTGGTCCAACAACTTTTTGCCCCATCCTACTCAACCCCGGTAGTTTGTATGATAAATACTATGTCTACTAATTTGCAGGATACCTGGTACCACCAATTTCACGACTACCTTACAACCTCTGTTCTCCCACCTGACCTTTCTAGTAACGGCAAACGTGCTTTTCTTAAAAGTGTTTCTCGTTATGTTGTCATGGGGGGACTCCTCTATAAACGTGGCTTTGATGGCATCCTCCTTCGCTGTCTAACCGGCGCGGAGGTCACCTATACCATCCAACAAGTCCATGATGGGATTTGTGGTGGACATTTTAGTGGCCTTGCCGTGGCTAAACGAATCCTTCACCTAGGTTATTATTGGCCTACTCTTAACAACGACTGCTACGAATATGTTAAGCGTTGTGTTATGTGTCAACAACATGCCAACCTTCAACATACTCCTAGCCATCCGCTACAGGTCGCACGAGATCTTTGGCCTTTCTCACAATGGGGTTTAGACCTTATTGGTGAGATTCACCCGACCTCTTCACAACGTCACCGTTGGATAATCACAGCAACCGAATATTACACAAAATGGGTGGAGGCCATTCCACTCATTTCAATCAAAAAAGAAAAAATTGTCAAATTCGTTGACCATCACATTATCTGTCGTTTTGGTATTCCTCATCGCCTAATAACAGATAATGGTAAATCTTTTAAAAATAAGTTGTTACAAGACCTTTGTGACAACTTTGGTATCAAAATTAGTTTCTCATCGCCTTACTATCCGCAAGCCAATGGTCAGGCTGAATCTTCTAATAAAACCCTAACCAAAATCCTCATGAAAGTTGTCAATGAGTCCGGAAGAAACTGGCATGATCACATTCCCTTTGCCCTTTGGGCTTATCGTACTAGCATTCGTACCTCCACTAATGCCACACCATTTTCTTTGGTATATGGTACCGAGGCTGTCTTGCCTCTCGAAGTACAAATACCCTCCCTCATAATATCTCTTCAGGATATTCTCACCAACGATGATTTCTGCCAAGAGCGGTTAGCCCAATTAGAGCTTCTTGACAAGCGTCGTCTTACGGCTCTTGATCACCTTCAAATCTACCAAAAATGCATCAAGTGTGCTTATGATAAATGACTTCATGAGCATACTTTTAAGGTTGGCGATCTTGTCCTCAAAGAGAATCAACATGTAACCAAACTAGAAAAGAGTAAACGTCGAAAATTTGCTCCTAATTGGATTGGGCCTTACATTATCACTCACACTTACAGATTAGGCACTTATCGTTTAGCTTCACTTAATGGTAAATTGAGCCTGAGCCCCTTAATGCCTTGCATCTTCGACCATTCTACTGTTGAAATTAGTGTTATATCACTGCTTATCTACCTTACACTCATCCCTTGAGCTCATTTACCACTGCATACACTTTGTTTCTTATATCTCAAAATCCAATCAAGCTCACATGGTTTGATTATCACCTCCCCTTAAAAGATGTCTTCCCCTTTTTAGTCTAGTCCATGACTTCAAAGTATCAAAATGACACATTCTTAATTACACACTTATGGGATTTTCTTGAGTCAAACTTCTTACAAAAAACTAGATGCTTCATGCCCAATGGACATCTAGACCTCTAACTTATACAATAGACTGCTCCCTTGAAGGACAGCTATATGCCAAACTATTTCTCTTATTATATATAGACTGCTCCCCCGAAGGACAACTATACATAAACACTGCATCTGCTACTATAAATAAATTGCTCCCTTGAAGGACAACTATACACAGTCAGCCTTATCAGAAGCTTCTCGCATTGATCAGCTTCGGGAAGACCTCAAGAACAACAAAATACATATCCCATGTAGACTTCCTGCATCGATCAGTCTATATCCAGAAAAATAAAAATACAAGCAATACTTCAAAGCAATTTTGAGTCATGGACTTGTCTATTTAGATTTGGTTTTCTTTTGTCAGAATCATCATCTTATAATAAATTATCTGCACCCTCACCCACATCAACCACCTCACCTCACCATTTTTCAACACAACAAAACTCAAGGGACGTGACGTATATCCGATATATTATGATTATACCACTCTTTTCACCTATCGACTTCTCGCCTATGCAAGGTACCTAGGGATTCAAGCTCATCCTACATTAATATGTGGTTTTTTTAGCTCTTCTCAATTACGGGACACTCTTGCCTCTTTTTCTCGGCTCTAGGATTATGTGTTGCCCTTAATCAGGACACGATTCCCTACCACTTGGGTATGCTAACTTTCGCTTCACCCATACCTACACCAACAACATTACCCTACCAACATCAAATTTTTTACTAACCAACAAAATTTCCTAACCACAACCAAATTGCCTGAATTCACCTCTCCCTGCTCCTAAGGGAGAACTACATTGGTCTGAGGCCCCTCCTTGCTTTGTGCAATGGGCTATGTAGGCAGCACTTAGGAGACATGGAGTCTCCCAAGGTTAGCTCGACCATCCCCTACCATACCTTATCATGTGTTGTCAATATAAATATTTTTTGTGTATTTCTATTCGCCAACGTTCATCTTTATCCTTTTTCAAAACAAAAAAAAACAACATTTAAAACACAACCATTCTTATTCTTATCATCACTCAAAAGAACATACATATTTAGTTTTATTTTAGATGTTAAACAAATACATCTTCTCTATCGACTCGCAGGCCGGCATCCTTATTTATTCTTATATTCCTATAAAGTTCACTCAGACCCTTGCACCTCCTCCCGAATCAGGTGGTGATCGTGATCGTCGATGCCCCTCATTGGGCCTCTCCATCCTCAACGGTGCCACTGCCATTGGTTCCTCCCATTGATCCGCCAACATCTCTTGTAACATACGAATACGTCCTCTCGCGTGGAGGAATCTTTCCTCCAGTCTCTCCACTCGTAACTGTGAAGCCTCTAACAATCCCATTGTCTCATTCACCTGTGTTTGAAGCTGGCGAGCCAAATCCTGTAGATGATCTCTCTCCGCTGTAATCACAGCTATGTCAGGGCACTCACGTGCACCTCGCAGCTCTGCTACCCACCATACTCTATAGGCCTCCATCATTCCCGCATCCATAACCCTACGATCAGCTGCTATCTCTTCTAGCCCTTCTGGAGGTGTCGGCCGGGGAGGTGAGAATGCTACCTCGGCGTCGATCCTCATGTATGGTCTATATGTCATAGGAATATCCTGAACAAATCCAAATTGTCGCCGCATGTGATCTAGAGGAATCCTCTCGTACTCACCCGGCCTATGCCCTGCAATCCACCTCAATCGCTCTACACCCCTCAACTCCTCAGCTATGTGCTCTGTCACCATATAGTTTCCATACGGCCTCCAACAAATATCCGCAATAGTCACCATTTCCCATACCTGTCTATAATACTCGATGTCATCTATCACGGCCTGGGATCTCGCTTCTTGTTCTGTCTGGACCCATCGTCTGAATCCCAACCTTTGCACTCCTGTCTCTCCCGACTCAATGGGTCGGCCTATTAGATGTACACAAATAATATGCTCATAAGCCCAACAATGTAATAAGTACGAACAATCCAGTGTCATCCTGTGTTTTCACTTGCATGCCCATAAACCCCTATATAACTCTGCCAGATAGGTGGGTGCCCATGCAAATGTCACTCTCATTTCTATCAATTCCCAAATAACACTCATCAATGCTTTGGGAAATCTTCCACCTTCCACCCTCGGTAATGCATAATACCCCACTACTATCATTAATAGCACGGCCAACCTTGTTTCCTCAGGATGTGTTGCATACATTGTACCATACGTAAATGATAAACCTCGTTGTGTCAAATCTCGTGCAGCTGACCCAAATACTGCTGTTATCGCTACCCGCCCCGCGCTGGGCAACGCCTGATACACTGTTTTTCCTATCATTGGGAGTCTCAAAATACAGAACACATCTTCCAAAGTCACTGTCATCTCCCTTGTTGGTAGATAGAAGGTATTCTTTTCTAGATTCCATCTCTCAATCAACGCCTGCAACATAGCATGGTTACACGCGATTCTTGAATAATAGCGGATTCCACTTAACCCCAACCGATTTATCAAAGCCCATTCAGCTGGTGTTACATCCGCTCGGATTCGTGACAACAACGCTGGCACAGTATCATTCATCCTTAACCTTGCTTCTGCTTGCATACATCAAAACGACACATAATTAATCAAAAGAACAAATCTCTATGGGTTTGTTCTCAAAATCTGAAAACCCTTACAGTAACCAATAGCAGTTATGCATAACCGATACCGGCTGGCTAACCGATACCGGTTACTAAACGATACTGGTCACTATCAAAATATACCTACCCTACTTTAACCATACACCTTCGATATTTATGAAGCCCGTTTACTCCTATTTCTACCTAAAAACATACAGGCCCACCCTATTTACCTGCCCCGTAGCACTCATACCATCCCCAACCCTTGCTATCACATTTTCTTTCTCATATCTAACCACTTACACTTCTTTCATACTATTTACAAACACATGCAAGAATCAAAATACAACCAAACCATTTACCTCTTGGGTTGCAGCAGCTTGAGGTGGCACTCGTCTTCCCTCTCGCCCCTGCCTATTGGATGCTTCTCCTTGTTCTGCCATGATCGCCACCCTTTTCAAATTTGCCTTTCTGCCTTCTGAATCTCAGATCACATTCACTTTCCCCATCTCTTTTCTCCTTCTCACTCAAATCTCTCATGCAATTCCCTGTCTCAGTCGTCAAAAATCATCGCGTTCGCATATTTAACTTCTTGCATGGCTCTAAAAATAAGAACTTAAGTTGCCAACCCAACAGTTCTATTTTTAGGAAAACAATTCTTGCATAACCGATATCGGTTACTTAACCGATACCGGTCATATATCTACCGACATCGGTTACATAACCGATATCGGTCAAGCTACCCCTTAGTGCTTAAACCTAAGTCGTCTCTTCATTTTTGCAATTTTTGTGGCGCCCGTCCCTTTTTCCTGCATGAACAACACCATTATCCATATTTTTCATTAAATCCACATCTCATTACAATTTCATCAATATCATCTATCTATATTACCAAAAACAAACAAGCCATCAACTAAGGATATCAAAAAAAAACTATCAATCTATACACCATTTGGATCCAACTCATCAGATACAACCATTTAATATTCACACACCAGCGACCAAACATACAACATTTCATAATATAACATGTCAATTAAACTCATCATTTATATCTATATACATCCCATCAACAAAAGACATCATCAACATCATTAATATATAACACCATGTCCATCAAACTCATCATACATCACATATCACAAACCATCGACAAAACATTTAACGCATTTTACGCATAGCATGTGGGTCAAATAATCATATCTATATATATACAAAATTTCAAATATACAATGTGCCCTGCATCGAGGCCTCTGTGATCTCATAATACAACAAATCCGGCATGCAGGCCACAATAACTATCAATAATCTCGACTCGGCTCGCAGGCCGGTCTCTCATATCAAAAACATACTCGGCTCGCAGGCCGGTATAAACTGTACAACCTGTACTCGGCTCGCAAGCCTGTATATACAATAAATGAATGAATACATGAATAAATAGGCATGCAGGCCTCTATCAACACAACCGGTTCGCAGACCGGTGCCCATGTCCAATATACAAAATGTGCAGGGACCCCTCAGCTCTCTCCACCTCCCTCTGCATGTCTGCCTGTTGGTCCCTGTCCTACCTCTCACCTCCTGCCTGTGACGGACCCACCAGCTGTGGCTGCACCTCCCTGAGACCTCTGGCTCTGAGAGGTCTCTGCTCTATGTGCCGCATAGGGCTGATAATCAGCCCCGGTACCATCAAGAATATCCTGATAGTATCGGGCCTCTGCTCTAGCCTCCATGTAACGCTCTCGAGCCACCATAGGTGCTGGGGCAAGTCCCCTGACACCTACTACCAATGCCCCCTGTGCCTGTGGCTGTGGTGGTACCTGTACCTGTGCCTAAGGCTGTGGCTGTGCTACTGGTGGTGGTGGTACCTGTACCTGTGCCTGGGGCTGTGGCTGTGCCACTGCTGGTGGTGGTGCCTGTGCCTGTACCTGAGCCTGGGCTAGCTGCCCCTGTAAAACACCTATCTGTGCCTGTGCAGCAGCAAGCTACCCCTGTAATAACTATACCTGGCCCCTGAGCTGATCTCGCTTTACTGTCACCGCTGCCAAGTCTGGCTGTGCAGGATGTGCTATCCTCGTTGCTCTCTGACCAGCCCACCAAACCATATATGCTCCCGTATAACCAGCATCATCTACAGTGTCATCTGATGGCCTCTCAGCAACCCAATCTGGGTCCAAGGGCTGTGGTGCAGGCAGTGGGGCCTCTACCTCATCCCTCCGGTACTGAGGGAAGGGAGGTGGCTCATCCTGTTGCAGCCCCATCTGCCTGCATACCCTCTCTAGGGGTATCCTCTCATACTCTCCCGGCCTCCGTCCTTCTATCCAGAAAGTGTACTGGATCAAGCGCAACTGTAATCGGGCTCCTCTGCGCGGGTGATGACCTCTGTAAGGTCTCCATATAATATCTGCCGCTGTCAGGCCCTCTAATAAATGCCTGTAATAAGTAACGTCTCACCCTACAAGCACTGCTCGTGGCTGACCCACGACCCCCAACCACCTCTGAAAGCCGTATCTATATATGACCTGTGGCCCTGGCTACTGGGGCAGCCCTACTGGTCTAAGGCATATGATGTGCTCATATGCCCAACAATGCAACAAAAACGTCGAACAAATCCCAAATCGCTTCATCCGGCGATAGCCCCACAGCTATCGATACAACTGTACCAGGTATACTGGTGCCTAAGCATAACATGTGTGCTCCTCCACCATCTCGTGTAGAACCCCCATCAGCACCCGTGGAAAGCGGCCTCCCTCTGAGTCCGGGAGGGCAAAGCAGGTGATCTCGATCATCATCAGCATGACAAGCTGTGTCTCATGGCGATGCGCATGGTACATATCCCCATACTCGATGCTCGCACTGTGATATGTCAATAGCGTGGCTGCATCCCTGAAAACCTGTAGGATGTTGTCCATGGCAGTCTCTGCGTCCACCTGAAAGACTGCCTCTCCCTCAATCGGTAGTCGAAGGATATGATACACATCCTCCAATGTGATAGTCATCTCCCCAGTCGGGAGATGGAACACATTGGTCGTCGGATCCCATCTCTCGATGAGGGTGACCATCAAACTATGATCCCTATCGATTGCTCTATACCATTGGACTTCGCCGAGTCCCACCTCGCGCATGATACCCTAGTGTGCTGCAGATACGTGTGGCCGTATCCGTACCAACAGCGGGGGCATCTTGTCCCACACGTCAGCTGCTGACGTGCCTACAAAACTAACCCACAGTATTATCCCTACTCTTTATCACAACATCTACTTATACCCTCTATACCCCTTTTTTTTTATCCCCCTGACCACAACCCGACTCCATACCACACGTCTACGCCCATCTATCTTCCCCTAAAAACTTCTACGCTATTCCCCCTCCCTCTTCACACCCAAACAAACAACCCACACCATACTCAAACGACCCAAACCATGCCCAAATATCTTAACCACATCTAAAAACTTAAAACAACAACACAACCTAAACCATACTCAAACACCCTACACCATGCCCAAATACCCAAACCACATCCACAAACTCAAAAAAAAAATCACAACCCACACCAACAAATTGAAATAAACCTAAGTCAGGACTGCCCCTATACTGAAACACCCAAACAATACCACAACACCCCCACCCCAACCCAAACCATACCCAACTCACCACCAAAAACTCAAAAACAACATAACCTAAACCAACAAAAATAGCTAAAAATCACTAAGAACTGGTACCGGTCACCCATAACCGACCGCAGTCCCCTTCCCACCGACGCCAGTCCAACACAAAACACCCTGCCCCTAAAATTTTGCAATCGATGCCGATCGCTTAGCGACTGACATCGGTCGCTGTAACTTCCCGGAGCCGAACCCCGCGCGGCCCCCCCCACCTACATTTTTTCATTTTTCTACCAATTTACCCACCCAAATACCCTAAAAACCTACCCACCCAGCCACCTTGGCTTATTTCACCTATCTACCCTCTCTCTTTTTCAAATCATTTCCATTTTCTAATTATTTCCTAAAAAAATGTACATTCCTACCCAAACCCCAAATATAGCATAATGCAATAAAATACACACAATGAGGGGTTTCGAACCTACCCATACGATGACACGTCGTCATGGAGGGATGGGTGGTGGTGGTCCAGCTAGTCCAGCCCCTCCTGCTCCTCCTGGTTGTGCCATGGCTCCAAATGTCCTCTTCTGGGTCCTCCACCAATCAACTGTTGCCTCCTCCTCACTCGGGCCCACTAACAACTAACTCCTCTAGTCAAATAGTGCCACCTCATGCAACCAATGCTCCAATCTTAACTCTCCACGTCAGACAACTCAAATTGGTTTCCAAATTGCAAAAGTGACAATGACAGGCCGTATTTTTCTTTTTATAGGTTTTTCACCCATAACCGATATGAGTTTTATTACGACCTAAGGAACCGGTATCGGTCCCCTCACCGATATCGGTCACATATAATCGAGATCGGTTTTATTCCAAATTTCCCCCAATTTCTGCCCTTATTTACTATTTGTCATTTTTCACCCACATCGCCTATATCAACCTTTGCTGCAAACATTCTAACCATTTGGCTCGACCCACGGCCGTAACCCAACAACTTGGCCCGACCCAAGGCCTCACCCTAACCATCTAGCCCAACCCAAGGCCTCACCCTAACCATTTGGCCCGACCCAAGGCCACCACCAACCTATTTGGCCCGACCCAAGGCCGTGACCCACCCATCCGGCCTGACCCAAGGCTGTAACCTACCCATCCGGCCCGACCCAAGGCCTCACCCCAACCATTTGGCCCGACCCAAGGCCGCAACCAACCTATTTGGCCCGACCCAAGGCCGCAACCCAACCATTTGGCCCGACCCAAGGCCGCAACCAAACCATCCGACCTGACCCAAGGCCTCACCCCAACCATTTGGCCCGACCTAAGGCCATAACCCAACAACTTGGCCCGACCCAAGGCCTCACCCCAACCATTTGGCCCGACCCACGGCCGCAACCCAACAACTTGGCCCGACCCACGGCCCTCACTCATCAATTAGCCCGACCCAAGGCCGTACCACTTAACTACTTCGCCCAACATCAACAACATACACTTTTATCCACCCAGTAGCCTTTTGTTCAATCCAGCACACCTATTCGTGTTTTAGCATGATTAGGGTCCTTGACTTGATCTGTCGACCAACTTTGCCTAAGACCTAGACCGTGACATTTATCTCAACCAAACCAACCATTTGGTACTGCCGAACATGCCTAAACATTCATGTACCTTACCTGTTATATACCCTGGAGTTACTTCCTATGCCTTGGATACCAGGATTATATCACCCTTGTTTGGATAAACTATCGACCTTTGCCTATGCATTGCTGGTTTGCTAGTCAAATCATGTACCCTAGTCGCACTACTGCATTTCAACGTGCATTTGCTTCTTTGGACCTACCCCACCATCTCACCCTCATCTCAACACCATTTACCCTTTATCAACCCTATCCCTGATTTCACGCTACCTCAATCTTTGATAGATTTGAGGGGGATTACCTATACCCTTAACAGGATTAACCACTTCTTATTATTATCCGTGCAGCTTTACAAAACAAACTACATGACAATAAGGGGCTAATGTAGACACCAAATTTGTGTCTTACGAACCCTTGTGACCCGCATCGCATTTCACAACCTAACCTCACCACCTAAACCTTACACAAATATTTATTAATTACCTTATAATTAATAAATCCACATCACCATACCTGCCACCTCATGTCGCCACCTCATCATGACCTAGTCTTAACCCTTAACTAACCTAATTAAGACCTATAACTTGGTCCAATTCCACACCTATGACTAATTACTCCTCATCCGCACCTAAAACCAACTTCATAATGACTTGACCAAGCCCACTACCAATCCCTTGGAAGAAAAGGAGGGAACGCTGGCTATTTTACCAAAAATAGCCCGCTTTGACCGGACCGATACCGGTTCCTACTCGACCGCCGTCGGTTGCGTAACCGCCATCGGTTCCCCGTAAATGACCACTTCCAACCAAAAACAAGGATCGGATTTTTCATTTGATCGGGAGAAGGAGAAATCATCGAGGGAATCCAGATTTTGCTTGGCCGAGTAGAGACAAATGAAGAAACAAGAAGAGATTGCAGAGAAGGACATCAAGCCCAAGACTGCAACTGAATAACCAGAGCCCAGTAACACTCATCCGAGCATTAGAAGAGGAAACTACATCCAACTTGGGTCCTGTCTTCATCATCACAATCCTGAAACTTGCATCTACATCAGGGGCAAGTAAGTAGTATGTTATATGTTTCTAAGCACCATTTTCTTGAGCCTGTTGATTAATAGTAATCATAAGTTTATTCCTAGATCTACTACCAGCCACTACTGCAGTTAACCTTCACCCACACACCCTGATATTGCCCAGAAGGCCATTTTACCACACTCTGAGTCTTCCCTATCCTCCCATCATTCCCCTCAGCCATCCCCCAATCTCAATAACCCCACAATCACCTTGCAACCAATCTCTACCCAGAAGCACCTAGATCACTGACCCTACCGGTTTCGATTATCCTATACCGGCAGCGGTTCTCTAACCGTGGTCGGTTACTCAATGACCGCCATTGGTCACTGTGACTTATACCCCAAAACCCTTTTGCTCACCTATTTGCCACCTAACAACCCCAAATCCAGCCTAGTTTATCCCTATAACTCAACCTGAACGTATCAACGACCAGTAACCGAACAAACAACGTGACGCTTTATTATTGATAGTTTAGTTTCTATTGCTTTGTAACGAGATACCTAAATCATGATTTTGCAATAGCTTTCTATATTATCATTTGTGTTAAATTGTATTAAAAGGGGAACTAACCACCTTCGAAAGGAAGTTTTTATATTTCCTGGGCCTAAGGCAGATCCCTCATTTTTTGTCTAATTAAAATCTTGTGGTCTTGTATTCTTACTTACAGGTAGTCCTTCCAAGACAAAAAGGAGTTCTTTGCAGTCGATCTGATCTCTCTCTACGGTACGCGCACACCATCTCAACATTCAACAGGTATTCCTCCTAGCCCTAACCCTTATCTATTTCTCGAAGGAATGATAGGATAGAAGCAAGTCTATTCTGCAGAGCCGAAACATTCCGTGTGAAACAAATATATAAGTGTGGTTTTGTTTTAAAATTCCTAGCAAGGTCGGTTTTGAGCTTTTATCTCTTCAGAAAGGATCTTCATGAGTGACGTTCATGGTCACCGAGGGAGTCATTTAGTAGTTAGTTTAGATTGTTTGTGCATCATCCAAAGTAAATATCTCATGGTGTAATACATTTAAGGATCCAGAGTTCAATGCATTGGGGCATTTCATTAGGTCATCTAGTGAGAATTAGTCATCTGGCAGGAGTGGCTTCTTTAGCACGATTCTTCCCTTCTCTTCTTTCTCTCTCACCCTCCCTAACTTTCTCTCTCTTAAATGTTATAATTCTTCATTGGGGATTTAATTATTCATGTCTTTAATGAAATTAAAAAGTAACTTTATCTTTCTAATGTAAAGGTCACCTTTATGTTATAAAAATAGACTTAATAATTTCCTAAGAATTTGAAATGTTTTAAGTCATGTGAAGACTTATGAAGATTCATTGGGGGTAGATGAATAGTCATTCCTCTTCTTATAAAAGGTAAAGGCTCCCCATTTATAAGGGGTTGAAAATTTGTGAATTCATGAGAGTGCATTTTTCTACTTGTGGAAGAACAAAGAGTTAGCCAATTTTCATCTATTTTACCCTCGCTATTTTTCCTCCATTCTCATACTATCTACAAATTTAATTGAAATGCTAATTAAGGTAGAAGTTTATGTTTTCCAAGGCATATGAATGTGTGCATCTTTGTATGCATGGTTTCCTCTATCCAGTAGCATGGAATTTTTGGGTTTTTCTTCTCATAAATGTGTGTGTTGAAACTTATAACTAGTGTGTGTAGGAATATGATTTTCTACCCAAAACATTAGTTCTCTTATATTTTATTCTCACTCCCTTTCCCGCTCTCCAAAAAAATTCTTCTCTAGCAAGCGATTGCTAGCTTTACCACAGGGTCATTGGAGTGCCCCTATTAGATCCCCGGCCGCAAGGCCACCAAGAAAAACCCACCTTTTCACAAGCATGTGAACATGGAAGTTGTACCCTCTAAGTAAAGGAATTTTATTCCCATAGTGTTGGCAAGAAACCCATAGATTTGTCCACCGAAATTTTTTTCTTGCCAACATATTGATTTTTGAATAATCCTTTCAAGGATTAATGTATAATTTCCTTTCAAGACATATGTCAAGGGAAGTTTTGATTCTTTTGAGTGGACAGGTTTCAAAGGCATCACTTTTGATGTGGTTTCTTTGGATGTACACTGAGGGCTGGTTTTTTATTTTTTGATAGTGACTAGTAATTTGGATGAAAAATGTGGCCCTAGAATGGAAGGTAAGGGTTTTGGTTTTTTGGTGAAGAAGTTGTATGCTCATGGGTTATGATTTTCACTTTTTTAGGTGAAGGGGTATGTGGTCGTGTGATGGATTTTTGAAGTAGATAATGTTGAGTGGCATGATCATCACACAATATTTTCACAAGTTGTAAGATGGGTTTCTTTTGTGAGGCTTGTGAAGAGCTTATAGATGGGTTAGATGTGGCTGAGGGTGTTTTCTTTTCAATGGTAGGATCTAGATATGTGGCTGATTTTATGGGTTTTTCTGTGATAGGGCTATTCATGGATGGTTTGGATGTGGATTTTGTGATGAGATTCTTAGATGTTACAGACAATTGATCTTTGAGTGTATTGATAGTGTGATGGGAAAGGATGAGATTAGATTGTAGTTGACTCATAGAGGGGGATTTATTTGGAAAAGATTATTTTAAAATGTCTATATTTTTATTGGGAGGTGCATTTGGGTTATCTAGTTGTAGCGCACCTTTTTCAATAAGATATTGAAGGGTGTTATGGAATGAACAACACCTTTCGAAGTCGTGGCCTTTGACCCTATGGTATTTGCAATAATCATTATATATATACCAAGAGGGTTTTGAGATGAATGTATCGATGGGGAAGATGGGAGGAAGAGTGATCATATTGGAAGCCAAGAGCTTATCGAATGTTGTAGTGTAATATTCTCCTATATGCGTGTAAGTGCGTTGAGGACGATTGCATTCGGAGGTTGAACATTCCTTGGAAGTAGTTTTTACAATGACCACGTTTGTTGTTTTTTATTTGTCATGGCTATAGGATGATTTGAATGAATATTAAGGTTTAGGTTTATTTGATCTAAGTTTGACCCTACAATATTTGAGAGCGTGAACCTTGATTTTGTGAGCCATTGTGAAGGCTTCGTCGAATGTTTGGAAAGATTGGATTTGTAATGTGGACGAGATTTTTTTGACACAGGAGTGAGAAAATATCTCAATTAAGTTTGCATGTGGGAGGGAAAATGATTGATTATTGATAACAACCCTCTAATAGGTGACAAATTCTATGATGGATTCATCCTCAAACTGTTTGATGGTGTATATGTCGGTGATAGTGATTTTATGCGTAATGTTGATTGAGAAGTGTTCTATAAACAATTATGCAAGCTATGCGAATGAGAAAAGTGATTAATACGACATGATTTTATACCAATCTAAGGCAGGGTCAGCTAAATACATGGGAAATGTCCTCAACATGAGATCCTAGTCATGTGTTATGAGGTAACAGGCATGTTAGAAGGCCCATATGTGTTGTTGATGTTATTCTTTGTTATAGAATTTGTGAAACTTAAGAATTTCTTGGTGCTGATGATATAATTTATGTGGTATTGATGGGTGGATGGGTTCATTGCATATTTTCTCATAGGATAACATATTTTTAGGACCCATAGACGCAGCTTAAAGGCTAGATATTTTATTCATAAATGCTTTCAAAGGGTCATTTTGTAATGGTTATTGTTGGGATTAGATGAGGATGAACCAGGCTGATTGTATGTAGATAGGTTTGGCTATTAATATGGTTGATATTGTGAAGGAATATTATGTTGGAAGGGGATGTTCATGGGAATATTGTACGTAGGTTGATAAGCTACGGGTTGTGAGGGTGTAGTCACAAAATCATGCACTTGAGACATTTTATTTATCCCGGTCTCATACTACTATTTAGAAGGTTCTTGAGTAAAGAAAGTACCAATTAACCCGCATCCTTTGGTCATCTACTTTATTTTATTTCATAATTTGTGACCTATTGCACCCATATGCCTAGCCATTTTTCGGACATCCCACATTATTTTAGCCTCGGCTGGGGCATCCAGATTTAGTCCTGGGGTGCCCTGGTCCCACATGGGGGCACTCTGATCCTTCTAGCCTTTCCCGCCACTTTTTTAGGTCCTCTTCTAGCCATTTTTCATATTTATCTTTCTTGTGGTCAAAATTTTTAGGGTTAATTATGAAATTAGAGAAAGATAACCATATAAATATAAAGTTATGAGACCATAATGAGGGACCTAACATCATACACTATTATCACTCCATCTAGAGTTGCATCCATCTATTGCATTGGCATCCACATAGCTCCATCATCAAGGCACAAGCTAGAACATATGCATCACACTTCATAAGGGGGAGGGATTTTATTCTATTTCATGCACACATTCTATTACATTTTCTACATTTAGTTATTGCTCACTACTTCACAAAGTACAACTAGCACAAGAGTACCTAGGGCACAACATGCACACACACACCAAAACTACATCTAGGTATAAATGTAGTGTAGCACTTAATTAGTAAGCCCATTGTTATGGCATATAAGGTCATCTCGACCCATTCATTCTGTATCTTTATTTTTTTAGGGTTTTGATACTTCCTTTTGGTATTTGCAGGTTACTTCTTCCTCTTGGAATATTTGGAGCATTGAGTGCAATCCAGAAAAATTAATGTGACAGGTAGAAAAAGTTTCAAATCATCTTCTGACCCTGTGAGCACTAGTTCTAGACAATTTCCCCAGACTAGAGTGCACAAATTCCTTACCAGAGTGCCCGTGGCACCCCAATCCAAACACATCATCCAAATTTGTCCTTTTCGTCACTTTCACACAATCGTTCCTGATTTCTGATTTTCCATGCATTACTGCGCTACAGTCTGACATTCATCTGTTATCAACTGAGTTCTTTCTTTCCCTTCTTACACATCAGGGTTTTTAATTTCATTAGTTTATTTACTTATCTTATTTACATACTATTTCAGTGCATTTACATATTGCATTATATGTCCTCCTAGATGAGATTAACTATGTTTGACTACATCACTTTAGTCAATTTTAGTTAATCATTTTGGTGATCCTGACATATTTCACACTTAGGATCCTCCTATTCCCCTATCATGGCTCCCAAAGTTTCCCAAGTCTATTTATCTACCTTACTTAAGAGATATCTTCATTTCTAGGCTATTTTGTAAAAATAACTAGACTACATGTATCTAGATGACAATACTCCGTGACACCAAATCAGTTCTATATTCAATCATTTATTTGACGAATATGATCCTAGTGATCCTCCATCTACCCAACCCCTATTAGTTTCAATCTAATCTCTATATGCTTTATTTCAAGAAAAATTTAAGGCTATGGAGTCAACCATTACATCCCTTAGATTTGAAATTCAACAGCTTAAGGATTCTTCTCAATCATAATTTTGTGCTCCTTCTCCATCTTATATGTAATTGATGTCCGCCACATGTCATCTATCTGAACCTCAAGTTATGCCATTGCCTGAGCCTCTCATATTTGAGCATAATACTACACCACATGACATTCTTACTCAACTCATTAGTCATCAGTTAATCACCCTACCACATACTCATTACTTTTCTCCTTATCAGTTAGCAAAATATCAAGGTCATCCATATTGTAATTATCGTTAAATCAATGGAAATAATGACAATGATTATCATACTTTACATCGCATAATCCAAATTCTTAAGCATCAAGGTCTTATTTCATTTAATGCACAACATCCTATTACAAAGGTCATATCTGCATGGGCTCCTAAAGCTACTCCTTCGAGTTAGTCATGATCCACCTAAGCAATCACCTAATGTATCCCCAAGTCAACAAAGTCAACCACCTATCGAAATTACTTCATCGCCTACTCAGCCATTTTATGTGGCTACTAGTGAGCCTCCTTCTAATATTTCTCAGGAAGTTATAGATAATTCTCTTATTCATTACATGCTTGGTATTGATGGTCATCACATGTGCATAACGATTATCCTCCTAGTCAGACAAATACTATAGTTCCATCACATGATTCTCCTATTTTTGATGTTGCTTCATCTCCACTTAATGAGCATCACGCCACCATTTCTCATGCACCTTCTTTGAAAAGACAAGTACTTCCAAAGATGCCACCATTCAAGATTTCTCGCCATGATACTCCACTTCCATTTTCTAATCATCTTGTTAAAGAAAATACCCCTCCACTCAAGTTTTCTGTGACATTACCACCTCAACATCCCATCACTTTTGTTAAGGAAACTACTCCCTACATTGATCCACTTACTATCTTTTGACTAGAATTTTGTCGCTTATACACTTAGGGGGCATGGCACTTCACACCCCCAACCTCATCTTAGAATAGTCATAATAATCATCTTTTACATTCATATCCTCACATTAGGCATAGTCATCATACATTCTAGCACCGCTGCCTGATGACACACTCTTATGCTTCGGTTCACACTTGACTGTTGAGGGATTACTAGTACATTAAACCCCACCCACTTCACCATAGGTATTACACATTACACTTCATTATACATTACACATCATTCACCCCACACTCTGCTACAACATTTCGACATTCACATTATGATATTCGTCATTAGGCATGCATCATTGTCTACGCATCTTACATCCTACACTACTTATCCTACACAAAACATTATTCATTTATCTACATACCATACATACTACATCATGTATTTTCGCACATATTCCACATATTCTACTAGTATTCATTGTATAGGAGTCTAGCCTTACATTAATATTCTATATACATTACATGTCGTCTTATACACTACATTTTATACATTTCTACACACCTTGCATTACATTCTACACACCACTTATTTACATATTCTACTTATCAAATAGTCATTTATTCTCATCATTACCTTATCTTTTACGCACTGCACTTACTACTCGATGATGCACTTTAGTTCCGCGGTCCATACTCGACTGCCGAGGGTTTACAAATTAAATGGAACCTACCTTCACCACATATTTACTATTCTACCTTGCATCATGTGACATTACCAACTTAGTGGCATACACTTTAGGCTAAATCATCACCTATTCTATCATCTTGTAGTCGTATATACCTTAGGTTACATCACCACTCCCTACTATTCATCTTGTAGTGGCATACGCTTTAGGCTAAATCATCACCTATTCTATCATTTTCTAGTGGTCTACACCTTATGATGCATCACCACACCCTCATTACACCTTATAGTGGAATACGCTTAGTGTTAAATCATCACTCATCCATTCATCTTATAGTGATATATGCTTAGGGCTAAATCATCACTCCACATTTTATTCTACATATTACATATCATCACCACTATGCATATACACATTTCCTCACAACATGCTAGACACAATACACACCACTCGACCATTTCTCGATGACATACTCTCATTTACGGTTCATTCTTGATTGTTGAGGGGGAAAAAAAATGAACCTCACTACATACATTTCCATCCACTTGGGGGGCCATGTGGCTCATATCACCCTATATTTCATTCTATTCCATCCATCCATAGCATACTGGATACTACATACTATGGTTACTTATACTCTTACTTAATTTTGCTTATTCATGGTCACTTTATTACACATGCTAGTTTGATTACTTGTATGTCATTTATATCTATCATACACACATGTGTGTTCATGCCTTCTTCTAGTTGTGATCACATATACAGGTCTCTTACATGTGGCATGGATACTCACCTTCTACCTTTCCTACACTGGTCGTTGGGGGCATCCACACATTCATCTCTTACATGTGTTATTGTTTCATTTCATACTTAGCACTTTACATTACTTACTTATACATACTTTTGACATACTAGTTATATTTCTAATATGCTAATGGGTGCTTCATGTGCAACATTTGTTATGCAGGATATTGGTTTCCATGCTTGTTTGTTACATTGTCTAATCTTGTTTGTGGGCCTTGCCCTATGTTTGGTGTGCACACTTGGTTTTCATTTGCGGCCATGATGGCCTTACGTGTCTTGTGACATCGTGAGTGATTTCCCATGTTTTCAACCAGCTTTGTGTTGAATACTTGTCTTCTTGCGTGTTTACATTACATTGTTTGGTAGCTTACACATTATTTGCATAGCTTATACATTGTTTTCCACATGTATGCATGTTTTCACTTATCTTTGGTTAACCTTCTTGTGTTTGTGTGCCTTGGTTTCTATGAAGCAATTTTCAGAATGCATGTGGTTGGCCCTCTTTTGGGGCCGCATGTCTCCTATCAGCAATGTCGCATGTGCCCCTAAAGAGGGGGGCATCATTTAGGGATTTACATACTAACATAGAGATTCTACAACATTTTGGTTTAGTTATATCCAGTGAGTGGGCTCATACCAGTCTATGAACCCCATACAAAATGACTTTTATAGTACATGGTGTCCTTAGCCTTTCTAGGAAGAAGTTACAGGCTTAGACGTTACAGTGGGTGTGCCTCTCTACACTACTTTGTAAACTAGCGTCAGATCTTCCAAAAAACCAGGACAGTACAAAGATCTCTACACACATTTCAGCAGAAGCGGTTAGAGCTTGGAGGACATAGATAATTTTCTCCTTACAATTCTTCAGCCAGGGTGGCGTGAGATCACCCAAAAAACTCGCAGTATAGGATATCCTTCTACACTTTCTCTCTCGACATGAATCAGGTACACATATTCCATTTACCTTTGCATTTACATTAGCGTATTTTACATACACATGTGTCTTTTACATAGCATGTTTACACTTACATACATACATATTTGACTACTTGATCATTTTCTCCTTACAGGTCTAGCCATATGAGAAACAAGGAGGAAAATGGGGGAACAACAAAAACAACAACAACAAAAATATGTGGTAGCACACTAGAGCACACACATCACACTTTTATATAGGTACACTACACTATGCGGAGGTTACACATGCATTTCACCCTAGGTTCACTCTCATCACTTTTTCTTTTCACATTTTTCATCTATAGTTTCCATGCTCCTCCATCTTTTTATCATTCCATGCTTTTGTCTAGTCCTTCGACGCATGCTTCTACTACACTCTTCATGGACATCAGGTACACATCTCTATCTACTTTATGTTACTGAGATTTCCACTCACTAACATAATGTGGGGGAAAAATGTAGTCACAAAATCATGCACTTTAGACATTTATTTATCATGGTTTCATACTACTATTTAGAAGGTTCTTGAGTGAAGAAAGTAATCATTAACCCCTGCATCCTTTGGCCATCTTGTTTATTTTATTGCGTAATTTGTGACATATTGCATCCATATGCCCAACCATTTCTGGACATCCCGTGTTCATTTTAGCCTTGGTTGGGGTGCCTAGATTTAGTATTGGGGCACCCATGTGCACTCTAGTCCCACCTGGGGGTGCCCTGATCCTTCTAGTCCTTTCCCGCCACTTTTTGGTCCTCTTCGAGCTATTTTTCATATTTATCTTTCTTGGGGTCAGCCTTTTCAGGGTTAATTACAAAATTAGAGAAAGAGAACCCTATAAATATAAATTTATGAGACCATAATGAAGGACCTAGCATCATACACTACTATCACTCCATTTAGAGTTGCATCCATCTATTACATTGGCATCCACATAGCTCCATCATTAAGGAAAAAGCTAGGGCATCTGCATCACACTTCATAGGGGGGATTATATTCTATTTCATGCACACATTCTATTACATTTTCTACATTTAGTTATTTCTTGCTATTTCAAAAAGTACAATTGGCACAAGATCACCTAGGGCACAATTTGCACACACTCACCAAAACTACATCTGGGTCCAAAATGTAGTGCAACGCTTAGTTAGTGAGCCCATTGTTGTGGTAGCTAAGGTCAGTCTAACCCATTCATTCTGCATCTTTCTTTTATTAAGGTTTTGATACTTCCTTTTGGTCTTTTGTAGGTTACTTCTTCCTCTTGGAATATTTGGAGCATTCGACGTAGTACAAAAAAATTAATGCGACATGTAGAAAGAGTTTCAGATCACCTTCTGAACCTGTGAGCACTAGGTCTAGACACTTTCCCCAGACTAGGGAACCCATATTCCTTATCAAAACACTTGTGGGTACCCAAATCCTCCTCTAGGTGCCCCAGTCTAGACACATCATCCAGATCAATCCTTTTTGGCACTTACACACAGTCATTCCTGATTTTTGATTTTCTTTGCATCATTGCTACACAGTCTGACAGTCATATGTTATCAGCTGAGTTCTTTCTTTTCCCTTCTTACACATTAGGGTTTTTAATTTCATTAGCTTATTTACTCATCTCATTTACATACTATGTTAGTGTATTTACTTATTGTGTTATATGTCCTTTGTGAATATTGGGGTATGTGTTGAAAGGGAATTGATGTGTGAATGAAAGGTTGAGATTGTTGTGGTATGTGTTGGAAAGGATTAGAAGAGTGGGTGAGTGTTTGGGATTGTTGAAGTATATACTGGAAAGGAATGAAAGTGTGAATGGAAGGTTGAGATTGTTGAGGTATATGTTGAGAGGAAGTAGGGATGGTAGATTATTGTTGTGAGGATGGATAGATAGTGGAAATAGAGTTTGTGTTAATGAGTGGTGATGATGTTGGGATAGACATAACTATATTTTGGACAATTGATGTGGGTTGTTGAGATGAGATAAATTGAGATATGTTTAATGGAATAGATATTAAAATTATAGGGAGAGACTGGATGGCAAAGGAAACTAAAGGGCTCTTCATGTTTTAAGTCATGTTGGTGTTGATTTGGGATGAGGTGGAGTCGGATGAGGGGTCTGGTGAAGACGTAGATTATTTATTAGGCATACCCTGTGAGGAAGGTCAAAATAGATGATAGGAGATGAAGACATGAAATTAGATGTTTCTGATTGACTTCCAATTGGATAAGGATGTATTTTTTGGATGATCAGCTTATGGTTAGGATCAGGAAGTTGGGAGAAGTCATACGATGTGTTAGATATAGGGGGTCATGATTTAGGTGTGAGCTATTGAAGGTGAACACCCCAGGAAGCAAGATATGTGTTGAGGGAAATGGGGTTTGAATATAATATTTTGGTAAAGATAGGATCTCCACTGTCTAATAAATGAGGACTAAATGGATCGGGTATGTCAGATGTATCATACTTACCATAGGGGAGTATAGAGGTTATTGATTATTTGGTGTGGGTGAGCGATATTGATTCACAATGCAAGGAATGTCATCAAGGCATACCTAGAGGTTTTCCATGGATTATTGTAAATGAGACAGTTTGCATGTTAATACCATAAAAACACACAATTAACAAAAAAAAATAGAGAGTTTATTACAAGCAAGCAAGTCACACCAGAAAAAAAAAATTAACTTGATTAAATTAGAAAAAGTTGAAATGTGTAAAATGGCTTACAGGGTCCTAGGAAATGGCCATATATGGTTGGTTTTAGGTGATTTTAAAGGTTAGATTCATCAATATACCCAAAGGTATGTGAGGCGTGAATCTTTTTTGGTGTCGTTATAGGGTGTGGTATTGAGGCCTACCCCCTCCCTTCACAATCCCACGGTGATAAGGGAGTCAAGTGCTTAGCCAATATACTACCCACCAATTATTTATACTCAACCAGAACACCATGTTGGCTTATCCCCTTGGTGATGAAATCCAAGTGGGTCCACCTGGGTAGAATATTTTTTATGCAATTGAAATTGATTTGGTTATGTGTGGGGTAAATTAAGTGAATATAATACTTTTAGACTAGATTATCTAGAAGAGATGAAAGATTTATTTTCAGTCCCAAAAGGAAATGTTAATTCGATAAGAATAGAAAAAGAAATGCAATCCTTAAAAATAAAAAATAAAAGAAGAAGACGTACTTGCAAATGCTTCCTTTTTATTTTTTAGATTTTTGATTTTTTAGCGCAACTATAACACAAAAAATAGATGTTCCCAGGAAAAAACCTACAAGGTTTAGAAGAAGAAAGAAAACATAAAGAAAATACAATGTTAGAGGTGGATTGAATGAGTAATAAAAAACAATCGTAAAAAATCGTCGGTAATTTGAACTAATCGCAGGTAATTAACCAAAATCTCTGGAGATTTGACTAGATCATTAAAAATTACAAAGAAAAGACCTTTAAAATGCTATAAATTAAATTTAATGAAAATGAAAGGGACAAGAGTCCCACCGGGCATGCTAGAATGTACCAAATAGTTTATGCTTTCCTATTCTAAATTAATAAAATGGAATAAAAAAACTAACTGACCTGAGAAGAGGGTAGGGTTTACCGATACCCACAATGATTGATGTTGATCATTAATGGATGATTGGATCCTCCTTTTTCCAAGTGAAGATACCTACAGATCAAAGACATTTGAACAAAAGATATTAGATAAGATGGGTAGATGATCTGTTTGACAAAGGTTGATTCTAGGAATCCAAATGGACTTCCTCAAAGGATGTCAGCTTGTTTTTAAACAATTAAATGAATTGATAAAATAATAAGTTGATATATAATGACAAAGATAGATAAATTATGGATAAGAAGCTTAGAACTCAAGATCAAAGGGTAAGTCTTGTGCATCTTTGAATGTGGCCTAGGATAATGTGGAGGCTATCTGAACAGCTTCAAAATTATCATACCAATAGTCAGATGTTTCTTGTTGGATCTCATGGAGGAAATAGAATTGGTCCTCGATGTCTTCAATGTCAATTACAAATCAAATGGCACACAACATGAGCTCATGAAGGATGTTGTATTATTCCCAAAATAAATGTTGTGGGATGATTGGAAGATCATAAATACTTGTAATAGGGTGTGATTGGTCTAGAACAGTCATCTAAAGCAAAGACACACTTGCATAATACATGTTAAATGAAGGGATATTGATATAATATGATAAAATGCTATGATTAATTGAAAATATGTCGAAAAATAGGAATTACAAGTGATTTAAAGGAATCGCAAGTGATTCAACCAATCGTGGGAGATTCAAAGGAATCGATGATGATTATTATCAAAATAGTTTATTCCTTTAAAAATGATAATTAGATATCAAGAGAGGCCCAAAAAATTGACTTAATGGAATCTGATGTTGTGGTAAATAATGATGAACTAAATAAAGGTACCTTGGAGTGATGAGAAGGCACAAAGACCTATGAATGATGATTCGAAGTTGATATCGTTGATAGTTGATTGTCGCTTGTTGATCACTTGGAAAGGTTTCTTGGTGATAATGTTGCAAGGATTTATGTATTGTATGTTCTTTAGAAAGGATCCTAATGTTGTTACTTGGCTTAAATATCAATGAAATGACATAGATTTGTTACTTGGTCAAATACAAAGATGCAAGGTTTCTTGAAAGAATTTTGAAGATCCCTTAAACAAGAGGGCAAATTGTTATTTACAATTGTTGGCAATTTGTTAGAATCATCGATGATCCAGAAATTAAGGGGAAAAAATTTAGAAGTGGTTGAAATAACTTCCTAAATGGGATTTTTGGGTTCATGTATGAGGTAAAATGGGTGTAAAGAGGTTATATGAGATAGAGAAGTTATGAGGTTAGGATAAAATGGGTTAGGTATAGTTTGGAAATTGTTAGGTGGTTTTAGGGGAGGTTAAGCTAATTTGGGGTGGGTAAATAGTAATTTGTAATGGAGTAAAATTTTATATATGGGATGACTTAGTAAAATTATTATAGTGTTATGTGTTGATAAAATAATGTGTATGTCCAAGGGAGTAGACGGGTGACGAAAACCTGGTGTCTAGAGTTTAGTTGCATGGTTTGAATATTCATTAAGGGGTATTGAATATTTGGTTATATTTTGGATTATATTTAAGAAGGTGGTCATATGTGAATTATTATTGCTTCCAACTTTATAGGGTTCTAAAACTTGAGTGGAGTGAGTTAGTTCAGCTTGAGTGACTAGGATAGTGAAGTGGAGCTAAGTGGAGGGTGAGTAGATAATTAGGTATTTATTTAATTAAATAGCTAATTAAATTATCCGAGGGATATAAGGGTATGCTTTAAGCATGATTAGAATTAATTAAATTAATTCTAAAAGGATGTGGGTAAATATTTAAAGCATGATATAATTATTTAAATTAATTCGAAAGGGATGTGGATTGACATATTATGAAAAGGACAAGGATAACTACAAATGACTAGAAATATGTATACATGTTTAGGGTGTCTACAAGTTGTTTCTCAATAGCTCATAATATAATAATAAACTAATACAAATAATGTTTACATTAATAATATTCCTAACATTCACCCCCTTGGTGTGAGCATTATTAATTGATAACATTCACCCCTTAATGTGAACACAGAAAAAAGCACACCATAAAATTGGAAACGTGATTTAATAAAAATTGAATTAAATCTAATTACAAAGTAATTGATATAGTAAAATACAGTTAATATACAAATATTAATAAATCAATCAATGTAAAACTATAATTAAATAGCAGGGATAGATGACTTAGCTAAATCAAGCGCAATTTGGAACTAGTCTGGTAGTGTAAAGTGTTGAATAGGGATGGAACTGTGTTGCAACTACACTCTATAAAATTGGGATTCTAAGGATGATGTCAAACACGGGTACCTAGTGTTGGACAAGGGTAAATGGGCTCTAGTGATTTTTCATGGGTGTTGGTAACTGTACAGAAGCTTGGAATCTGCTTTCTTCTATGTCATTAGGGTTTCTTTCACTTCTTATTAGTTTTATGATATTCACTCCTTGATCACTAAGGGTACTTGTAACCTGCAAGAAAAAACCTAGCTACCTACACAAGCTCACAAACACATCAAATTGGAATTAAATATGAAAAATTTGAATTCGTACTAACCTTGGTTGTCACCTGAAGAGTGAACTTATGACCAAGTGTTGCACTACATTCCAGACTCCATATAGTTATATTTTCTTATGGGTGAAATAGTGTCCGTAGGTGGCCTTCATGCCAATGATACCTATAGAGTGGGTTATGGCTAGATAAGATTCAAATGTGTGATATGGAATTAAGCACTTCCCCTTCTTATGCAGTGTATGCAACCCCAAAATGTGGTCCCTTGTAATGGTAGTGATAGTGTGTAGATGAGATTGCCCCTTAGAATTTACAACCAGAATAATAGAGTGTATGTTGTGTATATACATGGATATCTTGTTTGAATTTTGACACTAACGACCCAAAATTTTGACTATGATCTCGAGATAAGGATAAGAAAACTAAAAAGGCTGAACAAAAATGTCAAAAAGCTTAAAAAGGACAAAGAGGACACGAGTGTGTCATATCTGAGGGGTTAAACACATTAACCATTAAATAAGATTCAATATTAATTAATTAATATAATAAACATTATAACAACATTATAACATTAAATAAATAAAATAACACAGACACACATATTTAATGTGGAAAACCCCCCAGGGGTAAAAACTACAAAAAGAGATAATTCCATTATTTGAGAAACATAATTTACAGTCCAAATCTCCCTCATCACTTCTCTCCACCAATCCACCATGTGAATTAAACAATCATGCCACATGATCGTATTTATTTAACCCCATGGGTCATGAACCATTAAGTGACAGGGTATGATTAAATTGTACCCCAATTTAATATAAACTAGTTACTAAATAACCAATTAAACATAAACATAGAGTTTATATTAAATAATTAAGAATATAACATATTCTAAATTATTTAATTATAAACTAAATTTTATTGGCACTTAATATTATGTTCTAACACTCCCGCTTAATATTAAGTTGGGAACCATATGCCAACATTACCTATTTATAAAATAGGATTTATAAATCCATAAACCATTAGTGAAGGTTTAGGCTAGCATATCACTTTTCAAGGATTTATAACACCTTCATCATACTCAACTTACCTTTTGGTAAAAAATCATTTGGAATCCATAAATCAGAGGTTATGATTTAGGCTAATCAAGAATTGGAACTTTAGAAGTTAATTTCTCCATTTTTCGAAGGTTGATGTGTTCTTGGTAAGATTTTTAGTATTTGGAGGCTTATTTTGACACATCTGGCACCTCCAACTTTTAGATCTACTGATGTTAATAGTTAAAGTTCCCATTTCATGAGAAGAATATAAAAAATAAAAAGGATATCATCTGGAGAGCCCTTTGACTACTTACAACTGTCACCGAGGAGAAGAATAAGAGGCATATTAGTTCAGAGATCACCATTTCCACTAAACATATTCCTCTCTACTCCTCTCGGTAGGCCCTTCTTGTTATCTTCTATAGTTTTAACACCCATTCCATTCATGGCTCTTCAAAGGAATTTTTCTTTTTTCAGTTTTAATAGTGGTGGTCCTCTAGCTCTCAATGCACAACATGATATACCAGTCTTTGCCCTTAAAAGAATTCCCTTCTTCACTGGTGAAAATCATACTACCTCAGCCGACCATATACAAGATGTTGTTAATTTTTTTAGTCCATTTTATTACTAAAGATGATGTAGCATTCATATTCTTGGCTTCATCATTCAAATGGAAATCCCTTCAGTGGTATAGGATTTTGCAACCCACTTCCATTCACAACTGGGATGAATTTGGTACATCCCTTTGTAACCATTTTGAAGATAAGTTAGATCATCTATCATTGGTTAAATAGCTAACAACAACAAAGAGAGCCCCTAATGAGATAATGATTGATTTTAACATCAGATTTCAAAGGATTTGGGACCGAATTCCTCAAGTGGTAAGAACTACACTAATGCAGGAGAATCAAAGAATGAGACTTTAAAATGTTAATTTATGATATTTTTATGTCAGGAGGTATTTGGAGAAGGTATTGGATCCATTTCATAGTTCTAGATAGAGACTAGATGTTCAAACTTTCAAATTTGCAACTTTCTCACCTTTCCCAAATTCAAATTTTTAAGGTTGTAAAAATGGAAGTATGGTTTTTCAAGGAGTGAAAAGGAGTTTTTTGATGGTTTGAAGTGTGTGCAGAGGTTTAAATACGTTGTAATAGGTCCTAGGGTTTAAAGTGAGTCAATAAATGCTAAGAAGATGTAAAAATGTACCTATTTGTTATGAATCGACAATTTGAGTCACTTGAAGAGTTAGTTAGGTTTTTTTGAATTGAAAGGAGAATGGGATAAAACTAAAGTAAGATTCATTTTAAGGGGATTCCCTTGAGGTTTTAGAGGAAAAGAGTGGAGGAGAAGAAGGAATTTGTAATAAAATATAGTTTGAAGCAATATAACTTTGTTTTTGTATAAATAACTAGTCTTCTTCATTGAGGATTCTAATTTTTTGGCATATGTGGCTTAAGAACTAATGATTCTTCATTATGAGAATTTTTGAAGAATAGTTCATAATATTTTTCAAGAATTTTGAAGTGAGATTTGAAATTGGGAAGGGATTATTTAGTTGGAAATTGATTTACAAAGACTGTACTTAACTATGTGGCTGTATTTTGCAGGGGTTTTGTGTGTATTGGCTTGAGATCTTTGTGGTGCAACATTTTCTTTTGATAAATTCACGTTGTATAGGTGTTTTATATGTTTTTTAAATTATTGGAATATTAATACCCTGCTACATTTCATTACATGCTTGGGAGCCATCTGAAATTGAACTAAGAAGTGTTGACGATGCATGATTTATATTGAAAGATAAGTATGTGATTAGAATTCTTAAAGAGGAGAAGAAAGGATCATTCTCAGGAGTATTTTCAACTCTATTTAGAGGGAGATAGTTTATTTTTTATTGAGACTTAGTCCCCTTGGGGTATAATTGTGTATTGTCTTGCTAAAACCTTGATTTTTACTATTTTTTAGAACAAGCTCAACGTGGTCCTTAAGTTTTTCTTTCTTAATGAAATCTCACTAATAGAACAAGATTAATGAGGAGGTAAAAACAAACATTAAATCCAAATATTGTGTTTTGAAATAAATAATTTATCATTTTATAATCTCTTAACCCTCTCAAGCTAGAACGGGGTACAACTAGGGTTTGGTAGACAAACTTAAGTTAGAACCTTTATATTTGGGGTTTGTGACTCAAAAATTGATAGAAATCATGTTGATAATGTAATCATTAATATTTGAAATATTTAAGGGTTGATGTGGACCCATGCTCCTTGAATCTCTAATAGTCTAGAAGTAGAAGGTCTGTAACAGTGTCACATGTCTAATTAGAGAGAGGGAGAGTTGCTAGAAAGGTGGTTTGGGCATAGAGTTAGATAAAGAAAATTTACATGGTGATGTAACTCAATAATGGGTATTGAAAAAAACCATTGGTTTATTAAAAAGCCTCCTAGAAAATATTTTATGCATGAAAATGTAAGGTTGCAGGGCTAGTAGGGAATAAATTTAGTTAAGGAAGAGCAAGGATCGATAAGTGCCTTACCATGAGAGATGAATTACGGAATTTACCATACACTATCTAGAGGATAAATGGTATTTAAAAGTGCTTTCATTTTTGTTGGGTCCTTACAAATTGTTTCAACCATGAACCACCAAGGTCATTTCTCTTAAGAGCCTAGATAAGATAGTTTGAGTGCAAGACAGAAATTTGATAATTTTTCTTGTTTCCATTTAATTTTAAGTTTGATATATAATTGGTTAGGGTGTATAAATAGGTGGAATTGATGTGAGTTAGCAAGTATGACCAAAAGAGTGAAAAATTACTTATTTGAGCATGTTCTTGAAGAGATAATGAAAGGCAATTTGGGAGAAGGTAAGAACAGTTGAGTTTTCTTGTGTTATTGATCTTTTACATGTTTAATTGGAATGAAATGGAGTGAATGAGTATGGTATAGTGATTTTTGAGGAAATTTATTTCTTAAAGGTCAATTTTTTCATATATAATCCATTCAAGCTTAAGAATTGGAGGTGTTTTCAGTATTAAGGGTAGTTTTGTGATTTCTTGTTGTTGAAGACTTGTTAAGTGAATTACATTGAATATAGCTCTACATCATACACCCTAATATGCATTACTTTATTATCTAAAGGATTTGAATAGTGATAATTCAGTCATGATTCTTATATGGGCGGTAGAAGATTACCAGATGGTTATGAAATTGTTATTAAGGTTGAGAATAGCTTTATTCAAGATGGGAAAGTTACTCATATACCTCCAATGCCTATATTCCTAGAGATTGAGACACCTACTTCTCATCAAACCCATGAGTTATCCATCATTCCAAACCCAGGAAATCAAAGTTCTAGTCAAGCATAGACTTCCTCAAGTACCTCAACTTTGTTACAAGAAGTAATCAAACAACTACAAACTTTTGGGAATGAGTTTGTATCCATAAAGAGGAAACCAGCTCAAATTTTTAAACCTTATCAGCCTCCATACTAATCGAACAAGTCACCATTCCAACCAATCAAACCTCCTTCCCAAGTTGTTCCTCCAAATCAAAATCATTTTCCCTTTGTAAGACCATTTCAACCATATAACCCAAATGTGGTTATTTCATCTCAAGATTTGGTTCATGATCAAAATAACCTTGTGCAAGATTATGAGTGGTGTTTCTATTTTCATATTCTACACAACCAAGTAGCATGCCCCAATGGAATTCTAAACCAAGATTCGATGGTGTAAAGTGCATTTTTTCCTCAAGATACACCTATAGAAGAAAATCAATAGCATATGACTTCTGTGGAATAAATAAGACCTTTCTTAAAGGTTCAGATACAAACACTACATCTAATAAGAGGGGTTTGGAAGAGGAATAAAAAAAATTGATTCCTTCCCAATCTTCTTTGACACTTCAAGGAGGTTGTAATTCAAACGTAGCTCTAAATGCAAAATCTATAATATTTGGTTCAGTCTATATGAATTACAAACAAAAACAACACACCAGAAATAATATTAGCCTCTTGAGTTTCTTCATACATTTAGGATAACATATATATAGTAATATGATTTCCTATAAATATGGAGGTTGCTCAACAACACTCCTACAAATAACTCTACACTCCTATTCTACATGAGTTCACATAACTAGAATATTGCTATGATTTGTTTATAATAACAAATCTATAAGCATACAACTATTTACGGTTTACACATTACACATTAATAATAATCACAAAAAATATATATTTGCTCAAATATGTGAGTACTACTCCATTTTCCTAACATTCCCCCCCTTAGTGCGAACATGGGGAGAAACATAAATCTTCTGACTGAGCAGCGTACACATGTCTTGACCTTCCTATGTGCACTCTAATTGTGGGAACACATCAACCAAGATATGGGAACACTATCAACCATCGATGGGAACATCAACCAAGGTGGGAAACTGCATCAACCACTTGGGAACACATTGACCATGTAAAGGGAACTGGGAACATAACATCACCATCAACCATATCTGGGAACATCGACCAACTACTCAGAAAAGTAGTGGGAACATGACATCAACCATCTACTTTTATCAAGAACATATCCTGCTTCAGTACTCTGTTCTGAATCTCCTGCACTATCTCACATCAGGGGTTGATCTAAAAATCATACTCACAAATTACACATGTGAACAAGAGGTGGAAATGAAAATGGAACATTGAGACCATGTTCCCCCCCTCAATGTGAATATTTCACTTATTCAACACAAAAAAGGAACTCTAAAATCATACTGCAATCTAGAAATGAAACTAAAATCACAGACACACAGTGTCACCACAACTTCATGTGGCCTCATCATTGGCAACTGACGAGAGGACGCCAATTATCCTCCAGCCTCCTGTGCCTCCTTCCTCCAATAGATGCATTCTTTTTAGAAGAGAAAGTCTTCTTCACTATCTTGACCATCAACTTCTCTATCATGTGAATGGTTGGATCCTGCTTCCCAATCACTTTCTTCTTTTATATTTTCAGAAATAAAAGCATTTTCTTTTAATTTTCCCTCAAGCAAATCTTGTGCTCTTTTCCTGTAATACATAATACCATGTCCTTGATTTTTACAGTAATGACAAAGGAATCTTTTCTTGGAGTCTGTGAATGTTGATCTCTGCTTAGAAAAGAATTTGGATCATATTTTTTTATCATCACCATACAATGCATTTTCTTCTGGTGTAATAGTCTTATTTTCTTCATCTATCAGTGAAGAAATTAGATCTTCTAGGCTAGGATTGATCTTGCTCAAAGTAAAAACAATGTTTGCATAGCGAGATGGCATACTATTTAACAAAACATCTTTTGCATCATCATCCTCTACTTTAATTTTTATCCCTGACAATTGATTCAGAATAGACCGAAACTTACTTATATGTTATACCATGCTTTCTCCTTCATCCATCTTGAGTCTGAACAACTTCTGCTCCAAGGTCACTATTGCACTTCTGGTAAGGGATCCAAACAAATTGTTCAATGTTGTCCAAATGAAATTTGAACTTTTTGAAAGGTCTATATGATGCAAATATGCATCAGATAACCCAAGTCCAATGATTGTTGTTGTTTTACAATCTCTACTCTCCCATTTGGCCACTTCACCAACATCGGTTGGTTTCTTGAATGTTCCATCCGCAATGTCCCACAGATCTTTTTAAATCAATATCAACTGAGTTTGTACTTGCCAAGTGTGAAAATATTTTCCATCAAATTTTTCAATATGACCCATTTTCTCCATTATAATATTTTCATGAATTAAATCCAATTAAAGATTGGATTTGATATCTTCAAACACTATGCAACGGAAAGTGGAAAAAGTACTAAACCAATGCTATATAAAAAAAACTTAACCACGCATATAACTTCTATTTATTTGGCATATCAATTGAATAATATGTAGACTTACACATAGAGATGCACACATGTTGCACTTTGATTATTTAGATCCTTTGAATACGTTTGGCATTCCTTGATGCATCACCTTTGACTAGACTTCACTGCACACCTTTTCAACATGTCTATGAAGCCACTCTTATTATTTTTAGTGATAAAGAAACTTCTCCCCTTAAACAAATAGATTTATTTTCAGTTTCCACATGAGTCACATTTTCTACCACTTCATGGCCTCAATATATAAACTCAATGTAGATCTGTATCCACATGTAATGTAGAATGCCTCCCAATGATTTTATTTGACAATTAACCACCGCAGACATATGATCCACCGTCAAACTCCAACTACATTGTGTGTGGACAATATAAGATAATTCCAAGTTGTAAAAGTTTGATTCAAACGTAATGCAAACTGTTATCACTCAGTCTGGATACAATGAACATGTGCATGCAGAAAAAAAAACACGTGATGATAATAAATGAGGAGACGTTGTCTTGCACAAAGATCAAAACATTTCATTTAATTCACATAGTATTTTAATCGAATGACTCACTGCAAGTCCAAACGATCTGAGAGGGTAAGTTGTAGTGCTAGCTGATGCTTCACTGAGTTTCTCTCACAGGATCAGCTTGTTGCTCTGATACCAAATGTAATATCTGGTTCAATCTATATGAATTACAAACAAAAACAACACACACAAAATAATATTAGCCTCTTGAGTTTCTTCATACATTCAAGATAACATATATATAGTAATATTCTTTCCTATAAATATGGAGGTTGCTCAAAAACACTCCTACAAATAACTCTGCACTCCTATTCTACGTGAGTTCACATAACTAGAATATTATTATGATTTGTTTATAATAATAAATCTATAACAATACAACTATTTATGTTTTACACATTACACATTAATAATAATCACAAAAATATATATTTGTTCAAATATGTGAGTACTACTCTATTTTCCTAACAAAATCAGCCCAGAGGGCTTTCCGCACCAATTCAATTGCAAGATAAGGTTGTTATAAGGAACAGACAAAAGATAATTCAACTCCCTTCAACATCCTTGAAAAATTGAATAAAAATAATATGACCATATATATGTGTGAGTAATTATCTATCCCAGGACAGGTAGATCTCTTACAGACAGTTATGGCCAACTTCTCTATTCCAAGTGAGCCACCTAAGGAACAAGGAAAAATTGTTCTCGCTAATGCACCCCCAATAGAGAAATGATCAACCAAAAAAAAATATGAATCCTCATCCCTCTTATATATCCCTGATCATTGGAAATCATTTAATGAATAATTGTATGATTGATTATGGAGCAAGTAGTTTTGTCATGCCCAAGTAGATTGTAGACCAGCTAGACCTCAAGTATGAATCTCTTTCTAAGGGTGTGGTACAACTAGATGGAACAATAGTGGGGACTATTGGAGTCATCAAAGGTTCTTGATGAATGGGGAAATGAATTCCATGGTTTTTATCCATATCAATAGCTTGAGGAAGCCGGCCTTGTTATTTACTGTCTGCATGAGGAGAATTCATCTTTTCCTAGCATAGTTTGAAAAAATGATCCAGAGGAAGACCACATTTGGAAAAAAATTTGATGGATCAAGAAGCATGAAAGGATTTGGAGGAGGTATAGTCCTTGTGTATCTTACTGGTATGATTTGTCACTCCTCTTTCATATTTCAATTCATCTTCTCCAATAACATGTTGGAATATGAGTCCCTCATTCATGGTTTGTAATGGGAAAGAAATAAGAACATCAATAAATTGCATACCTTCAGGGATAGTGAACTGATAGTGAACCAAATTAGAGGATCAAATGAAGCCAAGAATGACTTTATAAGAGATTACAAACACGTATTATGAGATCTTTTGGAATATTTTGAAGCTGTTAATATCCATGCCACTCCAAGAAAAGAAAATTAAGCTGCTAACAAACTAGCTACAGTTGGGGAAAAATTTTATGTTGTTGAGGATATCAAGAGGAACAAAATATAACCACATGTCAAGGTGGTAGTGAGGTATGTTATACTAAACAATAACACAAACTAGCAAGTGTTTGAAAATGATAAGCAGATTGTCAATTTTATTCAAGAAGAGGTTGATTTTTCTTCAAGAAATTAAGATAAGTTGGAGAAGCAATATGGAGGCCAAGTTGTTCAATTCAGATCAAATAAGATGCCCAATGGCCTAGTGACCTTGAAATCCATTTTCAACCCTAATGATTAGTTTAGAAAAGTAAAGGCAAACATAATGGTCAAGGGTGAATATTCAGAACCCGTATCAGTTGGTGAAGGAAAATTGCTTCAAATTGGTAAGGTAAGCCTTCCACAAGAAAAACATGCTTTGAAGAATAAATTTTCCAAGAATTTTGTGATATTTTTACATGGAGCTATGAAGACCTTAGAGGTTTTGATCCTATTTTATCTTAGCACACTATTGAGTTGGATTCAACTATTAAGCCTATCAGAAAAAAACAAAGACCTATTAATCCAAATATTGAGCCCCTGATGTAGATGTAATTGAACATTTTTTTGAGGCAAACATCATTTTTCCCATCAAGCATTCATCTTGAGTTTTTAATCTAGTTCCAATGTGGAAAAGGAATGAAGAAATCAGATTGTGTGTCGATTTCAGAGATTTAAACAAAGCATCCCTAAGGGACCATTACCCATTACCTTCAATGGAACAAATCTTGCAAATGGTGGTTTGGTTAGAAAGGTTTTCTCTTCCATATGCTTACTTTTTCTACAATCAAATCATGATAAAGGATGAAGATCGGTTCAAGACAACTTTGACCACAAAATGGGGAACATATGCCTATAAAAAAAATCCTTTTTGTTTGTCCAATGCAAGAGAAATAAAAGAGCCATGGATATGTCATTCTAGGGACTGATCAACAACATTGTTCTTATGTATCTTAATGATATCACAGTGTTCTCCAAGAATGTTTTTGATCATCTTCTCCATCTAAGGAAGGTATTTGAGAGGTGTAGGTAGTTTGGAGTTTCTCTCAACCCAAAGAAATACATCTTCCTATCTCATGAAGGTAAACTTATTTTCCATATTGTCTCTAAGGAAGGATTAACTATTAATTGAGAGATATTTAATGTCATCCTTGTATTGCCATTACCTAGTCATAAGAAGACACTCCAATAATTCTTAGGAAGAATCAAATCTCTCAGAAAGTTCATCCCAAATTTTGCTAACCTTGTCAAACAACTTAAATTAATGGTAAAGAAGAGTATGGTCTTCAAATAGACCACTGAGGGGAAAAAACAACTTTGAATATGTAAATAAAGCAATAACACACACCCCAGCTCTCATTAATCCTGACTTTACAAAATATTTCACCTTGTACACTTTTGGTGGGAATAAAACAATATCTTTCATACTAGTACAGCTGAAGAAGGAAGGTTTGGAACATTCTATTACATTTTTTAGCCAAATTCTAAAGGAGTATGAGGTGATATACTCATTTATTGAGAAACTTGTATTGGTTGTTATAAGAATCTTGAAGAAGTTCAGACATTTGGTATCCAATAACAAGATCCACCTAATGGTTTCACATGCTATTGTAAAAGACTTCCTTTTGAACAAGGATTTAAATGAGAAAATTTTTGGTTGGGTAGCCAGAGTGATGGAGTATGACATTGATATCAAGGTGACTAAGCTAGTCAAAGGAAAAGGGTTATGTGAGAAAATGGATTCCAAACCAAAAAATGAAGAGGAAATTGTTTTGGTGCTTCAAGATAATCAAGAACAATCAATTGATGCTCTGCCTACCCATTATTTCACCAAATATGTAGTGAACTTTCTTCAAATAGGCTAATGTCCTCAAGGATTATGAAAGACCAAAAGGAGATGTTTTATACTCCAATCCATTAATTTTGTGCTTATTGATGGAATTATATTTTTAAAATATGTGAATGATGTTCTCTTGGGATGCATTAAAATAGATTAGATAGAGAAAGTGTTATATGCGTTTCACGATGGATAAGCAGGAGGGAAATTTTCTCCAAGGGAAAAAACTCTCAAGATCATAAAGTTCAGATATTGTTGTCCTAACCTCTTCAATGATTGTTATGCATGGATTAAAATAGTAATAAATGTGCATTCTTTACGGGTAAAGAAAGGTTAGCATCCCTTCCACTCCTCCCTATCTCTATGAATGATCCATTCATGTAATGGGGATTAGACTTCATTGGGGTGATCAACCCACATTCAAGCTCAGGACACAAGTGGATTCTCACAGCCACGAACTATTTTACCAAATGGACAGAGGCAAATGCACTGGAGGAAACAAATGAGGCTAGCATCTTAGACTTTTATAAAGGTATTGTAAACTCTAAATCACACACTTTGTGTATATTTATAGTCTTGATCACATAATACTATTCGTATGATTCCTAAGCAAGAAAAATTACTAATTGATCACTGTCTTTGGCCTCTTTTCTTGTTTTCTAGTTTTCTTCTTAGTCTCTTACACACCTTCTTTCCCAATCTGACCTTCAACACTTTAGTTTCTCTGATTCTGGACACCAGTTCCTAGCCAAGACGCCATCGATGAGGTACCCACATCCCCTCTGGGTGCCCCTAGCCTCTTTGTATCTTGCTCACATCTTTTGGGTCCTTTCTAGATGTTGGGAAAATTTATTTCTTACTAATCGGCATTTTAGTGGTTATTTATGAAATTCAAGCAAGCGAATCATATAAATAAATAGTTGTGTGACCATAACAAAGGAATAAACACTATGCATCTACTATCACCACCTAAAGTTACATCCAAAGGAATTACAAGAGAATAAAATTATCCATCTAGCATCCATACAAGGGACAAGGGACTGCATTCTTTTGCATACACTTCTAATGAGGGGAAGTTCATTTTTCCATACACACATCTATCTATATTTTCTACATCTATTTATTGCTCATTATCAAGTGCAACTTGCACAAGAGCCACCTAGGGAAAAATTCTACACACACACACACACATACATAACTACATAGAGTTTGAAATGTAGTATAGTGCTTGGATCGTAAATTCACTCAATTAGGTGACCGTTGGGGTCAATCTGACTCCCCATTTGCATATTTTTCTTTTTAGGATTTGATGTGTTTTGGGGTTTTATAGGTGCTTTTTCTCTTTGTAGGTTTCGAGAAAATTTGGAGATCAAGCAACGAAGTATAGGTGACTAAAGGCGACATCTAGTGAATATCTCGTGACCCTACGAAATTGAGTTTCTAAGGTTATTAGTAGTCACAAGACCCAAAGGAGGTACACATAGCCCCAAGCACCCCTAACCCTATCCAGGAACCTTAGTCCTAGTATTCCTAATGGTTCTAAATTTTTCTAAGCTTGGTTGCGACACCCTGCTTTCCTGTTTCATCTATTTTCCATCTCAGCACAACTTCAAATTTATTACAAATCGGCATAGTATTTTACCCTCTCTTTTGTAACTAGGTTTTTGTATTTTTCTAGCTTACTTGCTTGTGTCAAATATCTATTTTAATTGTTTATATATGTGTTTTTAATTAGAATTTAACATTTATATTTCAATATTCGTTAAATCATTTATGAACCCATCGCTCAAACCCACCTTACTTCTAGGTTTTTTATCATCTTCTCATTATGGCTCAATCTTCTGACGAATTTACTGAAGCCCACCTTCAAGAGCTTAATGATCATCTTGTTGAGCATCCTCAGGATCTATACCTACTTTTATTTGTTTCTCATGAGTATTTCACCTATCTTGTGGATCTTAATATACCTTCATCCATCCCCACTTCTATGCATGTCGCTACTCAATCGTCTGCTTCCACTCTTCCACCCACTTCTACTGTTCCCATTTTTGTTCCTACTCCCACCAACCACTTCAATCCACTTATTTTTTCTCACACGTGGCAAGTATCTTACACTGGCACTCAAGAATTATCCTCTCTTTATCAAGATATTCAATTTCAAATCCATCAATTGCAACAGGCTACTTCTCATGCATCTCCATCTCTAGATTCCACTTTGTTACTTCATAGTCCTTTTACACCCACCATTTTTTCTTATGCACTTCCTCTTAATTTTTTCACCCCCAAGCTCCCCATTTTCAATAGTCATGGTGACCCCCAAGAGCATTTCATGTGGCATGTCTATATTTTACAGATGACCATATTCTGTTAGCTAATCTCTTTTCTAGAAATCTTTATGATTATGCAATGCATTGATTCTATGATCTACCTGTCCACTTGATAACATATTTTACACATTTACCTGATGTTTTTCTCACTTATGTCTCTATTAATATCATCTCTAAGATATCATATGCTCAACTCAAGTAACTCAAGAAAGGATCTAACAAACATCTAGTGGATTATGTCTTGTGATATAAGAATAACTTAGTTAAGATGTCTAATGTTCTTGCAAACTCTAAACTTCAAGATTTATTTTTTCCAAATTTTATGACCACCTCTCTAGGAGAGTGTTATCTTCGAAACATTTCCATCATTTGATCATTTGTGACATACTCTTAAGCTATGTGAAACTAAGATATTATTTATAGGCAAGCTTAAGTATCATGAGCAAGATTCATCATTGACTTGATTTCAAAGTAAATCAAATTTCAAGCCATCTACAAAACCTAGTGAAGATAAAGATACTGTCAATGTGGTTTATAATCCTAAAAAATATGCAATCGCGACCCCCTAACCATACATTTACAAAATTATCTATCACTCTAAATATTCTATTGCCACAACTTGTCAAGAGTAATCTTATTACACTTCCTCCTCCATTTAATTTGGATCCATTTTCGTCCTAAATGTCGTAATTAAAATGAAATTTTCAAATGCAACTATCATCAATGCATTGGGCATTCTACATATTGATGTTTCAAACTTCAAAATATTATTCAGGATATTACTGATAATAATGCAATTGAGCTTCCTAAACTTATGGCTTTTGTGTCAGTTAATGAAAATCACAAGCTCAAGATCTTCAACAATCCTCTTCCTAAACATAACAAGCAAACGGATGAATCTTTAGCTAATCATACATATTACACAGTGCCTCCTGCATTAGGGGCTCTTGATTTTCTAGTTTCTCACTCTCAGACATCTCCACCGATCGTTTCTTTCTCTTATCATGACTATCACACTACATGCTCTTATGATCACTTGCAAATCATTGCTTCTATTAGATCTATTATTATTAATAACACTATGGTTGATCCATAATTTCATGTTCTATTGCAATTCTTGTCCCTATTGGCTATCCACTCTCGTAAATTTCATACCTAGTTTCTAATTCATTTGGTTATGTCTAGCTTCCACTTACCAGTGGTACTCTTACCATGCTTGTGCCTTTTCTTGTGGCACCTTCAGACATGATCTTAGGTATTCCTTGGCTCCATACAACTCAATATATTATTTCCATGAATCATATGTGTCTAAACTTCATTCACAACAAGCAAGTCATTAATATCAATGGTTTTTTCCCATCTACACCATGGCCGTAACCACTTATTGAGGTTATCATTACACTCGCTAGATCATATAGGTCCTTACGACCTCTCAAATATAAAGCAAAATTTATTCCTAGCTCATTTTTTCATGCACTTCCTACTCATTTTCACAATTCTACTAGTCCATCTCATCAGTCTAGGTCCATCACTCAGTCAACTCCTTCACATAGGTATACATCACCATCTCATTTTAATTCACATAAGTGTTCATCACCTTTGTGCTCTGCTTCATATAGGTTTTCATCACCTTCGTGCTCTACTTTATATAGGTGTTCATCACCTCCATGCTCTATTGCATATAAGTGTTCATCACCTTCACGCTCTACCTCACATAGGTGTTCATCATATAGTCTTGTTTTTCCCCACAATTACCTAGGCAAGCTAATCCGAAAACGGGTGTTTAAATCTAACACTTTTTAATCGTTTCAAAGGATCATAAAATATAATCAACTTAAGAGATCTTAATACTCCAAATTATTGATTAAATATCTTATTTAAGATTGAATTCAAATTGAAATTAATTTTATAATTTTACTCAAAATTACACTATTTGATCGAAGCCCCAAAAATTATTGTTTCAGATTTAATTGATTTTTCCAATTTTATAAATTCTGATTATAGTTACATCCACATTCATTTTTGGAATTTAAATTACTTGCAATTATCATAAAACTGAAAATCATAAATAGAACACAACACCAGATTGTTTACGGGATTCGGAATTCCTACATCCCCGGGTTCGTGGTGAACCAATCCATTAATAATGTTAAAAAAATGTAAATATAATAACCTTTACATTAACCAATAATGAAACAAAAACCCAAAAAACTATGTTTCAGACCTTTGAAGGATGTTAATGGAGCTCAGCCTTTGTCCTTCACCTTCTTGATCCACTTGCAGCAGTGTCTCCCTTTGGTTCTACACCTTCGTGTGACTTTAACAAAAAATAACTCTATCACAAAATCTCCAAATCAGATAAATGATCACACCATTGCAATTGTATTGAAATTCGAAGGGACTTTCATTTATAACTTGAGATCTGGAAGTGAGTAGAAGTGCCCCAAACTTGCACTTTTCCAAAACTACCTCCTTATTCCCTTGACACAAACCTGGCACTTCTCCATTACAAATACAAGTGAGCTTTAGTTATACCACTTATAAGAGGGCGGTGATTTGGTAAGGCCTCTTATTTTTTTAGATGAGGTGTTGGGTTCAAATCCCCCTTCCATAGGTTTAGTCACCCAATTTAGCCATTGACCCCACATTTGGTGGGAAATGGATAGGATAAGCCTTTAAATAGCTTTCTATCTACAAAATCCTCCTTATCCCATGGGATTAGGCTTATTACCTTGGAATGGATTAAATAAAATATTATTATTATTATTTTAAATCTAAAGCCACTAAAAACCTTCCAAGTGTCACATCCATAATATGTCATTTGTCCATGTCAGAGTGTGCCACGTCATCATTTGACCACAACTTTGACTATGCATATCTTTCACATACAAACTCAAATTTGGTCCATTCAAAATGCATCCGAAAGATTGCAACGAGCTCTATACCATGGAAAAAATTAAAACACCATCAATGTTTCCTTGTCGCACATGTCACCTTACCATTGGTCCACTTATTAACATGGTGACCAAAGTTGACTTCCCTATTAACTGAACTTTAACCGGACATAACTTGAGCTCAAAGAGTCTGGTTTTTATGTTCTTACAATCGTTGGAAATATCTGTGAAGGATCTAATGCAATGACATGGTTTAGGGAGGTTTAGGGAAATTTTGACACTAAAAAATATCTCGTGATCACCCCTCCCTATTGAGAAGGATTTTTGTCCACAAAAAGTTGTGTATCAACCCACAAAACATGTTATCTCTTCCTACATTGCAAAAACACATACAAGAACCCAAAATAACATTACAGGTTAATAAAATGAAAAATTTGATTAGATAATTACATAATCAATCAGATAATAACACCCAATTAAGCTAGTGTTCAATTGAAACGCTGCAACCCTGTCAACTCTACACACAACTATGAACTGTCATACCCCATTGTAATACCATCACAAATAACTAACCAGATAATAACACCCATTCTATTACGGAAAGCTAGTGTTCAACTGTCACTTTGTGATACAGCCGATTACTTAAATTATAATTTCATAACACAAATCAGTATACCAGACATCTAAACTGCCCACAATTAGGCTCGTGCCCACTGTCCATCTAAAACTATAACAACTACAAGTATTCACTATCTAGAATAGAATAGACTATCAATGCCCAAAAATAGCTATAGTCAACAACTGAATCCACGTGAATCTACCAAAACATTGTATTGCCATCACAAATAATAAGTCAGATAATAACACCCATCTATAACGGAAGCTAGTGTTTAACTGACACTTTGTGATTATGTTGACTACAACTGCAAATATTCACTATCTAGAATAATGAAACCATCAATGCCCAAAATGGATCTAGTCAAAATATGAATCAACATGAATATGAAAATATTATATCCATACACTGAACTATAAAGGGATAGATTATAAAACGTATGCTTACCCAAATTTGTGAAATGCCATAATCTGCAAAATGATCACCTGGTACCTTTGCAAACCAATTCGTCAGTGTAAAAAAAATACACCCTAACTGCAACCACATCTGATAGTTACAAAAATCAAATTTTCCCAAAATGAGGGTCTTATAAATTAATACAAATAACACATGTTGATACAACAAATTTTTCTATTTATTACAATATCAAATAGGTTCCTGAATGGGTCTTATAAGCATCCATAATATTTGCACAAATGACAACACTATAAAACTGCAAGTTTCAAAATAGACATTTTGATGAGGTCCATATCCCTACATACTATTGTCAAAAATAGAATAACCAACCAAAATGTGAGAAGATGAATATGAGTATGATAAACCTATCACTCAAATATTCTCTACGGAAGCTTCCAAATTATTTCAAAGCTAAATATAAACATAGGATCAAATCCCTAAAATATATCTTTTAAAATGTTTGCATACTATCACCAGTTACTGCGATGTAAACATAAGGTTAAGGAATGTTTTACCCATGCAATTACTTGGATTTCTCTATTTAGGTGGTTTTACTTCCCCAATAGCAAAATGAGAATTTACATGAGTTAGATCAACAAATTTTGGTTTGACATTATTTTCCTTTTTAACAAATTTCCAATGTTATACTGAAGGAACATACCAACACATCTTAACATCATGACCATTCCTTTTACAATGGGAACAAAATTTAACTTCCCTGTTTTTAGGAATCTTACCCATTTTTTTGTTCCCTGAACTCTGTCTAGGAGAATGATTCCTCTATTTAGGAGAGGTAACCTTTTACCATTTCTCATCTTACCAGGGAGAGATTGGTCTTGATCACCTGCCTTATCATTCACAAAAGGTATTAACTTCTTAAGCATTGTTTTCCTCTTCCAAAAATATGTTGCAGAATGATTATAAAATTCACAAAACGTGTAAGGAAAACCATACTTTTGTCTGCCAAAGCTATATTGTTCAAATTAAAAGAGTGTTTTAGAAGTCTTGGGATTTCATTTCCCCTTAGTTTTATTTTTAGTGTAAGTGGGAGGAGGTGGATCTGCATTACCTCATTTACCTATTTTCTTACACCTTTCATTGTTCCTCTTGATGGCAAAATCTTTCATTTCTAAATGCATAGATCCTTGGCTATTGGAAGCTTATCTTCCTTCAGTTACTTTGGAACTTTCTCCAATTTCCATTTGCCCACTAGAATAACCCAAACCTACAAACTAAGGCTGATCCTCTACCTATATTGGGTTAGCATTACCTTGTCCATTTTTACCAAGGCCTTTTCCATTATATCCCATCTTAACCATTAGCTTAGACCCAATTCCCTTAGTGTGTTTTTCAAACTGACCCAAAGGAATATCTAAAACTGAATGAGAGGAAGAATTTTCATGTGAACAACTTATAGTGCATTTTTCTGTCATACTACCTGCATCTGCATTGGAAGGCATTTCCTTCTTGTGTTCACCTTGTTACAGCTTTGCCAAGAGACCATCCTTGGTCCGTATTTCTTCTTCCAACTCTTTAACAAAAACCATCAACTTCTTGCTCTCTGTAAGCATCTCATTGACATACTCCTCTTTCTTGGTTATAGATAATTGTGGCTCAGATTTTAACCGCACTATTTCCTCTTCAAAGGAATAAAAATTAGCTCTTAGGAAATATTTTTCTTCCCAGAGTTGGCGGTTTATGGCTTCAAGCTCATCCAGTTGCTCCTGTTTGGATGACTTTCCCATGATTACTTGTTCCAGCAAACATAACTTGTACTTCCAAAAATGCACACTGCAAAAGAAGATTAATAATCCCCAAAATGTCTGCACACTAACAACTAAAATCAATATTGAAACTGAAGCCAAATTTTCACACACAATTAGAGGCTAATCTGGCAATCTAACTGCTCTGATACCAAACTTGATCTGAAAACAGGTGTTTGAATCTAACACTTTTTAATCATTTCAAAGGATCGTTAAATATAATCAAATTAAGAGGTCTTAATACTCCAAATTATTGATTAAATATCTTATTTAAGACTGAATTCAAACTGAAATTAAGTTTGTAATTTTACTCAAAATTTCACTGGTTGATCGAAGCCCCAAAAATCATTATTTCAGATTTAATTAATTTTCCCAATTTTATCAATTATAATTATAGTTGCTTCCACATTCATTTTTTGGAATTTAAATTACTTGCAATTATCATAAAACTGAAAATTATAAATATAACATAACACCATAATGTTTACAGGGTTCAGAATTCCTACGTCCTCGGGTTCGTGGTGAACTAATCTATTAATAATGTTTAAAAAAATATAAATACAATAAATTTTACATTAACCAATAATGAATAAAAAACCTACAAAAATGTGTTTCATACCTTTAAAGGACATTAATGGAGCTCATCCATGTCCTTCACCTTCCTAATCCACTTGCAGCAGTGTCTCCCTTTGGTTCTACATATTCATGTGACTTTAACAGAAAATAACTCTATCATAAAAAAATATAAATTGGATAAATGATCACACCATTACGATCATCTTAAAATTTTGAGCAACTTTCACTAATAACTCGAGATCTGGAAGTGAGTAGAAGTGCCCCAAAATTGCACTTTACCAAAACTGCCTCCTTATTCCCTTGACACAGACCTGGCACTTCTCCATTACAAATACAAGTGAGCTTTAGTTGTACTGCTTACAAGACGGTGGTGGTTGGTAAGGTATCTTATTTTTTTAGATCAGGTGTTCAGTTCAAATCCTCCTTCCATAGGTTTAGGCACCCAATTTGGCCATTGACCCCACATTTGGTGGGAAAGGGATAGGATAAACCTTTAAATAGATTTTTGTCCACAAAATCCTCCTTATCCCATGGGATTAGACTTATTCCCTTGGAATGGATTAAATAAAATATTATTATTATTATTTTAAATCTAAAGCCACTAAAAACCTACCAAGTGTCACGTCCATAATATGTCATTTGTCCATGTCAAAGTGTGCCATTTCATCATTTGACCACAACTTTGACTATGCATATCTTTCGCATACGAACTCAAATTTGGCCCGTTCAAAATGTGTCAGAAATCTTGCAACGAGCTCTATACCATGGGAAAAAATTACAAGACCTTAAATTTTTCCTTGTCACCAATTTCTACGTGTCACCTTGTCATCGGTCCACTTGTTGACCTATTGACTAAAGTTGAATTCCCTGTTGACTGAATTATGACCGAACATAACTTGAGCTCAGAGTGTCCATTTTTTACGTTCTTAAAGTCATTGGAAAGATATCTGAAGGTTCTACTACACTAAAATGGTTTAGGGAAGTTTAGGGAACTTTTGACACTGAAAAATATCCCCTGATAACATGCTGACACTTCATCCAAAGAGATATGGACACTCACCCAAAGTGCACAAAGCTACTAGGTCCCTCTTTGGTACTGTCTTTTCAAGATATTAGCATGCATAAGTATATTAACCATTAATAGATAAAGTAACTAGGTGCAAAGCTTAACATGAATCAAATCACAACCAAAGAGCATAATGAATCAAACTAGAATTAATATAAAATTAACCATACAACCACCATGATTAGATACCTCAATTACCATAATCCAACCACAATACTCCATTAATAACCAAAGAGATTACATAACAAAATTTTAATACATAATAGTGATGTCATGGAGTCATGTGCACTAAAACATTCGGGCAACATAACTCCGCAATACATACGGTGTCTAATACATGTCCTCCAAACTATGTAAACTAACTAATATTTATAGGGGTGGGGACTTTCCCTTCACCACCCATACATCTCAAAATAGATTGCATGCTCAAAATATCCATGTACTAATAGTTGCATGCTCTTACAAGGAGGATAATAATAGATTAATCTATAATTAAAATCTACATTAATCATATTATTAGCTTGGTCAATGCATGACCTTAGATCTTCTACTTTTCTTCCAAAAAAGAATTTTCTTAGCCTAAAAGTATTCTTAATCTTATATTTGTGTGACCTACACTCCATCTACTTTTCCTTTTTTTAGCTCATTTCATACAAAATTGATTAAGTCCCGAACATGTCTTTATGGGAAATCCCTTCTTGAATGATGCCAGCGTGCACCTATACGCCCAATTTTTGTGCCCTCTCAATACTTAGGAAATTTCTTCAATCCAACATTACCCCACACTAATGATATTTCCACCCTCGGAAATAGGTTTTCTCATCTTATCTCTCTAAAGAATTAGAAGAATAAAGAATGATAAGAAAGAATAAAATAATGATTAATGCAAGAATTGAAGGATGATCACTACACCTTACTCTTTTTATGGTAAAATTATTTCAAGGCAATCCTTCTTAATGCCATCCTCCAACTCATTCCATTCACTTAGCCCTTTCTTCGCCTGTGAGGGAACATCACCAAGTACTTTCTCCATTTCCTCTAGGGTCGTATATTTGTTGGCATATATGCCTAATAGGTGTTTTCATTGATGAAAAACCTTATTAATGAAAAATTGGATGTCGTATGATGATGTTATGATTTTTTTCATGGTGCTAACATACTGGTTCAGATATGTTTGAGCTGCTACAGGCAGATTCAGTGAGGAGTGATGTATGTTTTCTCTAGCCAACCTATGCAGGCTCCTAGAAGGTATAGTCTGATAGTGAGAGATTCTTGGATTTTAGAGAAGCATGTTGAGATGATTCATAGCAGAATTTGAGGGTTCTTGAGCACTCACATCAGTTGTATGGTACAGATACAGGTACATATCCATGTTATAGGTGTTCATTAGTATCATGTATGCTAGCTAGAAGGAGTGACAGAATGTATTGGGGATATTTGAGCTCATGGATGCATGATATCAGGTGTATCATGTCATATTAGGTATGTTTGCAACATTTTTAGAAGTTTCTTGTTCATTTCTTGCATTTTTATAGTTAGTCTTACTTGTTACAGTGAGAATCTAGTATGCAAGCATAGGTAAGTCTTAGTTACTAGAGATATTGGGCCATGGAATTCACATTCTGATGATTATATATGTTATAGGGATAAGTGATAATTCTTTGAAAAAAAAATAGGTTCCCATGATGTGAATTTTGCAAGTTATGACAGTTTATGTGAGACAGGTCAAGAATAAGTGCATTTCTAGCTCGAAAAGCAACTTCAAATGCTCGTTGTGGATAGTATGCTTTGCATTGGACCTTGATCCTTTCAGGGTATATCCTAAGGTTAATGAAGAAGGTTTTAGAATACTAATGAGTTAATTTTATCGTCATGTTTTTATGAACGAACATTAAGAAGGTAAGAAGGTCTAAAACCTTAGTTAAACCCTAACTAGGAGCAGTTGTCAGAAGAAGGTGAATTGTGAACCATTTTTTATGGCTTCATCAAATGTGATCATTGGATTTTTTATATGACTTTGATAGATTTCTAGAAATGTAATTTTTAGGCCATGATGATGAGTGGTCCCCACCTAAAAATGACAGTTTCTGAATAGTTTCAATTTGAGAAAGAAGTTGCCAAATGAGGAATGAACTAAATTGGCATTGTGTGATTTGCGTGAGTTTTTATTGATTTCCATGGAATTTTTAGGTCATTATTTTTCAGGTACATGGTTTTTTGAGGCTCAAACATGTTGATTGGTCAAAGGGCAGTTTTGGACTCTTAAGAATCCGTGTTCAGCTTTTTTCCATAACTTGAGCTATAAGTGGATTTATGAGATGGTTCAAGTTGTGTTAGAAATTATATTCAAAGATATTTTCATTGATATATGGATAGCCTCATGATGATTTCATATGATATTGTTTCCAAGGCATTATTTCTGCAAGAAGGTTTTTGGGAGTTCAAGACAGGATCTATTTTGTGGAAGTTTGATGTTGTTTGAAGCATGATATAGATTAGGTGATACTTCCTATCACCTGTAATGTGAATAGGGATGAATTGGTCATCCACTTAATCATTTTTTAGGTCCTGATTGTTTGTATAAACGGTTTTATGATCTAACCTTTGGAAACATAGTTTTTCGTAGGTTGATTTGGTGAAGGAAAAGCTTTCTTTGGTTTGAAGTGAAATCTGTTTCATGACTTAAAACATTATTATAAGTGTTATAAAGGTTCTGTCATTTCTTTTGAGTTTTCACATGACATATTTTGGTTCAGATTATGTAATTTGGTTTCATTATGAATTTTTCAGGATGCTGAAGGGTGAAGGAAACAACTATTTTGAGAATTGTAAAGGGAACTGGGCCAATAAACGAAATAATTTGATTATTTGATATTAATTGCAACCATGTATGAATGTTTTATGATGTTTTAATAATATTTAAGGGTGTATGTGTCATGATAAATTATGGTACTCATGTTAGGGTAATTTTTAAGAATGTGTCTATGGGGTTTTGAGCCATTTTTGGCACATGAAATAATGTTTTTGGCTATGACGGCCTATATGGGTCATATTTGACTATTTTAATTCAAAAAATTTAATTTTATTGATTTTTTTGGGTCACATTTATCATGAATGACCGACCTTTTTTGGTTTGGAAGGAAGAAAAGCATATTTAAGTGTTTGTTTAGTTCATTTTTAAAATAGTGCTCTTGGAGGGAAGGTATTTGACCTAGAGGAATATTTTTTGTAGGTATGAGAGCATTATTTGAAGTCTTATGAATATAATGAAAGGTTGAGGAAGGAATTGCACAATGAGAGAAAGAAGATAGAGCAAATAAAAGTGAAGAAAGAGCAAGTTTTATGCCCTAGGCTATGAGCTAGGGTTTGTGAGTTGAATTAGTGATCTCCATCAATTTTGGCAGAATAAAAATCAAAGATCAAACATCTTCAGGTGGCTGTAGGTGGTTGTACCCTCCTTTTGGAGTGGGTTCTTCACTAAATTAGAGGTTTGTGCTCCTTGTAGATTTGGTGCTCTACTAAACTAGGGATTGGTGCTCCTTGTGGGGTTGGTGCTCCTTGTGGGGTTGGTGTCTCACTAAATTTGAATAATGACAATATAATTTTTATGTATTAGTGGTTTTTCTTCCCCATGAGGGTTTCCCACTTATATCTTGTGTCTATGATCTCTCTTACATGTGTTGTGATTCATTATTGATATTTTATGCACTTAGTATGCTATGGTTGAATGTGTATGAATGGATAAATAATGTTATATGATCAACTTAATGGTAAATGAAGTAAGAAATTTGTTGGACTGATTATCTCCCCCCTCTCAGTCCATTGTGCTTATAACAATCTTCACCCTTCTGTTTCAATTCCCTTGTCACTCCAGCTAGCCCTGAAATCATGTCATCCATGTAATCCTTTCTCCTAGTGACTAGCGTCCCTAAATCCTTTATTTTATATTCGTGGGCATCCCTGGATACTTTAAGTGTGCCGCACTTCTTTGATAGCCAACCTTTCCTCTCTACCCAAAGTTTCATCCATCTTGGCTTTAAGGACGTCATTCTCCTCTTGAAAATTCCTTGTTCTAAGGAATTGTTTAGGGTCCTCACATATTTTAAGTGTTAACCCTACCTTCTGCAACTCTTCCTTCAATGGCTAGAGTATGGCATCATATTTTACACTTATGTGTGTAATTATTTTCTTTGTCCTTTCTTTCTTAGCCTCAGCATCTTCTTGCGTCTCTCCCGACACAACTACCTTATTCTTAATTAAGAGGTGGACACACTCCTGTAGAAAATGTAGGGATGAATGGTATGTCTTATTTTTCTACTCATCAAACTCTAGATGTGCTTCTAAAATATATCCCCCAAGTTCTGCAACAAAACTAGAATTTATTGTTTCCGCTCCTTATTCTTTTTACTTTCCTTAGTCAACTTCTCAATTTGTTCTTTCCCATTCTAGTTATCTTCAAGAAGTGACCTGAGCACGGGTGCCTTGTCCAAAATTTTTCATGCCACTTCTTCTACCATCTTAGTCAAGGCATTTCTTGCCTACTCATTAGTGAATTTTTTTGTCTTCACATTTATGTGCACAGCTTGTGCCCCCTTCTTCATTTTTCTCTGGAAGCATGTTTCCTCCTTCACATCAACTTTATCTTGTCTATATGGGTCTGCATGCTCCAAGATAGTTGTTTCCTCATACACATATTCACCACCTCGAGATCCATTAACTCTCATCCATATAACTTTTCAGGCTCAAGTGTGATTTGAAACCTAACGTGAATAATATTTTAAGGGTCATTCACATACCCCAATTCAAGCATCTTATACATCTCTTCTTCCTTGTGCCTCTAAGACCACCTTCCCTTAGGAATATGTATCCCTGTATCATGAACCGGGTCTTCACCAAATGTGCCTGCATGTTTCCCAGTAGGGTCACCTAATGGTTCACCTATACTCTTTTCTTTATCCTCTTCTTCACCTGTGGGGAATTTTTCTTCCTCATGCTCTCCAATCACCTTTGTATCATGCTAAGTTCTTTGTTTCTAAGCCCTTCTTCTTCTACTACATCAAAAATGGGTGTGTCATCTACAATGTGCACATCCTCATCAAAAAATTCTTCTTCATCTTCTTTCCTAGGCACCTACTTGTGCCTTTTCTTTGTCTACTTATGTGGGCTCGGTTTCACAGGAGACGCCCTCAGCGATCTCCTTGGTGGATAAGATGGTCACGCGCTAGTTCCCTCTATCCTTTTTTTTCTCAAGACTCTTATGAATCCTTCTTCTTTAGCCCTGCCTTCATCCTTCTCTATCTCCTCAACACCCATCTCAACTCACACTTCTTCTTCCTCTGGTAGGGTACTTTCACATTGCCTCTTCTGACCTATAGTTTGCTATCTCCATGAGCCAAGGTCAAATCCACCATTTTATTCCTTTAACTCCTCCTCTTCCTATGGTTCTTCCCCATCTACATGAGGGGGAGAGGGCTCATACTCCTATAGGGTACCAACTGTGTGTTTCCCCTTTGCCAACTTAAGGACCTTAAACTCGTTCTCAATATATCTTCCATCAACAAATTTTGGATTAAGGTAAATATACACATGCCAAGCTTCCCAACCACCAGACTCATGGAACTGGTATTAATGTCGTCAGATATCAGTTTTTCTATGTAAGCATACTTACCTAGATACACATATTTTTTCCAAAGCGTATGATATTTGCAATCCACCTTATTTACATCAAATATTAACATGTGTGTGTTTTAAAATCTATTCATAGATGTTTGGAAGTAGCACATGGTGAAAGCATAGTGGAGCTTACATCAAGGGCTCCACTTCCCATCCTTCATACCAAATCTACCAATGTAAAAATGTGGAAAAATTGTAAATTGTACACGCTTTTCCAAAATGGCAAGTAGATCCTTTGGTATCCTCCATTCATGCTCAAAATCCTCACTCATGCTCTTTTACCAAAGCTTTATCCTTTGTTTATATGGACCACTCATACTCCCCTCATAGGTATACTTTGAAAATCTATCTGTAAGAGATTTCTTCTCCTCAAGGAACTGTCATATCTTCTCCTTTTTCCCATCGAGCACCCCAATCTGTACAAACACAATAGATAATAGAATAGCGCCAAAACTTATCTTGTCTCCTTGGTTCACTTCTTCAATTATAGTTTCTGTAATGAAATAAAACAAATTGTATACAACTCCCTCAGACATTTTCTTGGTGATATGCAGCCACCTCTTATTTATCGATCTCCAATGCACTCCTAGTTATTTAACTTGGTGAGGAGGTGTGCAGCAATCCTTGATCATGAGGGTGGTCTTCCAACTTATCAATGTCCATAACACACCCTCCTTTTACATATGACCAACTCAATATAAGTTGCTTCTATGCAGACTTCATCATCATTGAGGTCACTGCCAATTTTAGTGCTCAAACTCCTCAATCCTATCAACTTTCTAATCAAGGGCACGTGATGAGGCACACCCTCCTTCTTACAAAATAGGAAAAATTCCTCATAGACTCTAGACATTAGCCATTGGTATAGTATTTTCTAGCTTGCCAAAGTATGAAAACTCGTATACCTGTAAAACTCCAATTTTTTTCCAAAAAAATTACCTTACATCATCATAGATGGGCTTATCATCCATTTTTCATAAATCATTCTTCGTCACTGGTGCCTTGTCCATTTCATCTTTGTTTGTCTTCTGGCACAGTGATTGTAGTCACTCACCTTTCTTCTTCTAATGTGTAACTCCCAATCTAACCCCATAATCACACCTTAAGGGTATTGCATCTTTGAAAATTTTCTCTTAGGTATGTCTTCGACCTCTACTTCCACTTCCTTCTACTTCATGCCTCGAGGTAGATGCTCCAGAGTGCTCTTTTGGGTGTCATTGTGATTTTTACAATAGTTTCTTATGCTTGTTCAACCTCTATAACTCCAAATTCATGTGGCATAGTGTGCTCTAGCTGACAATTCTATTCTTCATAAAGCATAGCTCTATGATAATTTCCTTCTATACACCTTCTACTCACTCAAACACCCTTTTAATGGAGCTCTATGATGATGGATGTTTCCAAATTCCAAATGGTTCACTGACTCTATTCAATCGTTCTCACACTTTGCAACATTCAAATCACTCTTTAAAATGCATACTTCATGACTCAAAAACTCAAAGTATGAAAGGTAAAAATGAACTCACAAGCACCCCTTTTATAAAGTTTGTCACAAAAAATTCCACATTAAATTACTCTTCACCTACTACCATATTCATCATTGATTACATGCTTTATCTGACTTTTTTTTTGCTTTTTACTAATTTTTCCGACACCCTAATCATAACCTTCTATCAGTGCCTACTACTTCTTGGCCACATACCTCCTTTTTTGTGCCTTCATGTGCCGAAGCAAATCAACCATTTGTTCCTTGTCCCAAGTAGTTTCCCATGTTGTTGGAGACCTCGTATTACACTGTGTGATCATCCTTGTACGTGTGGTCATTAATATGACAAAAAATCCTTTAAAACACCTTTAATTTGAGAACCTATAACATATTTCTTCTATGTGCACCAATCTTTCACAAGAGGTTCAAGTTTCAACCCATATACGTACTTGTATACTACTTGTGTCTTTTCCACCCCACACTAAAATTATATGTGGTCCTCTGCACATGAAATCACAAGATAGTATTAATCTTTTGGAGTGCAAGCACGCTTATTACAATAAATAACATAACTAAATTGACAAAGCATAGCAACAATGAAAGGAAACACATCAAAGGAAAATGCATTAAAGGAAAATCTAATTTAAGTGGTAATACTACCTTATAACAAACACCAAGAAGAATTATTTATAGTAGGGCTTCAACCTACTCCCATTGAATTAACTATTATCCAAATAGCTCTCCTAGCGATTTTCATAACTTACATACACATTTTGGCCCCAGGTTATTCATTGAAGAATTACATGCACTCAAAATCACTTGGCACATTCCTTTGGTCGCAGTTTACCTACACGCCCCTTTCCTTTTCTTCTTCCATTTCTCTCTTGCACCCACCTTCCATACGTTCACCTTCTTCTGAGTCATTTTCTTCCCATCCTATGCACCTAAGTCCATGGCCCTTCACACACCACACCCATTACTTTGTAATAGTTGTGCCTTAACCATACGTTCTTTACTCACTGATTTGATTCATCTCCCCATGCACATTACGCGTGCCCCCTCTGCGCCTTCATCTATTTTCTCCACGTGTCCTTCCCCCATACCCTTCTGTGTCAGATCATTTTTTGATAGGCCACCGAATCCTTTCAACAAATGAATTTTTGACACGTGGTAGAAACGACAAATAGTTATACATTTGGCCACCATCTTAGCCAATCATCTCGTGCCACATTTTTTGCATACACCGATGACTCTAACATCTTATGATAGCTATATCATTAGCTACAGAGCTTAGATCAGCACGTTCCTAGACTTATTAGAGAACTGCTGACATCAGCTATAGTTCCAAAAATTCAAAATTCAAATTCTAGTGGATCTGGTGGGTGAGAAATGGGAAAACATCTCTCTAAACATTGATGAGTAGATCTGATTGCTCGAACCACCCAATTTGGTATGATCTGCCCTCTTTTTTCTTCAACACGTCAAACACGCATGGGGAAGCATATTTCATATATTTCTAATTGGATTTACAAACATTGAATGCTTCTTGTTGGTGGTTGTGTTTCAAATTTAGGTTTACCCTCCTTTTCCTTTCTTCCTCCATGGATTCATCTATAAATGTGAGAGCAAGGCTCATTTGTTATGTTGGACACTCTAGATCCGTACGCATTTTTCTAAGGACACCATATTTTCTATATTTTGAGTTGCATACCTCTATGTATGGCTCTTGCATGTGGATATTAGCCCCCTTCATCATTGTAACAGCTCTGCGTATTTCTGGAAGTAATAGAAACATCATTTTGTGACTATTCTTTGTCCTAATGTGTTTACATTCCTTCTTCTTGCCTTTTCTTTTGTGTTGCATACTGGTTGTGATATTTCAAGTCCCCTGCATTTCAATTCTTAGTTGTGTTCCATGAGAATGATCTAGTGAATGTGAATTTCATTGTGCTACTCATGTCTACCCACCTTTCACGCAGTCCCTATCATTCTCACTTAGAACAGATAGTGTACACCCCTCTTTTCTAGTGCCATTACCTTTTAGTGTAGTTTACTTAATGTTATCCTTCTTTCCCTGGTCCCTTGGCATTCTTATCTTAGTTTCCCCTTTTAGCACTAGGAGTAGCAGTAGCAGTAGAAATAGTATAGGAACCAACCTTCTCCGGAGATCTGTCCTAATCTTGCAAGGTCCCATAACTTAGGGACAGTTCCATTGTGGTCTCAAACACCTCGGCCCTTTCTGAGATCTGAGACGCGGGTGCAAGTTTAAGCTACCAACATTTTCTAGCACACCTGGTGGGACAAGAATTGAAAGCTCAAATTTCATATCTCTAATATCTGGTGTGTAAATGTTGGTGGTGAATCACAGCACCCGTGAATGTCTGCAACACGATGGGTTAAGACTCTCAGTACGATTGCATAACATGGAGCTTTTCCCAAGTGTGGGACCTTGCGAAATCAGAAAAGCTCTCCAGATGAAGGCCGATTCCTATTCCTCTGTTCAGATGCACAAATAAAATGCAGAGGGTTTATGAAAAACCTAATCTAACTTGCCAAGGAGACAGGGTAAGAAAATGCATAAAATAAAACCTAAACTACAAAGGTGATGCACCGAGGAATGAAGAACACCTGTCTTGCCAATAAACACAAACCATAAAAAAATGCAATGCAAGATCATGCACAGATAACCAGATTCACAGTGAAAGATCAGGAGGATGCAAATGAACACAAAGAGGGTTGAGAATCATCCACAGACATGCATTAATTTTCTCCAAAGATTGATACAACACACTGCAAAATTCCAAGAGGCAAAGTTACATTACAGTTTCAAATGGGAGGTTTTTACTCCACAAGTTCACCTACCAAAGAGAAGAAGGGAGGGGAAAAACAAAAATGTCCAACCTTTGAAAAGAAGCCCCTCCTTACAATTTATAGGAGGAAAAAGAGAGGGAGAAGAGAGGAATTCGAAATCTACCCCAACCACCTCCAGAATGCACTTAACTCATCTCATTATGGTGGTAGGTGAGAACCCTAGCAAACCCAAAAAGTGGTGAACTGTATTTTGCATTTTTGAAGAAATTTTTTCACCCAAATAAATATATCTAGTTGTAGTTAGGTAGAGGACGTTGAGAGATTTCTAAAAAGTCCAAACTTGCAAGAATCTGAGCTCCCTGTGAAAAGTTATGGCCATTTGAATATTCCCCAAGTTAAGGTCTGTTTCCAGTCAGGTTCGGGTTTCTCCTTTGCATCTGCATCGGGTTTGGAGGGTGCCTCAACATGTTTTTGCCCGAAACCATGCTTTCCCGACTCCAAAACCCGAAATCCTTGCATGTGTCAGGTTTTTGGACCTCTCTCGACATATTTTTGCGCCCTTTGTGACTCGGGTTTTTGGACATCTCAAGCACCCTAACATATGGCCTTTCTTTGTGTCGGGTTTTTGGATTCCCTCTCCGACATATCTTCCTTTGTTTCATGGTTTTTGGACCTCTCCGACATATTTCCTTTGTGTCGGATTTTTGGATCTCTCTGACATATTTCCTTTGTGTCAGGTTTTTGGACCTCTCCAACATATTTCCTTGGGGGAGATATATACAACAATTTGGAGACTCAACGGGATCACCTGCCTGCTAGGTAGAAGATCGGTGGCCTTTTAGCAATCCATTGGGCATGGAGTCATAAGCAATAACCTGAAACCAACTTGATATCTGATCCCGAGCCTGATACCTCAACTCCTTCTCCGAGAGCACGCTGAACTGTAGAAATCCAACCTAGGAGCAAAAAAACCTGTGCCAAAGCACTTAGGGAAACTGAAACCTAACTACAACAAGACAATGTGCATACGCACTTAGAGGAATTGAAATCTAGGCTAATATTTACAAGGGTAAACCTTTTCTTTTCAGTAGCAATGTTTAAGATAGATTCCATTAACCGGAATCGGGAGTTCTTCTCCATCCAATGTAGACAATTGGAAGGCATTACTATCCTTACATCCCGTGACCATGTAGGGGCCACTCCAAATGGCATCAAACTTGGAATGCCTTCCTAGTTTTGCTCGATCTGCATCCCATTTCAGAACTAGGTCCCCCTTCCTGGAAGGTCCTTGCTCTTGCTTTCTTATCAAACCATCTTTTTACTAAGGCCTGATCTTTCTCAATTGTTTTAATTGCATGTTCTCTAATTTCTTCCAATTCCATCAACTCTGCATACCTGGCCTCCATTGGTTCAAACTCAGCCAACTGCAACTACTTCATGAACTCCAATGGAGGCAGTTCTAATGATATAGGCAATACTACCTCTTTTCCATAGACCAACTTGTAAGGGGAATTACCTATAGAGCTCTTTGGTGTTATTCTGTCAGCCCATAATGCTGATTTTAGCTTGGTATGCCATGTTCTTTGGTTTTCATCCAGAGTCCTCCTGATGATTCTTAGCAAATTTTTGTTCGTGGACTCTGCCTGTCCATTACCCTGTGGGTAATAATTTGAAGAGGTGCTCAAATAGATTCCATTCTTGACAGCCCATTCTGTAATCTTAGAACCTATGAATGCCAATGCATTGTCTGATATGATAGTGGCCGACACACCGAACCTGGTCATTATTCCTTCATAAAAGTCTAGTATGTTAGACTCACTTGCCTCTTTGAGCATTACTGCTTCGGTCCACTTGGTGAAATAGTTTGTCGCCATGAGAATCCACTTGTGGCCTTGGCTTGAGTTTGGGTTGATGACCCCGTTGAAGCTCAATCCCCATTGTAGAAATGGTTGGTCAACCAAAATTGGGTGCAATGGAAGCGCTGCTAGTCTTTCTTTTCCCGTGAAGAGTGCAAATTTCTTGCACTTTCTTATCCATGTATAACAGTCACTGAACACTGTGGGCCAATAATACCCTACCTTCATTATCTTGAGAGTTGTTACTCGTGGGGTGAAATGTCCTCCAGAATCTCTATCATGAAAATCTCGTAACACCCTCTCAATTTGACCAGTCCTAATGCACCTCAATAGAACCCCATTGATGTCTTTCTTGAACAGAACACCATCAACAAGAACATATGGAATGGCTTGTAATCTAAAGTATCTCCTCTTTGCTTTGCTCATTTCTGGAGGGCATAGGCCTATCTTGTAGGAAGTGTATCATCTTCTGAGTCCAACAAGGAGCGGCTACATCATCATTTTCTTGTTCTTGACCATCCTGTAATACCAAGGTAGTCTCTTTTTCATCACCTGCTTCAACTTGTTGACTCAAGGCTAGCTGTTCACATAGTCCCTTTCCACGTACTAGTTTGGTGACCTTGATCTCGATGTCATATTCCATGACACGAGTGATCCATCCTGCACATGCTTCTCATTCAGATCCTTGTTTAGAAGGAAGTCCTTGACTCCCGCATGAGAGACCAATAATTGGATCTTGTTGTTTGAGACTAGGTGCTTGAATTTCTTTAAGCTCCTGATTACTGCAAGGACATGCTTTTCAATGAAAGAGTACCTAGTTTCGTATTCCTCCAAGCCTTGACTGAAGAAAGCAACTGGTTGTTCTAATCCTTCTTTGTTTTGTTGTACCAAGATTGCAGAAATTGTGTCTCCACCACCAAAGGCATATAGCATGAAGCCCTTGGAGAAGTCTGGATTGACGAGAGTTGGAGCTTGAGATATAGCCTCTTTTATTGCCTCAAAACTTTCCTTGCCTTCAGATGTCCACTTAAATACCATGCTCTTCTTCAACATTAGTGTTATTGGCTTTACAAGAGCTGCAAAGTTTGGAACAAACCTGCGGACAAAATTGATCCTTCCTAAGAAGCTTTGAAGAGCCTTCTTGTGACTTGGCAATGGCAATGCTCGAATTGCTTCAACTCTTTCTGGGTCAATCATCAACCCTTCCTTTGAAACAATATGGCCTAGAAGTTTTCCTTCGTGAGCCAAAAATATGCATTTTTTGGGATTCAATGATACCCCAAATCTTCTACATCTCTGAAATACTTGCCTCAAATGTAAGAGGTGATCCGCTGCATTTTTTGAGAATACAGTGATGTCGTCAAGATATATCAGAACTATTTTATTGATCAACCCCTTAAATGCCATATCCATTGCCCTTTGGAAAGTGGCTCCAGCATTTGATAGCCCAAATGGCATCTTCTTGTAGGCATAGGTCCCCCATTTGGTGGTGAAAGCCGTCTTGAATTGGTCATCTTCTTTCACCATCACCTGATTATACCCTGAGTAGCCATCTAGGAGAGAGAATCTCTCTGAGACCGGATACTACTTGCAATATTTGTTCCATTGAAGGGAGCGGGTAATGGTCTTTGAGAGATGCCCTATTGAGGTCTCGAAAGTCCACACATAACCTGATTTCTCTGCTCTTCTTCCTGACCGGAACCAAGTTTGCAACCTAGCTTGAGTGCTTGATCGGGAATATAATGTTTGCCTCTATTAGCTTGTTTAACTCTTTCTTCATTAGAGGCTCAATGTGAGGGTTAACAGGTCTCTGCTTCTGCCTGATGGGCTTAGCATCTGGATCCAATTCTATGGTATGTTGTGCCAACTTCGGATTGAATCCTCTCAAGTCTTCATAGCTCCAAGCGAAGACATCTGGAAATTCTTGGCAAAGCTGTATGAAATCTGATTTCTCCTGCTCAGTGGCCACTTTACCAATTTGAAGTGTTTTGCCTTCCCCAACCAGAATTGGCCCTGAATCTTCTCTCTTGACCTATATGTTAGCCTTTTCCTTACGGAACTAGTCATTAGGGTTGAAGATAGACTCCAACATTACTAAACCCTTAGGAAGCTTGTTTGTCCGCAGCTGCACTACTTGATCCCCATACTGCTGCTCTAGTCTGTCCTGATTTCTAGCTGAGAATTTAGCCTCTTCTTGTAAAAAATTGACGATCTGTTGATCGTTCTCAAACACCTGCCAGCTTGTGTTATTATCTGGAACTGCTGGCCTCACAATCACATGGATATGTGGTTGTGTTTTTTCCCTTCTGATGTTGTCAACCACATCAAATGTTGCTCCAACTGCTGCGAGCCTATCTGCGGCTTCATTTTTCTTCCTGGGTATGGACACAATGTTGAAAGCTTCGAAATCCTCAATGAGGTCCCATACCCTGTTCTTATAGCTCTTCAGCAGGTCATTCTTTGTAGCATGTTGTCCCCTAACTTGGTTGATGATTAGCTCGCTATCTCTAAACACCTGCAAGTTCTTTATGCCCCTTTTCCTGGCCCAATGAAGTCCATGAATCAATGCCTCGTATTCAGCCGTGTTGTTTTGAACAGGAAAACTGGAAACGAAAAGCTGAAAAATATTTGATGTCTTGTGGTGAAATCAACATTGCACCACCTCCAGCACCTTGTCTGCTTCTCGAACCATCGAAAAATAATTTCCAAACTTTTCTTTCATCCTTTTGTTCAGGCTGAATGATGTCGGGAATGGGTGAATTTTCTTCATGTACACAATACATGCCTAATTCAGATTCTTCAATTTCCTTGTATGGGTCAAATTCATGACTCTTGTTTGCCCATTCATCCAAAGTTAAATCAGGAATTCCCTCGACCTTGGTATCTACTTCTAGATCACTTGGACACTCCTCCTGATTCAAAAGCTAAGAAATTTGCATTGATAGGACCTGGTACATGAGGCTCAATATGGAAATTGCACAATTGGTTCTGACCTGATTGTTGCTTTGGCCCCATATCTTGTCCTAAAAAATCATGTGTGACCAATCTGCAGATAAATATCCACCGATTTTTGTAGTGAAGTCTCTTGATAGACACAACGTGAAGAGTGGTTAGAAGGTCAATCACAGACACATCTTGCAGAACTGTGACATTAGGATAGGCATGTAGTGTTAGGCTTAACCCCTTGATGACCCCAACTAGTTCCTACTACCGTTCCATCTAGTTGCACTACTCCTTTCAACACTAGTTTCATACTTCAGACCCAGTTGATCCGCTATTTTCTTTGGCATCACTAAACTACTTGCCCCTGAATCTATCATGCAGTTGTTGTACCCAAGTGGTTTCCAACAATCAATGAAACATAGAATGGTGGAGGCTTCAAATTTTTTATTGTCTGGCCCCCATGATGTTGCACTACATTAGTGAGAACTTTCTTATGTCCCCAATTTTGATACATTTGTGGCAGACCAATTAGCCATTGTAGCTTGCGATAAATCTTGTTGCCCTGGGATCACAAGTGATTCCCACATGGAAATGTTCACATGTGTCTTCTTCATTTGATCGATGATGTTGAAAGGGGATGAATTGTCCTTTTGTTGTCCCTTGTTTGGTATAGCCTTTTCTGGAGCTTGAACAAGTGCGTGTGTTGCTACAAACAGGTACCCTTAGGCTGATTTTGCATATTTGGAGTTGTGTTTGGTCTACTGACCCCTTGTTGTGTTGGAAGTGGACTGAGAAACAACTGGATTACACGGTTTTCCCTCTCCTATATTTCTCTTCTTTGACTGTGTGTTGGCAGCCCACGCCTTGAAAAGGTTGTTGGTTAAACTCCATAGAAGTCTTCCGTTTGCCCAATTGGCCAATTGTGGTTTCTGTTGGACGGTCCTTCTTGTTACATTTCTTGATATTGATTCTCCTTCTTGGCTTGGTTCTTGAGGCACACCAATGGTTTGTACCATCAGGGCTTGATTTAGTGCACCATTGAAACACGTTGACTGATTGTGAGGTAGATTGCAAGGGTAACACCAGTCATACTCATGTGCCATGTTGTTTTGCATTAGAACCAAGGCTCTTGAGGATGTCATTGTATTTGGATCATACGGTCGAAATGGCCTGGCAGCTTGAGGTTGTCCTTGGTTTTGGTTTTGATTTACAGCCTGAGGTGATGGTCTATTTTGTTGGTATGGGGGCCTAGCCTGGTACTATGCTTGAGGCTGATACGATCTAGCACTTTGAGCTTGTTGTCTTTTGATAGTCACAAGCTCATTTCCAAGGTTCTGTAGTTGTTTCATGACCTCCTGCAATTCCTTTGAAGTATTTGAAGAAGTCGATGCCTCATTATTGCTTTGATTTCTAGGAGTTGGAATGGGATTCAACTCTGGTGCTTGACTGGTTATAAGATTTCCCATATCTAGATAGAGAGGCATTGGTGGCCTTGGTGCAAGCTTGCCATCTTGGATCAAATAGTTCTCTGCTCTGATAGTTGTGTCGTAGGCCCCTGGCAGCATTGTTCCTCCCATTGATTGGATCATCATGGCTATGTCTGAATTTATAGCCTTTAAGAAATAAAGGAATGCTCCTTCGGCGGTTAGTCTAACAGCTATTGGAATCCTGTCCCATGTCCGTTGGAATCTGAAGTTGAAATCTGTCATTTGTTCATTAGGAGCCCTTTTGATTGTTGTTAGATGTTCTAATAAAGATAAATTGTCCGCCCTCTCCCTGAATTGGTTGCAAAGAGCTGAACAAATTTGGTTCCAATTCGTAATAGACCCTGCTGCTATGCTCCCAAACCATTGTAAGGCCTTACCTTTGAAAGATGAAGCCAATAACTTAACTGCAACATCCATTTCATTTATTTTGTGGATTGCACATGCATTAGCAATATCCTGGATGTGATCAATAAGAGTAGTATGATTTTCTCCTGTAAAATAGGGGATATTCTTTAGTGCTGCAACTGGAATTTGATTCTGAGCATTTAGGGAAAGTGGACTACTACCCGTGAAATTGACAAAGGGATTCAGTGGTAGATGTGCCATTATGATTGGCCTAAGAACCCTGGTTGATGTGAGAAAAGGTCTACCAGGTGGAGGTGTAGACAAAGTCCTGTTAGGTGGAGATGGTGATCTTTGTGGTCTTCTTCCTCTCCTCCCTCTGCCTGGTGATAGTTACAAGTGGACAAATAGCCCCTCTTCTCGAGTATTAGACCTGGTTTGAATTCTTCTCATGTGCCTGGGCAACTTGTGCTGCTACACCGCTGAATTCTATCCCTTCGGAGTCGCCAGATGTGTTAGAGAACGAGCCTCAAAAGACTAGATTTTGCCAAGTTACACACCAAACTTGACAATATTAAAAATATCATTTAAACTTCGAAGGACCCAAAGGATAAAATCTTAAATCTGGAATTCGGGCCTTGTTGTGTAGCTGCGGATCCCCAAAAGGTACAGGCGGAACTCAGGTCATGCAATGCAACTTACAAAACCTGAATTGCCATGTGTCGAAACTTGGGACATGCCCGACACCCCGGAAAACCTGAAATGACTATTTTTAGGAATAGGACCATGTAATGCATCCCCCAAAACCCGATATGACTGTTGGGTCTCCTTTGATGTTCTCGGACCTCAAAAACCTGAAACCCAAAAAACCATGAAATTTTGAAAGTCAAAATCTAAAAAAAATAAGGATACCCTTTTGAAGATTACCATCAGATCTACCAACTGGTGAAATTTTGACTTGTTTTGAGCAATGTAAGCCCTTGAAAATTGATTTCAGAGTTCAGCCTGGAAAGTGCAAAATCCGAAATTGTAAAAACTGCAATTTTTTAGTCTGAATTTCATGAAAACTCTTTCAAATCTTGTGGAATGACCTCTTGGTCCCACCGAGCGTGCCAAAACTATTGGTGGTGAATCACAGCACCCCTAAATGTCTGCAACTCGATGGGTTAAGACTCTCAGTGTGATTGCATAACATGGAGCTTTTCCCAAGTGTGGGACCTTGTGAAATCGGAAAAGCTCTCCGGATGAAGGCCGGTTCCTATTCCTCTATTCAGATGCACAAATAAAATGCAGAGGGTTTACGAAAAACCTAATCTAACTTGCCAAGGAGACAGGGTAAGAAAATGCATAAAATAAAACCTAAACTACAAAGGTGATGCACCAAGGAATGAAGAACACCTGTCTTGCCAATAAACACAAACCATAAAAAATGTAATGCAAGATCATGCACAGATAACCAAATTCACAATGAAATATTAGGAGGATGCAAATTAACACAGAGAGGGTTGAGAATCATCCACAGACATGCATTAATTTTCTCCAAAGATTGATACAACACACTGCAAAATGCCAAGTGGTAAAGTTGCATTACAGTTTCAAATGGGAGGTTTGAACTCCACAAGTTCACCTGCCAAAGAGAAGAAGGGAGGGGAAAAACAAAAATGTCCAACCTTTTAAAAGAAGCCCCTCCTTACAATTTATAGGAGGAAAAAGAGAGGGAGAAGAGAGGAATTCAAAATCTGCCCAAACCACCTCCAGAATGCACTTAACTCATCTCATTATGGTGGTACGTAAGAACCCTAGCAAACCCAAAAAGTGGCGAACTGTATTTTGCATTTTTGAAGAAATTTTTCTCACCCAAATAAATATATCCAGTTGTAGTTAGGTAGAGGATGCTGAGAGATTTCTGAAAATTCCAACCTTGCAAGAATCCGAGCTCCCTGTGAAAAGTTATGGCCATTTGAATATTCCCCAAGTTAGGGTCTGTTTCCAGTCAGGTTCGGGTTTCTCCTTTGCATCTGCATCGGGTTTGGAGGGTGCCTCAACATGTTTTTGCCCCATGCTTTCCTGACTCCAAAACCTGAAATCCTTTGTGTCAGGTTTTTGGACCTCTTCGACATATTTCCTTTGTGTCGGGTTTTTGGACCTCTCCGACATATTTCCTTGGGGGAGATATATACAACAGTAAACTTAGTGTTTCAACCTCTGAGGCTCATTTCGAATACATCTGGTAACTCCCAATATTTTAAAATCTTTGTTTCAGTAGTACTGAGCACCTTTTATGAGAAGAGTGCACACAAGAAGAAGTGCAGCAACTAAAGATTATTTTGAATACCTCTAGCTATTCCCAAGAAGAGTTCATTCTATAAATCTCATGTGCACATCTCTATCTCCAGAGAATTTCCGAAACCCGATTCAAGCTCGAAAGTCCTCAAATTTCGGACAACCTGCGTTTTCGGAATTTCGGCGCTTTTTCAACCATTTTTGCCCCGTTTTCCCCGAAGTTGAGAAGATTTGTCAAAATTTTATGGAGGGAGTCCCTTCAGGCTCCTGGTCATGCAGCATTGATTTTCCTCTTGAGCATACTCAAGAGTCTTCTTTGACATTTACCATTGAGCCATTGATTTGCACGCCCTCAAGCATTGCATATCTACGATTCCGTCTGCAACCTGAATTTTGAAAATCACTCTATGTGAGCTCACATGATCGAACCGTACCCCTTCAAGATTTTTGCAGCCTCTTGCGAGGTTGTGTTTGACTTCAATGGTATAGAGGCCTGAGACTTGGTAACTATTAGGACCTAGGATGAGCTAGGAACATCTACTATGCAATTATTCTGTCAACACAAGTTATATCGAAAACTGCCATCTTTGGAACAGGTTCACTGCAAGAAGACATAGGAATAAGTGTGTTTCTTGTACAGATTCATATTGCATCTGATAGAATTTCAACATCAAAACATGTGTCAGAAGATTTGTAGGACATGAATTCTTTTAATCTGTTTGTCAATACCCAAAAGCACCACACTCGAAGGATTCCCCTTCTGAGTCTGAAGGTGTTGGAGAATGACAGTCCAGTATTTTTAGATCCTAAGCTATGGTAGGAAACTAATGGCACCTAGCTATGTTATGGGCATGGAAATATTTCTAGAAACTTAAACTGCCCATTGAGCGTGGTCAAAAATTGGCTCCTAGAACATTCAGAGCGCTGGTTTCTTGAAATAGATATCATAGTGTCATGGAAAAGTTCTATTGCCCATATTCGGATTAGTCCCTCAGCTAAAGCAGTGCGATTTTAGTTGCCTCAAAAAACGTATGCAACGTTGTGGAGGAAAGATCTTTGGAAATGCATCTGAAGGCATCTTTCAATTGCATTAAATGCTAGCAAAACACCAGGTCATAACATTGCGAAACATCATTTGTCACAAGCGTATGCACCGCTGTAATGATCCAATTATGTTTCATGCATAAGAGAAGCATTAGTGTTTTGCGGAGTGAAATGCAAAAATCCAAGATATACACCTTAATGTGCATGTATGAAAATTTTCCTCCTAACTGATAAATTTTCAGGACTAGCAAATGTTGATGTCCTCAATACCAAAATTCTCTCCCAACATGGAGTGCATGACGAGCACTTGATAATCCATATTCAGGCCAACTTGGAGTCATAGAGTCCTGTTTAAAAGTCTCGAGTGCTTCCCTTGCAAAATTGCTGCATAATCAGAAGCAGTATGCTATTATATTATACATTAAGCCCAAGTCTGTTTTTTATTTGTTTTTTAAAATTAGGTTTTTCCTGTGTCGTTTCCCATTTGCAAGAATTCCATGCAAGCTTAGTTATGGGTCCATTGTATGGACCTTCAAGTTCCTCTAGTGCGTCCAATCTAAAACTATCTTTGACCCAATCATGAGGATTTATGTGTCCTCAACCAAGCTGTAGAAGATACAAACAGACCGTGCGCCTAATTTGCGGACTAATATATGGATGAGGAAGATATCTTTCTTTGGATTTAAACTACATAAGTTATACCCCCAGCAATGCTAATCATATCCTCAGAAGACCATGACATATAATCTAACAAGGTATCATGCTTGTAACCAAACTTTAACTGTTTTAATCCTTAATGCAATTTGAGGCAATGCACCTCATAAAGTTCAATCTCAAACTATTATGGACATAAGTTTGTACATTTGGTAGGCCAAGCCTATGCCCCAGCTAGAATTACATGCTACCATGCCTAAACAAGGTTACTGAAGGGATCTATGTTGCCTTATGATAGACAAGATGGGGATGCTTTACGTTTAACATTATTCATCCACCCTGAAGAGACACTTAATACAGATTATCGTCACAATGTGGATATCTCCTCCACTGCATTACATTTCAATGGCACAAGTGATATCTATCTGAAGCTCTAAGTGCAACTCCCGTGCACTGACCTTGGAAATTGCAGAAGTCACGTACTTCTGTCAGACTCTATCTAGTATAGGATGAAAAAAAAAAGTAAATTTGTCTAAAACCCCCATCTTTCCTTACATCTCTGCTTTGGAATTATGGTGTGCAGACACCTAGATGTCTTGAACTGGGATTGCATGGGATCAAAAAAAAGGGCCGCTTCAATTATGCCTAAAGCGATGAGCTGGACTCTGTAGGATTTGAAATATAGCCCTTGTTTACTAAAGGAGTTTCTACAACTTGATTGGCTCAATTGTAAACACTTGTACTAGACAACACCATTGATCTTTATTTGCATTACCAGTTTTTGCAAGTCCATACTTTCCTGACACATTACTCAACATGTGTCAATCATCAACCTGCATCCTCTGTTTGCTTAAATAACTGTTCAATCGCTCCAGAATTTACTGCCAAGGTGGGTGGTTACTTCTCTTCATTTTTTCTCTGCAGAATTTGTTTATTTATTAGTTGGCCTTGTATGGTACCCAGCTGGACCATACCGAAGTTGAGCTCTGTATTATGCTTGAGTGTGCCTAATGGTAAAGAACTTGTGCTCTTGGGAGGGAGTTCACATGTCTAAGCCAATGTCGGGTTTGTAGGGTAGCAAGTAGCACAAGTTTGGTGCCCTCCCTCCCTACGCATGAGTAGGCTCTATCAGGGAGTATGGAGTGGTCTCATACCTACGCACCTCATAGACCCCAAAGGAAGACCTATTCCTTGTCCTTTCCTGATTGCTCTCATGTCTTTGCTCAACCGAAAAGGTATGGTACCCAGTTCTACCATATAATTTGTCATCGAGCCTCTATATATTTTCTTATCATGTAGAGCCATATGTCTCGTCCCCTTCTAAGCCAATTGTCTTATCGAAAAAGAACAAGTTTTAGTTCCTGAAGAGTAGTCTCTTCCACCCTCTGTTCCAAACCTAGTACTTGATGAATGGGCAGAAAGGCATCACAAATTTTATCCCTATGATGAAGAACTAGAATCCTATGAAACTGGTCTTGGTACTTATTGCATTCTAGAAGAAGATGCCACGCTTCCATGCGTGCTCATGGGAGACAAAATTCAAACTGGTATATAGATGTTGTACTTTGATGGATCCAAAAATAGAAACGACATAGGAGCAGGAGTGGTTCTCATTTCCCCTAAGGATGGGAAATTTTTCTTCACACACAGGTTATAGTTTGCATGCTCTAATAATGTGGTAGAGTATGAAGCACCGGTGCATGGCTTGCTCATTTCTGAAAAGAAGAAAATTAAAGCATTGCAGATCTTTGGGGACACAAAATTGATCATCCACTAGGTCACCAAAAAATTCCAAACAAAGAATAATCTCCTTAAAGATTATAAGCATAGATTTTGGGACCCACTTGAGAGCTTTGATGCCCTTAATCTGTAGGTAGACCAGAGTAAAATGAAAAAATAAACTGACCAAATGGCCGTACTCGGTTCACAGTTTTCTCCTGCTGAGGAATTTGTCAAAGGAAAAACTCATCACATTAAGATGGTAATCATACCATCCATTCCAGACAATAACACCAGCTGGAAAGTGTTCAATAGTGACACGTAGATCATCTAATTTATCCAAAATGAAGCTAAATTTTCATCAAGTATGCAAGCTGACTTACATGATAGCTATGGTGACCAAGTAATACAGTTGAAGAAAAATAGGTTGCCTAAAGGGTTGTTCACCCTAGAGAAAATTTTCAGCCCTGATGATGAGTTCAAGGGTGAAGAAAGATACATGCGTGCCACGTAAGAAGACTGCTCTCCCATTACTATTGTACATGGAAAAGAGATGTTTCTCAGCAAGACTTACTCGCATGAAGAGAAGTAGACCTTCATCTCTCTCTATCAAAAATATAGTGATATTTTCTCAAGGGAGTATGAGGACCTCAAAGGTTTTGATCCAATTATTTCTCAACACGCCATTGACCTTGATCCTAGCATAAAGCCCGTCAGATAGAAACAATAGCCAGTCAATCCAAAAATTGAGCCCCTCATGAGAAAGGAGTTATCCAAGCTCATTGAGGCTAAAATTATCTTTCCCATCAAATAATCTACCTAGGCAAAAATCTTATTCCAGTGCGCAAGAATAATGGTGAAATCAAACTCTGTGATGATTTTAGAGATTTGAATAAGGCATCTCTAAAGAATCATTATCATTTTCCTTCAATGGAGTAGATTATGCAGACCGTAACTGGTGCACAGACATTCTCCATGCTAGATGGGTATTCGGGTTTCAACCAGATCCTAGTCAAGGAAGAGGATCAATTCAAAACAGCATTTACAACCAAATGGGGAACATATGCGTATCAAAAAATGCCCTTTGGTCTGTTAAATGTGGGCACAATTTTTCAGTGCACCATGGATATTTCCTTCAAAGGTTATATCAATGAGTTCATCTTGGTTTACCTTGATGATATAACTATCTTCTCAAAATAGAGTGTGGATCACATAGTGCACTGGAAAAGGTCTTTGAGAGATGTAGAGAATTTGGGGTATCTCTTAACCCCAAGAAATACAATTTTTCAGTGGCTCAAGGCAAGCTCTTGGGCCATATGGTTTCAAAAGATGGCATCGCAATTGATCTTGAGTGTGTTTCGGCCATCCTAGCTCTTTCCCTGCTAGTGCACAAAAAGGCCTTGCAGTCCTTCCTTTGCAAGATTAACTTTGTTAGGCATTTTATCCCTAACTTCATGGGACTGGTTCAGCACATCACCCTTATGCTCAAAAGGAACATAGCCTTTAGATGGACAACAGGAGGAAGAGAAAGCTTCAACAAGATCAAAAAGGAGATTGCATATGTACCAACACTCATCAACCTAGACTATTTAAAGGATTTCATCCTTTATGCTTATGGCACTGATGCAAACATTACTACTATCTTAACATAGGAAAATGAACAAGGGCTGGAACAACTAGTGGCCCTCTTTAGCCAGAAGTTGAAGGATTATGAATTGAAATAAAGTCACATGGAGAATTAGGTCTTCACCATCATGCACACACTCAAGAAATTCAAAAGTACACTTGCCAAAAATCATATCAAGTTGTTAGTCTCCCACTCATCCGTTAGAGACTTCATCATGGGCGCAGAAATCAGTGAGAAGAGAGCGTAATGGGTGACTAAAATCATGGAATATGATGTGACTATTAAGGTCACAAAACTGGTAAGAGGCAATACACTATGCAAGTAGATTGCTGAGGATGCGCAGAGCGAACCTGAGGCTTCATTATTTCTAGATGAAGAACTTCCATGTGTAGAACTTAAACAAATTATAGACCCTGGTGCATGTGAATGGATGAAGGACATGATCACATTTCTTTCTGAGGGTGCATACCTTCCCAATTTTAATAAAGTAAAGAGAAGACATCTAAGGCTACAATTTATCCCTTATGTGTTGATTGATGGACTTCTCTTCAAAAATAATCTTGATGGTGTGTTGTTAAGATGTATCAATGATGCAAAGACTGAAAAAGTGTTAGCATAATTTCATGATGGATTCTCTAGTGGACACTTCTCTGCCAAGACCATAATAATGAAGATCATAATGGTAGGTATCTTTTGGCCTACCATGTTTGCAGATGCACATAGGTGGGTCAGAAAATGCAAAGAATGTGCTTTCTTTGTAGGAAATAAAATATTGGCAGCACTTTCCGTCCGACCAATCCAAGTGGATCAGCCCTTTGCACAGTGGGGTCTTAACTTCATAGGAATGATCAATCTACCTATAAGTGCTGGACATAAATGGGTGCTGATAGCTACATATTACTTCACTAGATGGATAGAAGATGTCACACTTAAAGAATCAACTGAGGTTATCATCCTTGACTTTCTCAAATTTTTAATGACAATCAGAAGGTTTTGTGTTCCTCAAAACATTATCTCTGATAATGCAAAGGACTTCCTTGGTGCTAATTTCACTGATTGGGCTCTAAGTTTGGGCATTTACCTAACAAAATCTTCTAACTATTACCCTCAGGGAAATGGTCTGGCAGAATCAAAAAACAAGAACTTGATCAGAATCATGAACCGCACAATGAACATTAGCCAAAGACAGTGGCATATGAAGGTCTTGCGCACGCTCTGGGTAGATAAAATCATAGTAAAAAAAAGCAATAGGAACTTCGCCTTACAAGCTTGTCTATGGTAAGGAGGTTTCCCTTCCTTTGACACTAGAACTAAAATCATTGGCACTTGCCCAATAGCTATAAATTGAGGGTGTGGATAAGAGAGAAATCATGATGGAAGAGATGGTTCATATTGAAGAGCTCAGAAACTTTGCCATGATCAAGCTAGAACAACATCAACAAGCAATAAAGAATTGGTTTAACAGAAAGGCTAGACCTCAAGATTTCAAGGTTGGGGAGCTGGTTCTAATATGGGATGCTGATAGAGCTAAGATAAGGCACCATTCAAAATTTTATGCACTTTGGAGTGGACCATACATTATCAGTTCCTGTAAGGAAGCTAACTCTTTTGAGTTAACTCATCCAGATGGAAGTGTGCTGCAAATCCCAGTGAAAAAGATCTATCTTAAACCCTTCCATTAGGTTTGTTGCATCATGTTGTATATATTAAAGTAGTTTCAATTCCTCCAAGTGTTCTCCGTGCACATTGTTTGTACAAAGTTCTTTCCTCTCACGTGCTTCCTGTGCGCACTCTTTTATTACTTACAAAATGGAGAGCCTGCCTCATTAGTTGTGAGATTTAGAAAAAAGTGCAGAAATGATTCTCAAAGTGATCACAGGGGAATTTTCATGATTGAACAAGCAGATTCCATGCCCAATGGATGCTTCAGGATATTTATCTCTTGCATCTAGTAGGTAGATGGCTCCAAAATTCACCAAAACCATTATCTAAATAGATATCCTATCAATTTGGATAACTTACATACAAATTCTGGCCCCGGGTTATTCATTGAAGAATTACACACACTCAAAATCACTTAGGACATTCCTTTGGTCACATTTTACCTGTGCACCCCTTTCCTTTTCTCCTTCCACTTCTCTCTTGCACCTACCTTCTACACATTCCCCTTCTTCCGAGTAAGTTTCTTCCCATCCCACGTGCCTAAGTCCCTAGCCCTTCATGCGCCACACCCATTACTTTGTAATAGTTGTGCCTTAACCATATGTTCTCTGCTCACCAGTTTGATTCATCTCCCTACGTGCATCGCGCACGCCCCTTCCACACCTTCCTCTATTTTCTATGCACACCCTTCCCTCATACCCTTATGTGCTAGATAATCTTTTGACATGCTTAAGTGTGTCACGTGCAACTAGTCAAGTGTGCTAATAGGGTGCCAAATCCTTGTAATAAATGAATGATCGACACATGACAGAAATGACAAATAGTTGTACATTTGGCCACCATCTCAGCCAATTAGTGTGCACCACGTGTTTTACATACGCCGACGACTCTGGCATCTTTTGACAGCTATATCATCAGCTATAGAGTTTGGATCGGTGCACACTTGGACTTGTCAAAGAGCTGCTGACATCAGCTATAGTGCCAAAAATTCAAAATTCAAATTATGGTAGATCTAGTAGGTGAGAAATGGGAAAATTTCTCTCTAAACATTGATGAGTAGATCTGATTGCTCCAACCACCCAATTTGGTATGATCTTCCCTCTTTTGTCTTCAACATGTAAAACAGGCATGGGGAAGTGTATTTCATAGATTTCCAAGTGGATTTACAGACATTGAATGCTTCTTGTTGGTGGTTGTGTTTCAAATTCAGGTTTTCCCTCCTTTTCCCTTCTTCCTCCATGGATTCATCTATAAATGTAAGAGCAAGGCTCATTTGTTATGTTGGACACTCTGGATCCTTATGAATTTTGCTAAGGACACCATATTTTCTGTATTTTGAGTTGCACACCTCTATGTATGGCTCTTGCATGTGGATATTGGCCTCCTTCATCATTGTAACCACTCTATGCATTTTTGGATGTAATAGAAACATTTTTTGTGACTATTCTTTGTCCTAACATGTTTGTATTCCTTCTTCTTGCCTTTTCTTTTGCGTTGCATGTTGGTTGTGTTATTTCATGTCCCCTATAGTTCCATGCTTAGTTGTGTTCCATGAGAATGATCTAGTGAATGCATATTTCACTGTGCTACTCGTGCCTAGCATCCTTTCACACATTCCCTATCATTCTCACTCAGAATAGATAGTGTTCACCCCTCTTTTCTGGTGCTATCACCTTTTAGTGTAGTTTACTTCATGTTATCCTTCTTTCCTTGGTCCCTTGGCATTCTTAGCTTAGTTTCCCCTTTTAGCACTAGGAGTAGTAGTAGTAGTAGAAATAGATAGAGGAATCGGCCTTCTCCAAAGATTTGTCCCAATATCGCAAGGTCCCATAACTTGGTGACGGTTCCATTTTGGTCTCAAAAACCTTGGCCCTTTCCAAGATCCGAGATACGGGTGCACATTTGAGCTACCAATAGTAACGGGGAAATAAAGTGTCACCTAGTGCTTGCAACTGGAAAGCACCTGATTCCAATATATTTGTTACTAAAAAGGGTCCCAAAAAATGTACTTTCAATTTCCTTGAGTGGCATGTAAACTTTGAATCATACAAAAGAACTATCTTTCCCACCTCAAATTTTTTATTCCTTATGTGCCTATCATGTCATGCTTTTTGTCTTTATTTTTTGTCTTCTAGCTCCATCGGGAAATAGTACGCTGCTCATCCAAGTACATCAGTTTTTTAATGCACTCTTCAACATCCTTCTCAGCAAATAAGCCTCCTGTATGTGTAATACGTAGGGAGGGTAACATAAATTCAACAGGTAATACAACCTCTGTGCCAAACACCAGCTGAAAGAGTGTGGCCTTATTCAATCTTTTGTAGGTGATCCTATATGCCCAAAGTACAGTAGATACTTTATCATCCCAGTCTTTCCTTCCAACATCACAGATCTTTGCCAATGTTTACTCCAGAATCTTGTTGAAATATTTAGTAGTACCATTGGTTTGTGGGTGATAGGGTGTATTCTTATGGTGTGCCACCATAACTTTTTCTAATAAACTCCTAATTGTCTTATTTAAGATATGAGTGCCCCTATCACTTGTTAGGCTTGACAGACATCCATAACTACTAATAATGTTTTCCCATAAAAATCCATTATTGTAGCAGTAGCGCAATCCTTTGTAGTATCTGATTCTTTCCACCTTGCCAGATAGTTTATACAAGCTATAATATAACACACGCCATTCTTTTGCATGAGTGGGGAAATATGACCTAAAAATTCAATAGCTCATTTCTCAAAAGGTTTAGCACTTGCAATAGGCCTTAAAGGCATCTCATCTCTGGTTCCAAGCTTCCAAATGCACTGACAATGGTCATACGCCCTAACATATTCTTTAGTATCCTTATACAAAGTTTCTAACCAAAGGCCAACCAGCAGAATCTTACGCACAGTAGTATCACTTGCATAATGACCTCCTACAATTCCACCATGAGATTATTTCATAATAGCCTCATGCTCATGCTCCAAAATACACCGGCACAAAACTTCATCATGGCCTAGCTTGTACAAATCTATGCCTATCAACTGGTAAGGTGTTGCACATATTGCAAGTTGCTTCTTCTCTAACGTCTTTATTCCCTCAAGCACCTATCCAGTGCACAAAAATATTAAAATGTCCTCTAGTTCAGTGGACGCTTGGTTTAATCTAAAGAGTTTTACATCTGGCATGGTGTCCTCAATGATTTTTGCATCCTCACCAAAATTTATTCTTGATATATGGTCAGGTCCTGAGTTACTTTTCCCTATTTTTACAATTACTGTAAACTAAAACTCTTGAAATAGTAGTATCCACCGATAAATGTGATTTTACAAAATAGTCTTGTTGACCAGATACTTAAGTGTCATATTATCTATAAAGAAAATAAATGGTGTTTCCAATAAGTATTGTCTAAATTTGTGCATCACATAGATCATGGAAAAATCCTTTCACTCAATGGTCATATAATTTTGTTCTACTAGTGTCAACTTCCTGCTTGCAAAAGACCAATCACCATTGCAAAAGCATCCACGTAAACATGAAAGGGTTTGTCCCATGAAGGAAAATGTAAAATAGGTGGAGTAGTAAGCCTTTCCTTTAATGTTTCAAATGCCTATTGTTGCACGTCATGCTAATAGAATTTCCCTTTAGCTTTCAAAATTTCCTACAGGGGTACAGAAATCTTTTCATAACCCTTAATGAATTTTCAGTAATACCCTATATGTCTCAAAAATCCACACACTTCAATCTGATTATTAGGTTCCTCTAATCACAATATCACAAGGACCTTGGATGGGTCCACTGACAACCCTTCCTTACAAATAATATGTCCCAACAAAGTGCCAAATGGTGTTGCAAAGATGCACTTCTTAATATTAAGAGAGATGCTCAACTTCCTTCACCTCTCAAACATAAGCCCCAAATTATCATAATGATCCTTTACCAAACCATACACTATCCAATCATCTAGATACACCTATAAAACTTTATGAATGAAATCTTGAAAACCCTGCACAACAATGTGCGAGAACACTACTAGTGCATTCTTCAGTCTAAAGGGCATCACTATGTATGTAAAACTTCCCCACTCCTTGATGAAAGTTTTCTTTTCTTGATCTTCCTTCGCTATGCACACTTGATGATATCCTAAAAAACCATATGCAAAAGAGTAGATCTCACACCCTGAAACTCCCTCAAAAATATCCTTTGTGAATGGGGTGGGAAAAGGATCAATAGCGCATGAAGCATTTAATTCTTTGTATTCCACATAGATCCTTACCCTCCCATTCTTTGTATTACTGATGACCATAGGGCTAACTCATTAAAATTCCTCAATGGGATCAATTATACCAGATTTGAGAATTTTATCAATTTCTTCCTTTACCTTAACACAAAGATTAGGATTCATCCTATATGGCCTCTTCCTAATTAGGTGCACGCCTTCTTTAAGTGTTATTCTCATCTCGCCTTAAGAAGGGTGTAATCATTTTTATTCATGATAGCCCCTCAAAGGCAAGTCCTAAAAGTTGTGTAGGAGTTCAATGATATTAGCCACTTCCTGCTCTGACCAGTAATCACCAATAATGACCTCTTTAGGCTTTCTATATGTTCAAATGTTAAACTTATTTGTTTTCATAGGCTCATGATATCTGCACACCTTTTCATCTATTATGTCCATCACCTCATGCATACCTTCATTATGGTTAACATCCAAGTTATTATCCTCATCATCCTCATCATTTATCATGCATACAGTTTTACCATTTTCTGTCACTTTCCAAGAAAGGACCGTTTCTTCTTCCTCAGTCTCCTCAAGGTCAAGGCACACCTCTCAATCCAATTCTCCAAACATATCTAACAAGATTTCCTTCACCTTCACTCTATCTCCCAAAGTAATTTGCTTCATAATCTGTAGTGCTTCATTGACCAAAGGTTTAGTAGAAAAGTAATCAAAAGTATGAATCATACCTAAGGTCATCTCCTTCCAATTAATTGTTTATATTTTTAATTATACACGAACATATTATGTGCATGCAACTTCCTGACGTCGAGTATAACTTATGCACCCAGAGTCATGGTGGAAAGGCCTCTTTGCCCTCTGTCCAAAGTCTCTCACAATTTTGAATGTGATGCAAGGTAAGGGACTTCCCATGGAATTCAAATATCTGAGAAGGTACATTTCTCCTTAGGAACCTAGTAGAAAAGGTGATTCTCACTTCTCACCATTCCAATACGTTGTCTCTGTGTGTATTCCACCAACGCATTGTTTTCCCTCGCAAATTATATACTAGATTATTCCTTATATTACTCTCATCCTTCCACTAGGATTCCATGGCATGTAAAAATACATCAAAGTTCCCTTCACCATCATAATGAGGTACATGGTTAAAACCCAAGTGCCTAACCATACATAGCATGATTATGTGAGTAATGGTGTTTTTGATCTCTCGCCTATCTCCTTCATACATTCGATGCACCTAGTCATCACATACAATACTTGTAGTATTGACTTTGCATCATCCCATTGTATCACTCAATCCTTAGATGGCTCAGTTACCTCATGGTCCCTAATTTTGTATGCATATATCGAGTTCAAGTCCTCTTCGCTCAAAGGCTTAACATATGGAGCAGACTTTACATCGGTCAAAGGTATAATCACGTGCTCTTACTTATTCTTAAAGCTAATGTACCCCTTGTTGAATCACAAATATACATTATTTGCACAACACCAAGGGTTCCCAAGTAATGATAGGAAACTATCTACTTCAGCTAGCTTCAACACTTCAAAGTCCCCAGTAAACTTGGATCCTTGAATTATAATAGTCGCATCCTTTAGCACTTCAATAGGATTATCCCTAGTTCTATTTTCCATATACAGCACATTCAAAGAAGGTCACAATGGTGATATTCCCATATGATTCCATGCATCCAACGTGAGTTCATTAACTTCCACACATGTATTGTTTGTAAGAAAAAATTTCAAGTGGGAAAATTAGGTGTCTCCACCAACGTTCATGTGACTATTCCCCTCTGCATTAAATGGTGCAGCTCTCATTATTGAAAGTAAACTAATCCTAATCCTATCTAAATGCTTTGTGTGGCCAAATTGGTCAAGGATCACACAGGGACACTCCACTAAACCTGTGGTAAAGTGTTTATACGGATTACAAGGGAGGAAATTACAATGATGAGGGGAAAGGAGGGAAATTAACCAACAAATTACTGTTGTGAGTAGATTACAAAGCTCACACCCACTAACTGGAATATTTTCACATTCAATATAGAATTAGAAAACAATTAAGCCATCAGGATCGATGAATTAAAACATAAAGTCTTCCTATTCATCTATCAAAAATACAAAGCTCTTACATCACTATGTTTGCAAAGTGCATAAATGAGATAAGTGAAAGAAAAAAAATATCCACATACCAACTATGCTTATTATTTCAATGATGAGAGGAAACCATGCATATAAATTTGCACACATTCTTACATCTTGGAAAGTAGAAACTCTATTCCTTGATTGACTTTTACGCAATTTGTACAAAGCAAGGGAAAAGAAGAATTAGAAGAAATTGTAGCTTTTATTTCATGTGCATTGGTGACACAAAGTTCAACAACATATCACAATCCACTATTGCTATAAAGTGATATTTCTTCAAAACTTGGAATCCCTTGGAATGGAGAGGTCATCCAAATTTATCACAATCTAAATTGTCATTTCACCTCCCTCATATGAATCTTCATTTCCATATTCCACTCGTGACCCTTTGTTTTCCCTAAATTAAGTATTTGTGTTATAATTTTGAGAAAATACTTATACAATTTTAAAATAGATCACTATAGTGAATAGGATGAAATATAATGATTACACACAATGAAGAATTAGAAAGAAAAGGGGAAGAGAGGAAGAGAGGATAGAATGAATGAGAAAAAGAAAGAAGGAATGTCAATGAAGATGATGTCATGTTGCCTTCACCTCATTTCATGACTAATATGATGAAATGTCTCAATTTGGAGAACTCTGATTCTCTAAACCTTTTACACCATAAGAAACCTCCTTTAGATAATGCATGAAAAACTCAAACTAAGTGTTTAGAAACATTATCGAACGATCTCCTTAGTGACCATAGACGTTGCTCACTGAGGTCCACTCCGAAGAAGCTTGAGGATTACAACTGATCTATGATGACTTCTGCTACATAACCACACTTTTTTACTCATTAGAAAGATTTTATGAAATTCATTTTAAACAATTTGTCCCACCAATGAAGATCACAATTCCCCCTGGTACATGATGCGTAGACATCTCGATCATGGAATAAGTGTTGTGAAACATTGTTTCAGGACTTCCCAATGTGAGCTTGGGAGGGACATAGGCATTACTCATGAAAATAATCTTTTATAATTGATTGATGAGCCATAACTAATTTTGAATCACCCAACTCCCTGAGTGACGAAGATGGATCCACTTGTTATGTACTATGATGCCCTGCCTTGCTACAGGACACAATTGGACTCAAGATGATGTTTTCAAGATCTTTATAGAATTATCATTTCTCTATTTAAACCATGAAACCATCATATAACTTCATGAAGATACCAAAAGGTGGTGATATGAGTGAAAATGAATCTATCTACAACTTTATGCACTTGGAACTGAAAACTGTCATTTTTAGAAACCAGGCTCCAGGAATTGTTATTTTGGGCATGTTAATTTTTTGGCCATGTTGTCACACTAAGGTGTTTCTCTCACATTCCAAGCAAGTTCAGAGATTTTTTGGGGTTAATTCAAAATACTTTCCATTTTGGAAACTTTATTTTTTTATTTTTGACCTTTTCGACCCACGTGCCCTAGTTTTATGTTTGTGTGATTTTCAGTGTCTACTCTTCTGGAGGATTTTTCCATTTTTAGAAACTTACTAAAAATGGAAAGTGCAAACTAGTGAAACTTGATATTTTTAGAAGATGAAAATCATGTTTTTGGATTGACAATAAAATTACGGATTCTTTATGGGTTTTCTCTTTTATGTTCTATTCAAATTGTCAAGTCAATCCGCTACACGGTTTGACGGCAACTATAGAAAAAGTGCTCTAAGGTAGAATTTCTTGAATGGTTACTGTAATAAATATGGGACATATCAGATGTTTTTGTTTTTATATTCCCTAAGGCTTTTTAATAAGGAATATATTCTCAAAATCTCATAGGAATCGGATGCACGGTTTGGAAGATATGAGAAATTTGTGATTTTCATGCCCTAGGGTTTCTGACAACTCTTGGTCGTGGAGTTAGCTTGAAAATCCTCATTTTATGCATTGCATCAGTTTGGAGTGATGGATAAATGATGTTGGAGGTGATGGGAATATTTTTTAAGCATCATAAATGCAAGAGAGGAAGATATTCTGGTAGTTGTAGAAAAATTATGCGTGCGTGCAGGAAGAACAGAAGCAACTAGTGGCAGCCTGACAGTTAGTAATTTTACAATATTTTGATGCATTGGGGAGAAGCACACTTTTGTCACCACTTTCAAAAAAATGGTGCACTTGGTGTAAAAATAAATTCCCCATCCCTATTGGTCCACTTGGCAACATGTGATTTGCAGTTGGGGATGAGAGAGGGAGTTGAAATTTACACCTTAAGCAGTTGTCGGGGGCACAAGGGTGACCAAGAGATTAAAGGGAGGGCTAGGGATTTTTTTATCCCAACCATACAAAATCATTGGTGCACATAGGATACAAAAATTTTCCCTCACCTTTTCCTAACAAGTGGTGGAGCGTGATTGCATGGAGCAGGGCTGGGAAATGGAGCCTGAGGGGCTTAACTAGCAACAAAGTGTTGAAATACGGTTGTGTGGAGGGTCCAGGGGCCTAAATAGGGTTGGGTTGAATTTTATTGCACCTATTGCACCAAATATTTAGTGCATTTGGTGCCAAAATTATGCCGCTCTCCCATTATTTGGATTTCTAACCCAAAAAATGACTAACTGCTAAAGCTTATACCTTGGAGAGCGACTTGTCGAGACCATAAATTGAGTTCCTAGAGGATTTTTTTGATGAAATTTTATATTATTACACATTTAAATGACCTTTTTAATCCAATGGTTATTGTTTCATCCTCGTATTATTCCTGAAACCCCCTAAAAAATAGGATTTTGTTCGTACTTGAAGGCTATGTCTGCTAAAAATTGGTTGTAGACAAAATGCTCCTATCTGTTGTGGAAAATATGATTCCAAAATGTTTTCGGTATTTTAATTACCTTTCCGATGATATCTTTTTTGATTCATAACTCCTTCCAGAGCTCTCAAAATCACTTCCTAAAGCTCAATGGTTGTTTTCACACTGTGCACTACCTAGGCCTCCAAGACCCACTTTTGCTGAAATTTCTCCAAAAGTTGTGGAACCTTCCAAAACTAATTACACAATGTTATTTTATATTTTATACACCTCCATGATGGATTTTTTCCTTTCGTTCCACTTCGAGGGTGTGTACCAGCTTCGAGAAGATCAAAAAATGACCTTTCCGAAGCTTGTTAAAAATCCTACTTTGATGGATCCTATTTTGAAATCACTTAAAATGAATGGATACCCCTAAATCACATATGGTAACACTGACATGAAACCTTTAACTTCTCAAAGAGCTGGAAATAGGAATGACTCAGGGATTAGGCTAACCTGGGAAAGTGTTTGGAAAGGCCTACTACCAAAAGTTTTGACACTGGGGTCCATTGTCATGCTTAAAAATTAGGGATTTTCCTATTGCACATTTACATGAAAACATGTACCTATCAAAATGTTGCTCAGAATCCATCCATATATGATTGTATTTATTGTAATAGCCTTATCATACTCATGATTATGTGGGGGACGATTTGCATGAAGTATTTTCCTCTCATGCTCATTACCTACACGCGGTACTTTTTCTCTCAACCAATCTCCTAACAAAGGGATTATGTTATCATGGCACAAAATTTGACATACCCCCTTCAATTCATCTACATCCTTCTATGGGATTTCAACCTTCTTTTCTCATTCCATCACGGGTGCCTGCTCCTTAAGGCTCTGAATCTCTCCTTATAAATCCCTGATAATGTCCATAGTCTCCTTGTAAACCTGTTTTTGATGTGTAGCATTAGGGTACTTGGCATTAATCACTTCTTTTTTTTATAGTCATCTTATGCTTTATATTTCACGTGCACATGCAGCCTCAACACATGTAGTAACCAAACTAGGTTGTAACTCAGGGTAAATGCTACCTTCGACATCCTTTGATCATCAACTACACATTGTACCATTGTCATTCCCATTCCCTTGTCTTGTTTGTGATGCTTTCTCATGTGCTCATATAATTCAAGGAATTCTTCAAATTTGTGGTGTTTTCCACACCTTGACAAAACCACATTCTGAGGGCACTTGCATTGATAATGATTAGGAGATCCACAAGTATAGCTAGTTCCTCTAGGAAATCCTCCTCTGCCACCACCGCAACCTCGGCCTCTATATCCTCCACAAAATCCTTTATTCTTATTATCCAAATTATTATGCCCTTCATTATGATGTTTTCCTTTCTCCTTAGATCCACTTTCTACATTAGTCTAGTGAACACCCATCTCAATGTCTTCATGGATATAATCAATCACTCTGCATTCAACTGTGTCATGAGTATGAGTCTCATAAATCTTACAGTACATAACAACATTCTTCCAGATCACGCTCTATAAAAGGGGATATATACTCACATCATGGTCCAAATGAAAAATTTCACAATCCAACAACATGGTGTGCACCGACTTGCGAGGACAGCTATCCTTAGTATGTCCTTCAACCTCGCAATTTTTACACCATATCCCACTACACATCTTATGAGCTAAATTAGCAGAGAGCTTCTCCAAATGTTTCACCATGGATGCAATATGTACTTCTAAGAATATACTTACTCCAATATCCACACTCCCAACTACTTTAATGTACATATTTCCTTCCAAAGCGTTGTGTGGATCCACAAAGGTTTTATGAGATAGCACCACTTTGAACAGAGTCAACAATCCACCAACAAACCATTGTGCATACTGACTAGGATGTATGTCATAAGACAACTTTGATTAAAAAAATTTAAATCATGCATCATTTTCTCAAATGCTTTCTGATAAGCCCTACTTGGTGTCCTTAAGTGTGCTGATACTTTTCTACTCAAATTATGGAATATGGAACTCATCTAGAAATGCATAACACAAAGCATCGTAACCTACCGCAGTATGATGTGGGTGATACTTTCTATGCCAGCTATATGTGCACCCTAGAAGAGTAGTAGAAAACTAAATTAATTTTTTATTTAAGGCTATGATTCCTTTAGCATGCCATAGCAGCTCACATTTGTGCACATGCTCTGCAGCATCTTCAATACCTCTATATTCTAGCAAGTGGAGGGACATCTTGTAATACACTTGATGTGGCTGAGTAGGGTGTAGACCTTGTTCACCAGAGCCCCCATCAATATTTCCTCCACCTCCTGAACCACCTAGTCCAATTGATCCTGATCCTCCTGATCCACCTCATGTATTAGGAAACATACCGGTGGGTGTACTTCCTTGTGTCCCAATTTTATTTCTAAACTAAACTCCCAAAGTATGTGAATTTTTAGTACTTATAGATGTATTCCCAATGTTTTTCATGCCCACACTCTGTTCTGATGATGTGCCAGAAAATATTCCTCCAATCAGTTGTCCAAATAAAGATGATGTTTGTGTTGCCATAAGTGTATGTGTTGTCTGATGTACTTCTTTATTCAAAGGAAAATTATATCTACCTGAAGCTACTTGATTACCTACACTTACCTACTTATTAATGATTACTTTTGGAACTGTAACACCAAGCGCAAGGGCTATGTCACCAAGTGGAATCAGATGTGCACCCACGGTCCTCAATCTTTCCTTCTCTGACATTCTCTCATCAGAAGATGAAGGGGATTCATTTTTGCGCTTTCCTAAGTGGTGGAGATCCTGATGCTCTGACTCCATGTCTTCCACGTGAGCTTCAAATCCTTTGGAAGACATCATCCTCAATAACTCCAAAAACTCCTCAATTTCACGCTACTTCACCAATTCCCTCTCCTGCACTTCATTACTGCATTTCTGTCGCAAGGTCTACCATCTTTCGCCACACCTACTTCTACCCCTACATGCAGTGGTATGTTTATCCATAAGTAGGTGCTCTAAACTTAGCACCACCATCAAGATCATAATTTCCAAAGGAATAGGAAAGATGTAAAATTCTCTAGGATCGCGCAAAAATTCAAACTCAACAACTTCCAGACAAGAATGCATAGAAACAGTGTATTCCAAAGTATAACTACACAAAACACTAGCCCACCAATGATCTATAGCACACGTCCAAGGTTCATTTACCTCAAACAATGTCTGGTAATCTTCCTACATCCAAACCCTTAGTCTGTAACTCAATTTTTTCTTTGATGCATATGTTGACAACCACTAGTACAATTATATAGGAAACATTCTAAAAAACATCTCATAAAGCTCATGATATAGATTATCTTCTACCCACTTGTTGCACATTGAAATTGGGTCTAGAACCATATCTTTGTGTAAATTGATTTTTTCCTTCATCTACCCAATATTTAATATCTGTAAGATTCAATTGATACACCATCATCATGCAACATCATGGAAAACAGTTTAAAATGAGGTCGCAAAAATGGAACCAAAATGTAGTCTTATTTTCCCCTTAATTGCCTAGGCACGCTGGCACTTCATCCAAAGAGATTTGGACACTCACGCAAAGCTACCAGGTCCCTCTTTGGTATTTTCTTATCAAGATGTTAGCGTGCATAACCATGTTAACCATTAACAAATCAAATAACTAGGTGCAAAGCATAACATGAATCAAACCATAATTAAGATCAGATTAACCATACAACCACCATGATCATTTACCTTAATTACCATAATCTAACTACAATAATCCATTAATAACTAAGTAAATTACATAACAGAAGTTGAATACATAATAGTGATGTTATGGAGTCATGTGCGCTAGAACATCAAGGCAACATAACTCTAAAATACATACGGTTTCTAATACATTTCCTCCAAACTATGAAAACTAACTATTATTTATAGGGGTGGGGAATTTCCCTTCATATCCCATGCATCTCAAAATAGACTTCATGCTTAAAATAGCCATGCGCTAACAACTGCATGCTTTTACAAGGAGGCTAATAATAAATTAATCTATAATTAAACTTTACTTTAATCATGTAATTAGCGTGGTCGATGCATGACCTTAGATCTTCTAATTTTCTCCCAAAATAGACTTTTATTAGCCTTAAAGTCTTCTTCCTCTTATCTTTACATGACTTGCACTCCATCTATTTTTCCTATTCTTAGCTCATTCCATGCAAAATTATCTAAGTCCCAAACTTGTCTTTCTTGGCATGCCCTTCTTTACTGATTCCAGCACAGACCTATGTGCCCAATTTACATCCCCTCTCAATACTTATGCAATTTCTTCAGTCCAACCCATCACCTCCATGCTCTCATTCACATAGGTGTCAATCATCGTCTAGGTCTCAAGTGCATAGTTCTCATTCACTAACACATCATATGTCTCATAAACCGCCAATCTTAGATCATGGTCACACACCTTTAGCTCCACAAGCATTAGGTAGTGGATCCATGTCTTTCAATTTTATCAGATAACATGCTCACCATTGCACATTTGGGGGGCATCCTGCTTATTCTTTTCCCCCCTTCTAGCATTTTCAGGTGTCTAGAACTTCTACTATTTCACTTCTTACTTCACATCTAGTCCTTCACATGCATCTTACACAATCATGATACATTTGTATCATCATTTCCTGATGACGCACTCTTGTGTTATGGTTCACATTTGACTGTTGAGGGATCACTACATTTATGAACCTCGCATCATACACACTACACACTCTGTGCATTCACAACACATCACTCTAGTGCACATTCACCATAACACATTTCCCTATGATACACTCTAGTTCCATGGTTCATACTCAACTACTAAGGGTCTTAATCTAAAATTAACCTCACCACACTCACTCACTCGCTATGCTCTATGATTTTTCAATCACATCTTTCTAGCACATAATTCAAACCATTTCCCAATGACGCACTCTTGTTTTATGGTTCATTCTCGATTACTAAGATAACATTTATAAATGAAACTCATCTCATACATACTTTCTTGGGGGGCACATTTCTCATATCACACTCACTTTTCATTCCATTCCATTTCACACTCACAATATACTGCATATCTTGCTTGCACATTGTTCGTTTTACTTATGCTCGCATGTTACTGTTATCCATATTTTGCCCCCTGGAAAAATTGAATCAGCCACAACCCTGCATAGAAGGAACCATAGAAATCATGTTCAAAACCTATAAATAGGTTGCAAAGGGACTCTACAATGCAATGGCGGGGCCTGCGAAAGATAAAATGACCCCGTGCAAGAAGAAATTCAAGAAACAGCTCTATCGAGAAAATATGTGCCTCAAAACCAACAAACAAATTACAGGTGGGCTCAGAAATGGAATAGTAGGGTCGAGGAAGGAGAATATGGTGTCAAAGAAGCCATAGGCTCAAAAGAGAAGGAACAACGAAAGTTCAAAATATTTGGGCTCTGAAATAGTTTAGAACGAGCTCAAAAAAGACTAAGTATAGAAGTGATAGCGGAAGCCACCACGCGTCAACTTGGCACATCCCCAAAGGTAAATCTAAAAGTGGAGACCCAAATGAGTGTGGGCTCACCACATCCAGAACCCCAAAATTGACACTAATATTGAAAATTCTTCAACTCAGCGAAGGGCCCAAGTGTCAATTGACAATTTCAAGTATGGTAGCCCAAGGCAAAGAATCAAACTTGCGCCAACCCTCCACATGCCAAGGTCACAGATGTCAAAATTGGGCCTAAATTGAAGTACAAGAGTGCAACAGAAGTTGCCTGTTGACACAATTCCAAGGTGTGGTCCAAAGCGCGGAGTCTGCGGAGGCTTCCACGTGTCAACCCGATGCTCCTTCAAGGGAAAAATTCTGAGTGGGTTTCTAAGTGAGCATAGAGCCTCCACACGTCTGGTTTCATAAAGGGATAGGGTCAGGGTTGAATATTCAAAGCACTGAGACATGCTAGCAGAGGGTGTCAAGTGTCAGCATGGCGCTAATTCAAGATCAAAATTAGGGAAAGGTTTCCAAACAAGTGTTATGCTGCCACGTGTCCCCAGTCAGATATATGACCCCGCTGAGCAAAAGACTTAGCCAAAAAGATGAAGAAAATGAGAAAACCATGGAAAAATCCATGTGTCAACCTGGCGCAACTTCAAAAGCAGAATGCAAAAGCCAGTCCCTCAGACATGCGCCTAGCCCTCCACAAGTCCAGTTTCCAAAGGGGGCCCATTTTGACAACTAGTTCCTACCATTTTGTATGGACCTGATTTAAATTTCAAATGGGCATATCTTTTGACTCAGTGCTCAAAATCTAATAAAATCTGGCACCGTTGGAAAGATATCTTCCTCATCTATGCCATGGAGATCTGAAATTTTAATTTTGGAGAGGTTAGGTAGGGAGAAAATGAAGAAACATCTTTGGTCCATTAAGACATGATCTATTTACCCCAATAACCAAATCGTATCTGATCTAATTTGTTGTTCCTCCTTCGAGGTGCCAAACAAGTAATTGATGCAAGCACAACATATTTAGGGTGGATTTTGTAGGAGACATTAATGGCAATGGTTGAGCTTCGAATTGGTTTTCCCACTTCTCTCTCCATCTTCCCTCTAAGTTAAATCTATAAAATCAAGGTCAAGGCTCATTATAAAAGGTTGGACATTTCTGTTTTGTGCCCTCCCTTCTTATTTTGTTCACAAAAGGATTTGTGGAGATTTTCTAAGCTCTCCTTCAGGTTGTAATGCAAGTTTTCCTCTTGGCTACTACAGTAATCAGTAGCACCCCTAAATGCAATATATAGGTCTAAGTTGCATGTTTCTCAGGCATCTCAGTGTGATTCATTATTGAAACTGATCTCTTATTAGTTTGGTCATCTATGCATGTTGTCTGTATTACATCTCCTTAGAGGCTAGTTTCAAATTACAGAAAGAGTGTATAACAGATCTGGTTATCACTTCATTTGCTTAGGTTTGAATCTTGCATCCTCTCTAAATGTCTCCTTGCTAGCTAGAATAGACTTAGAATAGATCCTTTGTAAAAAATTAAATACTACTAATAGGTGATACACCAAAGGAGTGGTGAACTAGCTTCTTGTTCAATCTAGCAGAGCTTGACTCAACTTTCATAAAATGCACACCTTAAGACATGCTCCACAGGATGATACAATGCAATTAGAGGTCTGAAATGAGTCTCAGACCCAAATCTAGGACTTACAGACATTCATCACAGAGTGCACTGATTGCTCACTGTCAACAATTTTTGCACGCTTTTGGGACATCAAAGAGGTTAGAAATCTGTTACAATCTTTCCAAGAAGTGTCTGATATTACAAAAATCAAACTAAGTTGAACCGTGTGAAACTAAGAAGTTTTGGCTATGCCAAAACAATGTTCCCCCTTTGAAGCACCTTAGCCAAATCATGGCTTAGTAGGTTACAATGTGCATTCGAGCCTAGGAGAGAGAAAGCCTGTTTGAGGCACATGGAAGCACATTCCCCATAGAACTGAAGATGCTAGTCAACAACAGCATAAAGGTAGACCTTTTCCATACCCATTTGCCACCATTTTTCATCCTTTTATTCTTCCATCTCTTTCATTTTTCCCATTAATGAACTTTGTGATCATGGCTTCATTTCTGGCCATTGGAACTCACACTTGCCAGAAGCAATGTAGTTCACCTCCAATGCATTTCCCTCTCCTCCAAATCACCATTATAATGCAAAATCTAGACCATAGAATGCTTGTAGATATGACCAACAAAGTTAGTTTGGCCATTAGAGCTTATAAAGAACAAGGGGGCACAAAATGAGCTCTAGATCGAAAGATATGGTGGAGAAGTTTTACTGGAAACAGGGCCAAATCGGGTCGCTTTGATAAATGGAGGTTTGGACATGGTTTAGTTCTAAGGCTGCGGGCCTTCAAATGAAGGCATTCAAAATTGGTTACAAAAAAACTTGTCCATGGGGAGCCATTTTCCAAGACATTATATTTCAGGAGGAAAAACTTGACTTCATGGAAAGCTGAGAAAGAGCTCTATCTTACACATGGTGACATTGAAGATATTTTGAGCTGCCTGAAAAGCTGGATTTTGACCGAGGCACAATGAGAGGTAAGTCAATGAGAGGAGCTCCATGCCCAAAATGAGTAGGGGGCATTTTTTTGGATAACAATCTTTGGTCATTTCAGAGGGGGCGATCAAGCCTGCTGGAGCCCAAGTTACCAGTTGCCTGAAGTGTTGATTCCATTTTTCATGGATCATCCTAGTTTAGCCCAACTCAATCTGAACTTCTCCCCTCCTCTCTCAAGCCACTGGATTCCTTCCAAAGAAATGGACTGTGCAAGACATTCCACCAGCATCATAAAAACCATGCACAATAGCAAAACCGATTGAATGCTCCCAAATGGACCACTCCTAGATGCTTCCCCAAATCCATGTTGGGGAGATGAAAATCAAACAACCAGCTAAGGGCAGTAACAAGAGGAACCCAATAGAGAATAAATGGCAGACAATCTGAAGATTTGGGCTACCAAATTGAGTTTACAAAGATCCCCTTGATGGTTAAGTCAATAGAGAAGGTCAAGGATGAAGATTGAGTTGTGGCCGAGGCTGATTTTGTAGTAGAGAAGGAAAAAAAATAGAAGGAAGAATAATAACAGCATGTTTGCTTTGAATACAATGTCCTTAATGGCAATTTGTCTGAAGAGGATGTTGATCTAATTCAAGCTGCATAACCAGTTGAGGAAGAAGAACAATCAGCTCTAAGTCCCATTGAAGAGGAGTAGATGGGAGAAATCAAATTAGTGTTGAAGCCACTCAATGAAGAAAGCATCATTGAAGATCCTCTTGCTTTCATTTCAAGGGCCTGATTTGATTGTTAATTCTCTTCATAATGGATGGAGGACCATACAGTTTCAAAGGCTCCAAGCATAGGGAAGGCTACAGCAAAGAACCTTCAATTCCCTCCCACTTTAAGCTCAAGTATTTGGGAAGCTCTAATGTTGAAGGAAGAGTGGAAACTAAACTTTCAAACTTCATAGTCCTCCAAATTTGAGGAAGAGGGGAATGGTTGGTGAGAAAGTTTCAGATCAGGATGACACCATGGAGGTGTTATGATAAATTTTATTATCCTATTATTAATTATGCATAGTAGGATTATTTTAATTAATTTTATTAATTAAATAATTAATGATTAAATTGTTATATGGTTAAACAACCATATTTGCCTGTTTGCACATTGTTATATTGTTATAAACAATATATTTTTCTTTATGTAATTTTGCTTCCCGGATGTTATTGGAAGCTTGTGAAATCTGGTTTTTGGTTGCACCTGTGCAACTCATTTTCCCGGATGTATTTGGCTGTGAAATATCTATAAATATTGCAGCCCATTCTCTGTAATGTTTTACTGATTGAGATTAATAAAATATACACAGGCTTCCGTCCCTGTTTCTCAATCTACATTTGGTACCCAGAGCGAAATTCTGGCCCTGTGAAGGTGTGGAAGAGAGAGCAGCAGAGAAAGAGGAGATTGGAGACGTATTTGCAGCATTCGAGAGCCTGTGTAGCCTCGTGCAAACTCCCAGCCCCATCCCTGCCTCCCCCACATCCACCTATTCCTTCTAGGTACTTGGAAGGCAAATTTTTTTTTGCACTGGTGCACTCAACACCAGGCAAAAATTGCTACAGGTATTGAATTTTTTAAAAAAAAAAAAATTCCCCAATCAGGGTTTTGATTTTACTACATTTAGAGGTATATTTTGTTTTGGAGGATTGCTTTGCTGTGTATATGCACCTGTAGTGAATACACAGAGCAAAGAAAATAAAAAAAAAAGAGAAGAGGCGTTTTTCTTGATCTAGCACCTGTACAAGGAGAAAAAAAGCGTTTTTTTGAGAGCATATGTTGCCCTTTGCTGTCCCATGCATTTGGCCTGCACAAGCAATAAACAATTAAAAATGAAGCCATAGCTCAAAATCACACCCTTTGCTGTCCCCCACGGCCTGTCCAAAGGCAAACAACAGGAAAAAACGTGCCATTTGCTGCCCCCAGCGCCTGAACAAAGGAGCAAAAACGTTTTTGTGAGGCACATTCAAGAAAAAAATGCAAGCCCAGGCATTGAAAAAACGTGGCCAGTGATCAAAAACGCAGTCCCAGGCAAAGAATACAGCAAAAAAACGTTCCCAGCAATTAAAATATGCGGCCAAGCAAGTAAAAAAATGCAAGCCAGGAGAATAAATACACCAAGGAAAACGGCCTGTACAGTGCGGCCAAAGGAGAAAAACGCGCCCCAACACAAAAAAACGCAGCTTGGGAAGGAGAAAATGCGGCCTGAGCAAAGAAATAAAGCCTCAGATCTGTTTTTTGGGCAAATAGAACCCTAAAAACGCCCCTTCACCAGCGTGCGCCACGTGGCATTCATTTTTCAAGAGGTAAGTCAATTTATTTGACAGTGTTTAAATACAAATTTCTTCTTTTCATAGTCCAAGCGCCCCAAGTGGCCAAGTTGGTTAGTGCATGTGCCTTAGGAGTGAGAGGTTTGAGGATCAAATCCCACAAAAAACACTCAAAAACTCTCCTTTTGCATCTGGCGGAAATTTTGGCAGAACTGCTAAATTTAGCAGGTTTTTTGAATTTAGTTATAACTAACTAAATTTAGCGGAGAATCCCTAATTTAGGGTAAAAAAAAAATTTCTCCCATTTGGTCTGTTTTCTCATTTTGGACATTTTTTGCAAAAGGAGACCCACCTAAAAATTGCATTTTAAGCTATTTTTTTGCAATTTTTAGCATTTTGGGGTATTGGGCTCAGAAGGTCACCAGGACCCGCGAAATTGAAATTTTTTTGCCTGTCATTCAAATTGTATTGCTATATTGTACTAATTTGCAGGTTGCCATAGTCAACTGCAAAACTTTGTAACTGCTCAGAAAACTAGTAGAATTGTAATCAAAAATAGTAAAATTGGTTCTGTAACACTCACGAGATCCTAGATCTCATTCGCAGCGTTCGGTATATACAGTGCCTCTGGGAAGCGCTTACGGGTAAAGCCGTCGCGACTACTACTGCACTTAACGCCTAATATAGCTGCAACAACGTCGTCTGGGCATCGTCCCTATAAATCGATGGGGAGTAATAAGGTCACAGTGCACACACTATGAACCATCCCATCCGTCTGTGAACGATTGCAAGACATAAATCCGGACTGAGAAATTATCCGAGTATATAGCGAAGTTACGCGCACGTATGAGGATATTTCTTTGAGCCGGTGTCAATAATCACACAGACCCCATCAGTACTGTCTTGGTACCACGTATTGAATTCTTTCACGTACGTTAACGCCTCTTTCACGTACCGCCGGGTATATAGAAAGGGCGAGCTTCTTCCACGTACCGACGGGTATATCGGAAGGGCGCATATATAGAAAGGTTCGGTATATCAGACTGACGGTATATAGATTGGGAGACCTTATACCTGGAGTGATAAGAGCCAAACCCTGTCAGTGATCTCTACAAAATGGGCACCAATGCCCCCAAATTTTTTCTTCCGGATTCACAATTGCTCAGAGGAAGCAACTATGCTGCTTGGAAGACAAAAATAAAGACACAGCTTGAGTTTGAAGAAATCTGGCCTGTTGTGACTGGTACTCTAACCAGATCACCAACGGATGCAACACAACAACGACAATTTGATAGAGCAGATCAGAAAGCAAAGCTCATCATCTTGTTTGGAGTATCCGACGATGTGCAAGTCCACATTCGAGATGCTACATCAGCAAAAGAAGCTTGGGATAAACTGAGCACAATATATGAGGCCAAGAACAAGAATGTCATACTCAATTTGCAGAGTCAGTTACATACGTTGAAATTCAAACAGAATGAGAAAATTGAAGCCTTCCTAAGAAGAGTTGCAGAGTTGAGGGCTTCACTTCTAGCCCTAGGAGAAGAGGTCAAAGATGAGTCTCTCGTTCCCATTGTTTTGAGAGCTCTCCCTTCTTCTTACCGAATTTTTGTCACAACTCTAAACTTGTCAGATACGACAATTAGTTTTGACAAGTTAGTAAACCTACTGCAACAAGAGGAAGCAATGCACAACAAGGATGATGAAGAGGAGCAGGCACTGTCTTCACATCAAAAATGGAAAGGAAAAGGTAAAGGAAAACCTAAATCCTATCAGAAGTCCCCACATCAGAATCAGTATCATGGGGACAATCAACAGAAGAAGCGATGTCCCATTTGCAAAAGAGGACATGACTTGCAAGAATGTTGGTTTAATACATATAAGAAAGGTTCATCAAGCAATTCTGGACCTCAACAACAACAAACTTACAAGGGACATTCAAACAACTATCACGGGCAGAAAAAGGGGAACTGGAAAAGAAGACCCCACCAGCAAGGTAATATTGCTGAGCAACAAGATCAGTCAGACAATGAAGACTTCTTGTTCACTGCTCGATCAAGTGAACCATCCACGTCATCTAGTGACGTCTGGTATGTTGATTCGGGAGCCACTCGACACATGACCGGCCACAGAGACTGGTTTATTTCAATGAGGGACACGCCATCGAAAAATCATGTTTCGTTGGGAGATGATTCTTCATATACAGTTCAGGGGATTGGAAACATTTCTCTACCCCTTGGTTCACGCAAATGCAGACTATCAGATGTTCTATATGTCCCTGGGTTGACAAAGAATCTTCTTTCGGTCAGTCAACTCCTAGATCACAACTTGAAAATTGACTTTGATAGTCAATCCGGCAAGAAAATGTGTTTGATTCGAGATAAATCCAGAGGCTCGAAAATAATTGCAAAAGCCTCAAATGTGGGACGAATGTTTCAACTTGATTTCATTCACAAAAATGATCAAGCACTTGTGGCTAAAAACTCCACCTCAACTCAGTTGTGGCATCGGAGATTTGGTCATGTAAGTTTCAAATATCTCGACACACTTCGCCGGTGTAATATGGTACATGGGCTACCATCTCTTCAGAAGGATACAGACAAGTGTCCTCACTGCTTAGCAGGGAAACAACACAGAGTTTCATTCCAAACAAGTACTTTTCGAGCTCATGGAAAACTTGACCTGGTTCATACCGATCTATGCAGTCCGATGCAGCCAAGTCATTCAGGGTTCCAGTACTTCATGCTCTGTGTTGACGACTATTCACGCAAAATGTGGATTTTCTGTCTTCGCAAGAAAAGTGAAGCCTTTGAAACGTTCAAAAAGTTCAAAGTGGCAGTTGAGAAAGAAACTGGTCGTCACATCAGAACTCTCCGCTCAGATCGAGGGGGGGAATTCACCAGTGATGAGTTCAGAGACTATCTACAAACTCACAGGATTCGTCGACAAATGCCTCCTCCACACACACCACAACAAAATGGTGTTGTCGAGAGAAGAAATCGTACTATCATGGAAATGGTGCGATGCATGATCGATGATTTCGAACTTGCAAAGACATTTTGGGCAGAAGCAGCAAAAACAGCAGTGTATTTGTTAAACAGAGTGCCCACAACTGCTCTTGATGGAATTACACCACAAGAAGCATGGTCAAAAAGGAAACCATCCATTGCACACCTCAGAGTATTCGGGTGCAAATCCAGCATGCACATACCTAAACAGAACAGAAAGAAATTGGACATGAAGTCACAAAATCTCATCTTCATTGGATACAGTGAAGAGACTCTTGGGTACAGACTGATGGATCCTAAGACCAGAAAAGTCTACACAAGCAGAGATGTTGAGTTTTTCAAGAAGAAGGAAGCAGAGACTCCTCCTTCGGACTCGCAAGATGTAGATTTTTCACCAGTTGTAAAAACTGAAGCAAATGTTCCCTCAGAAGATGAAAGTGATGATGGGGATGATGGTGTTGATCAGATAGGACCACAACCCATGGGAACAACTCAACGTATGCCTAAATGGTGTACAAGTACATTACAAGATGCAAGATTGGATGCTCCACCGAATACATCCACCCCTGGACCACGAACTCGCAGTAAAGCAAGAGAAGAAGTTAACTTTGCTTTGATGAGTAGAGTCATTGAATCAGATGAGCCCTCTACAGTCCAGGAAGCCCTACAGTCAAAAGCTTGGAAAGATGCCATGGATTCTGAATATTAATCAGTGATGAAGAATAACACTTGGCAGCTTGTCGATCTTCCACCAGGGAAGAAACCCATTGGATGCAGATGGATATTCAAAACTAAGTACAAAGCAGATGGGACAGTGGACAAGTGTAAAGCAAGACTTGTAGCAAAGGGGTACGCACAGAAAGAAGGTATTGACTATGAGGAGACATTTGCTCCCACAGCTAAGATCAAAACAATCAGGATGATCTTTGCTCTAGCTACTCAGTTTGGATGGAAAGTTCACCAGATGGACGTAAAAAGTGCCTTCCTGAATGGAGATTTGCAAGAAGAAGTCTACATGACTCAACCTGAGGGATATGTAGTACCTGGTCAAGAAGAAAAGGTATGCAGACTCAGGAAATCTCTGTATGGCCTCAAACAGGCACCCCGGGCATGGTACATCAAGATTGATGAGCATCTCGTACAACATGGATTCGTCAGAAATCCATACGATCCCAATCTCTACCTCAAAAAGCAAGGGGGGGAGATGGTGATTGTTGTAGTTTATGTCGATGATCTAGTCATCACTGGCAGTTCAGTGAAGATGATTGATGAAACAAAGAAAGATCTTAAACGATCATTCGACACGATAGATCTCGGGCTTATGCACTACTGTCTTGGACTGGAAGTATGGCAGAAAGAGAATCACATCTTTGTTTCTCAGATGAAATATACCAAGACAACGCTCGAGAAGTTTAGGATGATGGATTGCACACCAATTGCTACACCTATGGAGAACAGATTACAGTTATCTCGTTCAGATCCATCTCCTGAGGTAAGTGCCACTCTCTATCGGCAGCTGATTGGGAGTCTCATTTACCTGACCTACACTAGACCAGATATCAGCTTTGCAGTAAGCTATCTATCCAGGTTCATGCAAGAACCCAAAGTTTGTCATTGGAAAGCAGCAAAGCGCATTTTAAGATATCTCAAAGGATCAGTGGATCTTGGTCTAGAATACAAGAAGAACGAAAACTTCTTCTTGACTGGATATTCAGATTCAGATCATGCAGGTAACATTGATGATAGAAAATCCACTTCTGGATTTGTATTCTTTATGGGATCTGGACCAATATCATGGGGAAGTAAGAAACAACACTTTGTTTCTCGCTCTTCCACAAAAGCCGAGTATCGTTCTACAGGAGAAGCTGTCTATGAAGCGATTTGGCTACGTCGCATACTGGAAGGACTTGGAATACCACAGGACAAACCGACCACCATGTATGTTGACAACGAAGGTGTTCTCAAACTTGTTCGCAATCCAGTTTTTCACGAGAGAACAAAGCACATTGAAGTTCAAGTTCATTTCATACGCGAACATGTATTAAAGCACAACATCCAGCTTCAATTTTGTCCAACAGCTGAACAACGAGCAGATATTTTCACAAAGTCACTTGCACGTGACAAGTTCGAGTTGTTCAGAGCATTTCTCTCCTCATCTCTTCAGACAATGCACAATTAAGGGGGGGAATGTTAGGATAAATTTTATTATCCTATTATTAATTATGCATAGTAGGATTATTTAATTAATTTTATTAATTAAATAATTAATGATTAAATTGTTATATGGTTAAACAACCATATTTGTCTGTTTGCACATTGTTATAATGTTATAAACAATATATTTGTCTTTATGTAATTTTGCTTCCCGGATGTTATTGGAAGCTTGTGAAATCTAGTTTTTGGTTGCACCTGTGCAACTCATTTTCCCGGATGTATTTGGCTGTGTAATATCTATAAATATTGCAGCCCATTCTCTGTAATGTTTTACTGATTGAGATTAATAAAATATACACAGGCTTCTGTCCCTGTTTCTCAATCTACAGGAGGAAGTAGAGCACCTACAGCAAAACAACAAGGAGGCAAACTGTCTGTCAGACTTGGAAGATTGCTTTGGTGAAGAGGATCCTAAGGATATCACATCATTTTCTCCTCTTCCATCCACCTTCTAAGCATATAATCATGCTAACATGAAGGAGGGCATTCAAGGATAGCAGCCTGCACTTCATAATAGCTCTCTAAGACCAAGGTTGGAAGATATGAGTCTTCCATGTTCTTCACAAGAGAAGGAAGAGAAAAGGAAAGAAGATGTCATCATCTCTCTCACACCATCCATCCAAGAAGTTCCACAATAAGACTCCATTTTTGGAGTTAAATTTCGTAGCAAAGGGCACATTCAAAGGATCAGACTGTGCCTGATCAGGTACTTGGCTTCATTAGAGTCAAGGGATAAGCCAAAACCAATCATGCCTACTTCAGGGAATGAGGATGAGTATCAAAGTACTAAGGGTCACCATCAACACCTCCAGGAGTCCAATGAAAATCATCTTGAGGAGGTATTTTCCATTAATGTTGATACCTTGCTGATATGGGTGGAGGATCAACTTAAAGTCAGTTTTTCACTCATACAAGCAGCCATATTTAGTGTCAAATCATTTGCATGACTGCCTCTCTTGAGAAAGGGAAGTTACTTCTCCCTACCTATAGCAAGCTTTGTTTAGCCCCTTTTCTCTCTAGTTAGTTTAGGAGTAGGAGTAGACTTTTTTTCCAGCATAATAAGTGCTTGTGCACACTCTACATGTCTCATTGAGGCATGTATGATTTTGTGTTTGTACATAAGTTTTGTTCATATTTCTCCAAAGCTACTAAGGCCATGCCCTTTACTATTCATGGTAGACGACTCATAGTTGCCTGTAATAGTTATCTTCAAAATAAAACAAATGCAGAGAAATTAAAAATCCATCTTCGAAACAGTCCATTCAAGGGCAGATGAAAACCCTAGGTCAAATTAATTTTCTACTCTTAGAAGCCTTGTTTTGAGATTTCTTATGAAAATTGAGAGTGCAAATGGTCAGGCTCATGGATTAGAGGGAGGATCAATATCAGGCCATCATTCTTGACTCCATGCCCAATGGATATAACAAGGCAACTGGTCCTTTCATCTAGAAGGTAAATACCCCTACGAGTCGCCAAATTGTTATCCATATTTTTACCCCCAGAAAAATTGGATCAGCCATGACCCTGCACATAAGGAACTAGAGAAATCACATTCAAATCCTACAAACAAGTTGTAGAGGGACTCTATAATAGAATGGTAGGGCCTGCAAAAGATCAAATGACCCGGTGTAAGAAGAAATTCAAGAAATGGCTCTGTCGAGTGAATCAGTGCCTCAAAACCAACAAACAGATTACAGGTGGGCTTGGAAATGGAATATCAGGGTCAGGGAAGGAGAAGACAGTGTCAAAGAAGCCATAGGCTCAAAAGAGAAGGAATGACAAAATTTTGAAGTCTTCGGGCTCTGAAATAGTTTAGAACGAGCTCAAAAAAGACTAAGTATAGAAGTGCTAGCAAAAGCTACCATGTGTTAGGTGCATCCCCAAAGGTAAATCAAAAAGTGTAGACTCAAGTGAGAGTAGGCTCATCACGTATTCCAAGTTGAAAAATAGGAAAAATCGGGCCCAAAAAGAGCGCCATCTCGCCACGTGTTTAGGGCTTGAAAAGGTAGGAGCAACCATTGAAAAGTCCAAGAGTCTGCGGAGGCTTCCACGTGTCAACCCGACGATCCTTCAAGGGAAAAATCCTAAGCGGGTTTCTAAGTGAGCATAGAGCCTCCACTCATCTGGTTTCATAAATGGAAAATGTCGGGGTTGAATAGTCAAAGCATTGAGATAGGCTAGCAGAGGGTGCCAAGTGTCAGCACGATGCTAATTCAAGAGTAAATTAGGGAAAGGTTTCCAAACAAGTGCCAGGCTACTGCATGTCCCCGGTCATATATATGACCCTGCTAAGAAAAATACTTAGCCAAAAATATGAAGAAAATGATAAAAACATGGACAAAGCCACGTGTCATCCTAACACAACTCTAAAAGAAAAATACAAAGGCCACCCTCAGACATATGCCAACCCTCCACGTGTCTGGTTTCAAAAGGGGGCCCATTTTTGGTAGCTGGTTCCCACCATTTTGTATGGACCTGATTCAAATTTCAAATGAGCATATCTTTTGACTCAATGCTTGAAATATGGCACCATTGGAAAGATCTCAGCCTTGTCTACACCATTGAGATCTAAAACTTTAATTTTGGAGAGGTTAGGTGTGAAGAAAATGAAGAAACATCTTTGGGCCATTAATATAAGATCTATTTGCCACAACAACCAAATCGGATCTGATCCAGTCCGCCATTCCTCCTCCTTTGATGTGTCAAATAAGTAATTTATGCAAGCATGACATATTTGGGGTGGATTTTGTAGGAGGCATTGATGGCAGTGGTTGAGCTTCAAACTAGTTTTCCTGCTTCTCTCTCCTTCTTCCCTCTATGTTGAATCTATAAAAGCAAGGTCATGGCTCATTGTAAAAGGTTGGACATTTCTATTTTGTCCCCTCCCTTCTTCTTTTGATCACAGAAGGATTTGTGGAATTTTTCTAACCTCTCCTTCAGGTTGTAATGCAAGTTTTGCCTCTTGGCTACTGCAATATTTTGTATCGACTCCTAAGCAATAGTATATATGTTTGTGGATGTTTCTCGACCCTATCATGTATTTATTATTGTCTCTTTGATCTCTTATTGCGATTTGGTCATCTGTGCATGTTGTTTGTATTACATTCCTGTGGTTTGTGTTAAACTACAGAACGAGTGTCTAACATTCCTTTGGTGTATCACTTCGTTAGCTTAGATTTATTTTCTTGCATCTCTTTAACCCTATCTCCTTAGTAGATATAATTGACTTAGAATAGATGCTCTACGATTTTTTTGTATACACATGAAACAAGGGATAGGAACCGGCCTCAATCCAGATAGCTCTCTCAACTCGCAAGGTCCCACACCTTGAGAGATGCTCCATGTTGTGCAATCACACTAAGATTCTAAACCCATTTGGTTGTAGACATTCAGGGGTGATGTGATTCTACACTAACAGTTTTGAAATGCCTAGTGGGACACTAAGGTTAGATGTTCCATCTTTCTAAGGTGTCTCATTACAAATAGTAAATCATAAGCCACCATGTGACCACATTAACAGTTTTGGCATGCTTGGTGGGAAAGGTCTGAAGAACCTTACCACTTCATCTTAGTAGGTTGGTGTGTTCCTGTTGAGATTCAACCTTTTGAGGCACATGCAAGCACATATGGTGACTCTATCTGGTCAACAACCCTATCTCTGAAGTTGCAGACCTTTTCCATCCATTTCCACCCATTTTCTTCTTCCATCTCTTTCATTTTCTCCCATTCCATGAAGTTGTGCAATCATGGCTTCATTTCCTTCTTAGAACTCACACTTAAAGCAGAAATGCAGTTCACCTCCAATGCATTTCCCAACTCCTCCAAATCAGCATTATAATCAGATCCAGGACCATTATGCTTACCCATATGAGCAGGGTCAAAGTCAGTTTGGCCATAGAGCTTATCAAGAACAAGGGGGCACATACAATGGTGATAGCTATGTGAAGAATCTTGGTTTGCTCAAGAAAATTCAGAAAATGGAGGTTGGCATGGTTCAGTCAAGGGCCATAGCACAAATGAATGCATTCAAGATTGGTTGTAGAGCACCTTGTCCATGGGGAGGCCCTTTTCCAAGACATTATAGCCCTCAGGAGAAGCTTGACTTCATGGTTGAAATGTTGCCTCAACTTACACAGTGGATTGAAGATATTAAGGCTTATGAGCTAGACACAAGACAACCTTGTCAATGGGTAAGTCAATCAATCACCAACTCCTGCCCTTCATTTTCTCTTTCTAAATCTTTATCATTTCAGTATGATCAAGAGTCAAGCCCCTCACTTTCTGCCTCAAGTGTTGATTTCATTTCTCCATCTCCTAGTCTTCCATCCCATCTCAATTCTTCTCCCCTTTTCCTTCCCAAGCATTCATTCCCTCCAAAGAAACAAGAAGTTCCACCTCCCTCTCCACCACAAACAATAGCAAAACTGGTTGAACCCCAACCTACCACTCCTCTTGCTTCCCCAAATCCATGTTGGGGAGATGAAAATCAAACAACCAGCCAAGGGCAGTAAGAAGAGGAACCCAACAGAGAAGAAATGACAGACAATCCGAAGAGTTGGGCTGCCAAATTTGAGTTTACAAAGATCCCCTTGATGGTTAAGCCAATAGAGAAGGTCAAGGTTGAAGAGCCAGTGGTGGCTGAGGCTGAGTTTGCAGCAGAGAAGGAACAAAAATAGAAGGAAGAAGATCAACATCCTATTTTATTTGAATATAATGTCCCTAATGGCACTTTGTCTGAAGAGGATGCTGATCTGATCCAAGCTGCACAACCAGTTGAGGAGGAAGAACAATCAGCTCCAAGTCCCATTGAAGAGGAGCAGATGGGAGAAATCAAATCAGTGTTGAAGCCACTCAATGAAGAAATCATCATTGAAGATCCTTTGTTTTCATTTTAAGGGCCTGGTTTGATTGTTAATTCCATGATGGAGAAGGACCATACAGTTTTAGAGGCTCCAAGCATAGGTCAAGATATAGAAGAACCTTCAGTTCTTCCTCCCACTTCATCCACTTCAATCTCTAATGTTGAAGAAGAGTTTGAAATTTCAAAATTCATGCTTGAGGAAGAGGGGAACCATGGTGAGCAAGTTTTAGATCAGGAGGACAGGATAGAGGAAGTAGAGCACCTGCAACAGAACAACAAGGAGGCAGACTGTCTGTCAGACTTGGAAGATTGCTTTGGTGAAGAGGATCCTGAGTAGATCACATCATTTTCTCCTCTTCCATCCACCTTCCAAGCATATAAGCCTACTGACATGAAGGAGGACATTCAAGGACAGCAGCCTACACTTCATAACAGCTCTCTGAGACCAAGGTTGGAATATATGAGTCTTCCATGTTCTTCACAAGAGAAGGAAGAGAAAAGGCAAGAAGATGGCATCATCTCTCTCACACCATCCATCCAAGAAGGTCCACAAAAAGACTCCATTTTTGAAGTTAAATTTCATAGCAAAAGGGCACATTCAAAGGATCAGACTGTGCCTAAACAGGTACTTGGCTTCAGTAAAGCCAAGGGAGAAGCCAAAACCAGTCATGCCTACTTCAGGGCATGAGGATGAGTATCAAAGCACCAAGGGTCACCATCAACACCTCCAGTAGTCCAATGCAAATCAACTTCAGGAGGTATTTTCCATTAATGTTGATACCTTGTTGATATGGTTGGAGGATCGACTTAAATTTAGTTTTTCACTCATACAGGAAGCCATATTTAGTTACAAATCATTTGCATGGCTACCTCTCTTGAGAAAGGGAAGCTACTTCTCCCTACCTATAGCAGGATTTGTTTAGCCCCTTTTCTCTCTAGTTAGTTTAGGAGTAGGATTAGACTTAGTTTCCAGCAGAAGAAGTGCTTGTGCACACTTTGCATGTCTCATTTGAGGCATGTATGATTTTTTCTTTGTACATAAGTTTTGTTCATAATGCTCTAGAGCTACTAAGGCCAGGCCCTTCACTATTCATGGTAGAAGACTCATATTTTTTTGTAATAGTTTTTATCTTCAAAATAAAACAAATGCAGAGCAACTAAAAATCTGTCTTCGAAACAGTCCATTCATGGACAGATGAAAGCCCCATATCAAAGCAATTTTCTACTCTCAAAAGCCTTGTTTTGAGATTTCTTATGAAAATTGAGAGTGCAAATGGTCAGGCTCGCGGATCAGAGGTAGGATTAGTATCAGGACATTATTCTTAACTCCATGCCCAATGGATATAATAAGGAAACTGGTCCTTTCATCTAGTAGGAATATTCCCCTTGAGTCACCAAATTGTTATCCATATTTTGCCCCCTGATAAAATTAGATCAGCCATGACCCTGGATAGAAGGAACCAGAGAAATCATGTTCAAATCCTATAAATAGGTTACAGAGGGACTCTACAATGGAGTGGCAGGGCCTGTGAAAGATCAAATGACCCTGTGCAATAAGAAATTCAAGAAACAACTCTATCAAGTGAATTTGTGCCTCAAAACCAAGAAACAGATTACAAGAGGGCTCAGAAATGGCATAGTAGGGTTGGGGAAGGAGAAGATGGTGTTAAAGAAGCCATAGGCTCAAAAGAGAAGGAATGGTGAAAGTTTGAAGTCTTCGAGCTCTGAAATAGTTCATAACAAGCTCAGAAAAGACTAAGTATAGAAGTGCTAGCAGAAGCCGCCATGCATTAGCTTGGCGCATCCCCAAAGGTAAATCCAAAAGTGGAGACCCAAATGAGTGTGGGCTTGCCACGTAGTCCGAGTTGAAAAATAGGATAGAGCGGGCTCAAAATCGACTAAGTATGGAGAATGAGAGCTAGCTCGCGATGTGTTCAAGGCCCGAAAAAGGTAGGAGCGGTCGTTAAAAAGCCCAAGAGTCTGCGGAGGCTTCCACGTTTCAACCCGACGCTCCTTCAAGGGAAAAATCCTAAGTGGGTTTCTAAGTGAGCGCAGAGCCTCCACACGTCTAGTTTCATAAAGAGACAAGGTCAAGGTTGAATAGTCAAAGCATTGAGACATGCCAATGAAGGGTGCCAAGTGTCAGCATGGCACTAATTTAGGAGAAAAATTGGGGAAAGGTTTTCAAACAAGCACCAATCCACCGTGTGTCCCTGAAGAAAATGAGAAAACCACAGAAGAAGCCACATGTTAGCCCAGCATAACTCTAAAAGAAAAATACAAAGGCCACCCTTAGACATGCACCAGCCCTCCATGTGTTTGGTTTCAAAAGGGAGCCTGTTTTGGTAGCTGGTTCCCACCATTTTGTATGGACCCGATTCAAATTTCAAATGAATATATCTTTTGACTCAGTACTCGAAATCTAAAAAATGTGGCACCATTGGAAAGATCTCGACCTTGTCTACGCCATTGAGATCTAAAACTTTAATTTTGGAGAGGTTAGGTGTGGAGAAAATGAATAAACGTATTTGGGCCATTAATATAAGATCTATTTGCCACAACAACCAAATCGGATCTGATCCGATCTGTCGTTCCTCCTCCTTTGAGGCGTCGAACAAGTAATTGCTGCAAGCACGACATATTTGGGGTGGATTTTTTAGGAGGCATTGATGGCAGTGGTTAAGCTTCAAACTAGTTTTCCCACTTCTCTCTCCTTCTTCCCTCTGTGCTGAATCTATAAAAGCAAGGTCAGGGCTCATTATAAAAGGTTGGACATTTTTGTTTTGTTCCTTCCCTTCTTCTTTTGTTCACAGAAGGATTTGTGGAGTTTTTCTAACCTCTCCTTTAGGTTGTAATACAATTTTTGGCTCTTGGCTACTGCAATATACTGTATCGACTCCTGAGAAATAATATATATGTTTGTGGATGTTTCTTGACCCTCTCATGTATTCGTTTATGTCTCTCTGATCTCTTATTGTGATTTGGTCATATGTGCATGTTGTTTGTATTACATTCTTGTGGTCTATGTTAAACTACAGAATGAGTGTCTAACATTCCTTTGGTGTATCACCTCGTTAGCTTAGGTTTATTTTATTACATCTCTCTAACCCTTTCTCCTTGGTAGATAGAATAGACTTAGAATAGATCCTCTGTAATTTGTTGGTATACACCTGAACAGAGGGATAGGAACCGGCTTCAAGCTAGAGAAATCTCTTAACTCACAAGGTCCCACACCTTGAGAGATGCTCCATGTTGTGCAATCACATTGAGAGTCTCAACCCATCTGGTTACAGAAATTCAGGGGTTCCATGATTCTGCACTAATAGTTACACTTCGCTTACTAAGTCAAATACATTGTATGTCAGTATCTTTATCATATACACATGTGTGTTCACTTTCCCTCTAGTTATGATCACATACTTTAAATAGTGTGTTACACATGACATGGATGATTAGCACTGTACCTTTTACCAGTCCTGTGGTAGGCTCCTGGGGGCATGCATTTTTGTACACATCATAGGTGTTATTATTTTGATTTATACTACTTCATATTCTTACTAGCACACTATTATATCGTATCATACACACTTTGACGTACTTTTTATCTTTCTAACATGCTAACAAGTGCTTCATGTGCAACATTTTTCTTGTAGGAAATTTTTTCTACCATGGTTATCTAATATCTTTTTGACATTATTTGCTATTATTTTCCATTGTTTGTGAGCTACACCCTTTATCTTGTGTGCACAGTATATGCTTTTGGTTGTGTCGATCTCGATTGTGTTGCGACATCATGAGTGATGTCCTGTGTTTACAACCCACTCTTCATGGTCTATATTGTCTTCTTACGTATTATCTTCTTGTTTCCTAGCTTAAATATTGTATTTTACATGCGTGTTTGTTTTGTTTGCACTAACATTTATTTTCAGCCACCTTGTTTGCATGTGCCTTGGTTTTTACCAAGCACATTCTCTCCCCATTTAGGGCATCAATATTATATCAGTTTCTAGTTCTCCTTTGGGCCGCATACACCTAGTGACATCACATGCACCCCAAATGAGGGGGGCATCATTGGGTAAATCAGTCACCCCATACAACAATTTAGAGTCATAGTTCAACACATTTTTGTACTGGTACAACACAGTCTTCAGTCACAACAAAAATGTAGAATCTCATTTGGGTCTTCAGCACAACACAAAAACCAATGCATCGACATAGACAGTAGCACTTGGGTGCCCCTGACCCTTCCTGGGTGCTTATGACCAAGGGATAGTTACAATTTTTCTCTCAAATTAGCACAATTTACAGCAATTTACACAACTTTTACAGGACAAGCACAATCCTTTAACACTCAGCATGCATGTTTTATCCTCTTTTCTATTTTCACATTGGATCAAACTAGATTAAAATGGATTGAATTTGAACAAATTGTCTATAGTGGTGTTTATACTTCGGGAAGCATTTAAGAGTTGGAGAATAACACTAGACCTCTCTCTGTACACTTCTTCCACACTTGGTGTATTTGGCGTGAGATCGCTCAAAAAACTCGCACTTGGCATAGTTGGCATGAGATTGCTCATGAAAAAAAATTGTTCTTATACAACATCTTCAGGATCCTTGCTATCTTTTCACTCATCATGGATTAGGTGCAAATGTTTCTTTTCACATTTTTACATACTTTTTATTCATCTAGATCGAATTTTTCACATACATATATTTGAATACTCAATTTCTCTTCTCTTTTGTAGGTCTGTCCTTAGGGAAGTAGCAGTCACATCATCAAGAACCAAGTGAAATCAAAAATAGGTAAAAACATGACATATACACATATGCTTTTCATCCCTAGGGCCACATCATTTTCACTTCCTCTTCTCTAGCTTCCATGCTTCATTTTTATCACACCACACTTTTTCTTGTCTCTTTGGCATTCTTTTTGCCATCAATCTACATGGTTATCAGGTACGCATCTCTTATCTACTTTATGTTATCGAGAATTCACTCCAAAACATAAAGTGGAGGAAAATGCAGACACTAAATCACAAACTTTGGGTACATTTCTAAGTCCTAATCACATACTACTATTCATATGATTCCTAAGTGAGGAAGGTACTAACTGACCACTATCTTTGGCATCTTTTCTTTCTTTATGGTTTCCTTCTTGGTCTTACACACCTTCTTGTCTAGTATGACCTTGGACACTTCAGTTTTTTGAGTTTAGACACTGGACACCTAGCCAAGACATCAATGCCTAGGTGCCCTCGTCCCCTCTAGGTGCTGCACGACCCCTTTTTATCTTGCTTGAATATTTTGGGTCCTTTCTAGCTGTTGGGAATCTCTATTTCTTACTAGTTCATCCTTTTCAGTGGTTAATTATGAAATTTCAAGACAAGGGAATCATATAAATACAAATATATGTGACCCTAATAAAGGACCAAGCACTAAGCATCTACTATCATCACCTAAGGTTGCATCCAAAGGCATTACAAGAGCATCAAAACATCCATCTAGCATCCATTTAAGGGACAAGGGACTATATTCTTGTACATATACTTCATAGGAGGGGAAGTTAATTTTTTCTATGCACACATCTATCTACATCTTCTACATCTAGCTATTTCTCTCTATTCAACTGTGCAACTAGCATGAGATCTATCTACGGCACGATTCTACACACACGTGAGTGCATGCACGTAGAAGTACATGGAGTTTGAAATGTATTGCAACACCTAGATTGCAAGTTCACTTAGTCGGGTGATGCACACATGGGGTAAGTCTGACATCTTCTACATCTAGCTATCTTCTCTCTATTCAACTGTGTTTGGCATGAGATCTATCTACGGCATGATCTTCACACACATGCACTTTAACTTTACATGGAGTTTCAAGAAAATGTAAGTGATCAATGCAGCTAGATCATATGTTCACTCAGTTGGGTGACCTCCAGGGTCAATCTGACTCCCCATTTGCATCGTTTTATTTTTAGAATTTGATGTGTTCTGAGGATTTTTACAGGATATCATAGGCTTTCTATTGCAGGTCTACATATGAAATCAGGTGAACTTAATGCTGACATAAAGATGATCAAAGGTCCAAGCATTCCTGACAATTCTACATTTTTGTGGGCTCGGTTGTGAAACTCAATCTTCCAAGGTTCCACACAGACTTTCTAGCTGCGGTACATTAGGGTCTATAGAGAGTAAGAGTCCCAACTACCAGTCCATTTTAGGCCCTCTCTTTCATAACCTGTTCCAGCACTCCTACACATTTTTGGGCTACCTTACTTGATTGATGCTCAAGTGTGTCCAATTCCAATACTGTTTCCATCTTATGCACACCTTACGGGTTTATTACAAATCGGTTAACATCTATATTCCCCTCTTTCTTGCACTTAGGGATATTGTGACCTTGTTTGATTGCTTCCTGTCACATTCTATACTTTACTGCTATATTATGCTGTAGTTTTGACTCTGGCACAAATATCCTGCTAATTGGGTTTTACAAAAAGTTGAAATTTTTGTTAAATCACCTCTATACTACTCTATGTTTCACCTTTGCTTATCATAGGTACTATAGTTCATAGCATGTTTTTTCATTTTTCATACACACATGAATGCTTTCCCATGGTATCTTGACGAGTGACCTATGGATGAGAACTTACAGAGGACTTGGTTACACAAATGTAAAACCAATGTTGTGGCCCTAATCCATTACCAGTCATAATGAGACTCAACTGAGGAGTTATCCTTACAAACTATTTCCTATGGTCCTATCAAGTTCTAGGTTGTTGCAATATCTCTCACAATTGTAAGCATTATATCCTCTACTCAAGCATATTGGACATTGTCACATGAATATTGAATCTATGGAAGTCCAAGCATGCTAGAGATCATGGAGCTGCTTCATTTGTAGAAATCAAATAGTGTGGACAATGAAGAGAGATCAAGCTATGGTCAATCATAGCTATTTGATAGTACTTGTAACTTATTTTTCATTGTTTGCTATGAAGGATTTCCTTGTTTTCATGAAGTGGGATACAGTCTCTGATTGTCTTGTGTATGTCCTGAGTGGTGATCCCAATATGCAGTGACCAACTGCTCATTGAGTCCTAATTTTCCATTTATGCCTAATCTAAATGTAAGATTACAATAGAATGAATATATAATAGTGTACATTGTTTATTTGTCATTAACAACTTGTAGTGTTAGCATTTTCCCATGCTATTTTTCAAAGTGTCATGGTAAGATTACTATAGTGTAATCCCTAGAGTTCTGAAGTCTGCAAGATGCTTGGATATCATATGTGTACATCCGAAGTTTCAACTTTCCGTCACACTGGAGCATCTGTTCACATGTAGATTCGAGGATCTCACACTAGACTGGGGCACCTGGAGAGGGATAGGATCACCCATGGGTGCCCTACACCTATTTCTCACCCTCCCAGTAGCCATGCAGAACATAGTTATAGAAACACATACACTCATGAACATATCGCAAGGTGTTTAGCTTTAGTCTCCTTTGATTGCTCCAAGGTCGTACCTGATTAAATATACTTGGCCACAATAACTTAGCGTGGACAGAAGTATAATAATAGTTAATCTAATATCCTGAGGCGCTAGTGTCCCACGTGTAAACTACGCTAAAATAGGGGGAAAATGACTTTAAATAATTATATTAAATGAAATAAAACCCTAAGTAGGTAAAGATGTAAAAGGAAAGGACTTAGTTTATTGCCAAATATTTTCAGAAGGTGTTGCAGTTATGACTGTGGCTTCCAGAGGCAAGAAAAACTATAAAAAAATTCTTGTAAAGGACATATATAGAAGATATTAATGGATTGGAGCACCCAAAAAGGTACTGGGGCACCCCGAGGTGCCCTGGTTTATAGAATAGGCACCTTGGTCTCTGTAAAATCCCATAATTTGGTTCTTTCAATGTCGCAAGATACTCTGAAATATTCATTTTGTCACACTGGATCTGCTGAGCTATGCCCACTGTATCAAATAATGTAGGAGGAAGGAATGACCTCTAAAAAGACAAAGAAGAATCAAAACCCTAAAATAAAATATGTAAAATGAATGGATCAGACTGATCTCGGCTACCACAACAGTGGGCTTACTAAACTGAGTGGTACACTACATTTTGGACCCAAATGTAGTTTGGGTGTGTGTGTAGATGGCGTGCCCTAGGTGCTCTTGTGTCAGTCACACTTTGTGAAGTAGTGAGTAATAACTAAATGTAGAAAATGTAATACTATGTATGTATAGAATAGAATAGAATCCTTCCCCCTATGTTGTGTGTGTTGATGTAGATCTCCTAACCTTGATGCATGGAACTATGTAGATGCAAGTGATACGATGGATGCAAATATAGATGGAGTGATAGTAGTAAGTCATGTTAGGGCCCTCATTATGGTCTCATAACTTTATATTTATAGGGTTCTCTTGCTCTAATTTTGTCATTAACCCCAACATGGCTGACTAGAAAAAGATAAGGATGAAAAAAATCTATAAGAGGCCCAAAGAGAAGTGGGAAAGTAAAACAAGGATCATGGTGCCCCATGTGGGACTGGGGCACCCCACGGTGCCCCAGTACAGGCCTGGGCACCCTGATTTAGGCTAAAATGATGGGACAGTGACGAAATAGCTGGGCATATATATGAAAATATGCGGTAATGATGAAATAAAAAGGTAAAATAAAATGGCCAAAAGGTGGGATTAATATGTACTTTCTTCACTTAATAACCTTCTAAATAGTAGTATGAGATTGGGATAAATAATGCCTAAAGTGCATGATTTTGTGACTACATTTTCCCCCACTTTATGTTGGTGAGCGAAACACTTGAGTAACATAAAGTAGATAGAGATGCATATCTGATATCCATGTAGATCAATTGCGAGATCTTCTCGATGGACTAGACTCAAGCGTGGAATAAAAAAAGAAAAAATGGAGAAGTGTGGATTCTAAAGATGAAAAATATGCATAAAAAGTGATGAGAGTGAACCTAGGGAAGAACACGCGTGTAGTTTTTGTGGTGTGTAATGTACCTACATGGTTAGTAAAGATTAAGTGATCATGATGGTGTGTGATTGATTGCACTATCATTGTCATAAGGACATTGTTGTTGTTGAAAAGAATTTGACTCCTTTTTTCTCATACAGCCGGACCTGTAAGGAGAAAATGATCAAGTAGTCAAATATGTATGTATGTAAAAATGTTGTGTAAAAAATCATGTGTATAGAAATTTGTAAAATATGCAAATGTAAAGTACACTAAAAGGAAAGTGTAAATGGAACATAAGCACTTGATCCATGTTGATAGAAAGGGTGTAGAAGGATATCCTATACTGCTGCAAGTTTTTTGGGTGATCTCACACCACCCTGGCTGAAGAAGGGTAGGGAGGAAATTATCTGTGTCCTCCAACCTTTGACCGCTTCTACTAAAATGTGTATGAAGAGATATTTTTACTGTCCTAGTTGTTTTTGTGATCTGACGCCAACTAGCTGAAGTAATGTAGAATGGCACACCCACTGTAACCCCCAAGCCTGTAAATGCTTCCAAGAAATGGTAAGGACAGCATGTCATGTAAAATTCTTTATGTTTAGATTTCGTACACTGGTCTAAACTCACTCACTATATGTAAACCCACAATGCTAAGGTTGGAAAGTGCATTATACTAAACTAGTGTAAATACATTGTGTTAGTATATAAAACCCTCAATGATGCCCCCCCTCATTAGGGGCTCATGCGATGTCATTGAAAGGATAATGTGGCCCCAAAAGAGGACCTATCGTATCTATGACCTGTATAACTTTTCCCTATATGTGGGAATGGAAATCCCTTGGTAGAAACCAAAGTGCACACAAAAAGTGATGGCTAGCCAAAACAAGTGTTAGTCTGAAAACACATGCATGTAATAAGACAAGTGTAAAATACACAGACAATGTAGTAACTACCAATCAAAGTAGTGTAAACACACAAGAAAAGAAGTAGACCACACAAAGTGGGTTGCAAATATGGAACATCACTCACGATGTCACAAGACATGCAAGGTTGTCATGGCCGAAAATAATAAACAAGTGTGAAAAAAAACATAGGGAAAAGCCCGCATACAATGGAAAATAATGGAAGACAAGTATAGAAACACAAACAAGTAGTCATAGAAACATGTAATACTACAAAACAAGTGATGCACATGGAACAACCATTATCATGTTAGAGTAATAGATAATATGTCAAAGTGTGTATAATCAAGTAAATATATGATGCTAAGTACAAAATGAAACATTAACACCTAGATAAGACAAATTTGGATGCCCCCAGTGACTAGTATAAGAAGGGTAGAAGGTGAGCATCAATGCCATGTGTAAAATTCATGTATGTGTGATCACACTAAACACAGGCGTGAACTCATATGTGTGTATGATATAGATAATGGAATTTAAGAAATCATTCTTAACATGTGTAGTAAATTAATCATGTAAAACACTAGTAAGAAAAATTAAAATCCCCCAAGATAATGCACTATGTTGTGGATGAATGGAATGGAATGGTAGGAAAAATGTGCCCCTGAGTGTATGGAAGTGTATCTAATGATGTTCATTTTTTTCCCCTCAGCAATCAAGAATGAACCATAAATGAGAGTGTGTCATCAATAAATAGTCGAGCAGTGTTTGGTGTGTATAGTGTGTTGTGATGAGTGTGTGTATGTAGTGATGATGTGATACGACATGTGGAGAGATGTGCATGAACCATATAGCCGAAGCGTATATCACGACTTGTTGAATGGGTGAGTGATGATTTATCCCTAAGCGTATGTCACAATAAGATGGAAGAATGGGTGATGATTTAGAACTAAGAGTATATCACTATAAGATAAAATAATGGAGGGTGGTGATTTATCATAAAGTGTATACCACTATATAATGATAGAAAGATGTGACAATTTAGCCTAAAGTGTATGTCACTCTTGGATGGAAGGTAGGGAAGTGGTGATGTAACCTAAGGTTTATACCACTACAATATGATCGAATATGTGACAATTTAGCCTAAAGCGTATGTCACTAGTCCTAGGATTGTCACATGATGACATGTTACATGGTGAGTATAAGGTCCATTTGATTGGTAAACCCTCAGTAGTCAAGTATGGACCGAGGAACTAAAGTGTGTCATAGGGTGATGACCGCAGCATGTAGAACAATGTAGTTTATGTAGTAATGATAAAATGACTATAGGATAAATAGAATGTATAAATGTGTGATATAAATAATGCAATGTAGGGGGTGTATGGTTTATATAAATGTAATATGTAAGATGTGATGATAGGTGTACATAGAAATAGAATATGTAGTGATAAAATGTAAAGCTAGACCCATATATAATGTATGTGGAAATGTGTAGTATTGTTATGTATAGGTTATGCGTGGATAGCCAAATAATGTATGTGGTGTGTAGGCTAAGGAATAATATAATGTAGAATGTAAGGATGAAATGTAAAACTAGACTCATAAGTAATGACGACTAGTATAGCATATAGAAAATGTGTAGTGTATAATGTGACTAAGTGCATAGATATCGTAATGAATGTAATGCGTAGATAAGGACTAATATAATGTAGAATAAGCATATCATGAATGGTATATGATGTGTAATGTATGATGGAATGTAATGTATAATTCCTAAGATGCAGTGTGTGGGGTTCAATGTAGTGATAATCCCTCAACAGTCAAGTGTGAACCGAAGCACAAGAGTGTGTCATCGGGTAATGATTGTACCATAATGTGGGATGAGAATGCCTAGGAAAGAAGGGTGATGGATGATGATGTGTAGATGTTAGAATGGGGGGTGATATGTTATGTCTCCCAAGCATGTATGAAAGATAAATTAACCGATGAGGGTGAAGGACGAGGGTAACTCAACTGGTTCCTGGGATAGTGTAAGTGGAGGTCCACAATATAATAGTGTTAATATAGTAGATAAACGTGGCATTGTTAAACGAAATCTATATGCGTGTGAAGGATGAATGAATGAGTAAGATTTGGATGTAGGAACACGTTGTAGTGATAAGTCCGGTGGGGGAGGCAACAAACTAGCGAAATTTTACCATTGAGAAGGTACTTGAGTAGCACTAGCTTGATACTTACGTGATGAATGAGCCCAATGGGCTGGATAGTTAGTAGGAGACAAATGTAGTGTGTGGGGTTCAGTGTAGTGATAATCCCTCAATATTCAAGTGTGAACCAAAGCACAAGAGTGCTTCATCGGGTAATGATTGTACCATAATGCGGGATGAGAATGCCTAGGAAAGAAGAGTGATGGATGATGATGTGCAGATGTTAGAATGGGGGTGAGATGTTATGCCTCCCAAGTGTGTATGAAAGATAAATTAACCAATGAGGGTGAAGGATGAGGGTAACTCAACTGGTGCGTGGGATAGTGTAAGTTGAGGTCCACAATATAATAGTGGTAATATAGTAGATAAACGCGGTGTTGTTGAACGAAATCTATATGTGTGTGAAGGATGAATGAATGAGGAAGATTGGGATGTAGGAACACGTTGTAGTGATAAGTCCTGTAGTGCCCACTTTCCTTGGACACTATTCAGATACTGATCCTGACACTATTGGTCACATTTTGGATATTATTATGTTTTGATGTAGTATGATGTATCAAGGATTATTATGGACATTATTATGTTTTTATTAGTATGATGGTTAGATGTTAGATCCTGGATTAATATTGATCTGGATTCAGATGTTTTGCTTGAGGATCATTGAGACATTTTTATTGTTATGTGGATGATGATATACTAGTTGACATGGACAGGTTATTAATGTTAATTTTAGACATGTGACATTGATTATCATAAATAGTTCTAGTATAGAAATCTATTGGATGATGATATAGTTACAAATTGAATATTAATGATAAATATTGAATCTTGATTTTGTTGTGATTTGGATCTAATGTTTATATATCATTTAGATGTTCTGATATGGCCATGAGGCCGAAGGAGGTATTTTGCATTTTACAGGTTAAAATCACAACAATGTTGGGGGACTGGAGACTAACCATAGTGGAATTTAGTGTGAAATCAACAAGGTCACCATGGCAACTGTGTTTGATTGTGTGTTTAGTTAGGATTTCCCATGGGGGGATTTCCATTATTGTGACCATAGGGGCATATGTGTGTTTTTATTATGTGTTCCCTTTTTATTTATTGTTGTGTGTATTTTATTTTGTAATGTGCTTTTATTGTAATTATTTAAATATGATAGTATTATGTGGGAGTCATATAGTTAAAAATTAAATTAAATTAAATGGAATGTGAAATTAAATGTTTTTACCTTGGTTGAAAATGAAATTTGATTTATATATTTTATAACCTTATGGTAATTAAATAAATCTTATGTCAAAAGGTTGTCAAAAATATATGTCATTAAAATAAATGCATTTTAAAAGAGTGTGTAAGTTACCAAGTATGGGTTGTCTAAGTGAAGTGATAGATTGTGTAAGAGGTTGTAAGGCTGATTTTGGAAGGTCAAACACTCCTTCCTCTTTGAAATTCGAATTTGAACTTGGAGGACAAATTTGGAGGCTTGTGGGACAAGTCCCACACCTCTCAAAATCCTCCACCAACCATGCCTATTAATTTGGAGTCAAAATCAGATTATTTTATTGCATTTTGACATGTTTTTGTGTAATTATTGATTGCACTTGTCTTACAAAATTTAAATGCATTTCTTTTGGGGTATGGGCTACATTGTGTATGTAAGTAATTTTGTCATTTTCATTTATTATGATTTATTTTTCCTTGATGTTGAATGCTCTTGGGATGAGGAACAATGATGTGGCATCCCACTTGGAATCCACATCATCCTCTCCCTCCATCTCCTTTAAAAATTAAAATTTCCTCTCATTTGAGGTTGTTAAAAGTTGGAGATTGCACTCTTGGGTCAAATTTATCTTGCATTTTTGAGCTTTCTTGGTGGAAGAAGAGGATTTAATTGTGCATACATTTACCTTGCTGATTTGGGATTTTGATGTAATAAAGACTGTTGTTTTGGAAGCAAGTCTCCATCATGGAGAGGTAGGCTCTCACTTTTTAATATTGTTGTTGTTTCCTCTTTTAGCATGAAATTTGAATGTATTTGTGTTTGCAATTCTTAGAGGGATGGGTAGAATGCTTAGGGCATGGTGTGGAGAGAAGACTATGAGGTTTATCAAAGGAGGGATAAGGGATTTACCATTGGCACTTGTCTTGTGGAGGGAGTGTTGGTTGGGATCCACCTAGGGAAAAGAATATGCTTGCATTTCTTACTTTGGGGAGGTATAAGGGATAAATTTGGAGGAGGGATAAGGAGGGGTTGAGGAGGGATAAGGTTTATGGGATGGTTATGTTTTGGCGGTTTGTTTTAGGTGGATGCCCAATTTCAACATGGGAGGCATAAGGAGACCTCCATAGTTCTTGCTCTTGCTTGGCTTGCTTGCTTGGAGAAGGAGCATTTGTTTTGATTGGAATTTTTGTTGTAGTTTAGAACTACATATTTTTTTTGGTGCATTTCCTTGTGCATGTGAATGTATGTTATATGTGAAAGAAGCTATGTTGCCATGTGTTGTTTTATCATGCTCCATTCCAATATGGTTGGGGCTCGGGGGCCAATGGGGAAAGATGGATTCTATTTTCCCATTGGATGTCTTGGTTGGGTGGAGAGTGTTTCCTTTCCCCCTTCCTTGTTGTGATTCAAATTGTAAGAATGAAGAAATCAGCGAGCTGCTATTTGGAGAAAGAAGAATATAGTTTAACAATCATTCCTTTAAGCATTTTTAATGTAACCCCACCCACCTCTAGTGGATGAATGTAATTGTTATAGATATGTGAGATGTTTACCTTGTTATTGAAAGATGTAATCAAATTTGAGGAATGTAGAGAAGAATTGTAATTCTCTGTTTTACTTGTAAAGAAATGAAATTGAAATGATATACTTCTATCCTTCTGGAAATTGAAAATGGAAAATTACATCAACTGGAAGGGAGTTAAATTGTAATGTGTTGTTTTAAATCAATGAAAGAATCATGTTCCTTGTTCAATTGCATTGTTGTGTTGTAAATTTTAAGGACTATTATATCATGCAAACGTTGTTTTAGAAAAGAGAGTACGTATAAAGGAAACTGACAAAAATTAGATACTTTGAATTAAGTCTTAGAATTGAAATCCACTTTGCATTTTGAATGTAAGTGTGTGTTGAATCAATTTGATGACTGAGAGAGGAAATGGATATGTTTTCCTTAATTGAAAATTGCATAATAAATTGTAAATTCGTGGAGAAAAGAACTATGTTTTAAGTTCATAATTTTGGTATCTTCCTTTTTAAATAAAATGAGCAGTTTGACTTTATACTCAAAAATAAATTACGAAAATTGAAATTTACACTTAGGGAGACTTGAGAAATCTAAATTCGCTAAAACAATCAAGAATAAATCTCCAAAACTCAAAGATTTTCAATTCGGAGCTTGCATGGTCGTTTTTTCCCGTCAACTGTCGAAAAATTGAAAACTTGTATAAATTGATCAAATTAACATACTTAAAACATTTTAATTCTTCCCCAAGTCGATCCTCCATGTCTGTTTGACATGTTGAGTGGAAGAAGAGTTCAAATTTTATCAAATTGAACAAATATTACAAGTAGGAAAAATTGCCAGTTTTAAAATTAAAATCCCTGCAGATCGATTTCTTGAAATTGACCCTTGAAACGATATCAAATTCTAAAATTGATGATTTTTGTGCAAAGAGGACTCTGAGAGCTTTTTGGAAAGTCCTCGTTTTCCTAAAATGGAGCTTCCTATCAAAAGTTATGGCCATTTGAAGTTTTACTTCAAAATGGCCATCCCAAACCAAAAATGAAATAATTTGACCTTAGAAAAAATTAAATTTTGAACTTTAGAAAAATTTCCTAAAAATTTCCATGGCCCCGCCACCCTCTCATCCTATCAGAAGTTTCCACGTGGCACCTTGGAGGGGCATGCCATTATTAAAAACTTAACTTTTTGAAAATTTTGCCTTGGTAAAATTTTCACAAATTTCCCCGCAAACCCGCGGCCCCCAACCAATCACGTGCTGACATGTGGTAGGGGGTGGGGGCTGCGCGGATCAAAATGGAAAACTTAACCCTTTTTGCCTTTTGGAAAAATTTCTCTATTTCCTCCGCCGGCCTGCGGCAAATCACAAATCGCCACGTGGCCATTTGAGCAAATGCGGAGGCATGGAGGAAAATTTTCCTTTGGAAAATTGAGACTTTGGTTTGGGAAAAATTTCCCAATTTTCTCCCTATCCCCACGGACCTCTAAGGGAAAATTTTCCCCTAAAACTCCACCCATCCATAACTTAAGTTTTACAAGGAGTTAGGAGGACTTCTTTATATGGTTGGAAAGGTGAGGAAATTTCCTATCCAATAAGCCTAGTTTAGGAAAGTTTTGATAATTATAAGTGTGTGAAAAATCTATTTGAAATTTAGGGCTTGATAGAGAGCATGCCTGGCAATAAATTTCTCCCTGAACCTTAGTAAAACTTGTAACCCCAAAATTGGAACCTTGCAAACTTGTTATAAGATAAAGATGGAAATCTTGTGTTTGGTTAATCAGAATCTATTCCGGAACCTATTGGTTTCAAACTAGTATCTTGCTACTTGTTTGTAAACCCTTCTTACAAAAAAAAATTATTCCATAATTTTCCTAGTTTGTTTCTTGATCTCAAGTGGTAGTTGAAGCGGGCATCACAAGTCCAGCATGGGAGACAACAAACTAGTGAAAGTTTTCCACTAAGAAGGTACTTGAGTAGCACTAGCTTGACACTTATGTGATGAATGAGCCCAATGGGCTAGATAGTTAGTAGGAGACAGTTGTACAACAAAGGAGAGGAGGCCTAGTTGTTCAATATCTTTAATTATACGTGACAAAGTAAGGAAATCATTGGTGTGATGTCTGTGAATTTGATGATAGTAGAAATATGGATGATCGTGGTATTATACTAGTCAAGAAGGAGGATAGTGATGAGTAGGTGGTAGTGTAATCATCTGATGATTAAGAAGTTGAATGAAAATTCCATGTGTCATAGCATTAGATTGAAAAATGAGAAGTGGAGGTAATGGTATACCTGGAGGGTCAGCTAGAGGTAATGTAGTGGATGTAGATGGTGTATGAGGTGGAGCATGAGTACCAACATATGATCGAGAAGTAGCCTGAAGTTGTTCAACTTCAGTAATGAGAGATGTAATTGTGGCTTCCATGGACTAACATTGATTTTTCAACGCATGTATGGAATCTAATAGGTGTGTATTAGATGGATGACTATGAAAGTGGAAGTCATCAAATAAATGGGTGGATATAGGACATATTTGAGGTGGTGACAGATTGTTGTTAATGTAAGGAGTTAGGGGAGAAGTAAGATCTTCTTAAAGGTCATCAGCATTATTGTCAAAATCGTAATAAACACCACGGGAAACCTGATAAGTAATGGTATGTGGTTAGTCATCCAAATAACCATGAGTACGTAAGATATACATGACCATGGCATATTATTAATCTGTAAAGGGAGGTAAATGACATCCCTAAGCACACCAAATAGTGAATTTGGGTGAATAACAAAGAAAGGAGCTACTAAAAATGTCAAGAGTAAATGGTATGGGAAATTCTATATCAATGTGATCAGGATCAAGTGTGTCTTTGATATAATCTAACCAAGAATGGCCAAGAGTAAGCAAAGAAGTAGTATGATAACATGCAAGATGAATGACAAGATGGAAAATAAACAAGCCATACACAAAAGTGAGAATTGCATAAAGGAGAATGGAGCTTTGAAAAGTCAAAACCAAGCCGATCGAGACCATCATGTGAACATATAGTGGTCGTGCATGAATTATCGAGTGATATGTGCTTCTAATAATAATTATTCATGAAGAGAGTGTAGGTCAATGGTGGGCACACTAAATAGGATGATGTTGGCATGTATGATGGAATGAAACCCAGCGTCAATCACATGAATATCACCCTCACGTGGCAGCTCGTCTATAAGGAGAGGTAAAGAAAGAGATTAGTGTGGAGTAGGTTTTGTATACATTACCATAGCATGAGTATCATTAAGAGTAAGTGGAAAATCAGCAGGTACCTGTTATCCAAAATGAGCCCCTTGCTCATCTATGTGGCTAACTCCCTTCATTCTTTCCTCTCTTGTGCCTCAGTCATAATTTTTTGCTTTTCAATCACTCAAAACCTTCTGGAAATGGTACCATTGGATAGATATTTTTCTCAGCTTTCCAGAAAGGTAAATTTTAACTCCTAACTCCATGTATTTTTGAAGTTATGGCTCGGCGGAGTTCTCATGGAAAATTTTCCCAAGAAAAGCCCGAGCCAATAATAGGAGGCCACGTGTCCTCGGAAGGGTGGAGGGCGGAGATAAACTTGGAATTTTTACCAAGTTTTTGGCAAGATTTCAAAAGGAATTTTTTGCCCCAAAGGCCCACCGACAAATTGAATGCTGCCACATGTCCAGGAAGGGAGGAGTTGGGAAATTTTCCCAAGGGTTGACACAAACAAAATTTTCAACACCAGGCCCGCGTCTAATCACATTAGGCCACGTGTCCTTAGGCCAAAGAAGTGGTGAAGGGTGGAGGAAAGTTTGGAAATTTTGCAAAGTGTTTCAAGGAGGTTTGAAAGGGAAATTCTATCCCGAAGGCCTGCCAACTAGTCAGATCAAGCCACGTGTCGCCTCGGCGTCGGGGGTCGGGGATGCAGAAGGATTTTTTCCTTTTTCGCCCAAGTGTAAAAAAAAAAATCAAAAGAAAAACCCGCTCCTCAAGGGCCGAGCCAATAAATTGAGGCCACATGTCCCAAGGACCTACGGAGTGCGGAGAAGAGTTGGGATTTTTTCCCAAAGCAATTTCAAGGGAAAGGTAAAAAAAAGTCCACCCCCCAAACGCGAGTCAATGGGATCTTGCCACGTGTCCACGTGGCGACAAAATGGAGGAGGAAGGCCCGCAGGGATAAACAAAAGGGAAAATCCCACATCTAATAGGGTTCTGTCACATGTCTAGCTCAGGGAAAATGGTCAACAGTGACAGAAAATTTAAGAGAAGATGCCCGTAGCAAATCATATCATGCCACGTGTCCTTAGGTCATCGGCCCGGTGGAGAATTTTTGGAAAATTTTCCAAAGGCCAAAACAGTGGAAAATGAAGCACAGAAGGCCCGCATCAAATCAAAACATGCCACATGGCACCAGATTGGTGGGGCATGGAGAAAAGTGGGAAAATTTTCCAAAATGCAAAAAGTGGGAAAATTTCAAATTTTTGGCCCACCAGCCCGTTTTGGCCCTATTTTACCCTAAATTTTCAAATGAGCATAACTTTCGATCTAGAGCTCGGTTTTTCACGTTCTTTATATCAACAGAAAGCTGGTGAAATTATATACACAATTCCAGGGTCAATTTTGTGTTTTTTTAGAGTTAGAAGAGATAAAATTGGAAAACTCCTCTGGCAGGTGGAAATGAACAAAAATGACATTTCAACCACCATTTTTAATGCAACATGGCTCGCATTCTTTCCCAACATGGCCAAAAAAATCAAGGAATGGAATTTCAAGGATACACATGTTGTTTATTATGAATTTGGTTGGTGGTTGGAAGCTTTCTGATGTTTTCCTATGTTTCTCTGTCCTGAGCTCGAATGGGCATTGTTAAAAGCCAGATTTGGCTCATTTTGAAAGGGTTCGACATTTTTATGTTTAGCAGGCTCCCTCTTCCACCATAGAAAGAAATTTTGTGGAATACCAGACCTCTTTCAAGGATGCAACATATTTTATGTCTTTCTATTGATGTAATGCATGTATTTTTGATATTGGAAAATGACAATGCAAGCTCTGTGAATGAGTTTCAGTCCTCTTCTTGTGTTGTTTGATTTACCCATGATCTTTCATTACATTTTATCAGTTTGTGTATAATGTTTTGTTGCATTTTTTATAATCTGTGTCAATCAGCAGAAGTAAAAATTCTCACCACTCCTTTGGTGCATCACCTTATTAGAATTAGTTTTAGTTCTTTTGCATTCTCTATCTCTGTCCCCTTGGAATTTAGAGTAGGATTTTGAGTTTAAAACCTCTGCAACTTGCAAGTAATACACCTGATCAGAAGAGTTGAGGAACTAGCCTCTAACCTGGAGATTCTTTTCTCATTTTTACAAGTCCCACACTTGGGGAAAAGATTCAATGTTGTGCAATCACACTGGATGTCCAAAATGTCAAACTAGAAATCTGACCAACATCCAGGGGTGCTGCTGATTTGCACTAATAGTTTTGGCATGCCCAGTGGGACCTTAGAGGTTTTCATATTCATTACAACAAAATTGATGTGCATTTGTTACAAGTTTCTTGCTTAAAAGAGCCCTAAATTACACATCTGGCAACTCCAAGAAAGAAGAATCAGTTGGTTTTAGTAGTGCAGACCTAAAAACTCATGAGAAGAATCACCACAAGGTCAAGAGTTGGAGAAGAACAGGTGCTATTTGAGTACCTACAATTATCTCCAAGAAGAAGGCAAAGAGGGAGGAGAATTCAAAGGTCTCCATCTCCACCAAACATAACTCTATCAACTCCTCCACCTGGTAGACCTTTCATTCAATCAACAAGGGTTCTAAGGCCAATCAGAATGGCACAACAAAACCCCTATGTCAATTTCACTGGCAGCAGCCCACTTGCTCTCAATGCACAAAATCTAATCCTAGTTGTAGCATTAAAGAACATTCCATATTTTATTGGAGAGAATCAGACCACTCCTGGTGATCACGTCAAGTATATTGCTAATATTTGTGCAATCCATGAGATTAATGAGATGCAAGTTGCTGTCAAACTACCGGCATCTTCATTGAAAGGGAAATTTTTGCAATGGTTCAGGAGTCTTGCTTCATGTTCCATCCAAAATTAGAACCAGCTATGTATAGCCCTCCATGAGCAGTTTGGAGAAAAGGAGGATAACTTATCCCTTTTGGAGCAATTGACAACTATCAAGAGAGCTCCCAATGAGCAGCTGACTGACTTCAACTTCAGATTTCAAAAGACTTGGGAGAGAATTCCAATGGCAATAAGGCCAACAGCAGAAGGTGCTTTTCTATATTACCTTAAAGCTCTAAATTCTAATATTTCTATGTTCTGTTGCTTATAGCATTGCCATCAGAGCTGGAAATTGTCTGATTCAAGCTGGTAAGCTAGCTCCTAGGCCTCCAATGCCATTTTATCCAAGTTTAGAGGGTCCAAGCACTAGTCAAGTGCCTATTTTAGCTCCCATTCCCACTCCTAGAAATTAGAATTCAAGTGAAGCTTCTACTTCATCTTCTAGTGCCTCAAATGAACTTCAAGAAGTCATGAAGCAATTGCAACATTTAGGTAATGAGCTGGTTACACTCAAGAGGCAGCAAGCCCAATGTTTTAGACCTTCTTTCCAGCCTCAAGCTTAGCCTAACAGGTAGCCATACCAGCCTCAAAGACCACCCAATCAAGCTACAAATCAAAATCAAGCCAGACCTCCTACCAACACACCATTTCAGCCCTATAATCCCAATGCTACATCTGCCTCTAAGGAAATGGTGTTAGTGCAAAACAACATAGCTCAAGAGTATGATTGGTGTTTCCCATATAATGAACCTTACAACCAGTCTATGTGCTTCAACGGTGCCTTAAATCAAGCATTAATGGTGACAACAACTGGTGTGGAGGGTGAAGGGAGTCAAGGAAATAACCAACAACAAGAAACATCCCAGCAACAATCAGCTCCAAATGATACCACACTTGTAAATTGGCAGGCAGAAGATTTTTGTGGCATGAATCAAACAATATCCCAAAGTGTTGCAGCCAGCATGAGGTCAAAAAGGAGAAATTTGGGTGAAGAACAGCCATTGGCTCCAAGTAATTCACAACCTTCTACCACTCCACAAATTATTGGTAAACAAAATGCAGTTTCAAACATGCAAGGACCACCCAAACTAGCTCCTAAGCCAACACAAATGCCATTTGTTGCTTCCCACGTATAAGGAATGAATGTGTAGGCCAAGGGATAGAAGAGAGATGCTTCATCTCCATTCAACATCATTGATCAGATGAAGAAGAAAAATGTAAACATATCAATGTGGGAATCACTATCCAACCCAAGCCAAAGAGATTTGCTACAAGCTGCCATGAAGGACTGGTCAACTTCAAATCAGCGGGTCCAAATGCAAGAGAAGGTACTCACAAATGTTTCCCAACCTGAGGGGAATCATGGAGGACAGCAAGGTAAAATGTTGAAGCCCCCTCCATTCTATGTTTCATTGATCAATGGAAACCAATTGCATGATTGATTCCGGGGCAAGTAGTTCAATAATGCCCAAGCAAATAGCTGATCAGTTGGGGCTTCAATATGAAGTCATATCCAAAGGGGTAGTGTAATTGGATGGGATAGCAGTAACAACAGTAGGAGTAATTAAAAACTTGAGTCTTACTTTGCATGCATGCCCCGACGTTGTTGTTTTACAAGATTTCTCAGTAATAGATCTTCCACCACTCTTTGCCCTATGTCTGTCAAGGGATTTTAGAGCCAAGATTGGAGGGTACTTATCTTCTAATTGGTCACACATGTTGTTTAGAACAAGATATGGAACCAAGGCCACAATCAGATCTGAACCTATTGTAAACTTTCACATTGAGCCTCACACTCCAAGCCAAATAAATACCAATTGTTCAGCGTTTTATCAAGAGGATTATCCAGGCACTGATGAAGCTGACACCAAGGTTAGAAGCATCACAAATTTGACTCTTGATGAATGGGCAAGCAAGGTGCATGCTTTTGATCCTTATCAAGAAATAGAAGAATCTGAGGTAGGATTCTATTTCATGTATGAAGAAAATCAGCCTATTCCTTTCATCACCAAGCCATACCACAAGGATGACAATGAGGTATGGCAGTGGTTTTTTGATGGATCAAGAAGTAGATAAGGTGCACATGGGAGAGCTATGCTTGTTTCACCTCAAGGATTTAGGTATTATTCAGCTTTTAGATTTCAGTTTGCATGTTCTAATAACACTATTGAATATGAAGCTTTTATACAAGGATTACATTGGTCAATCAAAATAAGGATAAAGAACTTGCAAGTCTTTGGTGACAGTGAGTTGATCATCAACCAAGTTAAGGGGAAGCATGTTGCCAAGAATGATCTACTCAAGTGCTACAAAAACAGGGTGTGGGACCTCATTGAAGATTTTGAGGGCTTTGGCATCAAATCCATTCCTAGAAAAGAGAACCAAGCTACTGACAGGATTGCAGCAGTTGGAGCAGCCTTTGACGTTGTTGAAAGCATCCAAAAAGACAAGGTACAGCCAAACATCCATGTGATTGTAAGGCCTTTGGTGCCAGACAACAATGTGAGTTGGCAAGTGTTTGAAAGTGATCAACAAATCATCCATTTCATGCAAGAAGAGGTTGAGTTCTTAGCTAAAAATGAGGAAAAGTTGGAGCAGCAGTATGTTGACCAAGTGGTACAGTTGAGAACCAACAAACTACTAAAGGGACTTATTACTTTGGAGTCCATTTTCAGTCCTAATGATCAGTTTAGGAAGGAGAAAGCAAACATCCAAGTCAAGGGAGAAGATTCAGTGTCCATCTTGGTGGAAGAAGACAAATCACTCCAAGTTGGTAAAGTGACAACTGAGCAAGGAAGGTATGAGTTCATACAGCTTTGTCAAGAATTCACTTATGTGTTTTCTTGGAGCTATGAAGATTTGAAAGGTTTTAACCCCAAGTTAGCTCAACACACAATTGAATTGGATCCAAGTACTAAACCCATCAGGCAAAAATAAAGGCCAATCAATCCACACATGGAGCCTCTCATGAGAAAAGAATTGAATAAGTTGATAGAGTCAAGTATCATATTCCCTATCAAGCATTCTAGTTGGGTAGCAAACTTGGTTCCAGTTAGAAAGAAGAGTGGAGAAATTAGATTGTGTGTTGACTTCAGAGATCTGAATAGAGCATCTCTCAAGGATCATTACCCACTTCCCTCTATGGAGAAAATTTTGCAATTTGTTGCCAGCTTTGAGAGGTTTTCATTACTTGATGGCTATTCAGGGTACAATCAGATTATGGTGAAAGAAGAGGATCAATTCAAGATAGCCTTTACAACAAAATGGGGAACTTATGCATATAGGAAAATGCCATTTGGGCTATCCAACGCTGGAGCTACTTTCCAAAGGGAAATGGACATGGTGTTCAAGTATTTAATTAACAACATGGTGCTGATATATCTTGATGATATCACTATTTTTTCAAAAAATGTAGCAGACCATATCTTTTATTTAAGATAAGTATTCCAGAGGTGTAGAAGATTTGGGGTATCCTTAAATCCCAAAAAGTTTATTTTTCTAGTTCATGAGGGAAAGTTCCTTGGCCACATTGTCTCCAAAAAGGGGTTAGAAATTGATCCAGAAAGAGTTGAAGCCATAAGAGCACTACCATTTCCAAGCCACAAGAAGGCCCTTCAAATTTTCTTGGGGAGGATAAATTTTGTTCAGAGGTTTGTCCCAAATTTTGCAGCCCTAGTCAATCCTATCACCAAGATGCTAAAGAAAAGCATAGCTTTAAAATGGATAGTAGAAGGCAAAGAAATTTTTGGAGCAATCAAAGAAGCCATCTCACAAGCCCAAACTCTCATTAACCCAGATTTCTCCAAGAATTTCATCCTCTATGCATTTGGAGGTGATGATACTATTTCTGTAATTTTGTTACAGCAGAACAAAGACAATGATGAGCAGCCAATTGCTTTCTTCAGCCAAAGTCTAGAGGACTATGAGGTGAGGTATTCTTTCATTGAGAAGCATGTTCTTGTAGTAATCAGGAGCTTGAAGAAATTCAAGCATCTAGTTTCAAACAACAAGGTTCAATTGATGGTTTCTCATGTGGGAGTTAAAGACTTCCTCCTCAACAAAGACCTGAATGAAAAGAGAGTAGGTTTTATTACTCGTGTCATGGAGTATGACATTGAGATCAAAGTCACCAAGTTGGTCAGAGGGAAAGGATTGTGTGAGCAGCTGGTCTTGAATAAATCTAAGGAAGCATGCAATGAGAAGGAGGTTGTTTTGGCGTTGCAAGACAGCCATGAGCAAGGAAGCACTAAAGAAGAAAATGATGGTGTCCTCACTCCTTGCTGGACCCGAGACATAATGCACTTCCTAAACACAGGTCTATACCCTCCAGAGATGAACAATACTAAAAGAAGACACTTCATATTGCAGGTTGTCCCATATGCCCTTGTGTATTGCATTTTGTTCAAAAGGGATGTGAATGGAGTGTTGTTGAGATGCATTGGTACAAATCAGATTCACAAGGTGTTGGAAGAGTTCCATGGTGGATCAAATGGTGGTCATTTTGCACCAAGAGTGACAACTTTGAAGATCATGAAGGTTGGCTATTATTGGCCCAAGATTTTTAGTGATTATTATGCATGGATCAAGAGGTGCAAGAATTGTGCATTCTTCACGGGTAAGGAGAGACTAGCTGCCCTTCCATTACATTCAATTTCAATTGACCAACCATTCATGCAATGGGATTTGGACTTCATTGGAGTCATTAATCCGAATTCAAGCCAAGGGCACAAATGGATTCTAACTGCATCAGATTACTTCACCAAGTGGATTGAAGCGGTAGCACTCAAGGAAGCAAATGAATCTAGCATCCTCGACTTCTATGAGGGAATAGCAACTAGATTTGGCATACCTACTATAATAATATTAGATAATGCATTAGCATTCATTGGGTACATGGTAACTGAATGGGCTGTCAAGAATGGGATCTACCTAAGCACTTCATCAAATTATTACCCTCAGGGTAATGGCCAAGTTGAATCTACAAACAAGAACTTGTTAAGGATCATTAGGAGGACTCTTGATGAAAATCAAAGGTCTTGGCATACTAAGTTGAAATCATCCTTATGGGCTGATAGGATAACTCCCAAGAGATCTATAGGTAACTCTCCATTCAAGATTGTTTATGGAAGAGAGGCAATTTTTCCCATGTCACTTGAGTTGCCAACATTGGAACTCATGAGACAGTTGGAGTTGTTGGAGTTTGGACCCATGGAGGTTAGATATGTAGAATTAATGGAGCTCCAAGAAATCAGAAATCAGGCATCCCAAGCAATGGATAAGGATCAAGCTTTGATCAAGAAGACCTTTGATAGAAAGGCCAAGGATAGATCCTTCCAAGTTGGAGATCTAGTGTTAAAATGGAATGCAGACAAAGAAAAACCAGGGAGGCATTCAAAATTTGATGCCATTTGGAGTGGCCCCTACATGGTCACAAAGTGTAAGGACAGCAATGCCTTCCAATTGTCTACATTGGATGGTGAAGAGTTGCAGATTCCAGTCAATCGAATTTATCTGAAGTTTTGCTACTGAGAGAAATTCTCCACCTTGTACATATTAGCTTAGGTTTTCATTCCTCCAAGTGCTTATGCACATTATTTCTCTTGTATTTTAGCTTTTCTTTCCCTAAGTGCTTTGGCACAAGCTTTGTGTTCCAGGAAATGTGTTTTGCAAGCCTTGCTCCAATCAGATGGTGTTCAACCCTCCATCTTCCTCCTTATAGTGTTCTAATCAGTTGGGGTACCAAACAGAGAATTTAATGACTCCACACCCAATGGATTGCTTCAGGAAACTGGTAACTTCATCCAGCAGGTGGATGATCCCTCTGAGTTGCCAAAATTGTTATCCAAAATGAGCCCCTTGCTCATATTTGTGGCTAACTCCCTTCATTCTTTCCTCTCTTGTGCCTCAATCATAATTTTTTTTTTCAATCACTCAAAAACTTCTGGGAATGGCACCATTGGATAGAGATTTTTCTCAGCTTTCTAGAAAGGTAAAGTTTTTCTCCTAACTCCATGTTTTTTTGAAGTTATACCTGGGTGGAGTTTTCATGGAAAATTTTCCCAAGAAAATCCTGAGCCAATAATAGGAGGCCATGTGTCCTCGGAAGGGTGGAGGGCGGAGGTAAACTTTGAATTTTTACCAAGTTTTTGGCAAGATTTCAAAAGGAATTTTTTGCCCTGAACGCCCGCCGATGAATTGAATGCTGCCACGTGTCCAGGCGGGGAGGAGTTGGGAAAAATTCCCAAGGGTTGACACAAACAAAATTTTTGACGCCAGGCCCGCGTCCAATCACATTAGGCCATGTGTCCTTAGGCCAAATAAGTGGTGGAGGGTAGAGGAAAGTTTGTAAATTTTGCAAAGTGTTTGAAGGAGGTGCGAAAGAGAAATTTCAGCCCGAAGGCCCACCAACCAGTCAGATCAAGCCACGTGTCGCCTCGGCATCAGGGGTCTGGGGCGCGGAAGGATTTTTTCCTTTTTCACCCAAGTGTAAAAAAAATCAAAAGAAAAACCCGCTCCCCAAGGGCTAAGCCAATAAATTGAGGCCACGTGTCCCGAGGATGTGCAGAGTGTGGGGAAGAGTTGGGATTTTTTCCCAAAGCAATTTCAAGGGAAAGGTAAAGAAAAGTCTGCCCCCCAAACGCGAGCCAATAGGATCTTGCCACATGTCCACGTGGCGACAAAATGGAGGAGGAAATCCCACATCCAATAGGGTTCTACCATGTGTCCAGCTCAAGGAAAATGGTCAACAACGACGAAAAATTTAAGAGAAGATGCCCGCGGCGAATCATATCATGCCACGTGTCCTCAGGTCATCGGCCCGGCGGAGAATTTTTGGAAAATTTTCCAAAGGCCAAAACAGTGGAAAATGAAGTGCAAAAGGCCCACATCTAATCAAAATGTGCCACGTGGTGCCAGATTGGTGGGGCATGGAGAAAAGTGGGAAAATTTTCCCAAATGCAAAAAGTGGGAAAATTTCAAATTTTTGGCCCGCCAACCCGTTTTGGCCCTGTTTTGCCCTAAATTTTCAAATGAGCATAACTTTCGATCCAGAGCTTGGTTTTTCACGTTCTTTATATCAACAGAAAGCTGGTGAAATTATCTACACAATTACAAGGTAAATTTTGTGTTTTGGTGGATTTTGGAGAGATAAAATTTGAAAACACCTCTGGCATGTGGAAATGAACAAAAATGACATTTCAACCACCATTTTTAATTCAGCATGGCTCACATTCTTTCCCAACATGGCCAAAAAACATCAGGGAATGGACTTTCAAGGATACCCATGTTGTTTATTATGAATTTGGGTGGTGGTTGGAAGCTTTCTCATGTTTTCCTACGTTTCTCTCTCCTGAGCTCGAATGGGCATTGTTAAAAGCCAGATTTGGCTCATTTTGAAAGGGTTCGACATTTTTATGTTTTACAGGCTCCCTCTTCCACCCTAGAAAGAAATTTCATGGAATACCAGACCTCTTTCAAGGATGCAACATATTTTATGTCTTTCTATTGATGTAATGCATGTATTTTTGATATTGGAAAATGATAATGCAAGCTCTGTGAATGAGTTTCAGTCCTCTTCTTGTGTTGTTTGATTTACCCATGATCTTTCATTACATTTTATCAGTTTGCGTATGATGTTTTGTTGCATTTTTATAATCTGTGTCAATCAACAGAAGTAAAAATGCTCACCACTCCTTTGGTGCATCACCTTATTAGCATTAGTTTTAGTTCTTTTGCATTCTCTATCTCTGTCACCTTGGAATTTAGAGTAGGATTTTGAGTTTAAAACCTCTGCAACTTGCAAGTAATACACCTGATCAGAAGATTTTAGGAACCAGCCTCTAACCTGGAGATTCTTTTCCCATTTTTACAAGTCCCACACTTATCAGAAGATTTGAGGAACCAGCCTCTAACCTGGAGATTCTTTTCCCATTTTTACAAGTCCCACACTTGGGGAAAAGATTCAATGTTGTGCAATCACACTGGATGTCCAAAATGTCAAACTAGAAATCTGACCAACATCCAGGGGTGCTGCTGATTTGCACTAACAATACCATTATGTGCATGAATTGTTTTTAAACTAATGCTAATGTAAACAAATACTAACACCTAATATCCTTAATTAGCAAAAATTAAACAAACTACTAAGCACCATCATGATAAGAATTAAAAAAGGGTTAGATGCTAACATTCATCAATAAAACTTCGAAGTTAACAATGTTAAACATATAAAATCCTCTATTCTCTAACAAAAAATAAATGAAATGGACCTAGGCAGGCTCCATGGCTATCAAAAATGGTTGTTCTTAGTGTTCCAAGAACCTAGGAATGAGGGCTAGTCAAAGTTGGGCTACAAGACCCTTTTGACACCTCCCATATGACCTAAGCACTTAGGAAAGAGGCTTAACTCTTCAAGATGATGAACTCTTAAGAAAACAAAAAGGCAAGCTCTTAGTCTAATTTCCTATATGCTTTGCATTTGTCTTCTCAAGAAGTTTAGGTGTAGGTATAAAGGTAGAAGGAGGGCTCCTTATATAGCCCAATGGATAAAGGAAATGCTTCATCCCTTTGCATGAGAGATAAACATAAAACATGATCAGGAATGGATAATGTTGCTCTATAAAAGGTAATCTTACTTTAGAAGGGTTTAATTTATGAGTTGGGGGTGTTTTAATTAATCAAGGGTGATTAACTAATAGGTAGATGTAAGCTTATAGAAGCTAATTAGAGGAATATTAGTACAATTTAGGCTATTAGAAGGGGATTAAATCAATTAAATATCGATTTATTGGTTAAATGGAAGGGAAATCTGATTAATTAATAATAATTAATTAGTCTAGGTAGAAGGGGCGATTAATTAATTGAAGGTCGTTAATTAGGTTGTTAGTTAGGAGGCGACTTAATCAATTAGCATATTGTAATTAATTAATGACAATAAGAGGGAACATGAGTGGTTTTGGTGATATGTCATTGATTTGCGAGAAAGGGGATAATTAGTGCAATTTAAGTATTTAAATTGTTTGGGCGTAATTATAGGTGCCTACATTTTCCCCTCTTTGGGGTGGCGTAAGTGGCACTACTTCAAAGATAGTAGATGGAAGAAAATTTTGGAGGCATAGAAGAATAATTAGTAGGAGGGAGAGATGCCCCCTCAAGTGTTGATGGGGTGATGAAAGAAGACGATCGATGATCGAAAAAGGTGAGAGATAGATAGAAGAATGGGAAGGGGTAAGATGCCTTGGTGAGACAGAAGATTAGGAGTGAGAAGAAAGTGATGCAGAAGAAATATGGAGGAAGGGAGAGGAGAGCTTAGCATCTAGCCACTATGTATTGGAACAATTTTGATGTCATCATATTACCAAAAGAGCTACGTCATCGGTAATTGTGAAAAATATAAGCATACGACAAAGGTAGAATGACATGCAAAGCCATGCTACGAGCAATTTTCCATTACTAAAAACACCAACTCCATGCAACATACAAAATGTAATGCAATATGAGAAAGTGAAAGATGCCTAACTCCATGCAACATACAAAATGCAATGCAATACGAGAAAGTAAACAAGCTAAACTAACATAGAAACATAATATAATGTTTTTATGTTCGAGCTTCAGTTACAACCTGTGTAAATTAATGATGAGGGTTGATGATGGTGCCCCAAGAAAGGATACATGTGAGGGGAATAATGGAGGAAACTTGGGTCTAATGGAAAAGCAATGTGCACTATAAAATAGTACCAGGAAACTCATTGTGCCCTAGAGTACAGATGAAGTAAGAAGCCTAGCTTTTGTTGATGGAGGTAGATCAAGATGATATGCAAGTCACACACATGAACAAGTGCTAACAAAGAGTGACATTTTGTAGGATGATTTTCAATTTTTATAAGTTTTCTGAAACATATTTGAATGTTTGGCTTAATTTTGAAAGTTTTATGAAACTATGTACATGAAGACAAGAAAGTGTGGATGCCCCTAGCAATAGATGGGATGTACAAGGGCATAAGGCCACGTGCATACCAGAAAGTTGAAGATGCAAAAATGCCTCAATGATTAGGTGAGATTATTCAAAGGTAAACTCTTCACAGGTAGAAGTGGGACCCAAGGCCATTATGGATAGGTTTAACATGATGATGAACATAAACCAATGACAGGTTGGGAAGAAGTAAGGATTCCCCCAGCGTAAGTTAGCCTAAAATAAAATGATAGAAAGGAAGGAGAAGATTGTTTTTGTGAAAGGTGACAAACATGTCCGCAAACATGGCAAACAAGTAATCTTATACACATGGATGTTTTGAATGAAGTAGAATAATTATATGAATGTATCTTAGAAGCCTCGCGATGAAGAAGTGATTAGCCAAAGGCACAAATTGTGAGACAAGATATGGACTAGAGTAAGAGTCTAAACAAGGTCCAAAAAAGACACTTGGTAACATACTAATCATGTTTACTCATGGAGATCCAGTGTGTGTGCATGGATTTTATTACCTCTTGAAGTGAAGATTTAATAGACAACAAGTGAAGAGACCCTAGCCAATGTCTAGGAATGATTTATTGTGAAAGGCAATTTTGTGAATGGATGGTGAAAGGGTAGCCATACATTTCCCCACTGCTAGCCAAGCATCCATAGCCCTAACGGAGATGTATTTGATTATAATCACAACATTTCTCTACTGCCAGTTGAGCTTCCATAGCCCCAATAGAGATTATTGGAAATACCCCAAGAGAGAGTAATATATCAATTTGCTTTTGCTTTGTAGCTTTTAGCTTTTGATTTTGATTTTTTTGCTTTCTGAAAACTTATTTCAGCTCTCTTGTTTGACAAGGGGTTAAGAACCACTGATGGCTTGATGGAAGGAGGTGGAAGTTTTTACGATGACAACATTGGCTAGTGTCAACAAATATGTCCATAATTTCTTCACAACAAGTTTATTAGATGTTGAATGTGATAGGATCTCTAAGAGGTTAGACGTTCTTTAATTTACCAAGGTGATAAAAGACCAGGGTCAAACAGATACCATAGAGATAAATGTCGCAAAATGTGTGCAAATAAGATAACCAAAATATCATCGAAGGGATGAAAATGGCAGGAAGACTTGAAGAAGAATAGCATGGAAGAGAAGAAAGAAATATCCATGTGTACGCAATACCTGATTGCAATGTTTGATCTTTGTACCTTTGGATTTTGTTGTGTTTTCTCAATGTTTTTTTTTGTATTTTTGAATTGTTTTTTATTTTTAGATTTTTGACAGTTTTAAGAGGTTGGGACTAACAAAGTCACTATGTTTGGTAATATCCAACAACAATGTTTGTGACTTCCTTGATAAGGGAGACTAGACATGTTTGTTTATCAAGATTCATGTTTTCTCCTATCTCAATGATCGTGGTGAGTTCACACTCAACAAAGGACTATGATTTATCCTGAAACATGGATTTTGTATGCAGGAGCTTTAGTTCCCTATCTAGAGGTTTATGCACTTTGCACCATACTTGATGGTTACGTTGATGTGCATTCTTGAATCATTCTTGATTTACAACTTTGAGATTGTTCAAGTTGTTGGGGGATTTTGAGCTCTTGGAAGTTTTCACCTGAGCTTGATAATGAACGTGTTTGGGTTTCTTATAAGCTGACTTGTGACTTTTCTGACCTCGAGAAGGAGAAGAAAGAGAACGTTTACGATTGATGATAGGAACAAGAGAAATGATGGTGGGCTTGCCGGGTCATTAGTAGAAGTATGATGTGATTGATGAAAAGGATACGGTCCAAGGATTGAAGAAGATGGGCTACTGGGAGGTGAGCCATAGATAGAAGATGAAAGGCTACTAGGATGTGGCCCAAGAATAGAAGAAGAAACATGACCCATAGATAGAAGATGAAGGACTACTAGTATTTCACCCAAGAATAGAAGAATAAGGGCTACTAGGACGTGACCCAAGAATAGAAGATGATGGACTTACCCGAGGGTGATCCATACATAGAAGATACAGAGCTAGTTGAATGTGCCCCAAGAATAGAAGATAGTGGACTACTCAAAAATGTCCCACAAAGAGTAGAGGGAGGGTTACTAGAAGGTGACCCACACCTAGATGAATATGAAGGGCTATTTGGCATTGACCCCATAAGAGATTGTGATTGAGGAATTATGATGGAAAAAGAGTTATTGGGTGATGAGAAGATAGGCCATGGATTAATACAAGACCAAGGAGTTTCATCACATAATGAAGAATGTGAAGATAGAAGAATAAGATGAGGATCAAGTTGCATTATCTAAGGCTCTTCCTCTCCATTTCTTGATAAAAGGAATCAACCTTGTCCTCACAATACGTAGACAAATCAAAGTCTAAAGAGAATCCTTTCTCGTAGTTTTTTTAAAGGAATATCTTCATATGCCCCTATAAATGCCCTGATTGTTTCTTCATTTTGAAAGATATCAATTGGTATGAGTATTTGATCGACCACTAGGGGCTGATTGCAAGAAATATGTTCACTTGGTGTGGAAGACTTAGAAGATGTTTGATGATGATTGATAGAAGAAAATGATGTGGGGGATGAAGAAGATGTGTAGCTAGATGTCTCAAGAGTAGAAGAAGGTGGTGTGGACCTACCTATACAATGGTATATCATTTGTAAACTAGTAGGATTAAGTCAAAATTTTGTATATTGTGACACATGGGTCGATTCAGACACTTGACTCGAAGGACTTTGAGTCATATGAATCTTCAAAGGAGGAAGACTTATTAGGGGTGATTGATGAAGAAGGTCCTACAAAGAAGGGGAGGACCATGATTCAAGAATTGTATTGGATGAATAATAACAAGAGTCCTACAAAGAAAGAGAGGACCATGATTAAAGAATTGTATTAGATGTTTGATTTAAAGGATTTGGAATCACACATATCTTCAAAGGAAGAAGACGTTGTCGAGGCGACTGATGAAATGGGTCCTGCGAAGAAAGGGAGGACCATGACATATGAGTCATATTAAAGGTATGATGAAGAGGTACCTGCAAAGATAGGGAGGACCATGACATAGGAGTTGCATTAGATGACTTAGGATTCGAATTAGATGAATCTGAATAGTAGTTTGGATCCAAATAGTAGTTTGGATCTGAATCATCAGAAGAAATGTTTGGATTGGAATCCTCATAAGAAGAGGAAATGTTTGGATTAGAATCAGAAGAAGAGTGGGGGGAACTCGAATAATAATTTGGATCAAAAGCATCCAAATCATACCACCAACTATGAGATGAAGGTGGGGAACGAGTTACCTGTATGGGCTCTCTAGCACAAAGAACCAAATGAGGTTTAGGTTTAATGGGAATATTTTCGATTTGAATTTCTAAACCTAGGTTTCGTATTTTTGTAAGTATGGGGAACCGCACGATAGTCAGTCATTTTTTGGTGTTGTTTTAAGCACAAATTTCTAGATTTAGATAGTGTGATGGAACTCCTTCAAAGGGAAGGAAGTGACATGTCGATTTTTGGTAGCATAAGGAAAACCAGCTAGACATTATCATAAGTATTGATATGTGTGCGTGATTTTCTAAAGAAGGTATAAGGAAAATAGACATCGTGATGATGTAATATTGATGAGATCAAAAGGGATTATCCTAGAAATAAATTTTCTGAATGAATAATCACAAGGAAAAATCATGGATCAGTCAAAGGGAAGTGTGAAACACAAAGCCAATCAACAAGGAAATATACCCTATGCAAATGTGTGTACAAAGTTTGATGCAAAGGTGATCAACACAATGTCAATATTTATGTCAAGCTCGAAATGAACAAGGCATAAATATTAACAAAGGGTAGATACAACTCCAAATCAAAGGATACCATGACAAGTTCAATAACCAATAAGACCTAAATGTTAAAGGGTGGGGTTTACAAATGTAAGCTAGGTAACCACACCAATTGGAAACGTCTATCAAGCTTCGTGGAGAAGTGAGATATTAGTGTCAAAGTGGTATCGAAATGATGTAAACAAAGTAAGCAAAACCTTTCAAGATTTAGGACAATGTTTGAAATCAAACTAATTCAAAGTATACTAAGGATGTGTTAAAGCGTGGGAAGTGTCGTGCCACAATGCGGAAACTTAGATCATGTTTACGAGAAACATGACATAAGTATCTTAATTATGTCAAGACAATGAAAACGAGGTAACATGTCAAAGGGAGATAAAATGATGAATCAATCTGAACTATGATGATGATCTTGGCATGGATAATAAGATCACAATGGCCACCAATGATATGAATACATTTACACACACTTTAGATGTTTAACTTACCCAGCCGCAAACATGGATGGGCGTAAACAAACAAAAAAGTGGCAAAAACAATCGATTGGTAACACAAAGGTAGTCACTCTCCTCCTATCAAAAGAATGTGAAGGAAGTAGATCAAAATGGGTATGAAAAATGCTGGCGTTACTTTGGCAGAGTTTCACCTTACCTTAGGGTAAGTGAAAAACTAAGTGAAAGTAACACGTCACACATTTCATGATGCAAAGATGGCTCACAACTCAAAACTATTTTGAAATGGTCAATGTGGGCTCCTGGAAAAAGAATATCTTCCTAGGTGGTTCTCTCACCCTAGGTGTTACAAAGATTATCCACGAGTGGGATGATTTACCCAAATAGTCTCGACTATCTTAGGAGTATCTCAACTTTTACCTAAAATGGTTGCATAGGGACAACTTGTAACTCTTTCTCACAAAGGAATCACTATTTAGGTAGGTAGTGCGGAGCACTTCCCATTTCATCGACAAGGTTCCCTCTTGCATGGACCACTTTGGGGTTCCTAGAACCACCCCCATTTTTGTAGCTTAAGGCGTTATGCCAAAGGGGTTATGTTCCATTTGAGCAAAGAGGGACGTACCCTTTTTTCGAAACCTACAATACAATGTTTTGAATATGTTATTCATTTTATATTTTTTTAATTAGGTGTGATTTTATTGAACACCATTTGGCAACCTGAATAACAACTGTATTAATAGTTTTCTGAATTTTGTTTTGATTCCTCTGTTCTTTGGAAAAGCAATGGCATTTTGGTCCTGTATGACGATTTTTAGTAGCTTTCCATTAAAAGAGAAGGCATCATTTCTGATTCTCCAAATCATCCAAGGACACAAGAGAAGAGCATATGTGATTGTCTTTCAAAAATCTAAAAAGATATCAAAATGGAAAAACACTTTTAATTCAACTATGCCAATTTAGCCAATTCCCACTCAAGTATTCCTAACAACCTCAAAGCATCAAAAGGACTTAAGAATCTATTTCTAATTCCCAAGATCACCCCAAGGGATGTGAGGGAAGAGCATACGTGATCTTATTCCTATAAGTAAACAAAATAAAATATTACCTAATCAAATACAAACATGTAAAAACATCTTGCAAAGACAAATATATGATTAGATAAACCTGCAAGAATGTTAGCACATCAACACCTTAATTTCAATAATAAAAAAGGACACATGTGCCCCTTTTTAGCACCTGCACGTGGATTAGGGTGTATACGCCACTCTACATTTTTTTAGATTACAGTGCACCTATGCCCCTGAGAGGTTTGTGCACCACGAAAATAGCATATACGCCACAAAAAAAATTGTATGCGCCACTCTAACAAATTTTTTTGACTTACCATGTACCTGTGCCACCAGAGAGGCATGTGTGCCCCAAAAACAATGTATGTGCCACTCCTGAGAAAAATATATAGGAAAATAGATAGAAAAATTACGTCACCAGAAAAATGTGTGCGCCACTAGAAAAGTGTCTGTGCTACTGGGAAAATGTGTGTGCCATCGCTTTTTGAAACAAACTAAAGATTCTGAAAGAATGTTCACGTCATCAAAAATGTGTCTGCACCACTAAAAAAACATGTGTGCTCTGGTTAGGGTGTATGCATTGATATGATAAGTTTTAGAATGCAGTGAAGGTACAGTACAAAATGACTTCTATGCCTAGGTTAGTGCATCTGTGCGCTGGTTAGAGTGTGTGTGCCAGTGTTAGTGTTCATGCGCCGAGGTTGGAAAATAGAGTAACAGGTTTTGTCAGTATGCCTACACCACCAGAGAGGTGTGTGCACCACAAAAAATTGTGCCTGCGCCCCTAAAAATGTACCTGTGCTAGACTTGAAACCAAAATATGGCAACAAACACAAGAAAACTCACAATATCTCAAATTTTGACAAGTTAGCTTAAGAATGGAAATAACCCATTAAAATTATGGCTATGAACATGAGGTTACACATATCAAATTAGCAAAAATTTCAAGAAAATGGACATTAATTACTACATGTGTATATCAAAAATTAGCCAAAACTATGAAACTTAAGCTAAAATGCCATGGGACTAAGCCATCCCACCGGGCATGCCAAATGTGTGCATGTGTTGTTTTTAAACTAATTCTAAACATGAGTCAAATACTAACACCTAAATATTCTTAATTAACAAGAATCAAACAACATACTAAGCACCATCATGATAAGAATTGAACAAGGGTTAGATGTTAAACATTCATTACTACAAAACTTTGAAACTAACAATGTTAAGCATTTAAATCCTCTATTCTCTAACAACAAATAAATGAATGGACCTATGTAGGCTCCATGGCTATCAAAAATGGTTATTTTTGGTGTTTCAAGAACCTAGGAATGAGGACTTGTCAAAATTGCGCTAAAAGACCCTTTTGACACCTCGCATATGACCTAAGCACTTAGGAAAGAGGCTTAACTCTTCAAGATGATGAACTCTCAAGAAAAAAAAAGAAGGCAAGCTCTTAGTCTATTTTGCTATATGCTTTGCATTTGCTTTCTCAAGGAGTTTAGGTGTACGTATAAAGGTAGAAGGAGGGCTCCTTATATATCCCAATGGATAAATGATGCACTTCATCCCTTTGCATGTGGGATAAAGGTAAAACATGATTAGGAATGGATAAGGTTGATTTATAAAAGGTAACCTTACTTTAGAAGGGTGTAATTTATGCTTAGCAATTCATGGGAGTTGAGGTGATGTTTTAATTAATCAAAGGTGATTAACTAATAGGTAGATGTAAGCTTATAAAATCTAATTAGAGGAATATTGGTACGATTTAGGCTATTATAAGGGGATTAAATCAATTAAATATTGATTTATTGGTTAAATGGAAGGGAAAGCTAATTAATTAATAATAATTAATTAGTCTAGGTAGAAGGGGTGATTTATTAACGGAAGGTCTGTTAATTAGGGTATGTTAGCTTGGATAGATGACTTAATCAATTAGTGTATTGTAATTAATTAACGACAATAAGAGGGAACATGAGCGCTTTTGATGATATGTCGTCGATTTGCGAGAAAGGGGATAATTAGCGAAATTTAAGTATTTAAATTATTTGGGCATAATTATGGGTGTCTACAACCATATCAATCATACAAATAGTAGGAACTAAATCATGTGGAGCTTCGAGAGATTGAGATTTAATTGTAGAAGATGGAGAAGTAAGGACAACTATTGCATTGGTAGAATCATCTAGGCATAATACCAAAGAATTAACAAGTGAATAGGAATGATCATGTGGTTCACTAATGGTAGTAGCTGTGGTTATGGGATTAGGGGGAAGAGCTTGTACCTTTGATATGAGTTGTGCTAAAATAGCAGGATCGATAGTGCACAAATAAGCAAAAATAGCAACATCGATAGCTCTAAGATCCATGTCAGAAGATGGAAGTTGAATGAATGAGGGGCAAGGTATATAGCCAGAAGGATCAGTAGGAGTGTCAAAAAAAAGTGTGGTCATGGCTATCAAATTTCATAGTAAATGGAGACTTAGAAGGAGTATATTTCCTATTACGCTTACCCATAATGAGACGTCATGTTCACCAAAATGATTAACTAAAATTAAACTAAACTATGGGAAAGTATAATAATAGTTAATCTAATATAGGAGTACTAAAACACTATAAACTACACTAAAACAATATGGAATGATTTTAAATAATTACATTAAATGAAATAAAACCCTAACTATGAAAAGATGTAAAAGGAAAGTAATTAGTTGATTTCCGAAGATTGTCGCAAGGTGTCATAGTTCTGAATGTGGATTCCAAAGGTAGGAACAACTATAAAGAAGTCTTGTAAAGGACAAATCTAGAAGATCTGAATGGCCTAGAGTTCCCAAGAAGGTACTAGGGCACCCCGAGGCACCTTAGTTTGCAGAATAGGCACCATGGTCTCTCTAAAATCTCAAAATATGGTTCTTTCAATGTCCCAAGATACTCTTAAATATGCCTTGTCTGTCACACTAGATCTATTGAGGTGCGTCGAATGTATGAAAAAATGTAGGATGAAGTAATGACCTGCAAAAGACAAAGAAGTATCAAAACCCTAAAATAAAAGATGTAAAATGAATGGGTCAGGATGACCTCGGCTGCCACAATAGTGGGCTTACTAAACTGAGCATTGCACTACATTTTAGACCCAAATGTAGTTCTATTGTGTGTGTGTGCATGGCATGCCCTAGGTGCTTATATGCCAGTCACACTTTGTGAAGTAGTGAGCAATAACTACATGTAGAAAATGTAATAGTATGTGTGCATAGAATAGAATAGAATCCCTCCCCCTATGTTGTGTGTGTTGATGTAGATCTCCTAGCCTTGATAAATGGAACTATGTAGATGCAAGTGATGTAATGGATGTAACTCTAAATGGAGTGATAGTAGTAAGTGATGTTAGGGCCCTCATTATCGTATCATAAATTTATATTTATAGGGTTCTCTTACTCTAATTTCATAATTCACCCCGACATGGCCGAATAGAAAAAGATAAGGATGAAAAATAGTTAGAATAGGCTCAAAATGAAGCAAGAAAGTAAAAAAAGGATCATGGTGCCCCAAGTGGGACCGGGTCACCCCAGTACAGGCCTAGGCACCTCGGTTTATGCTAAAATGATGGGATAGTGATGAAATAGTTGGGCATATATATGAAAATAAGCAGGGATGAAAAAATAAAAAGATAAAATAAGAAGGCCAAAAGGTGGGATTAATTACTAATTTATTCACTTAAGAACCTTCTTAATAGGAGTATGAGACTAGGCTAAATAATGCCTAAATTGCATGATTTTGTGACTATAGCACCAAGATCGCTGAGGTCATTGGAAATCTATAATAAACAATGAACATGCAAAACCCTCAAATTGATATCAAATCCTAAAAAATAAAGATACAAAATGAGGGGTCGAACTATCCTCAGCTTTCACAATGGTGAACTTACAACTGAGCACTACACTACATCTCATACCCAATCTATTTTTGTGTGTGTGTATGTGTGTAGAATTTTGCCCTAGGTTTCTCTTGTGTGTGTCGCACTTGGATAGCAAACAAGTAGCTAGATGTATAAAGTAGTAAAAGTGTGCATGGAATATAATGAACTTCCCTCCTATGAAGTGTGATGCAGAAAACCATCCCTTGTGTCACTTGTGATGGAGCTAGATGGATGCAATGGATCTCTTAGATGCCTTGATGGATGTAACCTTAGGTGGTGATAGCTAATGCTTAGTTCTTGGTCCTTTATTATGATCACATAACTTTATATTTATATGATTACCTTGCTTGAATTTCATAATTAACCCCAAAAAGGTCGACTACCAAAAATATACGATGTTGAAATGGCTAGAAAGGACCCAAAAAGTGTGAGTAAAGTACAAAGAGGAAAAGGGCACCCAGAGGGGATGAGGGGGCCTTGCATTGGCATCTTGACTAGGCGTTGGTGTCCAAGATGAAAAATTTCAAATTATGAAAAATTAGACTGAGCAAGTAAGGGTGTAATACTAAAAGTAATAAGAGAAAGCAAAGAAAGGTGGCCAAAGACATGGGTTAATTAGTACTTTTCTTACTTAGGAATCATAAGAATAGTAGTATGTAATCATGACTAAATAAGTACCCAAAGTGTGTGATTTTGTGTCTACATTTTCCCCCACTTTATGTTGGTGAGAGAAAATATCAGTAGCCTAAATTAGATAGAGATGTGTACCTAATAACCATGTAGATCGATGATGAAAGACGTTCTGAGGGACTAGACAAAGTTTGAAAAGATAAAAATGTGAAGCGTGGATGCTAAGGAGGAGAAAGTGCAAAGAGTGATGAAAAATGAACCTAGGGCAAAAACACATGTGTAGATGTTGTGGTGTGCATGTTGGTTATGTCGATGTCATTGTTAATGTGTCTGATGTTGTTGTTGTTGGTTTTGACTATTGCTTCCCATATGGACGAACTTGTAAAATATAATCCAACAAGTAGTCAAATACGCATGTATATGATTAAAATATGTAAAAAGTGTGTAAGAAAAGTATGTAAAAAGGATAAAAATGTGAAAAAGGAACATGTGCGCCTGATCTGTGATGAGGAAAGGTTGTAAAAAGGATCATGTAGATGATGTCGACACACAATTTTTTTCGGGTGATCTCACACCAATGAGTTAGAAGAAGTCTAGGGAGAATAGTTTGGTGTCATCATCCAATTCTTTAACTATTTCTTGTAATGTAGAATGCCAATGCAAATGGTGTGCATAAACACGTGTGTTAAAGAGTTTTTTCCCTATAAAAATTTGATGTGTATGGAGTTCATTAGACTATGTTAAACTACGAATCATTGTGTAATTTCCCCCTAGTTTCAAGAATCCAAGAAAGGTCATTGTGTTAAGGACCCAATTTGTATTTTGAGCCTTGTCTGAAACTGAAAATTATGTTGTACTTGTACCATGTTGTGTATGACATTTTATGGGGTGAATGATTCACCCAAATGATGCCCCCTCGTTTCGGGTGCATACAACGTCACTGAAGGAGTATGCGGCCCAAAAGAGGATCAAACGTTGTGTTGAAATTGTGCTTTGCAGGGGAAAAATGAATGTGCTTAGTAGAAACCAAGGCACACACAAATAAAGTGGCTAGGAGATGAGTTTTAGTACAAGAAAAGACAAACATGCATGAGATGTAAGCTAAGTAGATAATATGTAAACTATGACACAAGTAGAAGACACTGTGGACCGTGAAAAGTGGGTTGCAAGCATAGGACATCACTCATGATGTTGCAATACAATTAAGGCCATAGTGGTTGTAATCAGACAAGTGTACACACAAGAAAAAGGGAGAATCTTGCAAACAATAGCATATAAAGACAAAGAAATGGAAAACAATGTAACAGAAAACCATGGAATCAAGTAGCCCTGCATAACAAATGTTACACATGAAGCGCTTATTAGCATCTTAGAAATTTAAAAAAATATGTCAAAGCGTGTATAATCTAATAAAGTAAAGTGCTACGTAAAAAATGAAACAATAGCACCTGTAGTGTATGAAAGTGGATGTCCCCAGGAGCCATTGTGGGACTGGTAATAGGTAATGTGCCAAGTATCCATGTTACATGTAATGGATTTGTAAAATCTACGATCACAACTAGAAAGGAAAGTGAACACGCATGTGTGTATGATAAATATAATGACATACAAGATATCTATCTATCATGTGTAATAAATTGAACATGTAACAATTAAATGTAAGCAAGATTAAATGCAACCAAGATATGCAGTATGTTGTGAATGAGTTGTAATGGAATGCAAAGTGAATGATAGGAGCATCATTCCCCCAGGTGGATGTGTATGTATGCAATGAGGTTCATTTTTTATGCCCCCTCAACAGTCAAGAATGAACCGTAAACGAGATTGCATCATTGGGAAATGGTTTGAATGGTGTGTTTTCATGTGTTAAAAAAAAGAATTAATGAATAAAGTGTGGAGTGTTGATTATAGAATGGCATTTTGTAGATGATATTGAATGTGACATATGGATGAGTAATTGTGAAGTTGTAGAATGGGTGATGATTTAGCCTGAAGCATATATCACAAGGTGAATGAATAGGATGGTATAAAATTTGATGATGTATCTCAAAGCGTATATCATGAGATGTATGGATGGAATGCTAGAAAATGTGATGATGTAGCACAAAGCTTATATCATGAAATGTTTGAATAAGGTGGTGATTAAAAATGTCACATAGTGGGATATAAGGATTTAATGATTGATTTAATGATGATCAAATGAAGAGAATGATGTAAGTGTGATGAGGAGGTGAGGTTCAATTTTTATTTGGACCCTCAACAGTTGAGTATGAACAATGGGACTAGAGTGCATCGTCGGGTAGTGTGAATTGTTAAAAGTTGGATATAGAATGTGTATAATGTATAAGGGAATAGTATGATGTATTAGGAGGATGTTCTAGAATGAGGTAAATTGTAGAATGTGGTTTGGAATTGTGATACCAGTGTTGAATGTGTCGAGTGTGTTGATTTATAATGTGTAGCGCAAGACATAGAGATTGTGTGAGTGTGGAATGTGCAAAGTGTGTATGAGGAATAACATATGTAGGAATATAATGGTGAAGATGTGTATAGTGTGTTACACAAAGTACGTATGATGTATGGAAGAAGATATGAATGGAAGATGTAGCGATCACACAATATATATGATATGTAGGAAGAAGTAGATGTTGTATTAGTGTAAGATGTGTACTATATGTAGTAAATCAGGTGTGAGAAAGCAAGAATGTAAGATGTATAGTAGATCTAAGAAGAAGATATGGAAGATGTGCAAGATGTATAATGTGTAGAAGAGTGTATTGTAAATGTGAAATATGCAATGTGTAATATGTAATGTGTATTGTGCTTGTGTGATGTGTAATGTGTATGTGTGAGGGGAAGTTTTGTGAATCATGTGTATTGTGTTGTGTGTGTGAGGTTCATGTATATAAGATGCCCTCAATAGTCAAGTGTGAACCAAATCACAAGAGTGTGTCATCAGGAAATAATAATATGAGCGTGTGCAAAATAAGGTGAGTATAAGACATATGTCGATCCTATGGGGAATAAGCATCATGCCCCCCAAGTGTGTGAAGGATGATAATAATCAAGTAATGTCATCAAAAAGATCGTCAGTGTCATAGTCGAAATCATTAGGTATTGGATCAGAAAATTGATAAGAAATAGTGTCAAGTTGGTCGTGTAAAGCATTGTTTAAGCATGATTTGTACATGCGCATAGCATACTCTTCATCATTGACTGGGGGTAGTGGAAAACCATGGGTGTACCAACGAGTGAGGTTTTTTGAATAGCTGAGGAGTGAGTCATCACAAATTAAAACATGACCAAATGGTATGGGAAATGATATATCAGTATGATCTAGATCTAATGTGTCCCTAATGTAATCAAGCCAAGACTGTCCTAATGTGAGTGGAGAAGTAAAGGGAGCACATGCAACAAAGACTGTGAGATAGAAGACTCTAAGTCAATAATCAGTAGTGATGTAAACAAACCCTTGGTAGAGATGATGATCATAAGGCAGAGGAAATATTTTTTCAATTGTAAATCCTAGCTAGGTCAACCCATCATGTGTGCATATAGATTCAGATAAATTAGGATCGAATGGAATATGTTCCCAAGAAGATTTATTCATGAAAATCATACATGTAAATAGTGGGCGTGCTAATGGAGATATCCCATGCTAAGGTGTGGGGGATAGATCAATGTTTACAAACTGAACAGGCCCCCCATAAAGAATCATAAAAATAATAGTAGCAAGTGGAGGCAATGGTGTAGGTGAGATAGTATCTATCATGCAAATATCACCTTTAAGTGGTGGTAAATGATCTGGAGCATCCATTGGCTGCGGTTCATCAATAGTATCAGTTCTTGGATTAGGAAGTGTAGTATTTGGATCATGGTCACAATATTTGTATGGGTGATGGTCACGAAAAATAGTATATTCAATACCCTCATGTAGGAATTTAACACAGTGATGTATGGTAGAGATAACTTCTTGCATGGCATGAAGCCATGGCCTACTAAGTAAATAGTTATATGAAATGGGGAATTCGATGAAAAATAAGATGATGTTAAGATTTTTTTGTCCAACCGTAATAGGTAGAGTAATGTGACCTAAGCATGGATGAATAGAGCCATCATATGCATGAAGAGAAAGACATGATGGACTAACATTAGCTGTCAAAATGACAATCTATTTGAGGAATGACATAGGGAAAAGATTGAGTTCAAATCCATTATCAATTAAAGTACGCTTGACACCAACATTGTAAATGTGAATCATGATGTGCAATGATGGTTCATTATCAAAAATAGTTAGATCAGCATGATGATTAGATGGGAAAGTAATATGCTGAGGGAAGGCCTCTACAAATGTTTGATATACTAAATCTGGATGCATATTAACAGGAATGCAAGTGGTAGATGGGATATTTTTTACTCTTTCTCTTAATTCAAGATTGATGAGCAACAAATCATTAATAGAGATGCTTGTGATGATAAGGCCCTAGGAGATGGGCAATAAAATCTTGAGGATCCTAGGAGCATGAAGATCGAGTCAGGTTCACCAAAATGATTAAGCTAAATGTGAATTTTATGCCTAATCTGAATGCAAGTTTGCAATAAAATAAATATATAATGAAATACAAAAATTATAACCAAGCAACTAAGAGATAAATAATAAAACACTAATTGCAAAGAGAGGGTAAGAATCCTTAGCTGATTCACAAAGTTCTGGAGACTACACATAGTTGGAAAACTGGTAAATGTAAAGCATTGACTGTCGTACTGGAGCACAGAAAAATGCAAATTCAAGGAGATAGGTTGGACTGGGGCACCTGGAGAGGGACAAGGGCGCATGTGGGCACCCTAGACCTATTTTTGGGTGCCTGGGTCTACGAAAATTCTCAAAACACCTCCTCTGAGGTGTTGCAAGGTGTTCACCTTTAGTCTCCTTTGATCACTCCAAGGTCGCACCAAGATCACTGAGGTCACTAGAAACCTATAATAAAGAATGAACCTGTAAAACCCTCAAATAGACATCAAATCCTAAAAAAGAAAGATAGAAAATGAGGGGTCTAATTGTCCTCAGCTATCAAAATGGTGGACTTACAACTGAGCATTGCACTACATCTCAGACTTAATGTAGTTATGTGTATGTGTGTGGAATCGTGCCCTAGGTTGCTCTTGTGCATGTCACACTTGGAAAGCGAGCAAGTACCTAGATGTAGAATGTAGTAAATGTGTGCATGGAATATAATGAACTTCCCTCCTATGAAGTGTGGTGCATAAAATCAGCCCTTTTGTCCCTTGTGATGGAGTTAGATGGATGCAATGGACCTCTTAGATGCCTTGATGGATACAACCTTAGGTGGTGATAGCTAATGCTTAGTTCTTGATCCTTTATTATGATCACATAGATTTATATTTATAGGATTTCCTTGCTTGAATTTGTAATTAACCCCGAAAAGGATGAATACTAAAAATCTAATATGCTCAAATAGCTATAAAGGACCCAAAAAGATTGAGTAAAGTATAAAGAGGACAAGGGCACCCAGAGGGGAGGAGGGCGCCTGGCGCTGGTGTCCTGGTTGGGTGTTGGTGTCCAGGCTGACAAATGTCAAAGTATGAAAAGGAATACTAAGAAAGTAATGGTGTAATACTGAAAGTAGCAATAGAAAGCAAAGAAAGGTGGCCAAATACATGGGTTAATTAGTATTTTTCTAACTTGGGAATCATATGAATAGTAGTATGTAATCAAAACTATATAAGTACCCAAAGTGTGTGATTTTGTGTCTACACCTACATGATTTCAAGCTTAAATTCAAACACTGCTTTCTAATTATAAAAATTGGAGGAGAAGAGTTGCAGATCCCGATCAATGGGATCTATCTTAAACATTTCTATTGAAGGAAGGAGCCTCCCTTGTACATAGAAGACTAGTTTTAATTCCTCTAAGTGCTCTCCACACATTATCTTATTGATAGTGTAGTTTCCTTTACCTAAGTGTCATGCATAACATTTTTTTGCTTTTGGGAGGAATTTTCCATTACACAGTGGTTTGTGGAGGTTCCCAAAGAAAATAGGCTTCAGACAGAGTTAAGAAGTGGAAATATTGTGTTGTAAGAAGCAATATGACATAATTAAAGCTAGTGTGTAAGCAATTGTCATGTGAAGGAGTCATTATTACAACCTTATTTATGGCTCTCTGGGAGATGTGATGTAAATTAAAATTCCAACAAGTTGTCCACTCTCATAAAATTTCAAATCAGAATATCTTCATGATTGGGAGTATCAGTGCATAGAGAAAAGTTCATACAATGCTTCATTCAGCTTTAGGAGTGATTTTCTTCAAGTTCTTAATCAGAATCTAATGTTTTAAGGCTAACTCCATGCCCAATAGACACTTCAAGGCCACTGATCTCCTTCATCTAGTAGGAATATTGCCCCAAAATTCACCTAACTGTTGTCTAAAATACCCCTAGACTATTTTGGTTACCCACATCTTCATTTCTGGACTTACGAAAAATTTGTAGTTGTTTCAGGATTGAGGAGTTATTTTTAAGAATGTCAGATTTTTGGGCTCTTTTTGTATCTCTACATGTTCCATTCTCCTTGTTATCCACCCTCAAAGTTTTTTTTGAGAAATCTTGAAAAAATTCCTAAGGATCGAAATATTTTCTTTGTATTTCGGATTTTGGGTTCGAGAAACAATTTTTAATTTACATGCAAATTGTTCCTTAAACTCCAAAACCTTAAATACAAAGGATTTGGTGTATTTCAAGTTTTGATTTTCAATTTGTATGCAAATTAAAAAATGAAACCCATTCCCCAAAACCCAACCTTTAAAATTCATTTCAGGTTTCAAGTTCTGATTTGTAATTTACATGTAAATTTCAAATCAAAACTCGATTCCCGAAAATCAAAGGACTCGATGCATTTCAATTTTCAGGTTTTAAATTGCAATTTACATGTAAATTACAATTTGATCCCCGAAACCTGACCAAGCTACATATCAAAGGTTGACAATTGCATTACAGGGGCCGAGTTCCGCCAAAGACCATTTTGGGAGTCAGAGATTGCTTTGTAAGTCCCTAGTTCTACCCTTTGTATTTCGGGGATTAACAGTTGTTTTTCATAACCCAATTTCTACCATTAGTATTTTGGGTTTTGGAGGATTTTTAACATGGTTTTGGACCTGATAGAGGCTTAATCTAACAATTCAACCACTCACATTTATTGAAGTATGACACCCTTTACTTCAAATAACCATAACTTTCACCCTGTAGCTCCAAATTTCACAAAGTTAGAGTTTTTTGAAAAGTCTCATCATGTACTACACCATGGATATATTAATTTTGGTGAGGTTAGGTGGGTTTAAAAGAGGAAATACAATCCTAGCATTAAAATACTAGTTCCATGTAGCTCAGCCACCAGATTTAATGAGGTATGGTGCCCATTCCTTCTCCTACAAGAAAGGTATCATGGGAGGATTGCCTTGGTAGGGTACCCATGCCTATTTTCAAACATCAATGCATCTTTTTGGTGGTTTAAGGTGGAAATCTGATTTTCCCTCTATTTTCCCTCTCCTATCTTTCCTATATTCTATTTATTGTAAGATTATTCCCATTTGTAAAGGTGAGACCCTCTTGGAATGTTGGTGCATCATTCTTCAAGTGTTTCATTTGTATTTTGAGTTACAAGCCTCAGATTTGGATCTCTGCATGGTGATTCATGCCTTATTCTTCATTATAATGGACTATGCATCTTCTTAAAGCAATAAGATTCATGTTTTATGGCTATTATCTGCCCTAGGTTTTTTTTATTACATTATTGTGCCTCTTTATTACATTATTGGTGTGTTGTGCATGTTTATTCTCTTTTACAGGGTTTATTTCTATTGTGCTCCATGGAAATGGGATTTTGAATGACTATTTTGGACTATAGCAGTCATGTCTTCCCTCTCCTCCATCCTCCTCCCATTTTCACTCATTTGAGAGTGTCTTTCCCCCTCTTCTTGGTTTTATCACATCTCTTTAGCTTAGGATTTTCATTTTATGCATTTCCTTCTCTCCTTGGTCCCTTTGATTGTAGAAATAGTATTAGATAGTTTCATTTCCTACTATAAGAGTATTTTAGCATTAGGATTAGGTAGAGGAACCAGCCTTCTCTAGAGGTCTATCTCAAGTAGTGAGTCCCACGACTTGAGAGACAATATCATGTTACCCAAAAACACTTATTTCTCATCCATTCATTCATGAAAAATTAGAGGGTGTTGTTTTTTGGTGAAAACGTGTACTCCTTGTGTCTTGCAAGATGTAACTTGAACCTAGTGTGGAGATATCTCTTTATGAACCTTGTGTTAAAATGTAACAATTTTTCGAAGAAGTTGTGTGCTATGAAACTAATTGGGTTGTTTTCTTCTTAAAAAAATTAATGAACTTGGAAATGACCATCTTGATCATAGTTTGCACTCCTCATGGAAATGGGATGAAACTGGTCCTTGGAACTTTGTAGGAGGAGTCATGTGTACAAGTTATTGTAAATTGAAAATGATAATGTATGCTCTTAATGCATGTAAAATGTTGTATAAATAAATGATTCAATCCTTAGAACTCCTAAGTGGTTTAGAAATGGAAAAAACATTGTACTACATACCAATGATTGAAATAGTTCCTAAGAAAGCATTTTAGATACCTAAATTGAATTTGAGTCCTCATTTATACATGTCGTTTAAGCTTGGGTTTCCTAATAACAATACAATGAATTATTGCCATGTAAGGACATGTCTCTTGAGAACATGAATCCCTTACTCAAAAAAATGCTAAGTGAATTTCATGGGACTTCAATTATGTCAGATATAATTAAAATACATATTGTAATTGTATTAAAAAATGAAAGTAAATTAGTTGTACTTGTGGTGATTAAATGTTATAATGAAAGGAGAAACTTGTATGTTGGAAATGAGAACTTATACTTCTAATATATGTTACATGTTGTATAAAATAATGATTTAAAAAAAAAAAAACTAATTATGATGATGGTGTAAACTATGGAATTTATGTACATTTTGGATGATGTCCTTTCTTCTATCTCCCTTAGTGGTTGTACTCTTGAGTCGTGTATTGATCTTTGGAGTAATGTGGTATTTATGTGAATCTTGGGTTATCATGGTTGAGTGTAAGTTTCATAATTTTAGAGTGAGATTGCATCCTTGTTATTGGAGGAATAAGGAGTATTGTGTGTTATTTCTTTGGGGGAACCAAAGGAATTCATGTCTAGTCTTAGTGGAGGCATAAGCACGTGTTATAATGGAGGGATAAGGAGCCCGTTAAAGTTCAGTGGTGTATTTTCATCTTGGAGGAACCAAATGCTAGCCATGATTCCTCATAGGAGCTATAATTTGTAGCTATAATGATGATCTCTCCCCCATTACAAGAAGCATGGGTAGGCTTGGTAGTGTGACTCATATTTACATTTGGTGTTAACCACTTTCTCATCATGTTGTATGAGTGAATCCATGTTTTTGTAAGGGTATCATGTGATTTTCAGACATACTATGTGAGCCTAATGATGTTACAAACAAGAAAGGAAAGAATTTTTTTATCCCGGTTTATTTTAGCTTATGTTTTCATCTTTCATGTGTGGGTGTTACATCCACCTCATCTAACAAATTAAACATCATCCAATCAAGAAACATTGATGCCATAAAAATAAATTTAAAATAGCAAATCTTGATTGGCAGATAAAATCTTCCTGTCGCCCATATGTTCAACTATTGGAGGGGCTCAATTATCAATGATTATTCCTGTGTCAACTTCTTCTTTGTAATTACTCGAGCTTAAATCTATAAAGTATGCCTACATAGTGCTATAAGAAGAAACTAACATAGTTGGGATTTAAACTTGGGCCCTATTGATTTCTTACCAATATTTTTTTGGCCCCTTTAAGCTCACATTGCACTCACGTGAATAATGCACGCGAGGTTGAGATGATTAAGTGGAGCATAAATAGCAAATGTTATTTTGGTAGGACCAAACTACTCCATGGAATAGGTATGGGACATGCAGGTATGTAATATCCCACCTTTTAATTTCCAACATTCCAGCCATGTTTATGTATTACCTATCAAATTGAACGTTGTCCAATCAAAAACCTTGATGTCATGAAATAAAATAATAGTAAGCTTTCTTTATAAATAAAATCTACCTTTCTCTTTTATGTCTGATCACTTGAGGGGTTCAATTTTCAATGGTTGTTCACACACCATCTATTTTCCTATAGTTACTTGAGCTTGTAACTGGAATGAAAGGCTATAAATTGCTAAAATATGTAAGCATTCCGGTTGGGTTTTGAACTTTGAACCTTTTCAAGTTTCCCCATTTTTATTTTTCCTATTTGTGAGATTGAAATGTTTAAGTGGAACACATACCAAATTATATTTAAGTGGGAACAATCCGGCCCGTGGAATAGGTTTCAGTCATGAAGGTATTAAGTTCACACCTTTAAATTTCAAACATTCCATTCATGTTTGTGTCTTATATGTCAGTTTCATGGGACTTGAATGTAGAAGTGTGGAGGATGTTCAATTTAAAATTTGTGAAATTCATTAAATCTCGACGTCAATTATGGTATTGTTTGTCTTGACAGTCTGATTTCCATTAATTCCATTGAGTGTATGATTATAGTGCAAAGGAGGCTTGGGACAACCCAAAACTATGTTGTATTTCCTTATCATGTCCAATCCAAAAGTACTTAAAACCCTCAATGTCCTCAATATTTTTGATGAGGGAAACCCTTTTCGTGTTTCAAAAACAACACATTCTTTACTTTCTTTATCTCCTCCACACTCCATTCCTTCACCCCTTCCCTTCCAATGTACATAAAGGAGATGTGTGTCATTTCTTCTCTGGTTACAAACAAGGAACAATGTATGTCGTATTTGGTTTCACTGGAATGTGTTAAGCACACACTTATAATGAGAGGGGGATGAATCAATATAAGATAAACTTTTACTTATTAAAACTTATATCCATAATTAAAGCATTCAAATAACATAACATAGAACAACAACAAATTTACATGGAAGACCCTCTCTCGAGAAAAACCACAAGATAATATTTCTTGGATCTACCTTCCAAATCCATCCCAAAATTAAGTTCTTTACAAATTTTTGTAAGCACCAACCTACTGGAGACACCAATCCCCAATGTCATGCACCAACCCACAAGAGACACTAATCCCTAGTTTTGTGAAGCACCGGCCTCAACAATATAAACTTCCACCTTCTGTAGTTACTTATTCAACTAAATGATGGAAATTCCACTTCTCTTCATACACAAAAATCATATTATTCTTCCAACATGGACATTGGTCCAATTAATGAAATTAGATCACTTTATATTTTTACTCTTCCTTCTTAATATTTATTCCAATGATATTCTCATTTTACTTCTACTCTTCTCTCTTTCACTTATTCTCTCAAATGAGGTATCTATTTCATTTTTTACTTGTCTTTCTCAACCTTTCCATCTATTTTTTATAGCCTTAATGTGCCTCTTCCCAAGAGGGGTGACTATAAAAAAGATATGTCTCTTAAATTAATATTAATTAACTTATTTAACTCCTTCCAAATGGGTTGGTTGGGCTTGTATTTAATATTTGTTTATTTCTTTTATTTCCTTAGATTAAATTGTTGGCCCTAAGTTTGTGACTAAAACGTTGGTATATAATGTGATTGTTGTTCATTACATTCACTATTATTATATTAAATCTAGTCATTGTAATACATCAAGGACATTATTACTATTTGATCGTTGTGAATTATCTTTTAACATTAATGAATCATATTATGTGCATTCTTTTGTGACATTACCAACTCCTTTGACATCAATGACAATATTTCCAATAATATCCCTCTTTGTCATTCATGGAAACCCCACAAAGAAATAATCATCTCCAACCAAAATAATCCCTCTTTCTGGACTTCTTCCTCTTATTATATTATTCCCTCTTTCTTTAAATTTCCCCCCTTTGACATCAATGGCAAAGGGATATACAACACAATCACAATGTATATCACCAAAATATCCATGGATCTGAATAAAGCAATAATTATCTCCCTGTTAAGAAGACAAAATATGACACTAAGGAGAAGGCACATAGAAGATTTGTGTCAGGTAGAAATGTAGGTTTGAAGGCACGAAAGGATAGGGAAGGAAGCACATGTGAAAGATAGAATGAATCTGGAATTAGCCATTTTCATGGTTATGGGTTGTTTTTAGAGATAGTATGCGGGGCACACAACTAGATGGAATATTTCACGGCACACAAATGTTATTTTTGAAAGAGCATCTACTAAGCACTTTGCATGAGTTCGAGTTAATAATAGGATTACCACTGCCAGTTAACTAAAAGAGATCTATTATTAGCGCACTTTCATGTGTGTCTATTATTGTAAAGGCACATGGATATTTTCAGCATGCAACCTATTTTGGGAATTATGTAAGCAGTGAAGGGAAACTCCCCACCCTTATAAATATGTAGTAATCTGCGTATATTAGAGGAGTATTGTGTATGAGATGTTGTGGAGTTATGTTGCCAGATATGATGTACGCATGAACTTATGATACTACTTATTGTAAGAAGCTTGTATTTTAATATAATGGAGTGTGTTGGGTGACTAATGGTGTTAACATGACTGAAACTAGTTCTTACATGGTTGACTTCGTTATATATATTGTTTGATTCATTATTATTTTAGATCTAGATCTAGAACCTGCTCTATAGAAAGTTTATATTATTTCTGGATCTGAATGCATTAACTCTTCATCATGTTCACATCCTACACAAGAAACTCTAAGGAGGGGCCTAGTTCCTTTGCACACTTTGGGTGAGTTCTCAGTCTATGTTGAGTGATGTTTCAATGTGCCTGGGTTATTTTTGGTAAATTCTAGGATGCATCATTGGTTCCATTATCGAGACCTCTTTTTTAGTTATTTTTAGGATGGTTCGTGATGAATACATACCAGTTGACCCTAGAAAGTGTTGAGGAGTGGATAAAATATCTAGAAGAAGAGTACGCATGGAGGTTCAGTAATGGATTTGAGTTTGACGTATGCATGTGGGTGGAACAGAATCTGTATGACAGCTTGTATGAGAACTTCTTTGTAATTTTTCTGATAGAACTGTATGAGTGGTTGGTTTCTTATGCATCTAAAAGGAATTGGAGGTATCGCACACTTGGCTGAACGTAGGAATAATTTCAGGCCCTTTATAATGTTGATCTGATTTGGAAACATGTAGTGGATATTTGGTTCTATGGTATTCTGAATAGATATATTCTAGAGTACTCAATTTCCAATTATTCTTTCCCAAAGGTAACATAATTCCATTTTTTCCGCTATCCCATGGGAACTTACTTGAAAGGCATTCCACTAGTGATCAAAATTTTGATCGTGACCCTGAACTTGGAAAGTAAACTGATGGCTAACTGAACCCCACCACACATGGGGGCAAGAGTAGGTTTGGTGAAAGATGGCAGACCTAGTGGTAGAGAGGTAGAGAGAAGAAAGATGGCTTAAGTACAATGAGGCACATGAGAGGGAGATTGAGAAATGAAATGACATTGCAGAGTGGATGGCATTGAGGAGAGAGATGGCTTACAAAGGATTTGGAGCTCACGCAAAAGGCATGGAGCCAGAGCATGAGGAACTCCCCATTTGGGCAAGCATGAAATGGAACCCTCTTCAGACTCACATGGAAGTGCACCAGTAGAGACGACCTAGGCCGCAGGCACACATCTGAATCTACCTGGTAACCTAGCCCTTGTGCTTGGTTTTCCAACACTTAGTACATCTAATAGTCAACAAGCTAATTTGGGCAGTAGGGAAGCAAGAGTAAGTCACGTAGCAAGTACATCGATGGTAGGTAAAACATCTTCATTTTTGTTTGGAGGTACCTTTTCAGGTGCATCATCTACACAAAATTCGAGTGTGTAGAATTTGGGGCTCACTTCTGGGATTAGTACCACCACACAGACTGTAGGAGTTCAATATAGTACTATTATTAGGACACAAGGAAGTACATCTTCTGGTCTACTTCTGGCTATGGGTGGAGGATCAGGGGGTGTAGGTGGATCTAGTGATTCTGGAGGTAGAGGCAACACAGGGGTTTCTGGATCAAGTGGGCAGGGTCTGCACCAACCCCAGAATATTTACATGGAGATGTCTCTTCATCTTCTAGAGTATAGGGGCATAGAATATATTTTTGAGCACGTTCACATGTATGAAATATTATGGCACACAAAAGGGATCATGGCTTCTAAGCGTAAGGCAACTCAATTTGCAACTACATTACAGGGATGCACACACAGTTGGAATAAGAAGTTTGACCCTGATCAAACTTACGTAGATTATGCAGCATTCAAAGATGTATTCCTTATGGAGTTCTATATCCCTGAATTTGAGCAAAAGAGTATAAGTGCGCACAAGAATATTAAACAAGGTACTACTGAAATTGCTTGGGAGTATGATTCCCATTTCAAAACACTTTTATATAAGATTCTTATGATATTTATGTAAACCAGCATGCGCAATGGTTTGTTGGAGTTCTGGTCACACCTTTTAGAAGAGATTTGTCACATAAGACATACACTGATCCATGTGAAGCCCTTGAATTTGTTTTGTGTGCTGAGGTAGTTGGGAGTATAGACACTGAAGTTATCCCATTCTTGGAGGCACAGATTGAAGCTATGGTGAATCAATTGGAGAAACCATCAGCAAATTCAGCATTTGGTGTACAATCTGTGAAGTAGAGGGGCATACAAAAGATAGTTATCCCCATAGAATAGTATGTTCATTATTGTTATACTGTGAGATATGTCACCTGAACCATGACACTAGTTGTTTCCTATTATTACAATGCACGATAAGAAAGAATGTATCCTATTATTGTAATATTTATCGGTCCACTACTCACGATACCGAAGACTGCAAGTTGATTAGTCAGATCCATGATGTTATAGATATTGGTGTGTGACAGACAGGAGTATCAGATAATTCTAAGGGTAAAGGTGAGCATCAAGATCAAAATCACAATCAAGTTGTTGATCTGGAAAACTCATTCTCGCACGAGTGAACACCAAGACTGCCAGCCACCAGTAACTCCGAATGATAGAGTGCTTAGGACCTCAGATGTAGATATGGATTCTGGATACGGGCGTAGAGAAAATAAATCTGTAAAGAAATAAAATAGATCTGTAAGATGGAAATAGATAAGATTAGATGATGATATGCGGGGACTGCCTGACAAAGTAAATATCAGAAGTGTTAACTTCCTCAGTGGATGTCATTCCCTGTGTTCATAATAAAATAATGAATATCAAATGATAAGGTGACATAACAAAAACTATAAAAAAAATCTACAATATGTTAAAGAACAATATAAATATGATACCGAACTAGTATCTTGATAGAACAACCAATTGTTCGCTAGGCAGGTACTATGAAACTGGTAGAGCTTTGGCTCCAGATATTCCATAATATGATGCAAAATTTCACAAACAAATGAATTTAAGCTTCAGAATTTCCAGAATTTTCTCCTCCTTCTCTAGAGGGGGGGGAAGAGTTCTATTTATAACTTGAATTGAGATTAAAATAAAGGATTACAAATAATTATAATAATCAAAATAAATTTTGATTAAGAGGACATTATGAAGATGTGATTTGATGGTGGGGTTTATGATGTGAGAAAAGGAAAAGATGTGATGTGGAGTAGGGATGCGGTTAGGTGTAATAGTGAAGTCATGTGCTCACTTTACACTATTGATTTTTGGATTTGTTTTCAGAGAGGGAGATTTTTGAATTATTGATTTTATGGGTGGGGTTCATATTTTAATAATTTCAAGAGATTGAATTTTTAGGTGGGAAGGGATTTTGACCAAAGTGGGGAACATGTGGGGTTATTGATTTATATATATACTTTTGAATTATTTAATTATTAAATAGAATGATATGACTTATTTAAAATAAATTATTTAACATAATATAGTTTTGACATGTGATAAGATATTAATATAGTTATAAGATTAATTAATTGAATGTGAATTGTTGGTAGGAAACAAGACATGAATAAGCGTGCTGAAGGAGATCAAAAAATCAGGATGATACTAGAATTTGGTGTCTACATTTTCCCCTTTTTGTTGAGTGGTTTGTGATAGCAGGCCACGAGACAAAAAACAAAAAAGGATTAGATGAAATATTTGTCTAAGGATGGATGAAGACATGACCAAAGGCAAGATGCTCTAAGCAAAGAAGGATTGCAATAAAAAAACAAAATGTATGCCAATGACTTCAATATCACATCGGTAGAGGTCAATTACAGTTTCAACGGAGACAGACGACAACATTCTACAGACCAGTGAATGGGTGAAGACCACTACAGTATGGATGTAAACTATGATGACCAATGGGTCATAGGAAAACATCAAAATATGTGTAACTAAATGTGAAAGATGTTTGCAAGGATTTGTGTGAAAAAACACACATCCACAAGATGGACATGGATGAAAACAATGATGCCCCAGTACAGGAAACCAAGTGAGTTATATACACCAATAAGTACAAGGATGAAAAAGGTGCACCATGATAGGGCACGAAGATGACATGATGGGAGATGGATGTGTAAATAAAATGCCCCGGGGGAAAAAATCATAAATGTGCACATGATGAGAAGATAGGATAGAAATCTAAGATAAAATGACCTAAAGGTGTGATAAATATGATGATAATCATGTTTCATGAGAAACATGCATAAGTGTGAGTAAATTATAATGTAAAATCAGTTCTACTTGTCCGATAAGTAAAACAGGAAGTCAAGATACTTTTGCGAAAAAACAAAAGTAGAGAAAATATACATGGAAGAGTACAAGATCATATAGGTGTTGGTTGTTATCGTATCCTCCAAAACAAAAATGTCCCAGGAAGATGGGATGAAAGATGTGGATGATAGATGATAGAGATAAGAGAAAGTGGACATGGTTGAAGTATAAGGGACATGGTGAAGTAGAGAGGTCGAGTAGAGAAGGACGATAAGAGAGGTGAGAAGATAGACGAAAACACAAAAGAGAGAGAATAGTATTTAGTAAGAGGGTAGTGGAAAAAGATAAGGGAGAAATAAATATGTAAGGTATGAGGGACCTGGAGAAAAATAAAATAGAGATAGTGAGTAGGAGGAGAAGAGAGGGAGGAATTTTAAACAAGAAGAAGATGAGATGAGGAGGAAAAAGATATTAGAAGTGAAGTTGGGTGTATAGAGATATATCGTAGTAAAGAAGTAGCAGGGATAATCAAGAGGAGAAATGGTAGTAAAAAGAAATGATGAAGGACAAAGAAGAAGACAAGAAAATTACAGAAGAAGGGATGAAAGGGAGATGGAGATCAAAATAGAGGGAGAGAAAGAATGGATCACAAAATAGATGACAGAACTAAGAAAGAAAAGTTATGAAGAATATGAGAGAAGGACGATAGGAGAGATGAATATATATAGTGAGATGGAAAGATGAAGGAGATGAAGAAGATGAAGAAGTTAAAGAAGTTGGGGGAGGAGTTAGAATGGAAAAGAGAAATAAAGGCACCATACGGAGCTATGAAGATAGGGGTGGTAGAGAAAGAAGCTCAGTAACGGGGGAAATGAAAATAAGAGGGAAAGAAGAGATGATAGAGCCAAAACAGGAACAAAATTGAATATGAAACCAAAGGTATGGAAATGCATGTGGATGGTGAGATGGTTAAGAATATGGAACAACATTGGTGACTCAGGTTATTAATGGAGGAGTAAGACAAAAGTGTGAGGAGAAGAGGAGATGAAGATGATACAAATGATATGAAAGAAAACTAGAGGTAGAAAGGAGGAGAGGACAACAAAGAAAATGATGTAAAGGTAGTATGTGATGAAGACAGTAGAGATATTGAAAAAGGTGAAGGGAAGATGAAAAGGCAATACCAGCGGAGGGATGTTAGAAGAAATCCCCCGATAATGATTAGAGGGCACAAAAGGAAAAAGGGGGGAAGAGAAAATGGAGGAGGTAAAAAAGAGTGAACCAGTATTAGTAGAATGGGAAGAAACGAGTTTTAGGAGAAGTCCACCAATAATTCTTAGCGTGAGAATGGAAGATGACATAATGTTAGATGAACCATGATAATGACGATCTGCATAGTAAGAGAGGGTATGAAGTAGTCAAGATGGATTTTAAAATGAGGGATGATGGAGATGACATTTGAGGGAGTTTGAGATATTTTGTATGGGGAAAAAGAGAAGAGAAGAGGATGTTTTTGTGGGGAATGAAGAAAAAATATGAATGATGGGAAGATGAAGGAAAGAGGAAAGGAAAGGAGACAGATCATTCTTAAGAGAGACTCTTAAGTAAGATTGCCATGCCGTAGGAATTATTAAGTGGGATCGCCAAGCTGAAGAAGAAGAATGAGGAAAAGACTGAGCAATGTATACCAAGATGGAACAGGAAGTGAAAGGAGGTAATAACAAGGAAACAAAGGAGTGTGAAATGAGTGGATGGAGGAATATATGCAGTGTAGAATAAAGAGTGTAAGGGAAATTCTTAATTAGGATTCCTATGTTGTACGAGTGATGATGTCAGAGTGTTAAGCAGAATTTTTACGAGTAAATATTTTGAAGGGAACGGAAAATAATGAAGGAGTTTCTACAGTGGCAGGATCTTAAGAAAGAGATGCAATGTGATCGAGAAACCCGCATGGAATGGATGATTAAGTAGGATCATCAAGCCAAAATAAGAATGAAAGGGAAAATGAAACGATAAAATAGATGGCACTAAAAGGATATTAAGAGAAAAGCAAAAAAATAATGGCCCTGGTGGATGATGTGTGAAGTATCAAACAAACAACGGAGAAGGAAGAAGTGGGTGAGAAGAGTAGTGGAGAATGAGATGAGGTGAATTTTATGAGAAAATTGGGTTGATAAAAGGGACTAGGAGGAAGGAATGGTCAATAGACACAATCATGAACGAGACCTTGTCCTAAATGACAAGTCTACTTCAAGTAGGGTTTCTGTGTTGCACAGGGAATTACGTAGATCTGCCAAGATGAGGGTGAAAGGTCTGAGATGGTGAAGAAGAGGATAATGAACAATGGTGGGGGATGAGGATGTGCCAGACAATAAATGCTACCTGAGAGTTATCCTCAAGTATAATTTACAAATTGCAGTGGAGGTCAAGTAGAATTCCCAAACCAAATAATGCATTAAAAATATTGTTTGAAGATAATAATTGATTTCATGGATTTATGGATGATGTTGATAGGGGACATTTGTAAGAGTAAACATATCGATACAAATTTTATGACATGAAATTTTATTTCTAAGGAGATAATTGTGATAAAAGATGACTTTGATGAAATGAATGTCGTATAACCATAGCAAGGGTCGATTAAGAACTTTATGCTTTTTAACCCAATACGAAGTAAACAAGAAAGATATCACTCAAAGCATTGCACTTACATCCGATAGCAGGTGTTAGTACATAACTAATGAGATTTGGCTATATCACAAGACCAAGAAGAAGATATGGATGAAATATTCTCATAATCCTAATGTTGACGTGACAAAGGAATTGAAGATGTATCTTGTATGTGGGAATAAGGTTCTCCAAATATGGTATTCTTAAGTCTATGCCCCATCTCTGGGAATGGGAAGAATGGAATAAAATAAATCTGATCAATACGGGAAGATTTCTGGGAATGCTTGATAAAAGGAAGGCTGATCAATGCGGAAAACCTTCCAAATACCATAATAAAAGAGTAGCCATCCTTCTAGGGTATGGTCTACTTTATACATAATATGGATGGCAAGAATAATATATATGACAGCCATCCTTTGAGGGATCGGTCTATGTCTTTTGATTTTGCTTTTAATTTTGATTTGCATTTTTTTGTTGTTTTTTTTGTATGCACAGTTGTCCTTCGAGGTATTATTCTATTTTAATAACCTTGATCTTGCCTTTTATATACATGAAATTGAGCTTCACATGGGGAGAGTTGGGGATAGCTAAGTAGGCCACCTAGGAGGGGAGAATGAATGTACAAGAGACACCCATAGAAGCTCTACAGGAGTACAATAGGAAAACAAGATGGTGATGGATGTAATGATCATGGGGTTCTCACTAAATGGGAGAACTTATCCATAGTGAATATGCTATGAGTAGATTCATGGTACTCATATTCAAGGTCATGGCTAGTAGTGACGGTAGACCACATGATTCAAAATCATTATGATGATAGATGGAAGGGGATACTAATGGAGGAATGGTCTAAAGATAAGACTATACTCATAAGTGTGTGTACTAACAATAGAATGGCCGTAAGTGCAATGCATTAAGAGGTTCAACCTCTAGTTTACCATCAGGAGAGGCTAAATGATAAGCCCCATATCCATACTTATGTGTGGTAATATATGGTCCGATCCAGTTAGGAGAAAATTTTCCCTGTTGACTTCTTTTTAAGGTAGTGACATTTTTATTTTCTTTTAGAACCAAGTCACCTATTTTAAAATCATGCTCATTGATGTGTTTATTATAAGCACGTTGGATACGATCTTGATAGACATGATGGTGCTCAAGAGTGAGAAGACGACATTCGTCTAATAACTCAAGTTACATTAGTTGTTCCTGATGATAATCTTCATCATAAATGAAATTGCGAAGAGACACATGTAAAGATGGAATTTGGACTTCAAGAGGAAGAATGGCCTCAAAGCCGTATACCAGGGAAAACGGAGTAGCTCCTATGGAAGTGTGAATGCTAGTGCGATAGGCCCACAGAGCAAAGGGAATTTGGATATGCCAATTTCATCTTGCTCGATCAATATTTTTAGCGAAGATATTTTGAAGAGTTTTATTATTAGCCTCAACTTGACCATTAGCTTGAGGATAATACGGGGAAGAAAAGCTAAGTTGGATTTTGAATGCATCGCCAATATTTTTAAGGTCTTTATTTTTAAATGATTTTCCATTGTCCATAATAAGTTTATGAGGAACGCCAAAGCGGCAAATGATATGTTGATATATAAAATTAATGATTGGGGCAGATTTAGTAGAGGTGAGTGGGATTTCCTCCACCCATTTAGTGAAATACTCAGTAACAGTGATGATAGAATGATGTTGTTATGACGAATGAGGATTTATTAGACCAATAAGATCAAGGCCCCACTGTGAAAAGGGACATAAATCTTGGGCAGACTGTAAATCCTGGCTAGGAATACGGATAAGGTTAGATTGTTGTTGACATCTTAGACATTTCTTGACATATTCACAACAATCATGATTTAGAGAAGGCCAATAATAGCCAAGACGAAGAATACGTTTGGCCATAGATAATCCACTGAAATTCCCACCACAAATACCATCGTGAACTTCTTAGATAGTTGTAGAGGCTTCATGGGATTGAAGGCATCGGAGAAGGATACCATCAAACCCATGCTTGTAAAGAATACCGCCAAGGATTACATAGTGATTAGAATGTTGGATAAAATATCTCTTGGCATTTTTAGAAAGATCAAGGGGAGTAATGGATTTGGATAAATAATCAAAAATTTGTGAATACCAGAGGTCTGATGAATTATATTCGACCAGATGAATCTGAGATATGTCATAGAATGGTTGTTTACAATGATGTATAATAATTGAAAGTTTGGATTCTTGCATTGTCCATGGGATAAAGGCCTCAAGGGAGGCCATTGTATTAGCAAAACGATTGGTTGAACATGGGATAGATGGAATAGTGTAAGAATTAAAGGATTTAAGAATATGATGAGAGACATTGTGATATTGTTGTAAAATATCATTTTTACACTGGTATTCACCAGTGACCTACTTTATTATTAGTTTAGAATCACAAAAAATGTCAAGGAAATGAACACCCAGAAATATAGCAGTTTCTAGTCCTATTATAAGGGCTTTGTATTCTGCCATATTGTTTGTACATTCAAAATCTAATTTGAAAGATAAGGGGATTGGGGAATCCCTGGGAGGAATGAGAACAACTCCTGCCCCTCCACCTTGCTGGCATTTAGAACCATCAAAGAAAAGAATCATTTTAAGGGGATCATGATAAAATTGATTGATTGATTCATCTGGGAAATTATTAGGAGTATGTGTATTTGAAAGAGGGGCCTTGACTAATTGATCCGCAATAGCTCGACCCTTGATTGCTTTTTGAGGAATGAATTCCAAGTTGAGCTCAGCCATGAGAAGGAGCCATCAGGTGATGCGATAATTGTGATATGGCTTAGAATGCATCACTTTTAGGGGTTGAAAGTTAGTAACAATATATGTTTTATGATTAAGAAGATAGTGTCGAAGTTTTGATGCAATGAAGAAAATACTGCAACATAATTTCTCCACTTCAAAGTGTTGTGTTTCACAATCATGGAGAGTATGATTGATATAATTGATTATCACGGTGTGCTAACATAGCTCTTAAGGCATGATCAGTTATAGAAACATATAAATATAAGGGCTCTCCTTTGTGTGGAGGTGTGAGTACTAATGGAGATAAAAAATATCACTTAATATCTTCAAAAGCCTTTTGGCAATTTTGATCCCAATTAAAGGTTATGTCTTTTCGAAGAAGGTGATGAAAGGGCTGATAGTGATCAAAAATTTGCGATATGAAGTGACGAATAGATTGAAGTCGACCATGAATACTGTGAAGTTGTTTGAGATTGGAAGTAGTAGGCATTTCGAGAATTGCTTTGATTTTTCTAGGGTCAACTTCAATGCCTATGACAGGGACAATGAAGCCCAGGAGTTTTCTAGTAAGAACTCCAAAAACACACTTCGTTGGATTGAGATGAAGGGAGAAACGAATGAGACGCTCGAAAAGTATCTCAAGAACTGAAAGATGGTCACATCTATGTTTAGATTTTGTGAAGAGGTCATCAACATAGTCCTCTACGGTTTGATGTAAGAGGTCATGAAAGATATATGTCATGGCTCGTTGATATGTAGCCCTAGCATTTTTTAAACCAAAGGGCATGAAACGATAACAAAAGATACCCCATCAGGTGATAAAAGATGTCTTGTGCTGATATTCAGGTGCAATCAAAATCTGACTATAACTAGAAAAAACATCTATTAAATAGAGCATCTCATGCCCCACTATAAGATCTACAAGTTGGTCAATACTTGGAAGAGGTAAATCATCTTCAAGACATACAAGGTTAAGATCTCAAAAATCAGTACATATACAAAGCTTTCTAGACGCTTTTGCGATGGGTACAATGTTAGAAACCCATTGGGGATAATCAATGGGGATAATGAAGTTGGCGGATAGGAGACGTTGCAATTCTTCTTTCACAAGAAGAGAAACTCGAGGATGCATTCGACGAAGCTTTTGTCTGACTGGTTTGGCATTGGGGATAACAACGATGTTGTGAATAACGATGGAGGGATCGAGACCTGGCATGTTCGAATATGACCATGCAAATTCTTGGCTATGCGTGGTCAAAAATGTAGTGAAGGCTTCGAGCTCTTGAGGTGTCAAAGATTGACGTATTTTGAGGATGTGGTGCTCCTGAGGCACTCCAATAGTAATGTCAATAGTGGATTCATTCAAGAGATTGGATTTTTCTAGCGGATGGATTTTTTGATCTTGAGAACCTTGGACTCCCATGTAAGAGAGAATGAAAGTGTCATCATCGAATGTCAATGATAGGGGAATCTTCCTCTACCATTTCTAGATATTTAAGGGGAAAAGACCGGGTTTCATTTTTGGCTTGATAAGTCACCAGTCCAAGAAAGATGATTGAAATCAAAAAAAAAGTTAGGAGGAATAGGAACCGTATCACCTTGATCTGGATCTGTGAGATAATTGGATGGAGAAAAATCATTATCTGAGCTGGAAGGATAGTTAGAAGGAGATGACATATTATTTGAATCTATATGATAGTTGGAAGGAGAAGAAATATGTTCTGAATTGGTAGTATATTTGGATGGAGAAGAAATGGATGAATCGATATGAATGGGAGAAGATGCATATGTTCCAGGAGGGTGTATGGTGGGATCGTCATATCCCAAACCAAATTTTTGACATGATTCTTGGGTTCGAGAAAAGATATTACCGTGAGGGCCCTATTCATAGTGTCCCAAACCAAACCGCTTCTATGCACAATGATAGAGGTATGTGTGAGCGAAAGATGGTTTACTAAGAAATCCAAAATCACTTGTATATCGTTTAGCATGAAACCAATTTTCAGTGTGAGAAAAAGGTTGATCAAGGCCATCATATACTAAATTGGTTTTGAGGGAAGAAGGGCCAAACAAGACAATTTCCCCAACATTTAATAGATACATAGGGGCTTTATCAGGGTGACTGAGGCGATTGGGAGAAAGAAGGGTATTGAGAGTGAGGAGTTGATATTCCCCTAAAGCAAGATTTTACGTTATAGGATCAGAAGAATTTGTCTGAGGTAGGTACAGAAGAACTAATGGATGCATCAGGATAAAAATTGGTGTTAGGAATAAGGACATATTTAGGTCTATAGATCATGTGACATGTCTTGGAAGGGGGATCTCAGCTGGAAGATCATAAGTATTCCCTTCGTGTTCATATTTGATACAACGATGAAGAGTAGATGGAATGAAATGCATAACACAGATCCAAGGACGTCCCAGTAAAAGATTATATTGGAATTCTCCTTCAATGATGTAGAAAATTTCATGGAGGAGTTTATGGCCGACACGGATAGGAGGAACAACCATTCCTAATGGGGGAGTGACAACATCGTTAAATCCCTGAAGAATGGTAGGAGATTTGGCAACAATGGTATTGGGTAATTTAAGTTGATTGAAGGTATGAGAAGAAATGATATTAATACTAGCACCATTTTCAATCATGGTTTGATGGACGTAGGTGTCATCGATATAGACTGTGATGAATAATGGTAGATCGTGTTCTTCTTGTGGTATCTTAGGAATTTATGAACTTTCAAATGATACAGTAGCAGATGTTGTGAAGGCATGAGCTAAAGCCACGAAAGGCTTTAGCTCATCGGAGGATATCGGGATCTATTGCAAGACCTCTATAAGAGCTTGTTTATGATGTGGAGAGCTTTGAATGAGCTCATAGATTGACATTTTGATAGGGGCTTGGTGGAGTTGTTTAATGATAGTATGTTTGATGGAGGAAGGATTCGGGGCAGCCAAAACAGATTCCTTGGCTTTAGAAGAAGATGAAGGTGTTATTGTGGGATGATGGGCAGGAGCAGTGATGACAACCTTTGGCTGTGATGGAGGTGTGAAGGTAGTGAGCTCCTTAGGAGGAGGGATAGCGACATAAGTCTTAGGGGTAGATGGTGAGGCAGAGTCAGAGTTATATGGCGTTGAATGGGTGGTTATCTGAACAGCGTTGATTACAAGAGGAGGAAAATCTTGAGGATCATCCTCTTTTGGTAATATGGTGGTGGCATTGGTGGTTATATCTCTATTTGGTAGTGGAGTACTGATAGGATTTCTTAATGAGAAGGGTGGTCGAGATGGTTGAACCGACACATGTTGGGATGTGGAAGTTGATGGAGGAGATGATAGAATTGGTTTTTTATTGAAAAAATGATGCACAATGGATTGAAGAGATTTGCAACATTCAGTGTCATGTCCAAGCACATGGTGAAATGTGCAAACAAGATTGGAATTAAACCACAAAGGTCTTGGTGCGTTTGGATCGAAAAATTTAATTGGCGGTAAAGTGATGGCTGAGGCTTGGAGTAGTTGGTAAAACATAGTGGTATAATAACCTGGTGTTATTGATGGAGAAATTTGGGAGGACGCATGGGAAGGTGGTGATGTAATAATGGCTTTGGAAGTCATTTTCGATTTGGAAAAGGAAAATGAATGTGCTTGATGCAGGATAGCAGTGGAAGACATAGACGCCTCTGAATCTATTTTAAGATATTGATTGGAAAAGGGTGGTTGCATTGTTCTAGTGGTAGTATGTGTTGTTGGTGAAGTTAAGGTTCCTAAAATGGAAGAGGAGGATGAGGGGTGTGGTCCTAAAATAGAAGGAGATTATGTGGTATCTGAGGAGCTTCTATTGGGAATAGTGAGATCTACTTTTGGATGAGGATGTGAATGAGAATGCTTGGGAAATGGGGGTCTAGATCTTGTATATGAATGTGGATTGTTAGAGGGAATGACCATAATATTTACAGGAGGATCTAGAGATATTGAATTGGATATTTGTGGGAAGTGCACCGATGTGTGAGTGTCTAATGGTATAGAAGAAATGGCACGATAATTTGAAATTAAGGAATGCTGGAATGTTTGCCAAAAATTATCAAGTAATGACATGGTCGTGGAAGAGGGAGATGAGATAGGTGATTGTAAAATAGTTGATGTTGTAGGTGTTGGTAGAAGTGCAGAAAGAGGGATTGGAAGAGATGCAAAGGATGAGATAACATATATAGGTGGGATAATTTCTGACAAGGTGATTGGGTTTAATGGAGTGGATGTAAGAGGCCATGATAAATAAGTGATATTTGCATCTAAGGAGAGAGCGGTAGGTGTTGAGAAAGATGTGAGTATAGGAAATGGTATTGACATGGGTATGGATGTAGCCAAGGCTGATGCGGAGATGGACATTGATGGGTTTGGGGATATAGATAATGTATCAAAGGGAACTGATATAATGGTTGATGAAGAAGGTAAACTTGTGGGTGAAACTAGACTTTTATTGTCAGCATGTATAGTGTTTATGGTGTGGGTACTAAGGGTTTGAGATTCAGAAGTGGGAGCAGTCTGGTTTATGGATGTCGGTGTATGATTTGGAAGTGGTTGTTTAAAAATATCTAAAGGTTGATTGGATGAGGCATTCAGGTTATCCATTTGAATTTCTCCCTTATCAATAAGCCTTTGGACAGAATCCTTGAACGTTAGACATTTTTCTATGTTGTGTCCTCGAACTTGATGATACATGCAATAATGGTCCTCTCGATACCACATAGGTCATGGCCTATATTCATTAACAGGTTGGATAGGTGGTAGTGTGATCAAGTGTGCTATTATCAACTTGTCAAAGATGGCACTGTATGTTCTCGTAAGGGAGTATAATTGGGCATTGGCCGTGTGAATCGTTGTTGATTCACTGTAGATGTTGGGGTAGGAGACGATCTAATAATGATGGCGTTAGAAGTTGTCTTTGATTTATCGTTTGATATGGACAGTCTAACAAATTTGGTTTTTAGCTTATTGGTTTTCAATTTTAAATGCCCCTGTTCCAAGGCACGTGTCTCAAGCTTGCGCGCCATAGTAAAAGCCTCTTCGAAAGTGCAAAATGATTAGATTGACAAGGTGGAAGAGATATGTTTGGCATAAGAGCACGTGAAGTGATCGATGAGATCAGTTTGAGGTAGTGGAAAAGATAATTGATTTATCATATTACACCACCATGCGACGAAATCCATGAGGGATTCATCTTTGAATTGGCGGATAGTGTACAGGTCATTGATGGTTATTTTACGTGCAATATTAATGGAAAAATGTTCAAGAAATAATTGTGCAAGCTGGGAAAAAGAAAATATGGATTACTGAGGAATATTATTATACCACTCTAAGGCGGGGACCAGCCCAAGACATGGGGAAAGTATGCAGCATCAAGTCTTGGTCATGTGCAATGAGATAACATGTGTGCTTAAATGCTCTAAGATGTTGTTGGGGATCCTCTTTGTTGTTAAACTTGGCGAACTTCGGTAATTCCCAGTGTGGAAGATATGGTTTCATGGGCATGGATGGATGGATGGGTTCATTACATATTTTCTCATAAGACAATGTGAGTTTGGACCCCAACGTAGCAGCCTCTAGGTTGGCTAACTGACCTATCAAGATTTGCATGGGGTCATTGGGAAGTGTTTGTTGAGAAATGAAAGGTGGTGGTTGGATTTGAGTAGGTGTGGGGGGATCTGAGGAATTTGGAATGGGTGAGTGTAAGTTATGTGTGATAGTTGAGGTGGTTGCTGATAGAATGTGTGTTGGTGAGAAACAGGGGCATGGTGTGATTGCTGAGATTTTGGAGGTTGTGGAAGTAACTGTTGAGTGGGGATGTGAGTGTATGCAGGTTAATAACCTGGAAATGACATTGTGTGTTACAAAGGTATGGTTGGAGGAAGTTGGGAAGTGAGGGTATAGATTTGTGATGTTGTAGGAATTTTCTATCTGGATAAGGGATTTAAACACCTGAGATGGTTGAATGGAGGTACCAGTGACCATAGGAGCCATTGTAGTAGTAGGGATGGCAGTCACAATAGTTGTGTTGATGTGAGGAAGATTGGGCGAAATGGGCGTAACTATCTGGGTGGTCTGGTGTGCCGATGGGTTAGTGGAAGATGATTCAAAATCATGTAAGGCCATAGATTGAGGAATGTCAGAACTAGAATTATAAGCATAGACTTTCTGAAGTAGTGGCCCATCCAAAGGGAGGTGTATGTATCTTCTTCAAAGATAGTCTTGGAGGGCCACAGGGTTGGCATCAAGAATCTGTCTTAATTTATGGGTCTCCAAGAGGGAAGACTGAGGTACCAATAGGCTTTGATCTAACAGAGGGCGGAGTGGCTCAGCCTAGATGGGATGGAATGTTGGTTTAATGCCATAGTGTGGGTGAAAGGTATTAAATGAGGAATATTAGTAAGATGATGGGTGCCTGTGAGTGAGATAGGAAGAAACACGGATGATGAAGTTATTGATGTAGTGATTGATTGGTATGAAGTACTATGTGTGGCGAGGTTGTGTTCCATCTTTTTAGCAGTGGATCGATTGATTACGGGCATAAAAAGGAAATCGTCGTTATATTAACAAAAAATTCAGACAAATAGTGTTTTTTTTTAAATCAAGAATGTGTGTAAAATAAAACGGCTGAAAGAAGACCTAGAAAAAAGTAAACTATGTTTGGTTTCAAGTAATTTATGGCTAGGAAATGTCTAAAATGGTTTGGTTGGGTGATCAAATCCTAATCAATGAACCAGGTGCAATGAATGTTTTGATGTGTTGATTAAATTGTGAATTTTTAGGCAGTGTGTGATGATAAGTGTGATGCAAAAAGTTAAACCCCTATTTACACTATGTGAGAAAGCAGTATGCGCAGGGTTCATTTTACTCCACATTTGAAATATAAAGTTTGATGTTGGCAATCAACCAGGTGTATGAAAGTATAATGACAAAAAGGAACAAATAAGGAAAATTGAAGAATACATGTATATCACTTTTCTCCTTTTTATCTAATAGCAAGCTGAGCCAAGTGTAAGCTTTAGGCGATCTGGAAAACACCTTTTGTCATATTGAACTAAAATGTATGAAAATGATAATCAATGATTGGGAACGTCCAAGGATTTCAAGACTGTAGATGAGATTAACAGTAGATGATTGGTGATGTGGTCTGAGTTTAAGATCTTATCTCTGACAGCGCAATCCTGTAAAGGAAAATACGATAATTAGTGGATGTGATCCAAAAGAGATAAAACAAATAAATAAATTAGAATAAACAAATTACCTAGATTAGTCATATATAAAGTAAAGTAAACACTAAACAATGCAATGGCTATTATTAAGTAATAAAATAAATTAGACACTAAACAATAGACACGATAATGTGATAATTAAATCAAAAGTAATAAATGACGATAGACACTAAATAAATGAAAAACCTATTATAAACTTATAAAACTGAACGATAAATGAACAAGATGATAATGAAGCTCAAATGGTAAAACAATGTTATGAAAGCCAATGTGAACATACATTTAGTCATCGAATTTAAAAAAAATTCACCAATAGATGCTTATTAAGGATATAAAATATAATTGGATGTTTAGATGTGAATAAATTATTAGGAGAGACTATGTGATTAAATTTCATTGAGACTGTGTATCTAAGATAAATGCAACCTAAAGAATTGTAAATCAATTATTATAAGGATACTGTGAAGTTATTCCTACTACGCAATATTAGTTTTCAACGCATTCTTTATAGACATGTTCTAACGAATTGCGAGCCAGTAACTATTAATATACAAATCATTATTCACTGTGTAGAAACATGATTTGATTAATTACTACAAAATGTAAAGATAACGTGGATTTGCAACAGGTGTGGATGGTAGACAGGAAAAGGGAGGTGTGGAGCGGAGGGAAGTTGATATTGTTATTTTCTTTTTGTATTATTTTGTTATATATATATATTTATATATATTATTTTTTAAAATTTTATATATTGTTTTTTTTTCTCTCTTATTTGTGTAAATCTTAAAAATGAACTTTATACTTGTAAAACAAGAACAAAACGACAATATTTTCCTTTTTTTTTGCATTTTTAGAAAATTCAATAAAATTACACACCTATTATAAAAAATTCAATAACCGATCCTTTCAAACAAAAAACCCACTTACCCCAATGATGACACAAATAACTACATGTACGAACCACAACGCATGGCTAGAAATAGTAACAATGATCCTGCAAGCTGGTGAATTTACAAATGAAAATTACATAACATATATCTAGATTGATGCGATGTCATATTTATAATAATATGAAATACAATAACTGTTATACATACGACACCCATACAAAGTGAGCCAGCAAACAAAACGACCAGAGCTTAGATCTGGTCCCACCGGGCGTGCCAAATGTTGATCTGGAAAACTCGTTCTCACGCGGGTAAACACCGAGACTGCCAGCCACCAGCAACTCTGAATGATAGAGGGCTTAGGACCTCAAATGTAGATATGGCTTCTGGGTATGGGCGCAGAGAAAATAGATCTATAAAAAAAGAAAATAGAATCTACAAAATGGAAACAGATAAGATTAGATAATGATATACGGGGATTGTCTGACAAAGTAGATCTGAAAAGTGTTAACTTCCTCAGTGGCTATCAATCCCCATGTTCACAATAAAATAAATAATATCAAATGATAAGATGACATGCCAAAAACTACAATAATCTACAATATGTTGGAGAACAGTATAAATATGATACCGAATTAGTATCCTGACAGAACAACCAATTGATTGTTGGGCTGGCGATATGAAATTGGTAGAGCTCCGCTTCCAAATACTTCATAATATGATGCAAAATTTCACAGATAAATGAATTTAAGCTTCATAATTTCTATAATTTTCTCCTCTCCCTTCAGAGGGGGGGAAAGAGTTCTATTTATAACTTGAATTGAGATTAAATAAAGGATTACAAATAATTATAATTTGCAAAATAAATTTTGATTAAGAGGACATGATGAAGAGGTGATTTGATGATGGGGTTTATGATGTGAGAAAAGGAAAATATGTGATGTGGAGTAGGGACACAATTAGGTGTAATAGTGAAGTCATGTGTTCACTTTACATTATTGATTTTTAGATTTTTTGTCGGAGAGGGAGATTTTTGAATTATTGATTATATGGGTGGGGTTCATATTTTAATAATTTGAAGAGATTGAATTTTTAGGTGGGAATTGATTTTTAGGTGAGAAGTGATTTTGACATAAGTGGGGAACATGTGGGGTTATTGATTTATATATATACTTTTGAATTATTTAATTATTAAATAGAATGATATGATTTATTTAAAATAAATTATTTAATATAATATAATTTTGGCATGTGATAATATATTAATATAGTTATAAGATTAATTAACTGAATGTGAATTGTTGGTAGGAAACGAGACCTGAATAAGCGTGCTGAAGGATATCAAAAACTTGGGATGATACTAGAATTTGGTGTCTATACAAGAACGGTATGATCGTAACAAGGGGCGCTATGATGTAGGACATGGAAAAGATCGAGGATACCATGGCGGATTCGGAGGTCAAGGTCGTGGTGGTGGACAAGGGAAATTCCTTCATGGAACATGCTTTACATGAGGATCACCTGAACACTACAGGAGCGAGTATCCTCAGAATATTATATTTTATTTCTATGGGAAGAATCATACCTATGAGGAATTTCTAGATCTATATAAGCATCTTAGCAAGTAACATAAACAGGAGAACAAGGTGTAGGAATTGGAACCGAAACTTGAGGTATTTCATGTAAAGATAACTACCCACGCTAAAGCTACGCATGCTAGAGAGGCATTACCACAGAAGCCTACTATCACTAAAGAGGAGGTTTTACATTCCCAGTACCTAGATCCCGCCCATCAGACGGATGTTTATCAAGAGACCATGGAGGTGCTTAGAAATCTTCAGGGTGAAATATAATTTTTAAAGGAGGAAGTTGAAGCTGAATGAGGAGGCAAAGGAATCTATAGAGCACGTACCCAAATCCCATGTACAACCAAAAGAAGTGGAAGAACCTTGGGATGAAGATATGAAGGATAAAGAGGTAGGAGAACTGAAACATGATACCACTCAGAACATCAAATATCTAGCTCCAAACCTTGGCACTCAGGTACCTAAGGGGCCAAAAATGAAGTGAACAAGTGGAGAATACAATGTTCTACATATGGGATATGACGAGGACACAGGTAAAATTGTCTACGCCTGATTCCATAATACAGTGGGCCTCAAGGATTTGTATGGATGGGAGTTGATGGACCCAGACATGGAAACCATATGCACAAGGAAACTGTTTTCTTGGTCCATGCAAACTCACATGGACAAGCCCAATTTGTATGTATGTGAAGAGTCATGTCTGTCAAGAAGAATGAAAATGGCACCACAGAACAGACACATAACTATAAAACCCATTGTTATATCTGATGAACAGGTGATTAATGCCTTGGTTAAGGCATCTACAGAAGTGGCGCAGAGGAATGTCGATAAGGTTGCCACTATTAGAGTGTTACGAGAGAAAACAAGGCCAAATATGTTGAAATAACATGTCTAAAAGGAGATAAGGATATAGAGAAAAAGAAGAATGAGGAATTTAAAATTATGGCAGAAGAAATTGGAGACCATGTCTTGAAAGCAAGACCACACCTAGAGTCAAAGTTACCTGAGAATTTTCCTTTGGATATGCATTATGTGTGCACATTAGTTAATTTGGTGCTTGAGGATGGACCGATTCGGATGCCCTAGTACTTATTACTGTTCTTATTATTGTAGATAAGAACGAGAAGTTTACTTATTAATATGTACTTATTATTGTTCTTCTATTTTGTACTCTAGTATTCTTATCACCAAAAATTAGAATTTCTGCATGATTTTTCTAGATAAATCTTGATGGTTCCTTAGAATATTCCCATTCCAATTCTTACTTTTCTACTACTTCTTATTATTATTATTTGAATTATGGTCCTTCTGAATGATCATTTTTTTGTGCACTTACTTTTTTGAGGCCTTGTTTCATCCATATTTACACTGATACTTTCTACAATTGTTTACCACCTTTTATTATAACATCTATAATATTTGCATTTTGAGGAATATCCAAGAAAAATACCTTCATCATCTCTTGAGTTAAACTTTCCCAAGTCTTCTTCATCTCTCTTAATGAAGCATTTACACCCGAACACTTTGAAATATTTGATTAGTGTTAGTCTACCTTCATAACTCATAAGGAGTTTTGTTATTGTTTACTCTGATTGGTCTTATCTTCAAAATGTAGACTACAATGTTAACTTCTTCTCTCCAAAACTTATTTGATAACTTAGATTCATTTAACATTGTTCTAGACCTTTCTTAAACAATTCAATTCTTTCTTTCCACAAGTCCATTGTGTTGTAGAGTCCTTGCAGCAAAGATATTCCTTTTTATTCCATGATGCTCAAAAAATTCATTGAATTCATTTGACAGGAACTAACCTCCTCGATCTGATCTTAAGCAATTGATTTTTAATTTTTTTCATTTTCCATCAAGGCTTTAAAAGATTTAAACTTTTCGAACGCCTTAGATTTTTCTTTTAGAAAAGTCACCCATGACATTCTAGAATAATCATCAATGAGAAATATGAAATATCTTTCACCTTGTATGATTTGTATTCTTGTAGGCCCAAAAAGGTCTATATGGATTAGTTTTAATGGCTTATTTGTTGAGTACTCCTTTGATTTGAAACTTTCCCTTTTTTTTCCCATGATGACACTGCTTACAAAGAATGTTTTATAGTTTTGTAATCTTCGACATATCTCTTATGACTTGTCTAGTGTTGATTTACACTAGATTATCGAAATTCATATGGCCCATCCTTTCTATTCCATAGCCAACTTTCATCGATTTGAATCATGTAACATTTCTCTCTCTTAACTTCATTGAGTATGTATAGGTTGTTTGTTGTTTTGTTTTCATCTGCAACTAATTTTCCTATGTCTATTTTCATGATCTCATAACCTTAAGCATAAAACATGAGAGTGTGTTCTTGTTAGGAAATATAGTGTTTACATTATATTGGCTCATAATATAATAACTCTTATAATATAATAGCTGGTATATTGGGTTGTTTACATGAGGTTGTAACAACTCACATAAATAGGTGTATTGGTTGAGTAAGTTTCCTAGTTTATAGGAAACTCTCTCCCTATTTATTTAAGAGTCCTGTATGTATGAATTATCCTGAATATATTCAATAGTGAAGATTATATTTTTGTGTTTAATCTGTGTATTGTTTTCATTTGGTATCGGAGCAGTTTGATTCTCTGTATGTGATGGCAGTATAGAATGGGTAAGGGGCACTGCCATATCCTGTATTGATGCCCCGACTGCATGAGTTATATATGCATTAGAAGAATTTTGTAGATTGTCTTTGGTATTTTTTTATATATTTCAAATCCCCAGATCAACGACCCTGCAAAAGTATTCTACTTGTTCATTGATCGATCCATATGGGAGAATAGTCGAAGATGATTGTTGTGGTTGCATTTTATCAAGGGATTCACGCAGAGCTGACTGAATATAACCAATGACAGACATTGTAAATGCAATTGTTCATTGGAATTGCAGTTATCTATCATACTATTCAGCGACTAGACGTGTCTAGAAAGAGTGTAGCAGAGTAATTGGGCCATGTTTTCACTTTCCTCAGTGAATGTGCCATAGAAAGTCCATTTTTGGCACTCATGTACTATATGATTTTGTTATCTGCCTGTACAGTTATCTATCTATACTCTGCGCATCAATATCTAACATCTACAGTCACGTGGAGGAATTATCTTCATTAGAAAGATGGTAAATTCTTCATAATATAGATCTATACACGTTCAAACGGATTATATTCTCCATATCTGTGTTGGTTGCATCATCCAGATTTGACAAATGGATCTGATCTTTCAGCATCAACATAATATATAGCACTGAAGTCGATCTTTTGTGGATTTGACGCCATTCTACCTAGAGCGAATCTTTGAGGAGATACATGAGAAGATATTAATGCAGCTCTATTCATTTTACTTCCATATACTTTATCAGTGTTGTTCCATATTACGGTATTCAAAAACTCTACATCAAAATTAAAATAGGGTGAATAATGTAATAATTCATTTTGTTGTCTTATAGATCTATAGAGTCAAGTATATCATGAGAATTAGTATTATGGCAGTATTGTTATAAGTGTTGCGTCATCATTGTCCGTCAATGTCATTAAAAGTGTCATTGTAATATCAATTGAATTTAGTGTTGTTGTCAAATACGTGATTTTAAGGTATTTGTTTATTGTCATTTTCAGTCAAAATCATTGTATTGTTATAATACTAGTCTTGTCATCATTAGTCTCAATAGTCATTTTTTTTTAAATCACAATTTGTTTATCTATTAAAATCCAATCTTTAATTGGATTATTCATATTGTCAAAATAGGTGATTTTAGGACTGTCATAATTGTAAAATCAAGTGTCAAGAGAGAAAAAATGTAAAAAAAATAAAAAATAAAAAATTACCTCACTTTTTAATAATTGGACGCATTTTCACTTGTACGCGACGTCCATCCTATGAGGATAAATTGTAAAATGAGCTCCATTGACAAATCCACTAAGTAAGTAGCATCTTACTGGAGAATGGAGGAAGGAGGCATCGGAGGAAGGAGGTCGAACAGCGACCTCTCGTCAGTCACCAACGACGGGGCTGCATAGAATGATTTGGTGGCACAGGTGTGCAGTGTGAGTACTTGTTTTTGAGTTTTGCAGTGTTCCAAATTCAGTTGTGTGGTATGAATTTCAGCTTGGTGTGATTCTTTTTCAGAGTTCCTGTTTTGTTTGGTATTTGATGGATGTTGGAAAGAAATTTTTGTTGGAGCACAGATGACTGTCAGTGATCCTCTGACTGACTTGGTCCTCTGACTGCCGTACTTCATTGGAAGATGGTCAGCTAGAAGAATGCGTTCACTAGCATTAGTGACCATGTGCAGCAAGACCTAACTAGCAAGATCCATTCCGGAGTATGTTCTTCGATGCAGTTTGCTTCTCAGTATCTATATGAGTGGAATTTCACATTGTGGGGGGGAATACATACCAATGTTCCATTCCCATTCTGCACCCAAAACGGCTTAGTCAAGGAAAGCTTCCAGTGGCAGTGGCAGTTTTCTATGCTGTTCGAGATCGAGTGGCAATGATCAATGACAGAGACTACAATTAAGAACATTACGATTCTTATAGGAAGTAATGTGAAATTGTTTCTATATATCTTCTATTGTGCTGTGTTGAGATATGCATGTTGTGTTTCCTACATAATTCCCTAATGTATAAGCATAGTGGTGAACAGTAGCACCAGAGTAAGTCAGTTCATGGATCTTGAAAGGGTTTGTGGGATAATCCAGAAAACCACACGAGGTGGATAGTTGATGAGGTTCCTGTCACGTTAAGGTTTGTGGTAAGCCTGTTTAAAACCATGGAAGGAGAGAGCCTTTCTTTTGGATCAAGGTCATGAGTCACAAAGTTGGACATGCCACAGGGGTGAGCATACTGCAGTTGAGAGTGTGGATATTTTTCTACCATGTAAACACTAAGGGGGGGAATGTTAGGAAATATAGTGTTTACATTATATTGGCTCATAATATAACTCTTATAATATCATAGCTAGTATATTGGGTTGTTTACATGAGGTTGTAACAACTCACGTAAATAGGTGTATTGGTTGAGTAAGTTTCCTAGTTTATAGGAAACTCTCTCCCTATTTATTTGAGAGTCCTATATGTATGAATTATCCTGAATATATTCAATAGTGAAGATTATATTTTTGTGTTTAATCTGTGTATTGTTTTCAGTTCTTGATCACACATTTGCTTGAAAATTGGAAGGTTATACTTCAATCCTTCAACATATAGTACATTTTTTTCCATTATAAAGGATAAGGGTACCTTTTCCAACTATCTGTGTTGTGGCATTATCTCCAAATTTTACCATGCCTTTACTCATTTCCTTAAAGGTGGGAAATTTACTCTTATCCCTAGTCATGTTGCTTGCGCACCCACTATCAATTTACCATTTTTCCCCTTCATCTTGTGCATGAAATTCCATTTGCAGAATAAAAGATTTTTCTTTATCTTGATTAACTTCCTCTTGATTTTATTTCCAAATTTTTGTTGGTTCTCTTTTCTTTACAACAGGAGCATTCACTTTCTTTTTCTATTTAGGGATTTCTACAAAAACACTTCTACATAATCATGTTATATATCCATATTTATTACAATTATAACATACAATGTTATTCTCTTTATAATTCGATAACAGGGCAAATGAGTTATAGTTTCTGCTTAAAACTTCATAAGTACTTATGCTATTGTCCCATACATACCTATTTCTTACACATGTCCTACACTTCATTTATTTATTATCAAAATCATTGCAATCAAAGCTATAACCATTAAATGAACTTTGGTTTACGATCATATGAGATTGTTGTGGAAATAATGATCTTCTATGATTTCTTATGAGAACATCATGCCGTTGGTTCTCACATTTGTTTTCTTCTTTAGGAGGATTGATCTTTTGAGGAAGCTTATCTTTTTTCTTTGGTAGCTCAGTATCTTTTGAATCCATATTCTTCTTACTAACCTCTTATTTTTCCTCATAGTCAAGACCAATCTTGATGAATGGCAACCTCTGACAGTTGATTATATCATCCAAAACTTTGGTGTTCTTTCTAAAATTTGAACTACTTTTCAATTGAGTATTTTTCTGCTTCAATTCCTTCCCTAGGGTAAAATTTTCCTACTCTAACTTACTGCTTTGTCTACAATTGAATTCTCACCTCTTCCGCTATTTTCTTTGCGTCTCCAAGTTGAATTTTTAGTTTAATGACCATTTTTTTTATTCCTCCATACTTTGTGACATTTTTTTTTCCAAAGCACAATTTTCTTCTTCATATTGTTTGTATCTGTAATCTTTGTTTTAGATTATTTTTATCAAGCACTTTTATCTCACCTAAAGCATATATTCTTCAAGATCTACCTCCCCTTCATCTTCGACATCTTCTTCCTCTTACAAGGGGTCTTTACTTGCAGAGGCATTATTTTTTATTTCTATAGTCATGAACAAAGTTTCGTCTTTGTCATTATCTGACATGCTCTCATCATTTTCCTCAGCTAAGCTACTATCCTTTTTGGAATAGAGGTTTTTCTTGTGCTTTCCAAACTTTTTCTTATATTTGTTTTATTTGAAGATTTTACTGTATTGAGGTTTTATTTCCTTCTTATTCCTTTCCTCATTATGATTTTCCTCACCATCACTATCATACTTATGTGGAAACTTAGCACCAAATTGTCCTAATTTACCACAATTGAAACACTTGAAAGGTAGCTTACCTTTATATTTGTCAGATCCCTTTTTAATATTTTTTATTAATAGGGCCTCCTCATCATGTTCATCACTTTATCTAGACTCTTTATTTTTCCCTTTATTTGAAGCTTTGGACGTTACTTCCCTTTTTATGGCTTATATGATTCTATCATCATGTCATAGGCTGCAAGAATTCCATGTAACTCATCCATTTTCAATTGTTCTAGGTCTTTCAGCTCTTCCATAGTGGAAACTTTTCCATCAAATCTTAATGGTAGAGGCCTTAATACCTTTTGAACTTTCAAAATCTTTAACTTTTTCACCAAGCCCTCTACTGGTGTTAACAATCTCATCCACATAAAGAAGATATGCAACAACATGTTCTTCATCTTTCATTTTCAAGTTCTCAAAATTTCTCCTATGAGTTTAGAGATTTTCCATTTTTACTTTGCTATCACCTTCATAGATGGTCTATATTTTATCCCAGATGTCCTTTGCCAATTACAATGCATTACTTTGACAAATTCTAATTTTTATAAGCCACACAAAATTGCGTTCATGGATTTTAAATTATTTTCACTAGCCTTCTTTCCAGTTGTATCCATTGGTATATTTTGTGATGTTATATATCTAATTATTACTGCTTTCTAGATATCAAAACCAAGGACCTTTAGATATGTTTGCATCCTTATGCTCCAATGCATAATTTGTTCCATCAAATAATGGAGCTTTGTTTGTGAATTTTCCTATTAGAATCATAATCACTAAGAGGGGGGTGAATCAGTGAGCCTCATAACTTTTTCTCACATTTACTTTAGCATCTATCAACCATTCCATTTAGTTTAATCATTTGAAGCATCTTCACATGAATCATAAAAATATAACAACATCCATGCATACAAATAAGACATAAGAACGTATAAACACTAGATTTAAGTGGGAAACCCTCAAGGGGAACAAAACCCAATGAAAAAAACTTTATTATAGCCATGTTTCAAATTTAGTTGAGCACCAACCCAACAAGGAGCACCAACCCTAGAAGGAGGACCAACCCCTTATTTTAGTAGAGCACCAACCTTACAAGGAGGCGCCAACCCCCTAGATGACTCATCACTAACTAAATACACCTAATCTATTTTTCATATCTAAAATGTTGCACCAACTGATGATGACACAAATTTAGCTCACCTTCTCTCTATATTCCTCAAAATTTCCTTCAAGTTGATTTGATCATCAAACCTAGATCACCCATGTATAATCACACTATAGAAATTTTTATTATATTATTTTCCCTCTCTTCATGATCACAAATACGTCTTACACCTACACAATCTTCCCTCTAGCTCGCATTTTTCATACACTCTTACAACTAGCTTAAATGAGCCTTATAACTTGTTTTTATACTTGACTCAAGCACCTAATACATCTATCCATCATATGGAAAATTACATCATAGCATCATAAGAACATTATAAAAACATCACACAAAGGGCCTTATAGGTCAGAAATAGCATGAGCAACCTCAAAACCTCCATTAAGACTCCTAAAGTCTAATTGCACCCAAAACACCTTCTCACCAAAATGGAATGATCTACAGAAAAACCACCTTCACCAAAAATCAAGTTATACATGTTTTATAATACTACTAAAAACCTCCAGTAAACTTGAATCACTCTTCACCACCATCTCACATCATGAAGCCACTTGAGAACAAAGACAATCAACATGCCCCAAAACTAGTCTTCAGAAATGAAGCTCAAAACCTCATCAAATCTCCTCAAATAAGAAGTGTAATAATAGTCCACCTGAAACTACCCAAAACTAGTCTTACAAAATGAACTTGTATAGTACACCTAAGGGCTCAAACATGATCTAAAACTATTGTGCACATGTATAATAGCTTCCATAATTCCTCCAAAACCAAATTAGTTAATAGGTCTAATGTAGAACTTGAACACAAACTAAAAAATTTCATAAACTTTCCTTGTTGAGTGGGGTCCACACACAACCATGAAACCTAAATTGCACATGGAGAAACCTATAGAAGTCCTATACAACATATAATCATCATACTTGAACAAAAAATCTATTATGGGTTATAGACACCTAAATTATTCTTATGCTTAGCATTTCCTCGAATTCAACCGATTAACGACGCTTCGTTAATCAACCCTTCTTCACTCCATTCTTGGATGCCCATTCATGACACCTTCTCAGTCGTATTCCTCCTATAATCAACTTGTTTGATTAATATCTCTCTTATTAGCTAAACATTCCTCCTTTCGACCATTCAGAACCTCCATAGTCCTCTCTAGGCGACTTCTATTAGCTTTGTAGGCTATCTATCAATCACAATTGGTTATCCAGACCCCTCCCAACTCTCAATGAGTCTCTAATCACCTACTAATAAAGTTTAACTAGCCTAAACCCTAGTTAACTAGCCTAAACAAAGCTTAACTAATCCTATAAACAAAGCTTAACTAATCCTAAAGCATGTTTATCCTAATCTAATCCTAAAGTGCTTTTTAAACTTTAGTCCCACATGCACCCAAAGTTCAAACTCTTCCATTTGGAAAACTGTAAATACAAGGCTAAACCTACCCATTCAACTTACACCTTCACACCTAGGATATCTTATTAACACTAAGAACACCTAGTTTTGGGATTCCATTTGTATTAGCTTTAAGCTATAAGAAATTTGATCTTAAACTTACTCCCTTCATTGATCTTGAGCTAATAACCTCAATTTTCATCCATAATCCAAGTTTTGAGTAAATAGAGAGAACCATTAGCCTTGAAGCCATTAATGGTGAGACTCCATTCTTCAAATCTTGAGAACCATAAAACAACTAATCACACCTTTGATTGCTAAGTTGATCTTCTTAGGTTCAATGTTTAATTAAGTGATCTAAAGAGTAGAGAGTAGCTTTATCATGTTAGTTTAGATTTAATCTAGTTCATACAATGATAGATTTTAGTCTTGTTTATCTCTTATCATGATGGTTTAGTGTAGATTAGCTTCATGCTTTGAGGTTATAGGTTTTAACTTCATTTCCATAGCATATATAATTTATCCATGAACACATTTGGCATGCCTGGTGGGACATGAAGTCCATCCTCCATTAATGGAGTCTTTTCAAGCTATTTATTTTCAGTTTTCTAACCACTTTCATGCTTTTTAGGATAAATAGCTTGTTATTTACATGATTTCAGTTTTTAAGTAGGCTAAATCATCCTTGATCATGTATATTTTGTGGGTTTGAGCTAAAAATAGGCTTCTTTGACTAACCTTTAACCTGTTTGCTTTTGAAATTTTTCAAATTCTGTGATTTTTACAGATTTTACAGGGGGTACACGTAGGTGTCATTCTGGGCGCGTCTGCGTTGAAATAGGCACGCACATGTCAGTAAAGGGGCACGTATGTGTCAAATTACATTCACTGCCAATCTTCCAAAGACCATAACTTTTGCTCCCGAGCTCAAAACGAATCTGTTTTCATTGTGTTGGAAAGGTATTGAAGAGAACTACACAACGGAATCATAAAATTAGGATTTTGACTTATTAAAAATTTATGGTTTATGTTATTAGGTAAATATTCATTTTCTAATGTATCTTAAAGTCTAAAAATTGTTTTCTTGGTCATTCTAACACTTAGAAAGGTTTTGTGACACTAAATAGTGATTTGCAGGTTGCTTTTCCATCATATTTTTGTGCTAACATAGTCGAGTGTTCACATTTTTCATTTTTAGGGGTCCTTTGAAATGTGTATGCTCTTCACTCGCACCTTTTAGGTGATCTTGGGAATCAAAAACATCTCAAAAACAATCTATTTTTGCTTCCAAAACACTTCAATTTAAGATTTAAAATAGATTAAAGTTCAAAGTTGGCTAAAACAAGTTTCCTTCTACAAAAACACTTAAGTTATTTTCCATATATTGTTCTAGTTGGGTTTCTGTGTTGTGTATGCTCTTCCTTTGCGCCTTTTTTGGTGATCTTAGGAATCAAAACCAACATGCAAACTCTCTTTTAATAGCATGATATTTTATGGAAAAATACTAACTCCTTGCATATAGGACCTAAAGTTTGTCAAATAAAGGAGGAGCTAAGAAAAAAAAAAGAACCCGCTAACACGTGTTTTCATACAAGTTGCCAAATGGTGTGCCACTTAAAACCACATTTAAGTTAAAAAGATAAAAAAAACACACCATATTCAAAACATTGTATTGCAGGTTTCAAAAAAGGGTACGTCCCTATCCACTCAACTTGAACATAACCCCTTTGGCATAACACCTTAAGCTACAACAATGGGGGTGGTTCCAAGAACCCTAAAGTAATCCACTGCTGAGTAACCTCATGGATGAAACAGAAAGCACTCTGCTTACCCACTTGACTAGTACACCTTATGAGATAGAGTTACCGGTTGTCTATATGGTGACCCCAGGGAGAGCACACGTGGATGCACTAGTTGCCCTTTGTGCTCGAAGGGGATAAAGTAAAGCCAAGATACTCGCAAGATAGGCAAGGCACTATTTGGGTAAATCACGCTCGCTTAAGACAGCTTTGTAACACCTAATTGAGAGAACTTATTAAGAAGGCCATTCTATCTTGGAGCCCACTTTACTAGTCCATTGTTGTGTCAAGCCATCACGAAGTGACAACTCATTTAGAATCTAAACCTTATTTTTTGAATAAGGTAAAGAACCCTTGTGAGTTTGATCTAAATGCCTTTCATCATGGAAATTAGATGATGTCTAACTTAGCTTAGCTTCTTTCACGTCTTCGAACGAGGCAAAGCTCTGCTCAAGTGGCACTTAGTTTATTTTTCATCTTTTGATCTATACCTTTGCATTCTTTTTGCCCATTTGGGATAACAGAAGGAATCTTTCGGGAGTGTTGTCATAGATAGTGTTCACCACTTTTTTGTCCAGTTATGCTCATCCATGTTTGCGACTGAGTTGTTAAATGTCTAAAGTGCGTGGATGCATCCTTATATCTTTGATGGCCACTTGATCTTGATTTCAAGATCATCATCATAGTTAGGATTGATTCATCATTTGATATCCCTTTAGTGTGTTGCCTCATTTGCATTGTCTTGATACAATTAAGATACTTATGTCACGTTTTTCGTAAATGTGATCTAAGTATCTATATTTTGGTGTTACGTTGCACACATTTTAGCACATACTTAGTATACTTTGACTTAGTTTTTCTTCAAACATTGTCCAAAATATTAAAGAGTATCGCTTACTTTGTTTGTGTCGTTTTGATACCACGTTGGCACTAATATCTCACTTCTTTGTGAAGCTTGATTAACGTGTTCAATTGGTGTGGTTACGTGGCTTACATTTGTAATCCTCACCGTTTAGCATTTTGGCCTTATTGGTTGTTAAACGCATCGTTGTATTCTTTTATTGGGAGTCACATCTACCCTTTGTTAAAATTTACAACTTGTTCATTTCGAGCTTGACGTAAATGTTGACATTGTGTTGATCATCTTTGCATCGAACTCACTTTGTACACACATTTGCATAGGGTGTATTTCCTTTTTGATTGGATTTATGTTTCACACTTGCATAATTGTTCCTTGTGATTATTCATCTAGAAAAATTGTTTTCTAGGTCAAATCCTTTTTGATCTTGTCGAGATTGTGTCATCACAATGTCTATTTTCCTTATACCTTCTTAGGAAAACCACACACACATCTCCATACTTACAAAATGTCTAGTTGGTTGCCATTATGCTTCCCTAAATTGACATGTCACTTCATTCACTTTGAAGGAGTTCCATCACACCATCTAGGTCTAGACATTTGTGCTTAAAGTGATGTCAATAATGACTGACTATCACACGGTTTCTCACACTTACCACAATATGGAACCTAGGTTTAACAATTCAAATAAAAATATTCCCATTACAACTAAACCTCATTTGGTTCTTTGTGCTAGAGGGCCCACTCGGGTACCATGTTCCTCACCTTCAGCTCATAGTCAGTGGTATGGTTGGATGCTTCTGATCCACATTATTATTCAGGTTCCCCCCACTCTTATTCTTCTGATTCAGATCCAAACTACAATTCAGACTCCCACTCTTCTTTTAAAGAATTGGATCTCAACTATTATTCGGATACCCCTAGATCAAATCTTGAATCACAGTCCTCCCTTCCTTCGTAGGACCTTTATTTCAAATCACCTCAACGATGTCTTCCTCCTTTGAAGACTCATATAACTCCACATTCCTTTGGTCAAACATCTAATTTGGATCTTGAGTCACTGTCCTCCCTTTCTTCGCAAGACCTACTTCATCATTCATCTTAAAGACCTCTTCCTCCATCGAAGAGTTCCACGACTCGGATTCCCTATATTCAATCATCTAACTTGAATCCTACGTCGTAACTTAATGGATGGCTATGTGATCCTATTTTCTCTCCTACACTATGTCATCTTCTAGAAAAATGACATAGGTCCAAATCCAAATCATCCATTCATGAGATGCTTTCCTCCAATCCTACTTCCTCTCTTGAGTCATCTTTCTTCTATCAATCAATCTTCCCTCCTTATTGGACATGTTTCTTCTATTCAACCTTCTATGACTAAAGAATAACAACCTCTAGTGATTGATTTCTCTCAGGATGAAGGAAAAATCAGACTACATGATGATATCTCTTTAGAGGATTACAAACAAGGATTATTTCTAGAACTTGATACACTCACATATTGGGGAAAAGAAATTGATCCTTTTCGACAGAACATAAAGGAAAATCCTAATGTCGTGGAACTTGATTATTCTTCTATTTCATCTTCACCTTCTTCTAAGCATGATGAGATGTCGGGGTCTAGCATTGATCCATGGCCTATATTCACGTTACCAACTCATTCCTTATCTATTACCACTCCTCAATCAAAATATCACCTTAGGTCATCATTGAGTATCCCATTATCTTCTTCAACACTTGGGCCACCCCCAGGTAGACCTTCATTTTCTACTTATGGGTCACCTCTTGGTAGCCCATTACCTTATATTCTTGGGCCACATCCTAGTATCCCTTCATCCTCTTCTATCTATGGGATACTTCTGAGTAGTCCCTCCTCATCTATACTTGGGCCATACCCTAGCAGCCCTTCGTCATCTTCTTCTATTCTTGGTTCGTGTCCTCATAGCCCAATTTCTTCCATCTTAGGGCCATATCCTGGTAGCCCTTCATCATGTTATATTAGTGTCTCACATCATGGTAGCCCATCCTCTTCAATTCTTGGACCGTATCCTCTCCATCCCTCTACCAATGACTGGGGCAAGCCCACTATCATTTCTTTCATTCCTATCATCAATCATAAACATTCACTCTCTTCTCCCACTTCTTGGGATCAAACAAGTCACGTGTTAGCTTATAAGAAACCCAAACAGGTTCATTATCAAGCTCAGTTAAAAACTTCCAAGAGCTTGAAAGCCCTCAATAACTTGAACAATCTCAAGATTGTAAATCAAACGTGATTCAAGAATGCACATCAATGCAACCATCAAGTATGGCACAAAGTGCATAAACCTATGAATCAGGAACACAAACTACCACATGATAAATTCATGTTTCAAGATAAATGGAAATCATGTGTTGAGTATGAGCTCACCTCGATCATCGATATCAAACAAAATATTACGCTTGTTAAACAAACACGCCTAGTCTCCCTTATCAGGGAAGTTGCAGACATCGTTGTTGGATCTTACCACATGGAGTTACTATGTTGGTCCCACCTTTCCAAAAACTATCAAAAATCTAAAAATTAAAAAAACAAATGTAAAAATACAAAAACATGAGAAAACATAAAGCAAAAATCAAAGGTAAAAAGATCAAACATTGCAATCAGGTATTGGGTACACATGGATGTTTCTTTCTTCCCTTTCTTTCTCTTCTTATACAAGTCTTCCTACCATTTTCATCCCTTCGATGATATTTTAGTTAGCCTTTTCACACACATTTTGTGACATTTATCTCCATGGTATCTATTTGACCCTAGTCTTTTATCACCTTGGTAAATTAAAAATGACTGACCTCTTAGAGATCCTATCACATTCAACATCTAATAAACTTGTTACAAAGAACTTTTGGACATATTTGTTGACACTAGCCAATGTCGTCATAACAATCACTTCCATCTCCTTCCATCAAGCCATCAGTGGTTCTTAACCCCTTGTCAAACAAGAGAGCTGAAATAAGTTTTCAGAAAGAAAAAGAATCAAAATCAATCAATCAAAAATCAAAGGCTAAAAGATAAAAGCAAAAGCAAATTGATATAGAACTCTCTCTTGGGGTATTTCTAATAAATTCTATCAGGGCTATGGATTCCTGACTGGTAGTAGAGTAATGTTGTGATTAGAATCAAATGCATCTTTATCGGGGCTATGGATGTTTGGCTGGTAGCAGAGCAATGTACAGCTATCCTTCCACCCTTCATTCACAAAATCACCTATCAAATTGTATCATTCCTAAACATTGGCTAGGTTATCTTTACTTGTTGTCTATTAGATCTTCCCTTCAAGAGGTAATAAATTCCACTTGCACACATTGGATCTCTATGAGTAGGCAGGATTAGTATGTTACCAAGTGTCTTTTTTGGACCTTGTTCAGAATCTTACTTTATTCCTTATCTCATCTCACGATTTGTGCCTTTGGCTAATCACTTCTTCATCACGAGGCTTCTAAGATACATTCATATCATTCACATCATTCTTTTACTTCATTCAAAACATCCATGTGTATAGGATTACTTTTTTTCCATGTTTTCAGACACCTTTGTCCCCTTTCACAAAAACAATCTTCTCCTTCCTTTCTATCATGTGCTTTTAGGCCAACTTACGCTAGGGGAATCCTTGTTTCTTCCCAGCACTTCATTGGTTAACTCTTCATCATCATGTTTAACCTATCCATAATAGCATTGGGTCCCACTTCTACACATGAAGAGTTTGCCTTTGAATACTCCCACCTAATCACTAGGGAGTTTTTGCATCTTCACCTTTCTCGTACACACGTGGCCTTATGACCTAATCCCATGATTAAATTTGTTCATGGATAAATTAGATATGCTATGGAGATGAAGTTAAAACCTATAACCTCAAAGCATGAAGCTAATCTACACTAAACCATCATGATAAGAGATAAACAAGACTAACATCTATCATTGTATGAACTAGATTAAATCTAAACTAACATGATAAAGCTACTCTCTACTATTTAGATCACTTAATTAAACATTGAACCTAAGAAGATCAACTTAGCAATCAAAGGTGTAATTATTTGTTTTATGGTTCTCAAGATTTGAAGAATGGAGTCTCACCATTAATGGCTTCAAGGCTAATGGTTCTCTCTATTTACTCAAAACTTGGATTATGGATGAAAATTGAGGTTATTAGCTCAAGATCAATGAAGGGAGTAAGTTTAAGATCAAATTTCTTATAGCTTAAAGCTAATACAAATGGAATCCCAAAACTAGGTGTTCTTAGTGTTAATAAGATATCCTAAGTGTGAAGGTGTAAGTTGAATGGGTAGGCTTAGCCTTGTATTTATAGTTTTCCAAATGGAAGAGTTTGAACTTTGGGTGCATGTGGGACTAAAGTTTAAAAAGCACTTTAGGATTAGATTAGGATAAACATGCTTTAGGATTAGTTAAGCTTTGTTTAGGCTAGTTAACTAGGGTTTGGGCTAGTTAAACTTTATTAGCAGGTGATTAGAGACTCATTGAGAGTTGGGAGGGGTCTGGATAACCAATTGTGACTGATAGATAGCCTATGAAGCCAATAGAAGTGGCCTAGAGAGGGATATGGAGGTTATTAATGGTCGAAAGGAGGAATGTTTAGCAAATAAGAGAGATATTAGTCAAACAAGTTGATTATAGGAGGAATACGACTGAGAAGGTGTCGTGAATGGGCATCTGAGAATGGAGTGAAGAAGGGTTAGTTAATGAAGTGTCGTTAATCAGCTGAATTTGAGGAAATGCTAAGCGTAAGAATATTTTAGGTGTCTACATTAGATGAGATGTACAAGGGCATAAGGCCACTAAACCATCATATAACATATGAAAGGTGAAAACCTATAGGAGTCCTATACAACATATAATCATCATACTTGAACAAAAAATCCATTATGGGCCACTAGGAATAATATCTTCTCCATGTTATAGACATAGGGTTTTAGAAGGGTTTAAAACCAATTTATTCTCTTAACAATTGTTCATAAAATTTCAGGCTTCATCCTTCAAAACAAATCCATAAAACGAAATCTAGAACCCTTCCCTAAATACCATGAAGATCTTGAACAACCATGCAAAGATTTCACATGCCAATGAGCATCAGAAAGTCAAATTCGGGCTCAAAAACTCACTTCCACAAACTCGGTAAGGGAAAAATTCACATAACTTGCTTAATCTTGTAATCCATGACCTAAAACGTTTTTTGCACCTCATGAACAACCTAATACACATTTTTTAATGATCAAATTTTTATCACCATCCTGAAAATATTCCAACTCACTTCACTAGGGCATGCTTTCTCAAGAGCTAGGTCAAGGAACACACCTAAAACCAATGTCTATCACTTGAATTAACACTATAAGACAGTTTTTAGTGTCTCAACACCTCATAATCATGATCCCTGCATTCTCACCGTGCATATCCATCTCATACATACATGTACTTCATCATTCCATACCATACATGTTGACTAGGCCTTAAGAACAAGCACCTTGAACATGCTTGCTTCACTAAAACTGGCCTTCTTATTACTTTGCCATCCTTGAAAACCTATAAGAACCTTCACCACACTCCATGACATCACTATAGCATCATCAATACCTCTACAAGTCACTACCACACTCCTTCAAGATACTACACTTCTCAAGACACCATGAAACATCACTAAGACCAAACAACTCGCAAGATACTACCAATCAACCTTCATGTTTCTCTCTTCTTTTGACATCAATTATATTGAAAACATCAATGAAAAAAACATACTTTTACATCAATGAAAACATAATGCCAACAATCTCCCCCTTTTAATTGATGGCAAACCTATTGATGGAAAAACACACAAAGCACATACTCCCCCTAAGGTACTCTTCTTGCATCAGCTTATTCTACCCCTTTTGACATTGTTGACAAAAAAATATACCTACAACATCATGGTTTCCTTATTCTAATCACATTAGGCTCACCGTTTGGTTGGAAACATCAACCAAAATAATCAAGTTCCATTTGATCTTCTACATCTCTGATTTGACTCATAGAGTAATACAAGAGAAACACAACTCCCCCTAAGTTCATGCATACAAAATAACTTGCATACATGTCTCTTGAGCTGAACTCAACACATTTTCCAACTTAAATTGATACATTTACTCAATGACAACCATAGAGGATAAAATTTCCCTAATGCCATATTTCTTCATCACTCTCAATGTTTCTCAGCTATCAACAAAACCTGCTAGAACAATACACCTGCTTATGGAGCTTAAAGATCATACTCAACGCCCCCTAACTTATTCACACCTTCAAACTTTTGATCCTTGCATAATGAACTACAAAATATTCTCAACTAGAAATGGAAAAACCTGCTTTGACTGTGCACAAAAATCTTTGACAATAAATGTATTGAAGTGATCAATTTATCAAGCATAAGCATAACTTGTTAGGGCTGAAACACTCCCCCTGAGACCAATCATTCATCTCTTGAGCTCTTCAAAGAATACAAATATCTCAAGCACCCTGATACTATAACCTTTTTCCTACACCATAAACAGTCCTTCTCAACACTAACATGACTAAATGTAACTAAAACAAAGACACCCAGCTCCCTTGAGACCAAGTACCCCTATAATCTCTAATTCAGATATCCATTGAGTTATATACTCACATAAGGATATCAAACACATCAAAATAACTCACTTGGACTCACTGATTATCACTAGCACTAATTTGCCCACATTATGCATTATCCTAATGTAGAATTCATTTTAATTTCCTTCTCTTCATGCTCTATTATTTTCAAGCTCATATTCTTGATCATAACCTTGATTTGACATAGGCTTAATAGGATTCTCCTCGGATCAGGATCTTGTCACAGACTATTAGATACATATTACACATCTTCTAACTTTTCCTTGAAGTAACAAGTCTTCCCAAAATAGAGCAAGTACATTTTTAATAATCTTCAAAACATGTGAACATCAACAGTTCATCTTAATACCTTGAGCCAGCTAAAAAGTTGGAGAGAAATCCCCCTGAAACCATGCACTCATTCTTTGAATATAGGCACTCAAATATCATGGAGTTAACAAGCGAACATACTTCACCATAAGACTGGGTTCTCCTTCATGGACTAGAACAAAATTCTCAAGAATCATAAGCTCTTCTTGAGATATACTTCATATCATTCCTATAGCCTTATATCATGAGGTCATATTGGTCTTAACAGACCAATCCACTATTCACATACCTAAAACATGGTCTTAAGATCCAGTATTGTCAAACAACCTGATAATCATCTGATCATACCTCCAAGAGTATACTTGTAGGGTTTTTTTAGGTCTTCATACCTTTTATGTATTTTCACACAACTAACTGCCTTCCCCTTGCTTCACTCTACCTAATTTGAAAGTCTTCTTCAACCTATTTCAATTGTACAACACAATCATACTTCATGATTGTACCTACAACTTCACAAACCTTGATCCATTTCACTACACTTTGCTTACATTTTATTGACTCACATCATGTTATACCCTCAAGGACACATTTAGGATTATCTTCATGTCCTAAAAAAGTACATATTAGTCTTACAGATCAATATCTTACACTTCAAGGTCTTCATATACCACACAGACCTATATTAGACCTTGAAACACATACCATTGTCCAGACTTTTCTCAAAATTGCTAATCATGTATTTTATGAATGTCACACTTCTTGATCAAGAGTACTCCTTCAAAGCCTTTACAAATTACCTTGATGTTCCTTTTTTGCAACATTACACTATGACTGTATTGCCTAACTGCTTGAAAGCTTATATTTCTTGTTATTTCAATTTCTTCGAGGTATACAATTGTCAAAACATCTTTTGCAAAATAATTTCATGAATATAACTTGGACACACTTTGCAACCTTCTTAGCATTCTCTTGAAACACTTACAATACATTCCATGAAGCATCAATCCAAGTTCCCTCTTGCCTGTACAATATTTTCAACACCTTCAATCTGATTCTTTACCTGCAACACATTTCCATAGGCTCACTTTGGAACTTGATACCAGTTGTAAGGTTCACCAAATAGTATTAGTTCATCATAGGATCTTAAATTCAATTCAAACCTATATTAGGTCAAAAATCACAAGTGTTTTCCCATTCACGCAGATATCACACTTATCTTACAAAACTACTTCACTTGTATTCTACAACATCCTTATAAAACATGACATACCTTCAATATGAGCAATATTACTCCATGATTATGCTCAAATATGAGTATCACACCTCTCAAACAGTCTCACTGAATGAAAAAAAAAATTAGGCCACAAGAACATAGACCTCTTATAACATTAACTTCAAACCTTCTAACATGACACCAAGACTTGTGTCATGCCATCATGAATGATAATAAGAAAATTAAGATCCAAACATACCATGTTGAAGCATATAAACCCATGATTGTACCTTCTTACTCCTTAATGGTCTTCACATAACTATATTGAGTCTAACATGACTCCAACCCTATCAAATCTTCATAACTCTTCTTAAATCATAACTACATGACCTACTTGAAGTACTGACATCTATCAAGCTTTACATCATGCTTACCATGCATAACAAACTACCTCAACATGACTTTTACACTTCAAATCTGTCATCCTACCTTCAAGGTCATCAAGATATATTCTTGATGCAAAACAACACACAAATATGCCTTAAAACACATATCTTACCTTTTTCACAATAGTATAGACTTTGTTTATAACAATTCATACTCCTTTGATGCTCCTAAAATGGATGAATCAGATACATACAAATTCATCAAGTATAAATATTATGCATAGCCATATACAATGCATCTTCCAAATCCTATCATCATCTTGCACACTTGCCTCACATCTCCAGCATGACTATATCCCACTATTCCTACAATCATGCAACATATATCCTTAATTATACCAACAACATTGTTCCAAAGTTACAAACCCAGAATTTGAACCTACTACCCTACTTACAAGCCTTCAAACACCTTCAAGGAGATTGTTACATTCTTTGAACAATGATAGAAATTACAAGCCACAATAAGACCATCTTAACACTTACAACATCATGACATCATAACAAATCATATCCAAACACTCCCTTACTTTGAAGTATATGTACCTTCTTTGCTTGGCCTTCTTTCACAACAATTACAAGACTCATGAAGATTCCAACTCAACAACAAACCTTCATTATTTCTTATGGATGAATAATTCCTTTGTGAATCCTAATAGAGAAACCCTAGATTCTTAAGGCATTAAAACACCATGAACTCAAGAAATTTCTATATCTCTGTCACTTCTCAGCTCTCTTCCTCTCATGAGACTGATAATTAGTTTTTAGAACTCTCTCATTCTTCTTATACACCTCAAGCTTGATATCCACCTTATCTATCTTCTCCTCCTTTGTATGTATAGCTTCTAAACATATATGACTCTCTTGGAACACATACTTTTGCACTATCATAGCAAACAATATTTCTTGACTTGTTGATAGATCAGAATTAGGCTTGATGATTGAATTCTTCAACTTATCTTCATGATCAGACTTCGAGATGGTTTTGACAAGTTTTGGCTCTTCCTTCATAGGTTATTTATCAACAAACTTATATTCTTTGACTAACTTAAGATTCTATGCCTTTTTGAATTTAGGAGCATCAAATTTATTGAGCTTCCTTGATGACTCAAAATGACAAGATCTTGCAATATGACCAGTATTTTGGCAGTTATAACAAACCACCTTACTCATATCTCTTGATTCATATGGATACACACTTTTAAATAACCTTTCTCCACATTCCTTTACTCTATGACCAATTTTTTTACAATCATAACAATAACCATGAAAGAGATATGCATCACTTATAGCATTTGGTTTCCTGATAGGATTAAACCTTGCATTTCTCTTAGGAGATATATTCTTGGCATAGGCACCTTAATTTTGACCTTATTTGTAACTAGGGTCTATATTTTGACCTGAAATTTTAGAATTCTTATCACCTTCATTGAAGCCAATACCCAATTTCTCCCTTGGTCGCTATTATGTCACACAATGATCACTAATGTCACTAATAACCTTCAATGAAAGAATGACCTACAAAACCCTCAAGATTGCATCAAATCCCAAAAATAAAAGAATGAAAATGAGGGGTTGGATTTTCCTCAATTTTCAAATGAGTGAACTTACGACTGAGTGTTGTACTACATTACATTGGGGTAGTTATAGGTGTGTGTGTGTGTGTGTGGAATTTTGCCCTGGGTGGCTCTTGTGCGTGTCGCACTTAATAGTGAGAAAATAGCTAGATGTAGAAGATGTAAGTAGATGTGTACATGGAATATAATGAAATTCCCCTCTTATAAAGTGTATGTAGAATAATGCAGTCCCTTTCCCTTGAATGGATGTTAGAATAGATGATTTTTTCTCTTGAATAGCCTTTGGATGTAACCTTAGGTGGTGATAGCTAATTCTTAGTGGTTGGTCCTTTATTATGATCACATAACTTTATATTTATATGATTAACTTTCTTGAATTTTGTAATTAACCCTGAAAAGGATGAGTACCAAAAAGATAAGATGCTCAAACTGCTAGAAATATCCCAAAAGATGTTATCAAAGTACAATAAGGTTAGGGGCACCCAGAGGGGATGGGAGCACCTAACGTTGGCATCTTGGCTAGGTGTTGGTGTCCAAGATGAGAAATGTCAAGGTGTGAAAGAATAGACTGAGCTAAAAAAGAGTGTAAGACCAAAAGTGGTAATAGAAAGAAATCAAATATGGCCAAAGAGATGGATTAATTAGAAATTTTCTTACTTATGAATCATATAAATAGTAGTATGTAATCACGACTAGATAATTACCCAAAGTGTGTGATTTTGTGTCTACATTTTCCCCCACTTTATATTGTTGAGTGAAATATCGATAACATAAAGTAGATAAAAGATGTGTACATGATAACCATGTAGATTGATAGCAAAAGCATGCCAAGAGAGAAGGAAAAGTGTAGAGTGATAAAAATGTGGAGTGTGGAAACTAGAGAGGATAAAATGTAAAAAGTGATTATGATGATGACCCAAGGGTAGAAACACATGTGTAGATGTTGGCATTATACCTATTGATGTCGATTTTGAGTTGATTGATTGTTGTTGATGTTGTTGATGTTGTTGGTGTAGGACGATGTTGACTACTGCTTCCCATAAGGACGGACCTGCAAAAGAGAATAACGATCAAGTAGTTAAATACGCATGTATATGATCAAAATGTATAAAAAGTATGTAAAATGTGAAAAAGGAACATGTGCACCTAATCCGTGATAAGTAAAATAGTGTATAAATGATCCTATAGATGATGTAGAGGAGCAAGTTTTTTAGGTGATCTCACGCCAGCTATGTAGAATGTAATTTTTTTGGGCAATCTCACCCTAGGAACTATAAGAATTATAGGGAGAAAACACGCATGCAAAATGTAAGATAGAAAATAAGCATACAATGTGTAAGCTAATACGCAAGAAAAAAATACACAAAACGACAATATAGACCGCAAAAAGTGGGTTTCAAACATGGGACATCACTTACGATGTCACAAGCCAATCAAGGCCAAAAGCATAAAAGTGTGCACACAAGGCAAAGGGAAAATCCCGTAAACAATGGCAAACAATGACAAACAAGAGCAAGCAATGTAATAGATAACCATGGAAGAAAATAGGCCTACAAGAAAAAATTTACACATGAAGCACCCATTAACATGTTAGACAAATAAAAATTATGTCAATGCATGTATAATTCGATAATAATTTGCTATGAAAATGAAGCTATAACACCTGTAGTGTATGAAAAAGAATGCCCCCAGGAGCCACTATGGGACTGGTAATAGGTATTGCACCAAACATCCACGGTGCATGTATAGACTAGTAGAATCTGTGATCACAACTAGAAAGAAAGTGAACATGCATGTGTGTATGGAAATATAATTACATAGAAGATATTTATCTAGCATGTGTAACAAAGTGTACATATAACAAGTAAATGTAAGAAAGAATAAATGAAACCAAGATATGTAGTATGTTGTGGATGAGATGGAATGGAATGCAGAGTGAATGATAGGAGCAACGTTCCCTCCGAGTGGATGTGTATGTATGAGATGAGGTTCATTTATACATGCACCTTTAACAATCAAGAATGAATCGTAGAAAAAAAATTACATCAGCAGGAAATGGTTTGAATGTGTGCATTAGAAATATGTAATCGATAGAGTGTAGAGCATATAGAATAAGTGACTAAGTGAATATGTGAGTGTGGTGAGGTCCATTTGAGATGTAGACCCTTAACATGAAAGTATGGACCATGGAACTAGAGTGCATCATAGGGTAATGGTCTGAATGGTGTGTGTTATAAATATGTGATCGTCAAAGTGTAAAGCATAGAGTGTAATCATGTGAGTGAATGAGTGAATGATTAAACATGTGAGTGTGGTGAGGTCCATTTGATATGTAGACCCTCAGTAGTCAAGTATGGACCGTAGAACTAGAGTGCATCATAGGGTAATGACCACATCATGTATAAGTAGATGTCAAAAAGATATGTCATGAATGTGTAGAAAGAGATGAATGCATGAAATTTGGAGTGTGTAATGTGTAGTGTGTCGTGTGTAATGTGTCATGTGTAAATTTTATGTATATAGGATTCCCTTAACAATCAAGTGTGAACCAAAGCACGAGAGTGCATCATCAGGTAATGACAATACTAATGTATCAAGTTGTGTATGTTGTATATGAGAGATCATATGTGAAGTGATGAGAGAATAAGGCCTATGTTGATGCTAGAAGGGGGGAATAGATAGTTTCATGCCTCCCAAGTGTGTGATGATGAATGTGTTATCTGATAAAAGTGAAAGATGAGAGTCCTCCACCTAATGCTTGCGGAGATAAAGGTGTGTGATCATGCTCTAATCGTGGTGGTATACGAGATAGACACTATATAGGTGAATGAATCCTATATGCATGCGACTGATGAGTATAGTACGAAGTTGGTCGACACCTATGTGACTCAGAACACAGAGGTGATGGAAACCTATGTGAAGTAGAATGTGGAGGTGATGGACACCTATGAAAAGTAAAATGTGGAGGTGATGCATACCGAGGTGAAGGAATAGACCAATGTGATAGACTAGATAGCCAATGAGACCGTGTAGGCTATGTGCAAATAAGAAAGCTAGGAGTATATAGTTCTTTAGTTTCAAGAGGTTGCGGGAACCTAGATGCTCTAGCTAATGCAATGGCAACCTCAAGGGGAGGTTGTGGCCATGGTGTAGATGGTGGAACACCATTGATAGAAATGACTTGGTTGTTCTGAATGAATTTAAAATACAAGTGATTCGAGGAGATGATAGATTTAGATGCGTGAATCCAATTGAGACCTAAGATCATATCACACTCTTTGATTGTTGGTTCCACAAGAAAGGCACAAGCATGGTGGGAGGACCGATAGTGACTGAAAGCTTGACAATGCCATATTATTTAGGGACTAGATATAAAATTTACGAGAATGGATAACTGATAGCAACAAGGAGTGCAATAAAACACACATCAATGCACCATGATGGATCAATTTTAGTTTTATTGATAATATTGGATCTAATAGACGCACTAAAGTATAAATGATCAGAAGAGAATGTAGCATGATAGTCATAATCAAATAAATGAATAAGTAGTGGGGATGTCTCAGTATGAGGAACTAGAAAATCAAGATCCCCCGATGTAGGAGGATGCACAACGTAATATGCATGATTTTCTGAGTAGTTAGCCACTTGGTTTTCATGTTTTGGTAGAGGATTGTTAAAGATATTGAGCTTATGATTTTCATTGATAGGTGCAGAAGCCATAGGTTTTGGAAGATCAATTGCATTATTATTGATTAGGTCTTGAATGAGGTTGCGAAGTATGAAACAACGATCTGTAGAATTTACAATGCATTGATGATATTCACATCTGATATTTTAATTGTAATTACGACCTTTAGGATGAGATGGGTCTAAATTTAGCGGAGGAGGGGGCATAATAAAATTTCTCTTGACAAGTTGTGGAAGTAAAATATGTGGAGTGATAGTTAATTTTGTATATGTACACTTACATGGTTGTCATTGAAGTTCTTTAGTATTAGATACAGTGTTGATAGTGATTTTAGCTTCAGTGGGTTTAACAAATGGCTTGAAATTAGATTTACTTTGAAAGCGCACAAAAGATGAAGCTTGCTCCTGATACTTAAGTTTGCCTATAGATAATAGTTTTGTTTCACGTAGCTTAAGAGTATGGAATAGTTGATCGAATGATGGAGATGTCTCAAAGAGAACAGTCTCCTATAGAGGTGGCAATAAACTTTGAATAAATAGGTCTTGAATTTTAGAGTTTGCAAGTACACTAGACATCTTAGCTAAGTTGTTTTTATATCACAAGACACAGTCCACTAGATGTTCATTAGATCCTTATTTAAGTTGTGCGAGTTAATCATATGAGATCTTAGAGCCAATATTGATAAATAAATGAGTGAGGAAAGCATAGGCTAGATGCATGAAAGATGTTACTAAGTGGACATGTAGGTCATAGAACAAACACATCACATAATTATGAAAACTATGAGGAAAGAGCTTACTTAAAAGAAAATGATCATCTACAAAATCTATACATGCCACATGAAAATCTCATAGATGCTCTTCTGGGTCACCATGCCCATTGAAAATCAGAAGCTTAGGGGTGACAAAATTAGGAGGAAGCAAGTGAGCAAAAATGGTAGGTGTGAATGAAGTGTGAAATAATAAAGTGGAATCCAAAGATGGAGATGCATGAGAAGTAGCATGTTGTAATTGTAGGATTTGAACTTGGAGATCTTGATAAAGGGAGGCTAAATCGGTAGTGACAACAAAAGAAACCGGTTGCGTGTGAGAAACAAGATGTGGAATGATATTGTTCGTGAGAGTGGGAACAGAAACGGGAATAGTAGAAGTAGGCAGAAGAATGGAAGTGGGGATAATGGCAGAAGCATTAAGCTCCATGAGATTGGTGGCCTCCTCATGAGTAGAAAATAAAAGCAAGTATAGATCCTATGGATTCTCAATGATATGATCATTAAGGTCTTTAAGGTGGGATTCAGTTAATTCACCATAAGATTGAGCCATAGTGACAAGAGGATAATATTCCTAAAGAGAAGGTGGATTCCAGCATGGGGTTCACCAAAATGATTACAAAAATATTGAATTAATATATGCCTAAATCTAATTGCAATGTAGCAATAAATGAATAAACAAATAAGTACAAAAATAGACCCAAGCAAATTAAGTTAAAAATTATGAAACCCTGGTTGCAAACAAGGGATAGTAAGACTTAGTTGTTTCACAACCAAATCTGAATTGTGTCGAAGTGCTAACCAAGTGAATAAAGAGGAATAAGTGTTGCACAGAGACTCAGAGAAATGTGTGAGATGATGATCTGCCTTGACTAGGGCTCCTGGAAAGGGGGAGGGGCACCTGAGGGTGCTACAAACCAGAACTAGGTGCCTGTGACTACCAAAAATCTTAGAAAACCATCTTTGATTGGTCACAAGGTGTTCACTTTGTTTTTCCCTTGGTTTCTAGTATACAATGACCATCAATGTTTTTGATAACCTGCAATGAAAAAATGACTTGTAAAACCCTCAAGAGTGCATCAAATCCCAAAAGAAAAGAATGCAAATGAGGGGTTAGACTTTCCTCGACTATCAAATGAGTAAACTTACGACTGAGCGTTGCACTAAATTTTGGACCCAATGTATTTTTATTAGTGTGTGTGTGTGGAATTGTGCCCTAGGTGGCTCTTGTGTGTGTCGCACTTGATAACAAGTAAATAGATATATGTAGAAGATGTAAGTAGATATGTGCATAGAATAGAAGAAACTTCAACTCCTATGAAGTGTATGCAGAATAATGCATTCCCTTGCCCTTGAATTAATGTTAGAATGGATGTTTGAATGTTCTTGAATAGCCTTTGAATGCAACCTTAGGTGGTTATAGCTAATGCTTAGTGCTTGGTCATTTATTATGATCACATAACTTTATATTTATATGATTCCCTTGCTTGAATTTTGTAATTAACCTCGAAAAGGCCTACTAACAAAAAGATAAGATATTCAAATGGATAAAAAGGACCCAAAATATGTGGTCAAAGTACAATGAGGTTAGGGACACCCAGAGGGTTTGGGGGCACCTGGCATTGGCACCCTAGCTGGGTGTTAGTGTCTAGGATGAGAAATGTCAAGGTTTGAAAGGAAAAACTAATATAAAAAGAGTGTAAGACCAAAATTAGCAACAGAATGAAAGAAAAGATGCCCAAATACATGGGTTGATTAGTACTTTTCTTACTTAGGAATCATATGAATAGTAGTATGTAATTAAGACTAGATAATTACCCAAAGTGTGTGATTTTGTGTGTACAACTAATAAATCTTCTTAACCAGAACTGGAACAAATTTCTTTGATTGTGCACAATAATATTTGATAATAAATATAATGAATCAATCACTTTACCAAGCATAATCATACCTTGTTATGACCGACACACTCCCCTTGAGTCCAATTATTCATCTCTTGAGCTCTTAAAAGAATACAAATATATCAAGCACCCTAATACTATAACCTTTTTCTTGCATCATACACAGTCCTGCTCAACACTAATATGACTAAATACAACTAAAATATAGTCACCCATCTCCCTTGAGACCAAGTACCCCTAGAATATCTTATTCACAAATTCACTTATTCATATACTCACACAAGTATATCAAACACATTAAAATAGCTTACCTGAACTCACTGATCAACACTAGCATTACTCTACTCACATTATGTGTTATCATGATGTAGACTTAATTTTGACTTCCCTTTATTCATGACCCACTACTTTTAAGATTTTATTCTTGATCATAACCTTGATTCAACATAGGCTTAACATTATTCTCCTCATATCAAGATCCTTTCACAGACTGTTGGATACCAATTACACATCTTCTAACTTTTCCTTAAAGTAACAAGTATTCCCAAAATAAAAAAAGGACATTTTCAACAATCTTCAAAGCATGTAAACATCAACAGATCATCTTCATACCTTGAACCAACTAAAAAATGGGCAAAAAACTCCCCCTAAAATCATGCACTCAATCTTTGAATATAGGCACTCAAATATCAAGGAGTTAACAAGCTATAATACTTCACCATAAGACCATGTTCTCCTTCATGGACTAGAAAAAACTTCTCTAGAATCATAAGCTCTTCTTGAGAAATATTTCATATCACTCCTATAGCCTTATATCATGAGTTCATATTGGTCTTAACAGACCAATCCATTGTGCACGAAACTAAAACACAATCTCAAGATCCAATACTGTCAAACATCTTGATAATCATCTGATCATACCTCCAATAGTATACTTGTATTGTTTTTATAGATCTTCATACCTCTGTTGTATCTTCACACAACTTATTGATTCCCCCTTGTTTCACTTTACCTAATTCCAATGTCTTCTTCAACCTATGTCAATTGTAGTGCATAGTCATATTTCATGATTGTACCTATAAATTCACAAACCTTGATCCTTTTCAATACACTTTGCCTAGATTTGAATGATTTGCATCATGTTATACCCTTAACGACACATTTATGATTATCTTCATATCCTACAAAAGTACATATTAGTCTTATAGACCAATTTCGTACATTTCAAGGTCTTTACATACCACACAAACCTATATTAGGCCTTGAAACATAGATCGTTGTCCAGACTTTTCTTCGAACTTATTAATCATGTCTTTTATGAATGTCACACTTCTTGATCAAGAGTACTCCTTTAAAGCCTTCACAAACTATCTTCATATTCCTTTTTTGCAACATTACACTATGACGGTACTTCCTAATTGCATGAAATTTTGTATTTCTTGTTATTTCACTTTCTTCAAGGTATACAATTATCAAAACATCTTTTGCAAAACAATTTTATGAATATAACTTGAACATAATTTGCAAACTTCTTAGCATTCTCTTGAAACACTTACAAAAAATTCCATGAAGCATCAATCCAAGCTCCCTGTACGATATTTTCAACACCTTCAATATGATTCTTTACATGAAACACATCTCCATAGACTCACTTTGGAACTTCATACCACTTGTAAGGTTCACCAAACAATATTAGTTCATCACATGATCCTAAATGTAATTCAAACCTATATTAGAAAACAAATCACAAGCCTTTTCCCATTCACATAGATATCACACTATCTTACAGAACTACTTCACTTGTCTTCTACAGCAACCTTATAAAACATGGCATACCTTCAATATGATCAATATGACTCCATGACTATGCTCAAGTATGAGTATCACACCTCTCAAACAGTCTCGTTGAATGAAAAACATTTCAAAATGATTTAACAAAATAAGATTATTGTAAAACCCTAATTACGGAGTAACAGATGTAAACTATGATAAGCAACTTTTGGAATATAGATGACACAAGAAAATAAGCTAATAAATGTGAAACCTTAGGTGTAAGAGAGAGAGTAAAGAACTTAGCTAATTTATGTCAAGTGTCAGGACTATGTAGACTGGAGAAATTGAGAAATGTGAAGGGCAGACGGTTGCAATCATGCACGATAAATTTTGGATCTGTCAGGTGATCTTGGACTAGGGCACTTGGACTCGATCAAGGGTAGTTGGGTGCTAGAGACCTTTGTTGGGTGTATGTGACTATGCAGGAGATCATAAATTGGTATTTTTAGTGTCATGAAACTGTCATTGGTTGTCACTTTTGGTCACCTGTATAGCACTGAATAATCTCTGAATGCACCTAAAACCTGCAAAGATATAAACACCTACAAAACCCTCGAACTACATCAAATCCCAAAAAGAAAAAATGTAAAATGAAGAGTCGAACTAGCCCTGATGGTCACCTAACTGAATGAACTTACAACTAAGTGATGCACTACATCTCATACTCCATGTATTTATTTGTGTATGTGTGATAGTAATAATTCCATAGGTTTCTATTGTGCAAGTTTGCACTATGATAGCTAGGGATATATATAGATGTACTCCAATGTAAATGCAAATGTGTGAGATGGAATAAAATGAACTTCCCTTCCTATGTTATGTATGCATAGAAAATGCAGTCCCTTGTCCCTTATATGTGATGCGCTAGATGTATGTCATTTGAAATGATCTTAGAATGCCTTAGAATGCAAATTTAGGTGATAATAGATAGATTCTTAGTGTTTGGCCCCTTATTATGAGAGAAATAGCTATAAGTATATTATATGATTCCCTTGTTTGAATTTTGTAATTAAAAACTTGAAGGCCAACCCATAAGTAATAATAAGATGCCCAAAAAAGAGTGAGTAAAGTAAAAAGAGGTCAGGGGCACACAAAAGGATAGAGAGGTGCCTAAGAGCACGTGGGTACTTCTATCCTGGGTGCTAGTGTCACTAGTGTCTTGAGGCCATAAAAGATAAATAAGTTCAAGTATTGGCAATGCTGTAAGATGTGTACGATTAGGCCAAATAGAAAATAAGAAGCACATACAAAAGTCCAAATATGGTTTTCAAATGCTAGTTTTCTCATTTTGGAATCATATGAATAGTATTATGTTCTTACGACCTAGAAAATGTACCCAAGTGAATAGATTTTGTGTCTACATTTGCCCCAACTTTATGTTGTTGGAGTGAATACTTGATAGCATAAAGTAGATATAGATAAGTGCATACCTTGTAATCCATGTAGAGAAGAGCATGTGATAATGTGTCGAAGAGATAAGTGAAAGTATGAAGTGATTGTAATGTGAAGTGTGGAAAATAGGAAAGAGGAAGTAGAACATAGGGGTGAATTGCATATTGCGTAGTACCATGTTGTACATGTTGTGATGTGCTTGATGTAGAGCTTATTTTTTTTATGCATATTAAGGATGGACTTGTACAAATGAAGAGTGAGAAGAGTAGTCAACATTCCTGTATTATGAAAAATCTTGTAAAAGCATGTAATACGTATGTATAATGTATGTAAAATACCTATGTAAAAGAAAAGTGTGCACCTGATGTATGAGAGACTGAAAAGGGATAGAAATTTGTCCCATTGCTTTGGAGATGCTACTAGATTTGAGTTTCTTATTGCCAAAGGGTTAGGTTTTTGGGTGATCTCATGCCAAGAGCGAGTTTTTTTGGTGATCTCATGCCAAGAGCGAGTTTTTTGGGCGATCTCATGCCAATAGAAGAGTGTTAGGGAGAGAGGTATGGGTTTTCTCTCCTTCCATGATGTTTACCAATAAGAACCAATGCAACTATTACATCCTTGATTTGTAATATGTTCTTCATGTTGTATTGATTGAATGCATTACGTAATTGGAGGTAAGTTCCTATTATTAGAGAACTATACTGTAAACTACTAGAGATTGTGAAGTACTAATAAATTGACTATTTTTGCCCCCCAAGAAACTATTAGCGCCAAGGGGACTAGACACTAGCACCCAAAAATATTTTATAGGACTGGGCGCTAGGCATCTATCTCTGTGCTTTGTGGTGCGATTCTTATTTTGGACCGATATCTGAGGTTATGTACCTGTGCCAGTTTTCCCTATATTGTGATGTGTTGTTTTGAATATTTGAGCATGTTGTAAGGGTGATTTGTGTCACCCAATATTTTCCCCCCTCATTTTGAGATCCCTATGTAAAGACAGGGAGAATGCACACCATCATAAGAAGAGGACCTAAAGTTGATATACATATTTGAGTTTGGATACCTACATAGGGTAGGGGACTATGCATGTTAGAAACCAAGGAAGATGCTAAATACACGATAGTATAGAAACAAGATGTTAGTGTATTTCAAAGGTACACATTTGAAATAAAAGAAACTACTACCCACTATCTTGGTATGAATAGCAAAGATGGACTGCAAAAAATGGGTTGCATACTATGGGACATCGAACTACATAATGGGTCACAAGACAATGTAAAGCTACAATCGGTTGTAAATAAAACAATGATAAAAAATGAACATAGGCCATAGACCCGCAAACAATAGAAAACAAAAAACTACATATAACCATGGTGGCATAGATCTATATGAGGAAAATTCTAGGTCATAAAGCACCCGTTAACATGTTCATAAGATAAGTAGTATGTCAAAGCATGTATAAATACAAATGACCAGTAAGTGGTAGTAGAAATAAGTGCAATGAATAATGGTAACCATATCAAAACCTGTAATATGTGGACCTTTGATAGTAGCAAAGGTAGATGCCCCCAAGAGCCTCGAACAAGACTGGCCTAAAAAGTAGCCTGTTGAGCACCCATGTATCTCTGTAAAAATATGTAAAAGTCTTGCCATTTCCACCTCTATTGCATTTAACTATGGTTTGTTGAAAAAATTAAGATAAGCTAAAAGTCTTGCATTCACATTGTCTATTCTAAACTCACTAGCACGATAAGAGAAAATTAAGATAAGTAACTTACCCATCTCATGTCCTTTCATATTTAAAATTAAATAGATTTTTTAGCATTTACATTTCATTGTATATCATTTATAAAATATATTTACATTCTAAAATTTTAATAAAATATAATTAGATTTTATTTAATCATTTTGGTGAACCTGTAGCTTAGACATGTCTTTACCTAGGACCCACTCAAACCCTAATGGCTAAGGATAAATTTTCTCCTTCTCATGGCTAATCATGCCTCATGTGAGTGATCAATAATATCTATGATGAAACTTCTATTGCTGAAATCATGGCTCTATATCACAATAGTTGTTCTTCTAGATGATACTCAAAGACAACTCTTAGCTAATGAATACAATGAGCATAATAGATTTGATCATACTTTCATTGGCATTATTTCTGATCTGGACAAAATTTTTTGGTTGTATACCTTAGTTATTCAGTTAGCCACACTCCTTCTGTTATTTCTAGTGAGAACTTAGATGATGTTATTATTATTTTTATGCTTAATCTTGATGATAATCGCTTTAGCTAACAAACAGGAAGATAATAAACATGTGCATGATTCTATTTCTCATACTAGTTTAGATGATTCTTTAGTTACATTTCATACTCCTTCCACTTTTGAAAATGTTTCTCATGATGCATCTCATACTAGTTCTCCTCATCCTTCATTATATTTTGATGATACACTTAATGAAACCCTTGCATCCATGAATCTTTGTTCAATTTTGATAAAACACCTGATAGTCAAGATTCTACCTCTTTGTCATACTATTGCGTGTGAATCCCCCAGTCTGCTTTCATCTTCTTCTGAGATTATCTCTAACAACATGAATTATTCATTTCCTTCTATTACATCATCTCCTAATAATTTTTTTTATGTTTATCCCTACCTCTTCTATTAATGTTCCATGTTCTTCACCTCCTATTACTTCTTTGGCACCCATATCTAGTGTGCCTTTAACATCAAAATCTTCTATGTCTCCTCTTGACATTCCTGTGATCACTCATAATGGAAAATTGTAACCACTTGATACACTGTTTCCATCCTCTACCATTCCTCTACATGACATCTTATCACTCATGCATGTTTTTGGCCACTTATAATCTCATTTCCAATCTCTCATGTTAGACAGTAAGGCCTATTATGCTTCTATAGATAATAATTCTTTACATGGATAATCCTATTCTGAAAAATATTCAAAATTCAAAATTTCCTAACGATTTTCACTATGCATACATTTTCATGCTTTGATGGTACTCAGAAATCTCTATTTGCATCTCAAAAATTAACGTATGGCTATGGATTCAGTACTCTAATGATCGAAAATTGCTCAAATCCTTTTTCACCATAGCCTTACTGATGATGTCTCTCGAATGGTACACACATCTACCCTTAAGATCTATTACTAATTATTGTGAAATGGAAGAAGATTTTATTCAATGTCATTTAATACTCAAAAATAGTCCTAGAGTCACATATGATCATCTATCTGAGCTTACATGAAGGAAAATTAGAACCTATCATTGATTACATTTTTTTATTCAATGCTTGTACGCATCAGTTAGTATTTCAGCCCATTGACTTAGAGAATAAATTCATCTTTTGTCGTGGTTTGATTCCTCCTTTAAAACAATGGTTGTAATATGACACATGTGAATCATTCACGATCTTATGCTATAAGGTCATTGATCTAGAAAAATATCTCCTTACTACACATGTTATGATATCCTCCTCATTATTATTGCTACTGCAAACATCATCTAGTTGTTCTCCACTGCCTATCTATTGAGTGGCCTCCAAGGTCTCCATCTCCTCCACCTTGTAAGACAAGTTCAGTATTACTCCATTGCATAAACATCCTTCATATCCTCCTCTGCACGTTGGGCTACACCTCAGACTTCTATTCACCTGTTTTATGGGAGCCATTACACATTTTCACATCATGCTAGACCTCATGATGTGTTGTATACCTTTGTTTAAAAAGTGTTTGATTCATTTACCTTCTAATAAACAACATCCACCTCATCGCTTGTCAGTGCCAATGTGATAGACCTTACTGCTAGCCATCATCGTATTAATGGCCATTGCATGATAATGACTGTTGCATTCTTCATGATCACTTGCATGAAAATTAGAAGATAAGGTTGTCATTTCCTATTGGCTTTACTCTCTCGTGAGTGGTCTATGTATCTACTCCCACATAGGTGTGTTATTACTCTAGTTTATTTATCTCCTTCGACTAGTTCTAAGGTTATTATTCGTCCACCACCACAGGTTGTTGCTCATGCACATTCTCCATCTCATTCATTATGTCATGCTAGTACTACACATTGGATTATGTGGCCCTTGTCATATCCACTTCCTACCACTACATCACCCACCCTTGGCACCATTCCACATAACATTCAATTTGGTTCATACACTCATGTTGCTTTCATTCCACATGCTTCCACTGCTCCATATCGGTTTGGTCTTTGGTATGTGATTTTTATCACCTTACCCCCTGATGATGCACTCATTTTCTTATAGTTCTTACATGACTATTGAGGGATATGTTACAATAAGAGCATATTTTCACTCTTGTGTTACACGCCTTATCAATTAATAATATATCTCACACATACAATCATATCACTTCTCGATGATGCACTCTTGCTTTACAGTTCATTCTTGACTATTGAGGGGTCTTATATAAATCAACCTTATCATCTAATGTTGGGAGGCATCATTATTCTTCCCCTAGTTTTCATCATATTAACACACACTCAAGTAAAATTTTACGCTCATATCACTCACATAATCTCTTACATTATGTTGATTAATTGAAAGTGTGAGGAATAATAGTAGTTAATCTAATCTAGAACATCATGTAAATATAATAAATAAATGTAGTAAAAAACTGTAGAAAATGACCCAAACAAATATGAAAATGGAAATGCTAAACCCTGGAGTACTAAGAGATTTAGAATGAACTCAATTGATTAGAGGAGCTCGTTGGACTATGTTATAAAAGTGACTGGAGAAATAAGAAGTAGGAATGACTATGCAAAGGCCTCGAAAAGGAAGGATCGAAGATATCTAGGTGGACTGGAATGCCTAGAGAGGGATTGGGGCACCTATGGGTGCCTTGGTCTATAGAATGGGTGCTCTAGTCTATGTGAAAGGTCTGGAACTAAGTTTCATAGGTTCTGTAAGTGATATTAAACCTTCGTTTTCTATCGCATCAAGTTTATCGCATTGCGTTAGGTGTTGCTAATAATCCAAGATGAATAAAAGACCTGTAAAATACCATAAAAAGTATCAAAACCCTAGAAAAAGAAGAATGCGTATGAATAGGTCAGACTGACCTCGGTTGCCATAATAGTGGGCTTAATAACTAATCATTGCACTACATTTCAAGCCCAAATGTAGTTATGGTGTGTGTGTGTGAATCATGTGCCTTAGGTGATCTTGTGTCAGTCACACTTTGTGAAGTAGCGAGAAATAACTAGATGTAAAAAAGTAGTAGAATGGTGGATGGAATAGAATGGATCCCCTCCTATGCTTGTGTGATACAGATTAACCAGCCTTATCCCTTGTGATGGAGCTAAGTGAATGCAAATTATCTCCAACTTCATTTGATAGATGCACCCCTAGGTGGATGATAGTAGTGACTAGTGCTCGGTCCCTCATTATAGTGTCATAACTTTATATTTATAGGGTTATCTTGATCTAATTTCATAATTAACCCCAAAATGGCTGACCGCCAAAAAGATAAGAAGCTGAAATAGGTAGAAAATGCCCAAAAAGTAACAGGACACTTCAAAAAGGCTTAAGGTTCCCTTGGTGGGACCAGGGTTCCCTAGTCAAAGCTAAAATAACGTGAAATGACAAAAGCTGACTGGACATATGGGTGCAAGAGGTCGGGAATGATGAAAGAAAACAAAGTGAGATGGATGAAAGATGGGGGTTAATTATTACCTTCTTCACTCAAAAACCATATGAATAGTACTATGAGACCGGGACTAAATAATGTCTAAAGTGCATGATTTTGTGTATACATTTTCCCCCACTTTATGTTGGTAAGCAGAAAGCTAGGTTACATAAAGTAGATAGAGATGCATACTTGATGTCCATGAAGATTGTAGTAGAAAACACGTCAAAGGACTAGACAAAGCATGAAATGACAAAAATATGATGGAGCATGGAAACTAAAGATGAAAAAGTGAAAAAAAAGTGATGAGAGTGAACCTAGGTAAAAAATGCATGTGTAGCTACTGATGTGTGTGATGTACCTGCATGGTTAGTATGGTGTGTGCTACCATGAAATGTTGTTGTTGACATTGTTTTTGTTACCCACATTTGACTATTTGTTTCCCATATGGTCGGAACTACAAGGATAAAATGATCAAGTAGTCAAATATGTATGTATGTATGTGTAAAAATACAATGTAAAACATGCATGTATATGAATGTAAAAAGCATGTAAATGTAAAATATGCAAATGAAAAATGTAAATGGAACATGTGCACCTGATCCATATTGAGAAAGAGAGTATAGAAGGATGTCATGTACTGTCAGGGTTTTTTGGGTGATCCGACGCCATAGGCCGAAGAAGTATAGGGAAGAATTCTGTTGTATCCTCCAACCTTTAACTACTTTCCTAAACATGTGTGAAAAGATCTCTGTACATCCTGGGATTTTGGGTGATCTGATGCCACTGGCTAAAGAATTATAGGGAGGATTTTTTTTGTATCTTCCAACATTTAACTTATTACTAGAATGTTAAGGACTAACATGTCCTGTAAAATCCATTGTGTACAGAGTTCGTAGACTGGTCTGAACCCACTCGTTGTATGTAACCCACAATGCTAAGGGTAGAAAGTGCACTAAAATGAACTGGTGTAGAAGCATTGTGTAGAATGTAAAAACCCCAAATGATGCCTCCCTCTTTGGGGGTGCAAGAGATGTCGTTGATAGGAGAATGTGACCCCAAAATAGGACCAACCACATGAACTCTAAAACTCTACCTTGTAGGGGGAAGGTATTGCGCTTAGTAGAAACCAAGGCACACACAAAGAAGAAGGCTAGTCAAAGATAATTTTTAGTACAAACAAGTATGCATGTAGAAAAAAATGTGTAATCTATACAAATAGTGTATAAGCTACCGAGCAATGTAGTAATGTAAACACACAAGAAGACAAATTAAGACACACAAAGAGAGCTACAAACATAGGACATCACTCACGATATCGCAAGACACATAAGGCCAATATGGCCACATATAAACAAACAAATGTGCACACCAAACAAAGGGTGATGCCTGTAAACAAGATAAAACAATAGAAAAGTAATCAAATAAGTATGGAAGTAAATAATCTTGTAAAAAAATGCTACACATGAATCACCCGTTAGCATGTTAGAAAGATAAGTAGTATGTCAAAAGCATGTATAGCCAAGTAATGTAAATTTCTAAGTACAAAATGAAACAATAGCGCCTATAAGAGATAAATGCGGATGCCCCCAGTGACCAGTGTAGGAAGGGTAGAAGGAGAGCATCCATGCTACATGTTAGAGAACTGTATCTATGATCACAACTAGAAAAAAAATGAGCGCGCATGTGTGGATGATATAGATAAATGACATACAAGTAATCTAACTAGCATGGGTAATAATTTAGACACAAAATAATGCACTTTATACATTATTTAGTCTCGGTCTCATACTACTATTTAGAAGGTTTTTGAGTGAATAAATTACTAATTAACCCTTGTCTTATGACGATCTTACTTTGTTTTCTTTCATCATTCCCGACCTCTTGCACCCACATGCCCTGTCATTTTTCATCACTTTACTTTGACTGAGGCACCCATGCTAGTACGGGGGCACCCATGGTGCCCTAGTCCTTTTTGAACTTTCTTGCCACTTTTTAGGCACTTTCTAACCGTTTCAGCTTCTTATCTTTTTGGTGGTCAACCATCTCCAGGCTAATTACAAAATTAGATCAAGAGAACCCTATAAATATAAAGTTATGAGACCATAATGAGGGACCAAGCACTAGTCACTACTATCATCCACCTAGGGTTGCATTCATCTAAGGAATTTGGAGATCATTTCCATACATTTAGCTCCATAAAAAAGGACAAGGTTGATTCATCTGCATCACACAAGCATATGAGGGGATTCTATTCTATTCCATCCACCATTCTACTACATTTTTACATCTAGTTATTGCTCACTACTTCAAAGTGTGACTAGCACTAGAGCACTTAGGGTACATGATGTACAAACACACCAGAACTACAGTTGGGTAAGAAATGTAGTGCCGCGCTTAATTAGTAAACCCACTGTTGTGGAAACTGAGGTCAATCTAACCCATTTATTTGCATTATTTTTTAGGGTTTTGATACTTCTTCTAGTTTCTTACATGTCTCTCTATCCTCTTGGATTATCAGCGATGCCTGGAGAAGTGCACTGAAGTTAATACAAAAAACTGTGAGGGTTTTGGACCACCTTCAAAACCTGTGAAATTTAGTTTTTTACCTCCTACATAGACCAAGGTGCCCATTCTATAGTCCAGGTGCTCTAGTCCAGATAGTCTTGCACAGGCACTCACAGTCATACACAGGTGCCCCTCTATCATCTTTCACATAGTCAATGATGCACATGCGCTTCTAGTGAAACACATGCGATCACATTCATGCACAGGCACCTTTTTCCTATATATGGTAAAAAAATCCAAGTTTTGAAGTAATTTTTTTTTAAAAAGGTCCAATCTTTGGGATTTCTTGGAAATTTTGATAGGACTTCGCCTCCATATATCCTACAAATAGTAAGAAAACACAACTTTTACCACTAATCTAGTTGAAACAACTTTTAAAAATGGAAATTGGTCCAAAACTGTCAAAATTACTCTAAAACTTTGAAATTAATCTAAATTTTTTGAGAAACTAATCTAAAAAGCTTAAAAGTACACTAGAAAGATTGAAAGTAAACTAGAAAACTTTGAAATTAATCTAGGAAACTTGAAACTAATCTAAAACTTTGAACTAAGTTTAAAAGCTTTAAAATGGAATGCTATGGGGTATACTCCCACTGGGTGTGCCAAATGAAAGCACCCTAAACTTTACAAAGCAAATTGCATGACTAAATAAGGAAAGTTAACACCATTGCCATCCATCTAGCTAAGGTTCTAAGTCTAGGAATGTAACATTAAGATAGAAGCTTAAAAGAATGCTTAAATATTATGAAAACAATACAAAATCTAACTAAACATGCCTACTAATATGCTTGAATTACCTAGCATGGGCCTAAATAGACCTAAGAGGGAAATCAAATGGTTATGGTTGCTACTCCAAACAACGTGAAATGGCATTTCCAAATGACTGTTGGGTCATTTTGGATATCCATCTACTAACCCCATTGAAGGCTTTAACCAAGGATTAAACTTGGCTATATATCATATTTATTATATGAGATGCAAATCAAAGCATGGTGTAAAGTATAAAGGAATGAGGTGCACTCTTTTTATAGTTTTCCTTTTGGGAGAAACTTGTATTTTGGTGCAAGTGGGACTAAAAGCCCCAAATTAGATTATAATTTATAATCATGATTAGGCCTTGCTAATCATAATTAGTTAATTACCAAGTGATTAAGAGGTGTGGAGCCTTAATCGACCGCTTAGTGTCAACTAGAAGGCTAGGATAAGATTTTGAAGCTTACTGAGACATTATGGAGGTGAATGGGGTTATTTTGAGTGGTTGGAAGAGGGGTTTGAGTCAATATTAGGGCATATTGACCAAATCAAGGGCAAAATAGGCTTAATTAGCTTATAATCACTAATTTTATATTTCGAAGAGGATTTTGGCTTACGATTCATCGTAAATCATCATCTTGAATGTGAAAGAGGTTTGGTGATCAATTAAGTTCTTATTAACCAACCAAAGTGATGAGAAACATTAGTTAATTAGCAAAGAATGCTAATTATAATGGAATTGGGATGAATAAGAGTAATTTGCATGTGTTTTGGCAGTAAGATTGCAACCTCATTCAAGAGGAAAGTGCTCCAGTGGTACTGTGGCCTGAGACCTACATCTATCGCTACCTAGAATGAGCTTAGAACAACTATATGCAATTACTTTGAAGACAAGTCAGATCATCTATCACTAGTGGAGCGATTGACTACAACCAAGAGGGCGCCCAATGAACAAATGACTGATTTCAATATTAAGTTTCAGAATACTTAGGATATAATCCCTCAAGTGGTAAGGCTTGCAGCCCAACATGTTTTCCTATATTATCTAAGGGCCTTGAATAGTGACATTTCAATCATTATTCAATCCATGGGAGGTAGAACCTTACCTGTTGCTTACAACATTTCAATAAGGGCAGAAAACAGTCTCATTTAGGTGGGAAAATTAGCTCCTAGACCTCTTGTGACCTTATTCTCATATATGTCTCCAACGCCCCAACCTTCTATTGCTCATGTTCTTGTATAAAGTGCACAACCTATTGCATCCACATCATATTCCTCTCTGCAACAGAAGGAAGATTAAGAAATGAGGGCCCTGATTAGAAACTTGTCCAATAAAGTTATATCTTTGGAAAAATAGTAGGCGTAAGCCTTCAGGGTTCTAATCAGGGGCTTATCCAAAACAATCAACCCTAGTGGAATCAATATGCAAACCAGAGATATGGGCAGGACCAATAAAATGATAGACGGTATGTCAACGTGCATATTACCCTGTAAGTTATTCCTCATGTGCAACCTCTTCTAGTGCCCAGTACAAGCCAAGCATTAGTTCCAATTAAGAATAACATGGTGCAAGATTCAAAATGGTGCTTCCATTACAACATGCCTCATAGTCAGTATCACTATGTCAATGTTGCACACACACAGGTCTACATGATTCACATTGCTTCTAACTGTGAACCTTCCACAAGAGCAAGTGAGCCTGAGAATCAAGAAAATCCATAATCCCCTTCAAAGGCAAACCTTATATTCTTTGGTGTCGAAGAATTTTATGTAATAATTCAAGCTGCAGATGACACAAATAGGCCGCACGCTCAATTTGCTGACAACACAAGGTACAATAGGAGAATTCTCGAGTCTGACACATAAGTATAAATTATCGTAATACAAGTCGATCCTCAAAAGAAAAAAGATGAGAATAAGGCATCCAGCAGTAAAAGTGCACAAGTTCCTATGCATGAGGCTCTACACAACACTCCCCTGAAGTAGTACATGCCCCTCCTTTAGTAGGTCAAGCCCCTGCCTTTGCTCCTGAACAAACAATAAAATATGTTGTTGTGCCCCAAATGCACAAGTCAATGGGTCTTCCATTCAACATTGTGGACCAGATGAAGAAGACAAATATTAATGTCACAATATGGGATGCCCTGGCCATTCCATCTCAGCACGACCTATTGTATGAAGCTGTACCATAGCTACCACGCACTAATCTAGTTGTCCAAATACTATGTGTTGCTGTCAATATTTTTCAAGTAGAGGAGAAGTAAGCAAGTAAGGTTTTCAAAACCCTGCCCTTTTATATTTATTTGATCATAGGCAAACACCTGGTGTATAATTGTATGATTCAATCAAGCATTAGTACTTCTATCATGCCTAAGAAAAAATTTTATGTCCTAGGTCTTAAGTATAGCCCCTTGTCCAAAGGAGACCTTCAACTTGCACCAGTTTGGGAGTCATCAAAGGTCTTCAGTTAACCCTCTATGTATGTTCAATCCTCACCATAACTCAAGACATGTCAATCATTGACCTACCTCCTTTGTTTTCCTTGTGTTTATCAAGAGATTTTACTGCTAAAGTGGGTGGTTATTTGTCTTTTGATTGGTCCCATATGTTACTCAAGATAAGGTATGGTACCCGGTTTACCATACAATATGAGCTAATATTTTCTTATCATGTTGAGTCATATGATCTATCTCCTCTCCAAGCCAATTGCCTAATCCAAGAAGAGAAAGTTTCAGTTTCTAAAGAGCAACGTGTTCCTCCTCCTCTACTTGACTTAGTGTTAGATGAGTTGACAGAAAGGCACCACAAATTTGATCCATATGCTAAAGAGCTAGAATCTTTTGAAACTAGACTTGGCACTTACTACATCCTTAAAGAAGTTGTTGTGATGTCACACACTCTTGCAAAAAAAATAAAATTCTGGTTTGTGGAAGTTATACTTTGACAGTTCCAGAAGTAGAAACGACATGGGCGTAGAAGTTATTCTCATTTCTCCTAAGGATGAGAAGTTCTTCATGCACATGTTGTAGTTCACATGCTCCAACAATGTGGCAGAATATGAAGAATTGGTGTATGGTCTTCTTATTACAGAGAAAAGAAGGATTAAGGTGATGTAGATCTTTGGGGACACGGAATTGGTCATCCACTAGGTCACAAGAAAATACGTGACAAAGGATAAGATTCTCAGAGCTTATAAACACGAAGTTTGGGACCTCTTTAAGAGCTTCAATGCTCTAAATCTATAGGTGATGCCAAGGAAGATGAACAAATAAGTTGATCAGATGGTTGTGTTTGGTTTGCAGTTTTCTTATGCAGAGGATTTTGTCAAGGGTGATGCACAACATGTCAAAATGGTAATCAAACCATCCATCCCTTACAACAACACCAGTTAGTACATGTTTGACAATGACATACAGATCGTCCAATTCATTTAAAATGAAGATGAGTTCTCTTCAAGCATGCAAGCTAACTTGCATGACAGCTATGGTGACCAAGTGATTCAACTTAAGACAAATAATTTGCCTAAGGGGTTGGTCACCTTAGAGAAAATGTTCATCCCTGATGATGAGTTCAAGGGTGAATAAAATAATATTCACATGCCACAAGAATACTACTCCCTAGTCACTATTGTGCGTAACAAGGAGTTGTTACTCAACAAATCTTGCGCACATGATGAAAAGTAGGCCTTCATCTCTCTGTGCTAGAAATACAGTGACATATTTTCATGGGAGTATGAGGAACTAAAAGGATTTGATCCAAGTGTTTCTCAACACTATTGACCTTGATCTGAATATCAATCCCATCAGACAAAAATAGAGGCCAATCAATCCAAGGATAGAACCCCTCATGAGGAAAGAATTATCTAAAATCATTGAGGTAAAGATAATATTTTTGATTAAGTACTCTACTTGGGTCGCGAATCTTCTTCTAGTTCATAAGAAGAACAGTGAAATCAGACTCTTTGTTGATTTCAGAGATATGAACAAACCATCTTTGAAGGATCATTATCCTTTTCCTTATATGGAGTAGATTTTGCAAACTATGGCTAGCGCGCAAAGATTTTCTATGCTAGATGGGTATCCCAGCTTCAATCAGATCCTGGTCAAGGAAGAGGATCAATTCAAAATAGCATTTACAACCAAGTGGGGAAAATTTACATATCAGAAGATTCCATTTGGTATGTCAAATGCAAGCACAACATTTCAGGGCATCATGGACATTTTGTTTAAAGGATATATCAATGAGTTCATCTTGGTTTACCGAGATGACATAATTGTTTTCTCAAAGTAGAGTGCGGATCACATAGAGCACCTAGAGAAAGTCTTTAAGAGATGTAGAAAGTTTGGGGTGTCTCTTAACCCCAAGAAATGCAATTTCATAGTGGCACAAGGCAAGCTTTAGGCCCATGTAGTCTCAAAGGATGGCATCACAATCAATCCTGAGTGCATTTTGGTCATCCTGGCTCTTTCCTTGTCGACGCACAATAAATCCTTGTAGTCCTTCCTGAGAAAAATGAACTTTGTTAGGAGATATATTCCTAACTTTACAGGACTGATAAGGCACATCACCCTCGTGTTCAAAAAAGACACAACTTTTAGGTGGACAGCAGAAGGAAAGGAAAGCTTCAACAAGATCAAGCAAGAAATTACTTGTGTGCCAACACTCATCAACCCAGATTACGTTAAGGGTTTCATCCTTTATGCTTATGGTGCTGATGCGAGTGTTTTTGTTGTTGTAACACAAGAAAATGAACAAGGGTTGGAGCATCCAGTGGCTTTCTTCAGTCAAACACTAAAGGATTATGAGTTGAAATGTAGTCACATGGAGAAACAGATCTACGCCATTATGTGTGCATGTAAGAAGTTCAAGATTATGCTCACCAAAAATCATATCAAGGTGTTAGTTTCACACTCAGTTGTGAGAGACCTCATCATGGGAGTAGAAATTGATGAAAAGATAGCACAATGGGTGACCAAAATTATGGAGTATGATGTGACTATCAAAGCCACAAAATTGGTCAGAGGTAGTACGGTGTACAAAAAACTTATTGAGGACGTGCATAATGAACCTGAGACTTCATTTTTATTAGATGAAGATCTACCACATGCAGAATCTGAACAAGATGAAAATATTGGCATGTGCAACTGGATGAAGGACATGATTACATTCCTTTTCGAGGGTGCCTACCCTCCTGGCTTGAACAAAGTAAAGAGAAGACATCTAAGGTACAATCTATTCTGTATGTTCTGATTGATGGTCTTCTCTTCAAAAGAAACATTGATGGCGTGTTGCTAAGGTGCATTAACGACGCACATATTAAAAAGGTGTTAGCATAATTTCACAGTGGATTCTTTGGTGGACACTTCTCTACCAAGACTACAACAATGAAAATTACAATGGCAGGATTCTTTTGGCCTACTTTGTTCATGGACATGCACAAATGGGTCATGAAATTCAAAGAATTCACTTTCCTTGTAGGAAAGAAGAAATTGGTAGCACTTCCCCTTTGACCAATTCAAGTAGATCAGCCTTTTACGGAATGGGGTCTTGACTTCTTAGGCATGATCATTCCTCCTTCAAGCACTAGACATAAATGGGTGATGACAGTGATAGATTACTTCAGTAGATGGACAAAAGTTGTCATGCTCAAGGAAACAACTGAGTTAGTCATCCTCGACTTTCCTGAGGGTATTATAGAAAATTTTGGTTTTCCTCAAACTATTATTTCTAATAATGTGAAGGCCTTCTTTAGTACTAAAATCATTGATTGGGCTCTTAGTCTTGGTATATAATTGAATACCTCCTCCAATTATTACCCTAAAGGTAATGGCTTGGTAGAGTCAACAAACAAGAACCTGATTAGGATCATGAAGCAGACAATGAATGTCAACCAAAGATAGTGACATTCAAAGATCTCACACGCACTCTGGGCAGATAGAATCACAATGAAGAAGGCAATAGTAACTTCACCTTATAAGCTTGTCTATGGCAAGGAGGCTATATTTCCTTTGATACTTAATTTGAATTCATTATTACTTGCCCAACAACTACAATTTGAAGGCATAGACCAAAGAGAAATCAGAAAGGCATAGCTAGTTCAACTTGAAGAATCAAGTAACTCTACCATGATCAAGCTATAATAACATCAATAATCAACAAATAAGTGGTTTGACATGGTCCTAAAATGGGATGGTGACAAAGCCAAACCAAGGCATCATTCAAAGTTTGATACACTTTGGAATGGCCCATATATTATTAGTTCTTGCAAAAAGGCTAACTCTTTTGAGTTATCTCATCTTGATGGAGGCACATTATCAATCCCAGTCAATGGAATTTATCTCAAACCCTTCCATTAAGCTTGCTACATCATTTTTCATCTGTTAGAGTAGTTTCAATTCCTCCAAGTGCATTGCACACACATTTTCTTATTTGTACATAGTTCTTTCTTCTCGTGTGCTTCTTGCGCATGCTCTTTTGTTGCTTCTAGAAAGCTAGTAATCTTCCAATAGTCTTACAGGACTCAAGACAGAGTTTAGAACATGCTTCAAGTGACTCGGGGAAGTTGTAGATCAGAGTTTCATATATATGCTGATTCTATGCCCAATGGATGCTCCAGTCTACTGATCTCCTTCATCTAGCAGTAAAAGGGCCCTGAAATTTGATAAACTGTTATCCACAATAACTCCCCTAGTTATTTGGATAACTTATATTTTCATTTTGGCTCTAAGGTTCTATATTGCAGGTTACGCACACTTCAATTGATTCTTCTAGCACATTTTTATGGCTCTTGTTCCTCATGCACCTTTGCAGGTTCCTTTCCTATGCTACCCATATTTTCCTTCTCCTTTCTTCTATTTTGTTCCATTCTCCCTCATGCCCAATCTCTGCACATTCTCCTTCCTCCCAGTAGTCCATACACCCTTTTTGTGCACCTTAGACTTGCTTCCCAAAATTAGTTAAGTCCCTGACATCCTCGCGCGCCCCCTTCCTTACTGTCGCACACTATCTTGTAATGATGATGCCTCTTCCATACATTCCTCCAGTAGGTATTCCTTTTATTCCTCCCACATGCATTACTTTTGTGTGCCTCTTGTTTTCTTCTTCCATGATTCTTTCCTTCGTGCACCTTTCATGTTTTCTTTTATGTCAGTTCCTGTGCCACATAGGTTATCATACATTGAGTGTATCACATGCAACCTATTAAAGTGCACCAACATGGCTCTGAATCCCTATAACAAACTAACGTATGACACATGGAAGAAGATGACAAAATAGTTGATGACTTGGGTTACACTCCAGATCACTCAAGTTCAAATTTTGGAGGGATTGGGTAGGTGACAAGTGGGAAATGCCTTTCATGTAATTAATGTCGGATCTGATTGCTCAAACCACCCGATTTGATTCAGATCTCACCCTTTTCCTTCTCCTACATGTAAAATAGACACGAGGAAGTGAATTTGATAGATTTGCACGTGCATTTGTAGACATTCATTGCTGGTTTTTGGTGGTTGAGTTTTCAAATCAGATTTTCCATCCTTCTCCTCCCTCTCTCTATTCCATGCATCTATAAATATAAGAGCATTACTCATTGATAAGGGTTAGATTATTTCAATTTGTAAATGCATTACCTTACATTTTGAGTTGAAGACCTTTAGATATGGTCCTTACATGTGGATATTGGCCTCATACACCATTGTAATCGACTGTGCATTTCTGGAAGTAATAGAAGCATTGTTTTGTGGCTATCTTATGCCTTATCTTATTTTTTTCTTCTTTCTTGCCTCTTCTTCACATTGTGTGTTTTTCATGCCTTCTCACATAACTTGTATCTCCTTTTTATTATGTCTCATGAAAAAAACTGTGTAGGTGTGTTCTAGTCTGTGCTACGCATGTCTAGCCTTTGTCTGCGCATTCTCTTTCATTTTCACTAAAATTTGATCATTTCCATCCCCCTTTTTTTCTAGTGCTATTGCCTCCCTTAGTTTTAGTTTTCCCTTTTTGCATATCCTTCTATCCCTGGTCCCTTGGCATGTTTAGCTTAGGATTTCCTTTTCAACATTAGGAACAACCGTAGTAGTAGAAATAGGTAGAGGAACCAAACTTCTCCGAAGGCCTGTCTCAAACACACAAAGTCCCAAAACTTGGAGACAGACTCATTATTGACTCAATGACTTAGTTCTTCTAGATCTGAGACACTGGTGGAAGTTTTAACCCCAACAGTATCTACACATCATACATCATATTAGGCATCATTATATATGTATCACACTTTAAGGGTTTACATTACATACTGGCATTGTGCATTTCTACACCACACATTCTCTATACACTATACTAGTATTCATCATACATGTGTCACGCTTAAATCTAGCATTACATACTGTTAGTGCAGAAAAGTAGCACCCTAGGATTTTTGCATTACAAAACCCTACTTTTGACTAACATGGGCCTGTCTCAAGGCATGGAACTTGCGGGACTGAGACAGGCCTCCAGAGAAGGTTGGTTCCTCTACCTAACCCTGAATGCTAACACTACCTCTAGGAAGAAAAAATGTGACTATCCTACAGCTAACCTAGACTTCCAAGTGACCAGGGAAGAGAGAAGTGCATAAAATGTAAATCCTGAGCTAATGAGGGTGATAACACCAAGAAAAGGGGGTGGAGAAATTTCATAGTGATTGAAAACAAGGATGAAATGAGGTGAGAGAGGGAAAATATATGCACCACAGTCCAAAACCACACATAAATCTCCATTTCCCTAGAGCACAATAGATCTGGACCATGCAAGGGAACAAGACATGCACAAGATACCTGCATATATAATTGAAAAGTAAAATAATACAATATAACTAAAGAAAGGGCGAAAAAGGCCACCAAACATCAATTTTATTGATTAAAATGATGCATAATCCATTACAATGCAAGCAGGAGGCAAGAATCCTTCACAAAATGCCTGGATTTTAGGCTTACAGCTCACAAAACAAATTCTGGAAAAAAATTGGTAGAGTTTATCTGCAAATTCTCTTAAAATATCTCTGAAAAATGAAGGGGTTGAGTCCTTTATATAGCAATTTTTTCCCTAATTTCTTGCATTAAATGTCTGACAAATAGTTGAACCACCTTAACTACCACCATTAATTCTCTACTCACAACTTTGGTTGTTGAGTTGTCTTGTCACTCCTAAATGTCTGACAAGAAGCATTAAATATTCTGACAGGTAACATTAAATGTTCTGACAGGTAGCTGAGCTAGCTTTTCATGTCTGCCTTTACCTGATCTGTAACATATTCATCCTACAAGCTACTTGATTCTCGAGACCGTGGGTCATCCAGTCAGGTAGGGTTGGACGTCTTCCAACTATTGTACAACACCATGTTGGGACGCCTTTCTCTATGAACCGTGAGCCATCCAACATGTGTTTGTATGACTCATCCAACCTAAGTTGGACAGTCATCCATCTTCTATCTGCACGACTACACCAATGGCCATCTGTCTAACTGATGAGCATATGCCTATGTTAGCAAATGGCCAATCTAGCCATGCCACCCATCTAACCTGCTTAGATGTCCAACCTACTCAGATGTCTAATTTCCTGTCCGTATGACCCATCCAACCTAGGTTGGATGACCTTCCATTTATTTTTTGTACAAGGGATTGGACGACTGACCAACCAATGGGCCATCTAACCTAGTTGTCCAACCTGGGGGTTGGATGGTCGTCTGACCTTCTTCCGTCTAACTAGGTTAGATGCTTGTCTTATCTGCATTGTTATTTTTGTTGGACGATCATCCAACATGTGACGACTGGTCCATATCAAGTTAGACAACCATCTATCTTTATTCTGTATGTCGTTGAATCGTCCAACCTTGATCCCGTCATCACACTACCATAACAATCAACCTAACCAACTTGACTGACCAACCTGGTAGTCCATCCCAAGCATCCAACCTGGTCATCCAACTCAACCGACCAACCTCCAAGCATCCAATTGTCGACCAACCTAGTCACAAGTTAAGACCAACTCACCTGATCCAAAACATGAGCTACCCTAAAGATTGCAAAGAAATATTTTTCCCCATCAACTACAAGTTCTCCAACCTGATATGTTGTCCATTTTGCAGGGGTGCAAAAAATGGATAGCAATTGGCAACTCGTGGGATGATCTGCCTACTAAATTTGAAAGACCAGTGACATTAGAGGATCCATTGGGTATGGATTCATATTGATTGTTGAACTTTTTTGACACATGGGAATTCAACCTATAAACTCTTGTAACACTATTGGGGCATATCATTTCTAAAAAAAATTGGGTTCGAAACTGGATGTTCCATCATGAAACCTTGCCTGAAACTGGAAAGTGCAAGAGAAACAAAAACAGAAAATTCATACACATCCCAAATGGAACATGTAGACAATGCACAAGTACTTATTATAAAAGCAACCCTAAACTACAACAGAGCAATGTGCCGCAACACTTAAAGGAATTAGAAACCTAAACTACTATATAGAAGGGTGAGATTTTTTTCCCCTTAGTAACAGTGCTTGAGGTAGATTCCATTTACCGAAATCTGCATTTCTTCATCGTTCAACTTAGATAGTTGGAAAGCATTATTACTCTTGCATTATTTGACCATGTAGGGGCCACTCCATAAGGCATCGAATTTGGAATGATTGCCCAGTTTTTTCTGATCTGCATCCCACTTTAGAACTAGGTTCCCATCTTGAAAGGTCCTTGCCTTGGATTTCCTGTCAAATGACCTCTTGATTAAGGCCTGATCCTTTTCCAAGGTCTGTATTGCATTCCCTCTTATCTCTTTCAATTCCATAAGCTCAGCATACCTAGCTTCCATAGGCTTGAATTCGGACAACTCTAGCTACTTCAGGATATCCAATGTCGGCAGCTCCAGTGAGATGGGCAGTATTACTTCTCTCCCGTAGACTAGTTTGTAAGGTGAGTTATATGTTGACCTCTTCAGTGTTATCATGTCAGCCCACAAGGCTGATTTGAGCTTCATATACCACATCCTTTGATTTTCATCCAAAGTCCTCTTGATGATCTTTATCAGATTCTTATTTGTGGATTCTACCTTCCCGTTACCCTAGGGATTATAGTTTGAGGTGCTCAAATAAATATTTTTCCTAACAGCCCATTCTGTGATCTTCAATCCTAGAAATGCCAAATTATTATCTAATATAATAGTGTATGTGACTCTAAATCTTGTCACTATTCATTTGTAGAAGTCCAATACGCTAAACTCATTCGCCTCCTTGAGTGATACTGCCTCGGTCCACTTGGTGAAATAGTTTGTTGCTGTTAGAATCCATTTATGACCTTGGCTTGAATGTGGATTGATGACCCTGATGAAGTCCAATCCCCATTGCATGAAAGTCTATTTGACTGAGATAGGATGTAATGGAAGTGTTGCTAGCTTTTCCTTTCCTGTGAAGAATGCACACTTTTTACACTTCTTGACCCAAGTGTAGTAATCATTAAATACTATCGGCCAATAGTATCATGCCTTCATTATTTTCAGAGTTATTACCCATGGGCAAAAATGACCTCTAGCCTCTCCATCATGAAATTCTGGTAGTAACTTTTCAATCTAGTTTGTTCTAATGCACCTTTATAAGACTCTGTTTATGTCCTTTTTGAATAAAACATCGTCAATGAGCACATATGGAATAGCCTGGAGTTTGAAATATCTCCTCTTTTACCTACTTAACTCCAAAGTACATAGACTTGTTTGAAGAAATTATATCATATTTTTATTTCAACAAGGGGTAGGTATACTCTCTACAGCCTATTCTTAGCCTTCCTGCAAAACCAAAACAACTTTTTTCCGTGATTTGACTCAGCCTGTTGGTTGGAAGCTAGTTGTTCACACAATCATTTACCATGGACCAATTTAGTGACCTTTATCTCTATGTCATATTCCATTACGTGGGTGATCCATCTTGTTCGTTTCTATTCATATCTTTATTTAAGAGGAAATATTTCACCCCGACATGAGATACTAACAACTAGATTTTATTATTCAAGACCAAATGCTTGAACTTCTTCAGACTCCTTATAACAATAAGAACATGTTTTTCAATGAAAGAGTATCTTACCTCATAATCTTCTAGGCTTTGGCTAAAGAAATATATGGGTTGCTTGGATCCCTCCTTATTCTGCTGCATCAGAATGGCAGAAATAGTATCTGAGCCTTCGAAGGTGTAGAGCATGAAGTCCTTGGAGAAGTCTGGATTTATGAGTGTCGGGACTTGAGATATGGCATTCTTGATAGCTTCAAAACTCACCTTGTCCTCTATTGTCCACCTAAATTTCAGGTTCTTCTTCAGCATCATAGTTATTGGCTTGATGAGGGTGGCAAAATCTGGCACAAATTTGTGAACAAAGTTGATTATTCCCAAGAAGCTTTGGAGATCCTTCTTGTGACTTGGTAACGGTAATGCATGAATGACTTCTACCCTCTCTTGATCGATTGTTGGCCCCTCCTTAGACACAATGTGACCTAATAACTTGCCTTCATGAGCCAAGAATATGCCTTTTTTCAAGTTCAAGGACACTATGTATCTCCTGCATCTTTGGAATACTTGCCTGAGGTGGAAGAGGTGGTCTACTGCATTTTTGGAAACCATGGCGATGTCGTCCAAGTACACAAGAACTATCTTGTTCAACAATCCTTTAAATGCCACATCCATGGCCCTCTAAAATGTTACTCCAGTGTTTGACAACCTGAATGGAATTTTTCTATAGGCGTAAGTATCACATTTAGTAGTGAAGGCCATTTTGATTTGGTCCTCCTCTTTTAGCATGAGATGATTGTAGCCCAAATACCCATCTAAGAGAGAGAATCTCTCTAAACCAGCTACCACCTACAATATTTGCTCCATGGTAGGCAGCGGATAGTGATCTTTAAGAGATGCCCTGTTAGGTCCCGAAAGTCCACGCACAACCTGATTTCTCCTTTCCTTTTCCTAATAGGTACCAGATTTTCTACCCAACTTGAATGCTTAATCGACAATATGATGCTCACCTGAATGAGCTTGTTCAGCTCCTTCCTCATGAGGGGTTTGATATTAGGGTTGACTGGTCCTTGCTTTTGCCTAAAGGGTTTGGCCTTTAGATCCAACTCCATTGTGTGTTGTGTTACCTTTAGATTAAACCCTCTCAAGTCTTCATAGCTCCAAGAAAAGACCTCCGAGAATTTCCAGAAAAGCTGCATGAATTTAGATTTCTCCTCTTCAGTACTCACCCTACCAATTTGGAGCATTTTACCTTCTCCAACTAAAATAGGATCTGAGTCTTCTCTTCTAACCTAAATGTTTGCCTTTTCTTTTGAACTATTCATTTGGGTTAAATATTGATTCCAATGTCTCCAAGCCTTTAGGTAACTTGTTCATCCACAACTGCACTATCTAATCCCCATATTATTGCTCTAACTTTTCTTGATTCTAGGCAGAGAATTCAACTTCTTCCTGTAGAAAATTGATGATTTATTGATCATTCTCAAAAACCTGCTAACTTGGTTTTTGTCTATGACTACAAGCCTCACAACTACCTTGATATGGGGTAGTGTTTTGTTTCTCTTAATGTTGTCAGCAACATCAAATGTCACCCCAATTACTGCAAGTCTTTCCACAACCTCATTCTTCTTTCTTGGTATGGAAAAAATATTAAATGGTTTGAAATCTTCAATCAAATCCCATACCATGTTCTTATAACTCCTGAGAAGATCATTTTTTATAGCACTCGATCCCCTAACTTGATTTTACAATCAACTAGTTATCTCCAAAAATGTGCAAATTCTTGATACCCCTTCTTTTAGCCCAATGCAATCCATGAATTAATGCTTCATACTTTGTGGAATTGTTTGAGAAAGAAAATTGAAAATGGAAAGTCGAGTAGTACTTGATTCCCTTTGGTCATACGAACATGATGCTCCCTCTTGCACCTTGCCTACTCCTCAACCATCAAAAAATAGTTGTCTAACCTCATTATCATCCTTGTTCTCTGGTTTTGTGATGTTATGAAGAGGTGTATTTTCTTCATGCAAGTAGTATACGCCTAGCTCTACCTCCTCCATTTCCCTGTATAGATCAAAATCTCACCTCTTATGTGCCCATTCATTCAATGTTAGGTCTAGAATATTCCCAACTTTAGTGTCTAATTCCTAAATGCTTGGATAATCTTCTTGGTCAAAGGTTGAGCAGTTGACGTTGATCGGACTCAGTACATGAGGCTCGATGTGGAAGTTGACAATTGGTTTTTATCTAATTGTATCTTTGGCTCCATATCTCATCCTAAACATCATGTGGAACCAATCTGTTGACAAATAGTCTTCAATCTTAGCTGTGAAATCCCTTGATAGGAAAAGGGTGAAGAGTGGTGGCAAATCAATAATCGACACATCCTGCAAGATTGTGATGTTAGGACATGCATGCAAAGTTAGATTCAATTACATGATGACTCCCACTATTCCTATTGTTGTTCCATCCAACTGTGTCACTCCTTTGGAGACCAATTCATACTTGAGGCCCAGCTAATCTACAATCTGCTTCGGTATTAATGAGTTGTTTACCCCTGAATCGATCATGCAATTGTGCACAAGGCTATCCCCTATAATTAAAGACACATAAAATGGTGGAGGCTTCAAATTTTTGTTTGACTTACCTCCATCTTGTTGCATTGAATTGGTGAGAATCTTCTCTTGATTTTTTGATGACTCGCTTGAGGCTAACTAATCCATCATGGTTGCTTGCAATAGGTCTCTCTATCCTAAAATAGCTAGTGACTCCCACATGGAAATGCTCACATTCATCTTCTTCATTTTATCAATGATGTTAAATAGAGGTGGAATCTCCTTCTGTTTCCCCTTGGTTGGCATAATTTTCTCCAGCACCTTAACTGACATGTGGTCTATTACAATTGGTGCCACAAATTAGGCCTAAAGTGTGTGTCACTACAAGATGAATAATAGGGAGTGGTGATGTAGCCTAAAGCGTATACCACTACAAGATAATAGAGTGAGTGATGATTTATCCTATAGCTTGTGTCACCATCCCACAAATGTCATATGATGAAAGGTTGAATGAAAAACATGTGATGAATAAAAGGTCCATTTGATTTGTAAACCCTTGACAGTTGAGTATGGACCGAGGAACTAAAGTGCGTCATTGGGTAGTGAGTGCAACACATAGAAGATGATGTAGTATATGTAATGAAGATGATAAATGACCATGTGATGTATATGTAGTGTATAGTATTGAATGCAATATGTGTATTGTGCCTAAGAGTGTATAGTCTGTAGGATGCAATGTTAGATGAGTATGATGAAGACTAGTATGACATATGATGTATAAATCTACAAAAATTGAAATGATATGGACTAAATGTAGAATGTATGATGCAAAATGTGAAACATGATGTGTGGTGTTTATAGTGTAGTGTGTGGGGTTCATGTGTAGTAAGCCCTCAATAGTCAAGTGTGAACTGAAGCACAAGAGTTTTTCATCGAGTAATGACAATGCTATAACATATGTATGACTATGCAAGATGAGATGATGCTAAGATAAGGTATGCGTAAATTTTAAGAGCGTAATGTAGTACTATGTAAGGATGTGAATAAATGATAATGTAAAGATGATAAATGTACATGTGATGATATGATGGTGAGGGAGGAGCATGTGAATACTATCCCCCCAAATTTTGTGTGATGAAAGAGGTTGTCATGTAATTTCATCTAGAAGATCGTCACTTTCAGGATCATAGTTGAATGGATAAGCGTTGGTGACTTGATAAGAAATAGTGTCTAGTTGATTGCATAACGATCCATTAAGGCATAAGTTATACATGCCCATAGTATACTCCTCATCGGTGAATGGAGGAAGTGGACAACTGTGTTCATACCAACAAGTGAGATTTTGTGTGTATAGTAGGAAACAACTATTACAGATGAAGACAAGTTCAAAAGGCATAGGAAATGAAATGTTTATATGATCAGGATCTATAGTGCCCCCAATATAATCAAGCCATGATTTCCCTAATGTAAGTGGAGAACAGCAAGGACTGTGTGATAGATAGACTAGAAGATGAAAGATACATAAGTCATAAGCATCAGTGATGTGAACAAAGCCATAATAAATATTAGGAGCGTGTGGTGCAGGATAGAGATCCTCAAAATCAAAACCTAGGTGAGCCAAACCCTCATGTGTACATATGGTGTTATCGCATGTAGGATCAAATGGAATATGTTCCCCATAGGAGTCATTCATGAAGAGTGTGCAAGTAAATGGTTGGCATGTTGATGTAGCTAGTGCAAGCGAAGGTGCGGGTGATAGAGTGACGTCCATGGGCTGGACAGACCCCTGATATGGGATCATAGTAGTAGTAGTAGAAGATGACATAGAAGAAACTATATATATCACACAAATAGCACTGCCAAATGGAGATAAGTGAGGTGGTTCTTCAATAGGTTGAGGTTCGTCTCTAATATCTAGGCGTGGAATAATAATAATGGTATTAGGAGCCCAGTCGCAATACTAGAATGAATCACGATCATGAAAAATGGTGTACTCAATGCCTTCAGGTAAGAATTTTACATAATTATGTACAGTAGAGGTGACAACTTGCATGGCATGAATTTATGGCCTACCAAGTAGACAGTTAAGGTAGATTGGGAAATCAACAACGAAAAATATAGTGTGGATAGTCTTTGGACCAACAGTGATATACAATGTAAGGTGACCGAGACATGGACAGACAGAACCATCATAAGCACACAGTGAAATACTAGATGAACTAACATCGCAAGTAGAAAGACCTAAAACTTTGAGGAATGACATAGGACACAAGTTAAGTTAATATCCATTATCAATAAAAGTGTGCTTAACACCTACATTATAAATATGACATATGATATGCAGAGACGGGTCATTATCAAAAGTATGAACATCAACAGGAGGGTTAGTCTTGAATACTATGTGTGAAGAGAATGCATCGAAAAATGTTTGATAAATCAGGTCTAGATGCATGTTAGCACAAATGTGAGTAGTAGTAATAAGATGTTGGACTCTATGTAGTAAATCAGGATTTACAAGAAAATAATCATTGATTGAGATACTCATGATGACCAAACCCTAGGATGAAAATTAATGAATTAAGAACTTAGAAGTGTGAATGATCGAGTTGGGTTCACCAAAATGATTAGTTAAAAGTGTGTGGAATAATAGTAGTTAATCTAATCTAGAATAACATGTAAATACAATAAATAAATGTAATAAACAACTATAGAAAGTGACCCAAACAACTATGAAAATAAAAATTCTAAACCATAAAGTACTAAGAGATTCAGAATGAACTCATCTGATTAGAGGAACTCATTAGAATGGGTCGTGGAAGTGACTGGAGAAATAGGAAGCAGGAACGATTGTACAGAGGACCCAAAAAGGAAGGATTGGAGATATCTATGTGGACTGGAGCACCTAGAGAGGGACTAGGGCACTTGTGGGCTCTCTGGTTTGTGCAAAAGGTCCAGAACTGAGTTTCACATGTTTTGTAAGTGATCTGAAACCTTCGTTGTTTGTCACATCAAGTTCACTGAAATGCGTTAGGTGTCACTAATAATTCTAAATGAATATAAGACCTACAAAAGACCATAAGAAGTATCAAAACCATAAAAAAAGAAGAATGCATATCAATAGGTCAGATTGACCTCAGCTACCACAATAGTGGGCTTACTAACTGAGCGTTGCACTACATTTCAGATCCAAATGTAGTTTTGGTGTGTGTGTGAATAATGTGCCCTAGGTGTTCTTGTGTCAGTTGCACTTTGTGAAGTAGCGAGAAATAACTAGATGTAAAAATGTATAAGACTGGTGGATGGAATAGGATAGAATCCCCTCATATACTTGTGTGATGTAGATTAACCAGACTTTTCCCTTGTGATAGAGCTAAGTGAATGCATATGATCTCCAAATGCCTTTGATAGATGCAACCTTAGGTGGATGATAGTAGTGACTAGTGCTCAGTACCTCATTATGGTCTCATAAATTTATATTTATAGGGTTTTCTTGATCTAATTTCATAATTTTTTGTCTACATATACATACACTACACTTTTTCATCATTTATCTATCACGCCAAACAATCACACTATATATACTTCCTACATTATCCATTATCGCTACTTATCTCTCCATGACCAACTTAATCATCATTATTCAATATCAACAACTACACATTGCAAATAGAATCAACAAATCAATGATCAAAACATCATGCATCAAATATTGCAACAATAATCAATGAATCATGCATCATCATCACATCAATACACATCAAATACAACTATCATACGGCAATAATCCATTTATATATATATATATATATATATATATTTCACAATAATAGGTACAAAATATCACATCACTAGGGGGAAACTCCCCCTACATCAATACATCAGTACATATCATATCTCGTCATCACTATCACTATCTACCATTGTGAAAGCTCTAGAACTAGAAGCTTCACTGCTCACTCTACATTGATGATCATGACCCCTATATCTCTCCACCTCCCTATGTAATAATGTCACCTCAATCGAATGCTCTGTGAAATGACCTTTAACTCGAAGAACCACGCAAATACATCTTGTGTTAAAGGATCACCACCAACCACCTCTATCACTCATCATGTCTCCTCATACACCTAATCCCTCTCGCCCAGTAGCATGGTGCATGTCGTTGTTGTTATCGCCATTGGCTCAAACAAATGGGCATGCTCACCCATGATAGTGTCCACACACTCTAACATACCTCCACCCATAAGTACATCGGTGGGCACATTCTGTGTCAATATGTGGATGGATGTGTCCAAAATCATTAGCACCTTCACTGTTCTTGTCCAGGTCCACAACGTCGAGAAATCCAAAAACAATTTTTTTGCAAAAATGCATCAAAAACGACCAATATCAACATATTTTTTGACAAAAAAACACACTTACTAGCTCTGTTGTCGTACATGATGGCACAGTTACCGTCATCATCTCGAACCGACTCAATCATGGTACTCTCACTTGAGGCACCTTTGCACACCTAAAGCTCACAATCACACTAATGCAATAATCAAATGAATTACCTATTCACTTTTTCACATTACTATTTATAGTAACTCTTCATTACCTACCTTACTATCGTCATTATTTGTAAACATCTTCTTAACTAATACACATTTCATGATTTCAATCATAACTTGAGCATCCTTACTCTAATTTTTATCTCATTTGCATCATTTTTTTCATAATTCTACCTATTACCGTATCGTACACATTTCACACATAATATTTTTCCTTCACATCGTTCCCATTTAATAAACACACACTTTTGCGATATCTATTATGCATTCTTCATTACGCGATTACTTTTGGCTCAGTGTTCATGTTCATCACCACTCCCTCTTTCATTGAAAGGGGGGGAATACAATTGGGGTCATCTTATAATTCCCCTTACACCATTACACAATCAATATAAATTTCTAACCCATCATTATCAGACATTTTCTCATACACCATATGACATTTCACTTCACTTTCTAATGATTCCCCCTAATGACCTAACCTGGGGGCAACAAGCATAAAATCTATCCATGAGTAACCAATCAATCAATCAAATACATTCAAATCTCGACAACATTGAATCACATCAATCAATCAACACAAACACAATGTATTTATCCTCCCAGATGACCTAACTTGGGAGTTATATCACCACTTTCCCAGATGATCTACCATGGGAAGTTATCCTACACTTTACAACTACTTCCATATGACCTAACTTGAAAGTCACCACATATACATTATGGTGACACCCCTGGAGTGGGGGTAATGAGACATCATTTCCTTTCCTATGTTGCTCCTATATGGGTTATCACATTTGATCAAATTGGATCCAAATCAACAAAATTTGGTCTTTATCTATCTACAATGGTTAAATCTTTTGAGGATGTAGTTAAAGTTGGAGGGTAAAACTAGATCTATCTGTCGACACTCTTCCTTTGGTGGTAAGGTTCCCAAATCCTCAATTTTTCATACACACATAATCAGGTTGGGAACTGATCACTCCCTACCCCATCTCCATCAACGAAAAAAAATTTAAACCTCCAATCATCCAACATTGCAATCATCAATCTCATTTAGGGCTCCTTATAACAATCACATGTCTCTCATTACGTCGTATGGATCAACATGATGATCTATGGTTTGCCACAATATATGTTCTCACTTGGTATGTACTTCTACCACATATGTGTTTACTTCTACGACATGGGCTTCTCCATACTTCTCTCATGTATGCATCTCTAACTACTTTATGTTACCATGATTTCACTCAACAACATAAAGTGGGGGAAAATGTAGACACAAAATCACACACTTACTACTATTTATTATACTACAAAGTATGTTGTTTTATATATGGATTTTGTGTAAGAAAAGTATTCATTGATGACCCATTCCATTGTCCATTCACTTATCTTATCGGTCTTTATTACTTTTACCTTTCACACTTGTCACTCATACACCCAATTTTGGTCAGGTCACAGGGATCCATGTCTATCATTCCTCTCTCATTTGTTATCACTTATCTCTAGACACTCGCATCTAAGACAGGACACTAGCATCAGGCGTTCATGTCCATCCTGGGTGCTCATTTCCTCTTTGTGTTTGATCTTATTTTTGACATCTGAGGTCAGTCTTTTCAGTTTTCCATCTCATATCCTGAGGTACTAGTGGGTATGTCGGGTCATTAGTTTCAAAATTCAAGCAATAAATCCCTCTATAAACACAACATACATACCATTATAAGGGCGAACAATTCTTATCAAGGGCTAGCTATCTACATAGAGCAAGGGACTGCATTTGGGCACATTACTCTGCATACACACTATATAGGAAGGGGATTTCATTCTATTTCATTCACACATTTACATTTTATCTAGCTACTTCCCACTATTTCAGCATCATTAGCACGAGGGAGCCCTAGGATCAGTATTGCACACACAAACACACAGAACTACATTGGGTCTGAAATGTAATGCAGTGCTTAGTCATAAGTTCACCATTGTGATAGTTGAGGAAAGTCTAACCCCTCATTTTGCATCTTTATTTTTTAGGATTTGATGTCTATTTGAGGGTTTTGTAGGTTTATAATTCATTACATGTTTACAGGTACCTCGACATTCCAAGTGTGACATACAAATGACCAATGGTGAGCATGTGTGAAGCTCTAGTGACCATATTGGAAGCAGGTTTTGAATTTTTCTACAGACCCATGCACTCATTAACATGCCTAGGGGGCCCACAGGTGCCCTTGTCCATCTCCAGACACCCCAATCTAGCTATTTCCACCTTTGCTACATTTTTTTATGGTTTTTTGCGATGGTCTGTGCTTTTGTTTCATCATATTGTCTAGTCTAGACTCACTGTGGGATAAGTGAAATTAAGATAAGTACCTTACCCCTCTCATTTCCTTACATAGTTAAAATTAAATAATTTTTTTAGCATTCATATTTCATTCTATATCATTTATAAAAAATCTTTGCATTCTGGTTTTAATAATATAACTAGATTTTATTGAATCAAGAACAAGTTTTTTAGGTGATCTCATGCCAAGTGCAAGTTTTTTGGGTGATCTCACGCCACGGAAGAAGAGTGTCAGTGAGGAAGGTTCGGTGTTATTCTCCTTCCATGACTCCTTCTTGAATAAGCACCACTACAAATGTATGTCCCATGTTTAGTCATGTATTGTTCCGTGAAGAAAATGAAGAAATAATGCATTTTTATTGTTAAAGGATTGTGCTTGTACTGTGAAAACTGTTATGTGAACTTCCATTAACTGTGATGATATGAGAAAGTAAATGTAACTATCCTCTAGTCATAGGCACCCAAGAAAGGTGTGGAGCACCCATGCGCTAGTGTCTATATCTAGGCATTGGTGTTTGTGTTGAACTGAGGACCCAAGTCAAAATATGGGTCATTCTGTGAGTGTAAATTTGTTTTATTCCTACACTGTGTAGGCCTATACTGAAGCTATGAGCTGTTGTATGGGGTGAATGATTCACCCAATGTATCCCCCCTTATTTGGGGTGTATGCAATGTTGTTAGGAGAATGCAGCCCAAAGAGAAAACATGATGTTGATATGAATTGTAACCCTACAGGGGGAGGGAATGTGCATGGTAGAAACCAAGGCACATGCAAAAAAAGTGGCTAAATACATGTGTTAGTAGAAAAAGAAGCAAACATGTCATAGAAAAGTAGTGTAACAAGAAAATGTGCATACAAAAGAGAGACCACAAAAAGTGGGTTTCATACATGGGACATCACTCACAATGTCATAAGACAATCAGGGCCAAAGCAGCCAAAAGCATATAGTGTGCATACAAGACAAAGGACATAGCCCACAAACAATAACATATAATGGCAAGAAATGACAAACAATAGCAAGCAAAGTATCAGACAACCATGGTGGCAAATAGTTCCTGCAAGACAAATGTTGCACATGAAGCACCTGTTAGCATGTTAGAAAGATAAAGAGTATGTCAAATCATGTATAGATCAATGTAAAGTAGTGTGCTAGTAAGAATAGAAAGTAGTAAATAATGAAACAATAACACTTGTGATATGTAAGAGTAGTAAATATAGATTCCCTCAGGAGCCTCGGTGGGACTGATAAGAGGTATAGTGCAAAGTATCATTGCTTTATGTAAATATCTATAGAAATTATGCATTCACAACTAGAGAACAAGTGAACATGCATGTGTATATAGAAAAGATAATGACATACTAGATATTCATCTAACATAGTAAGCAAAGTGTAACATGTGAGTATAATCAAACAAGAATAACTACAACCAAGACATGCAACATGTTGTGAGAATTAATAGAATGGAATGCAAAATGAATGTTATAAGAGCAACGTTACCACTGAGAAAATGTGGATAAGTATGAGATGAGGTTCATTTATAAAATACCCCTCAACAATCAAGAATGAACCATAGAACAAGAGTGCGTCATCGAGAAATGGTTTGAATTGTGTGTGCTAGAAAGATAGATCAATGAAGTATAGAGCATAGAGTGTAGAGGACGATAATATGATGCATCAGAATAGAATGCTAGAAAGATTTATCGTGTAGTGCATAGCATGAAATGTGTAGTGTGTGAGGTTCATTTCAGATTTAGACCCTCAACAGTCGAGTATGAACCATGGAACTAGAGTGTGTCATAGGGTAATGATGATACAAAGTGTATCAAGTTGTGTAATGATTCTTAGAAATAGGAAGTATGAAGCACAAAGCATATGAGTAGAAATGATAGACACCTTAGAATGCTTTAAGGGGGGAGAGAAGTAAGCATGATGCCCCCAAGTGTATGATGATGATCAAACTATCCAACAAAAGTGAAGGGCAAGGGTCCTCCACCTGATGTGTGAGGAGATAAAGGTGTGTGACCATGCTCTAAGATCGGTGGTGTATGAGACTAATGTTGTATATGTGAAGGAGACCTAGATGGTGAACACCTATGTGAAGGAGACCAAGGAGGTGATGAACACCTATGTGAAGGAGACTAAGGAGGTGATGAACACCTATGTGAAGGAGACCTAGGAGGTGAAGAGGTGATGGATTCCTATGTGAAAGGGTTGCACGCGAGTGGGACTTAGGCTGATAAGATGGACTAGTATACCAATGACGACAAGTAGGTCATGTGCGAATTGGTGAGCTAAGTGCAAAAGATGCCTTAGATTTGAGATGCCCATGGGGGTAGATGTTGCACCTAATGAGAGGACAACCTCAAGAGGAGGCAGAGGTAGCTATGTGGATGGTGGAATGCCTTTGAAAGTGAAAACTTGCTTATCGTGAATGAATTTTAGACATAAGTGATTCATGGAAATGATATCTTGAGCATCATGAAGCCAAGGAAGACCTAAGAGCATGTCACAACCTTTGACAACAGGTGCCATAGTGAATGGTACAATCATGGTGAGAGGCCCAAGTGTAATGGGAAGCTTGATGAAGTCATAAGATTTTGGAATTGGATATAAATTTGCGATAGCAAATATTTGATAGCAACAAGGAGTGAAATAGAGCATGAACCAATAGGATTTGATGGATCGATCATGGTGTTATTGATAGTATGAGATCTAATAGAAGCATTAATATGTTGTGTATTATAATAAAATGTGGCATGATAAATCCTGATCAAAGAATGTGATGAAGTGGTGGAGATGCATCAGTATGAGAAACTAGAAAATCAAGAGCCCCCGATGAAGGAGGAGGCACAACACGATATGTATGATTAGCTGAAGAATCAACAACTTTTTTGTCATGTTTGGGAAATGGATCATTGAATATTTTGAGCTTTTTGTTTTCATTGACCGGCTTAGATGTTGAAGGCTTAGGGAGCTCAATTGTATTATTGTTGATGAGATCTTGAATGATATGTCTAAGTTTGAAACATCGATCAGTTGAATGCCCAATACATTGATGATAGTCACATCTATCATTTTTCGTTATAATTATGACCCTTAGGGTGATATGGATCAAGATTCAGCAGTGGTGGAAGCGTAATAATATTTCTCTCAATAATTTTTGGTGATAAAATATGCGAAGCACACAAAATTTTGGTGAATGTATGCTTTAGAGGCTGTCATTAGAGATTTTCAGGAGTAGAGACAACATTAACAATAGTTTTTGCTTCAATGGGATTAGAAGATGGCTTGAAATTAGATTTCTTTTCAAACCGATTAGAAGATGAAGCTTGATCATGATATTTGAGCTTGCCCATAGATAATAGTTTGCTTTCGCGTAACTTAAGAGTATGACATAGCTGATCAAATGATGGAGAGGTCTCAAAGATGAAGCTCTCTTGCAATGGAGACAAAAGACTTTGGACAAAAATATCTTGCAATTCAGAGTTCACAAGTACATTAGACATCTTAGCTAAGTTGTTCTTATATCATAAGACATAATCCACTAGATGCTCATTAGATCCTTGTTTAATTTGTGCAAGTTGAGCATATGATATCTTAGAATCGATATTGATTGAAAAATGAGTGAGAAAAGCATCGGCTAAATGCATAAATGATGTTACCGAATGGACAGGTAGATCGTAGAACCAACGCATAACATAATCTTAGAGGCTTCTAGGAAAGAGCTTTGCTAGTAAAGTATGATCATCCACATAATCTAGACATGCCACATGAAATGCTCAAAGATGCTCTTGAGGGTCACCATGGCCATTGAAGGTGGGAAGCTTAGGAGTGATGAAGTTTGGAGGAAGTGCATAAGTGGAAATGGAGGGTGCAAAAGGAGTATGAAGGAGTAAGGTGGAATCAAGAGATGGAGATGCATGAGAAGTAGCCTGTTGAAGTTGACGTATTTGAATTTGGAGATCCTGATATAAAGAAGAAAGGCTAGGTTTGACGAAGAGTTGGGTTGTGCAATAGAAGATTAGGTTGAATGATTGGAGTGTAGTAGAAATAAGAAGTAGGAAGTGAAGTGGTTGAGTGGAGGCCAGTGAGGAAAAACCATCTTGAGATTTTTTAGCAGTCATCAAAGCATGGAGAATATGTGGAAGAGGTAGGTTCGCGTAAAGCTTGAATAAAATTGGTAACTTTTTCTAGTTGTTCTTGAGGTGGTGTCCTCATCATAGGATTAAGCTCACTATCATATGGTGGCAATGTTCCTAATGAGACATTTTGATAAAAGGGGTTATCTAAATCTTGGGGATGTTTAGAAACCCAAGAAGAGCATTGAGCTCCTAAATTTTTTTCAAAAGACCCAAAATGAGCCATTATGGGTAATAGACATAAAATGTCTAGAAGCAAGGTTGGAATTCAAGCAAATGGGTTCACCAAACGATTTAACAAAAATAGAATTTTTATAAAACCCTAATTTGCATAGTAATAACATAGGATAAATTATGATAAGTACAAATTTTGGAATATAATGACAGTAAGCTAAATAAATGTGAAATCCTAGGTACAAGAGAGAGAGAGAGAGAGTAAATGACTTAGTTGATTTATGTCGAATGTTGGGACTGTGCAGAATGGAGAAACTAAGAAACATGAAGGGTAGACTGTCGCAATCATGCATAATAAATTCTAAATATGTCGGATAGCCTAGACTAGGGTGCCTGAGCACTAGGTCAGGGACCTGGGTGTTGGAGTCTGCTACTGTGACTACGTGCAGGAGCTTGGAATCTAGTTTTTCTGGTGTTGCACAAGTGTCTCCAGTTAGTCACTTTTGGTCACTTGAATGTTGTTGGATGATGGTTGAATGCACCTAAAACCTGTAAAGAGATAAAGACCTACAAAACCCTCAAACTACATCAAATCCCAAAAAGAAAAGATGTAAAATGAGGAGTCAGACTAACCCCAACAGTCACCTGACTGAGTGAACTTACAACTAAGCATTGCACTACATCTTATACTCCATGTAGTTCTTATGTGTGTGTGATATAATTATGCCCTAGGAAGCCCTTGTACATGTGCACGTGATAACAGGTGATAGCTAGATGTACCAATGTAAATAGATGTGTGGATGGAAAAATGAACTTCCCTTCCTATGCGTGTATGTAGAAAATGCAGTCCCTTATCCCTTGAGTGAGTGCTAGATGGATGCCTTTGATGCTCTTAGAATGCCTTTGGATGCAACCTTAGGTGATGATAATAGATTCTTAGAGCTTGGTCCTTTATTATGGTCACATAGATTTGTATTTATATGATTCCCTTGGTTGAATTTCACAATTGACAACTGGAAGGCCGACCCATAAGAAAATAAGATGCCCAAAAGATAAAAGATGTCCAAAAAGAGTGAGTAAAGTAAAAAGAGGTTAGGGCACCCATAAAGACGAGGGCATTTGGGTGTCGACATCGTGTCTAGGCGTTGGTGTCCAAAGTCCTGAAAGATAAAGCAATAAAGTTCAGACTAGGTTGTAGGGTGTAGAAGGCCAAATAGAAAATAAGAAACATAGACAAAAGGCCAAATATAGTTGTCAATTGCCAATTTTCTCACTTATGAATCAAATGAGTAGTAGTATGTGATTAGGACCTAGAAATGCACCCAAGTACGTGATTTTGTGTCTACACAGGCCACACGAACATAGACTTCTCATAACATTAACTTCAAACCTTATAACATGACACTAAGACTTATGTCATACCCTCATGAATGATGATGAGCAGATCAAGATACAAACATACCTTTTTAAGCATATAAATCCATGATTGTACCTTCTTACTCCTTAACAATCCTCACACAGCTATATTGGGTCCAACATGAGTCCAACCCTATCATGTTACATCTCGAATCCTCAAGTAGATGTCTTATTATTTAATTATAATAATTGGTGTACCTTTTCGATGTGGATACTTCTCATGAGAGTGATTATAACTATGAATATGTTGTACTTCTAATTACAATTTGGATTATGATTTTGTGTTAGATTTTAAGTGAATATGGATGAATATATTACGTTACTTTTATTTTTGAAATTATTTAGAAGGAACGTGAATATGGACAAGTGCTTGATTACGCATCATGTGATTTATTATTCTAATCCTAACACATCTCTTGTTTGAGGATTATGTTGAGTGTACACAAGACATTCACTCTTGTGACGAAGGGAGAGTATCATTGGGAAGAAGTGAATAGATATGGAACCTGAAATGGTATGAGAGATTGTACAAAAGTGAACTTATCCTATTAACCTTAGGATTAACAATATCTAGACCTTCAGGTAGAACAATGAGAAATCAAGGGTAAGTTGGTTTTAATTTGTTTGCATAATCTTCTATGGATATTTAAACACATGTGTTGACCCTATGATCTAATGTCCCTTGTGTTAATCAAAGTGACTTGTCCAGACCACATATAAGTTCCATCCCAATAGGTAGGTGAATGGAATCACCATGATACTCCATATATCAACATCAAAGCAAAATAATCTGAGATCTAAAGAATTAAACTATTATTATATTTAAGAAAATAATTTCTTTTAAATAAAATTAAATATTTAATTACATTAATCAACGTAGAACTGTGACTTTGTCACAATCTAATAATAAAAATAATAATAACTATTCTAGAACCCTCATATTATTCAACACATTCAATTGTAATAAATTTAGTGCAATCAGAATAAGGAATGGGTAATGTTATGTCAAAATCACAGCACCCCTGATTGTTAGTGATTTGTGTGTGAGGTAATCAGTGTAACCTGCATAACATGGGATTATCCTAGAGTGCGGGACCTTGCAAGTAGGATAATCCTTTGGAGAAAGCCGAATTCTTCTCCTAACCTAGTGCCAACTTATCCAAAGTGCAGAGAATGACAAACTAAACTAATCCTACCCTAATGCTTTCCAAGGAGACAGAGATAGAAGAATGCATAAAAAGTAAACCTACTCTAAGGGAAGGTGATGCACCAAGAAGGGGTCAGACAATCTAAGTGAGTGAAAAATAGGGAGTGAACAAAGTGGGAGAGGGCAAGTGGAGGTGCCACAGTCTGAGACAGAATTTAATTCGCTATATTCCTGAAGCACAACAAATTAAAGATCCTACAAAGAGATATATGTATGCACAATATACCTACAAATATTAGGGAAGGAAAAAAATGCAATGTAATTCAAATTAGGGAAAGAAAAGCCACAAAACACCAATTTTATTACTAAAAACATGCACAATCCTTTACACTATACACACAAGGAAAAATCCTTTAAAAATGCCAAAACTCGAGGCCTTTAGCTCACAACAGCTCTGGAACAATTTTGACAGAGTTCTTTTGCATTACAAAAAGTCTCCCCTCAAAATGAGAAAAAATTTACAATATATAGAAGAAGATCCTTGAAATTGTCTCACCAACTGACAGATTTCATTAAAGAGGTATGGGAGGCCATATAAATTTGGTAATTTGCTTGTACAAGCAATCATGGGTTCCATACCTCATTAAGATAGTAGTTGAACAACCTTATACCACTCTCATTAATGTCTGGTTCATTCCTTCACCCGACTGGTTGCATAATTTTCCCTAGTGTCGACTAGTTGCATAAATGCAACCGATCGGTAACATACTTTCCCCGCTACTAGCTGGTAGCTTAAAATCCATTGTCATCTGGTAGCATCCGTATAAATGCTATCGGCGACCCTACTTTTGCTTGACTGTTTTCTATCATTATCTTGTGCAACTGACCGGTAACACCAAAAATGCTACCAGCTAGTAGCATTTAGAGTTGCCATCGGCACCACCGATGTCCTACTACCGGCTGCTAGCATCCGTACATGCTACTGTTTGGTAACATTTTGAGTGCTACCATCACTTGTGCGTCATTTTCCCTGCAACTTGTACGATGTCCATACTACCGGCTGGTAGCATCCATACTTGCTACCAACAGTTTTCTTTCACTACCACTTTTCTCTGCTCAATCAACTCGGACCTTCGCCGTAGCTCGTCATGAAAGGTAGAGCAACTCATGAGCTATCCTGTAAATCAAAAGGGTTGTACCCATCGACTACCAACGCTCAGTCATGTTTAGTTGTCCATTTTACAGGGGTGCAAAATATAGATAACAAGTAATAATGACGTTTAATATCATAATTAAAAATATGACAGTCTTTCCATATCATTTAATATATGACAATAGCATTGAAAATATTCAGCCAATTCTTTTAATACATTCAGCCACATCCTTGTTTTGGAGGATAATCCAGTTGAAATTAAATATAGGTTGAAGAGTAAAAGGAAAGGACCTAAAAAAAAAATATGCTAGAGAATTGGTATTGCCAGAAGCAGCTGAGTGTTATAGAAGACCAAGAGAAGGGTGTAAGCTTTGTTTGGGCAACAAAACTAATTGAGGTATGGGTAGTTATGGATTATTTTACCAGCATCTCCATATCATATCTGAATATAGATAATTTTATGTATTTTATTGCTCTTCCCCTGTCATTTTATCTTTGTTTGGGATCCTTGCATCTTCCCTTTTTATTTATTGTGCTGGAAGAATCACAAGAATGTTTCATTCCTATTGTAGTTTTGTTACCCTTAAATTAAGTTTAGGCATGAGATCAGAGTTCTTAGATTTAGTTTCAACCATGAAAGTTGTTTTCCTTTCTAGAAGGTTCCTCTACATTCTTCACTATAACTTGTACTGGTAAATTTATTTATAATTATCATTAAAATCCTTCATGTACTTTATTATATAGTTTTAACCGACTTATTTACATTGCTGAAATATTACCTTAGAATGCATTTTAAAAAAATCCCAAATTGTGGAAATTTTATTTACCAATCCAACTAATTATTATATAGTTTTAACCGACTTATTTACATTGTTGAAAATCCCAAATTTATTTACCAATCCAATTAATTATTATATAGTTTTAACCGAATTATTTACGTTGGTGAAATATTACCTATAGAATGCATTTTAATAAAATCCAAGATTGTGGAAAATCATTTATAAGCATAACTTATGGGCATATTTATTTAACAATCCAATTAACTATTATATAGTTTTAACCATATAATTCAATAGACAAACCTTACACGGCCAATTGTTTTTGTACAATAAAACAAATAATTAAACAAAAAACAATAATAAGAGAATTAATGTGTAATTTTTATAATTTGTATCCACTTTACATAATTAGCTCTTCTAACTGTGAGCTTGGAATTTGACTTCAAATATTTTAATAAGGTTTATTTTATGGATATATCATCAGAGAATAATTATTTCTACTTAAACTCTAATTTATAACTTTATAATTTTAATGATTAAATAAAACATAATTTTTATTGAGTAATTTAATTTCAACTATTCATTTTAGTTTTTATTTATTTATTACTATTATTTTTGTTATCATACAAAGTAATGGGTTATTATATTAAGAATTAAAGTATAGTGATTAATTATAGTCACATATTTTTTAATTTTAACATTTGCCTACTATTTAACTATCATTTAAAAGGGTTTGTCGTATAGTGAAATTAATTTAAAAATCGTAATACTTTAGCCAACAAAGGTACTGTTGGTTGTTCGAACGTGCACCCACGTCTTAGATCTCTGAAAAGGGCCGAAGTGTCTGAGACCACAATGAAACCATCCCCAAGTTGTGGGACATTGCGCGCTTGGGACAGATCTCTGGAGAAGGCCGGTTCCTCTACCTACCTCTAACGCTACTGCTACTCCTAATGCTAAAAGTAAATCCTAGACTAAACATGTCAAGGGATCAGGGGATAGAAGGATGTGTAGAAAGGGGAAATCCTAAGCTAAAGAAGGAAATAACGCTAGAAGGAAAGGGTCGATCTCTCTCCACGAGTGGCGACGGAAATAGAGCGGGCACGAGAGAAGAGGGCGGATGGCGTGCGCCACAGATAACACGTGGCCTCTACCTTCTAGCATGCGCAACACATGAACCTAGGGACCGCAAGCACAGGAAGACACACAACATGCTAGAAAACGTAAACAGAGAGACGAGATGCAATGAAAACAAGAGAGGAAAGATAAGAGTTCCACAGAACTTGATTTTATTGCTTAAGGGATGCACAGTCATTTACATTCATGGCAGGAGGCGAGAAAACATTGCAGAGACCACACCAAGGTTTGAGACCCATGGGAAGTCAACCACCATTTTGGCATGGTGTCATTACAATAAGGAGGGATCCTTTTTACAAAGCAGAACTCTGATATTTATAGAAGAAGAAGGAGAGAATAGAAGGAGAAAGGGAGGGAAACTCATATTCAAATCTTCAACCACCAATAACCAGCAATAAATGCCTACAAATCTACCTGTAAGGTTGTCATATGCGCTTCCCCATGTTTGTTTTACGTGTGGAAGAAGGAAGAAGGCAAGATCTGATGAAATCTGGTAGTTGAGGTCGATTGGATGTGTGCATTGATGACCTGAAAGACGTTTCCCTATTTTTTCCTAATAAATCTCGCCTAAATTTGAACTTGAATAGTCCAATGTGTAGCTTATGTCAGTAGTTCTCTGATAAGTCCATGCGTGTGCCAATCTGAGCTCTGTAACAAAAGATATGGCTATGAGAAGATGTCAAAGTCATCAATGCACAGAAAACACGTCGCACGTGTAGGTTGGCTAAAATGATGGCCAACTGTTCATTTTTTTTGTCTTTTCTACCACGTGTCATGCACTGGTTGGTTGTCCAGATTTGGTGCCCTATTGGCGCACTTTGATTGGTCACACGTGGCACACTCAAGTCTGACAGAAGATGACTTAGCACAGAAGGGCGCAAAGGAGAAGGAGCGAAGGCGCACGTGAGCAGAAAATGCGTGAAAGGGGAATAGAGGGGAGGCGCAGAGGGGCACATGCAATGCGCGCAGGGAATCGAAGCAAATTGGTGAGCAGAGAACATATGGTTAAGGTGAAACTATTATAAAGTAATGGGCACGGCGCGTGAAGGGCCAAGGACTTAACTGATAGAAGTAAGTGCGAGGTGCGTGAGAAGGGAAAAATGAGAGGAGATAGAAGAATGCAAAGGCGAGTAGGGAGGCGCGCAAGGGCACACAGAGGAGCTACAACTGTGCCAAGGTATCAAAAGAATAATCTTGAGTGCGCGCAACCTGAAATGTGAAACACCAGAGTCAAGATGAAAATATAAGTTATTCAAATAACTAGGAGAGTTATTTGGATAACATGTACCATACCATATTGGAAATAGTCCTCCTACTAATATAATGTTCAATATATCACACAATATGTAATGGAATTACTTGTATAAATCTGATTATTAGCAGCAATATAACACCAATGAACACAATATTTTAGATAAATGATCTAAATATGCAAGTATAATAGCTTAACCACTTCAAGGGGGCAACCTCCAAACCAAACAATAAGATTCAAATGCTCAATATGATGATCAACTAATACCAACTAACCCCTATATATACTATTCCTATGCTATGGCCAACACCAAGGCCGACCCACTAATGATAATATAACATATATAAAAGAGATGCATAATGATAAAAAGTTATGATAGCCACAAGTCGGCTATATACATCCAATGTAAGATATATGATTAAGGGTGTAGCATACCCCTCCCCTTCAAAGCAACATTGTCCCTAATGTTGATAAGATCTGGATGTTGCTGTAGGAAGTTTGCATCCTCCCAAGTTGTGTCTTCATTGTCTAGATTTTTCCACTTGATCAAATACTCAGTGATGACCCTTGTCCTCGATCGCTTAGTACATGTCTAAAGGATGCATTCTGGTTCTAGGATGATTCGTCCCTCTTTGTCAAGCTCTAGTAACACTGTCTGGGTTGATATCGTCTATCTAATTACCTTCTTCAGGAAAGATACATGGAAGACTGGATGAATTTGAGTAACCGAAGGAAGTTCAAGTTTCTATGCTACACTATCAATCTTTTGTAACACTTGATAAGGGCCATAATACTTAGGTGAAAGCTTGTTATCCTTTTTCTGTTGTTTCAAGGACATTTACTTATATGGCTGTAAACAAACAAAAACCCAATCACCAACTTCAAAATGTCTTTCACTGCGATGTTGGTCTGCATGTTGCTTCATGCAGTTTTGTGACATGGCCAAATTCTCCCTGAGACTAGAAAGAACCTCTTGTTGGTGTTGAATAAGTTCTTCAACTGCTAAAACCCTTGGCTGGACTCTCAAAGATGAGGTGATAGATGGTGGATGGTACCCATATAATGCCAAGAAAGGAGACATTTTAGAAGAAGTATGAAAGGAGATGTTATACCACCATTCTGCCAACGGTAACCATTGAGCCCATCTCACTTGCTTATTTGAGGTAAAAAAACAAAGATATCTCTCCAAGCACTTGTTTACCACCTCTGTTTTCCATCCAGACTAAGGATGATAAGAGGAACTACGAGCTAGTTGTGTACCCAAGCATGAGAACAAGTCAGTCTAAAAATTTCTAGTAAAGATAGGGTCTCGGTTAAAAGGAACGATAACCAAATCGTGTCAAGCCAAGAACACAGATGCTAATCAAACATCACAATCAATAAGATGAAAGAAATTCACCAGAATAACTTTACATAAACCTTTGCAAACAAATGAGCAGCAATATCATATATTATTATGGAACTCAATGCAATACATTGGGAATGAGCCTTTCTTAAATAGGTAAGGAATAACAATCTAAGAACCAGTCAAGGTCGTAGATCAAGCCATAAATCAAGGAAATAACTATTCATCAAAGAACTAGTCAAGACCATAGATTTAGGAGAGAACTAGACATCAAGGATCTAGTCAATACCATAGATCTAGGAAAGAACTAGTCAATACCATAGATCAAGGAAAGAACTATACCTAACAACTAGATAATATCTCCTTATATCTAAATAAATAAAAAGAAATATCCACACACATAAGTGGGTGAGGATAAATACAATAAAGGTAAATAAAGTACCTAGGTGAACATGAGCTAAGGTAAATACCTACTCTACCACCCCCCCTCAAGTGAAGCTAGGGGCCAAAATAGAAGTGGCATGTCCACAGTATAAGTCTTGGCAACTAGGTCTGATGAGGTACTCATGTACAATAACTGGGAAAAAAGGGACACCGCAAGGTACCCAAAACTAGTAACAACAAAGTAAAGAGAGTAAAGACCCACTCCAAGGCATCCCAAGAAGCTCGGCTCAAAAAACTCATACAATGCTGAAGAATTTTGGTCTGAATCCATTGCTCAATCATAGAACTTAAAAACAACTGACACTGGGCTTCACCAGAATAGCTCCATACAAGGAGACTATCAACGAAGTGATGTCGAAAGTGCAAAAAAACACCAAACATAATTTGACCAACTGCTGCAAATAGGTGTGCCATGATCCAAGAACAATAACCAAAGCAACAAGGCAAGGACACAAACTCCAGAGTGTCACAATCCAAGAAAAGCCAAAGTAACAAGGAAAGAACACAAAACCTGAAGAAGTAGGATCAAAACCACACCCTCCCATACTGTTGAATGGAGTGGATGTGTATCTCGATATGCTTGGTCCGCTGGTGCTCAACTGGGTTACAAGAAATGTGAATTGCACTTTGGTTGTCACACCAAAGTACAGTTGGCGAATCCTGTGGGAATCTAAACTCTGTCAATAACTGGCAAAGCCAAAGAATCTACTAACTCGCTGTAACTGCTGCCCTGTACTCTGCCTCTGAAGATGAAAGTGCAATAGCCTGTTGCTTTTTGCACGCCCAAGCAACTGGAGAAGAACCAAGACATAAAAGATAGCCAGAAGTAGAACGCATGTCATCAATAGAACCTGCCCAATCTGAATCTGTATACCCAACCAACTGAGTAGAACCCCTAGTGTAGTGTAGGCCAAAGTGGGAAGTGCCCTATAAATAGTGCAAAATCCTTTTAGCAGCCTCCAATGACTACTACGAGGAGAATGTGCAAACCGAGATACAAGTCCTACTACAAATGAAATATCAGGGCGAGTATGGGTCAAGTACATGAGACTCTGCCTATATAACGTAGGATCACAAAGTGGTGTGGTACATGTAGATGTAAGAGTAACCCAAGACTGAAAAGGAGATGGACTTGGCTTGCAATCAGCGATATCAAAGCCCCTAAGAAGATCATGGGTGTACTTCTGCTGACTCAAATGAATCCCTGAATTTGTCTAAGAAATATGCAAACCAAGGAAATAATGCAATAGCCCAAGATCTGTCATTTCAAACTGTGTAGAAAGAGCACTCTGAATACTCTGAATGTGTGAAGAAGAGCTGTCAGTAAGTAACATATCATCAACATACAAGACAAGTATCACAATATCCTCACCGACATGTTGGAGATACACTGTATGATCGGAATGACAACGAACAAAACCAGTAGATAGAAGAAAAGAATCCATCTTCTCATACCAAGCCCGAGGGGCTTATTTGAGACCTTAGAGAGACCTTCAGAGCCTACAAACAAGAGAAGAATCCTGAATAAATCCAGCTGGCTGCTCCATGTATATTTCCTCTTGTAGATCTCCATGTAAGAAGGCACTCTTCACGTCCATCTGGTATACGGGCCACCCCTGTGATGCAGCAATAGCAAGTACAAGGCGTACAAAATCCATCTTGGCAACGGGTGCAAAAGTCTCAGAGTAATCAATACCTTCAACTTGTGAAAAACCCTTTGCAACAAGATGAGCCTTATACTTGTCAATGGACCCATCAGCTACGTATTTGGTTTGGTATACCCACTTACACCTAACCATCTTTCTTCCTTTAGGAAGAGATACCAAATCCCAAGTATGATTCTTCATCAAAAAAGAATACTCAGTTTTCATCGCATCATCCCACTCTTGTATCCCATGAGCCTTTGAAAAAGACTGTGGATCCTTAGAAACTACCTGACACAAAAGTCCAAAACCAGTAGAATGTGCATGATGATGCATAGTGGGTGGAAGATCCTCTATGAAAGGTGTTGCCTCAGAAACTGTAGTACGAGCCCACTTAGGCATAGTGACAACATTAGTGGGAATAGGATCCTCAATGGCATCTATAACCTCCTCATCAATCCCCTCAAAGAAAGGATCCTCAAGATGAGATGAAGAAGAAGAAGGAATGGAAGAAGAAGGAATGGAAGAAGATGAAGAATCATGAGGAGTGAAACGCTCATCAAACTAAACATGTGTTCAAAAAAGAACATCATGTGTATCAGGATCTAAAAGATGATAAGCTCTCATGTCCTCATAATACCCTACAAAAATCAAGGGTTTACTCTTCTTATCCAAAGCTTTCCTTTTCTTCTTTGGCACAAAGGCCCAAGCATGGCTCCCAAAGACTCGAAAAAATGAGACAGCTTAGTGTTGGACCAAGCTTCCTCTGGAGTTAAATGCTCAAGTGCTTTATGTGGTGTGTGATTCTGAATATAGTTAGCATAATTAACTGCTTCTGCCTAATAGATAGGAGGTATATCTCTAGAATGCATCATACAGTTAGCCATTTCCTTCAAAGTTCTATTTTTCCTTTCTGCTAATCCATTCTGTTGTGGAGTATGAGGAACAAAATATTGGTGAATAATGCCTTGAGTTACCAAAAATTTAGAAAACTCATTGTTGAAGTACTTCATCCCATTATCAGCGTGAAGGTTCTTTATGCTACTAAAAGATTGTTTCTCGACCAAAGCCTTGAAGACTTTCAAGTGTAAAAAAACATCACTTTTGTACTTGAGAAAATAAACCCAAGTACGCTCGAGAAATTATCAATAAATGTAAGTGCATACTTAGCTCCATTGAAAGATGGGGTAGGAAAAACCATCAAGTCACTATGCACAAGCTCAAGCGGTGAAGAAGCTCTCTTAGAAAAATTCTTAGGAAAAGGATCTTAGTGTTGTTTCCCTAATGCACAACCATGACAAACTCCCTCAAGACAAGAAACTCTAGGAAGACCATCTACCATACCATGAGTGCTCAACTCCTTCAAATATCTATAATTGAGATGTCCAAATCTTTCATGCCAAAGCTTACTCTCTGAATCTGAATGAGAAACCAATCCTGTCCCTATAAAAGATGTGTCATCAAAACCCTCAATGTGATATAGTCTTGAACTATGATCAATAATACCCTGAGCAACAAGTGAATAAGGCTCCAACAAAGTTCTTACTTCTGCCCCATGTGGTGTAAAAGTCACTGTTTTCCCTTGACCAGAATGAAAAATTTGATATACAGAAAGTAAATTTGTAGTGATGTTAGGAACATGTAGTGCATCTTGTATATTTCCACCATCAAGTCGTATATCACCTTTTCCCTCAACAGAAAGAAAGGAAGAATCTCCAACCTCAATTTTGGAAGTAGAACTCAAACCTAGAGAAATAAAAGACTCCTTGGAAGAAATCATGTGACGAGAAGCACCAGAATCTATAACCCAATTGTCTGCAAGTGGTGACTGAGATCTTCCAACAACATTAAGTGCTTTTCCATGTTGATTAGAAGGAGGTGGAGTGGAGATATAAATTTTGTGTTTCTTGACTGCATCCTCTAAGGCTTGCATTCGCTTATAACACCTATTTTCTTCATGATTACTACCCCCACAAAAAGAGCATAAACGACTAGACTTATTCTTGGATTTAGAAGACTCCTTGGGTTTTGAGTTGTTTTCTTTGGGTTTAGGAGCATTTTGAGATGGAGAAGGTGTGGATTTGGTTTTACTATTTGGTTTTCCCTTGCCCTTAGGATTAGATGCAACTAATGTATTTTGAGAGGTGGAAGACTCAAGGTGAGATAATTTAGATTCATCCCTAATAAGTCTTTCACAAAATGTTTCTAAGTTAGGCATTTTGAAGGTGTCACCTAAGGCATCCATGCTAGAGAAAAAGGCAGAAGCAAAAATTTGGAATGGTCCTCTCAACTTGGATAGAATCAAGTAAACACACTCTTCATCTTTCTTATCTCTTCCACTCCCCTTCAACTATGTCAACAAATGCTTGAACTTGGCAAGATAGTCTATAATTGTTGGAAAATCTTCAGGATTTAGAGAGGTGATCTCAATTTCAAGTTGCATGGCTTTCATATGATCCACCTTACCAAATAAATCCTTTAATTTCTCCCATATTTTGAAAGGAGAGTCACACTTTTCCAAATGAAATAAAAGACTGTCACTTACATAAGTTCCTATCAAACCCATACACTCATCAAATTTGCACTAGTACTGAAATTTCTCATATTCTCTAGTGAACACTGGTTGTTCTGAAGAAGTTAAAGCCCATAATTTTTTTCACTTGATTATTGTTTCCATTCTTGGTTTCCATGTGTGGTAATTATGTGTTGTTAATGGCTCAACATGATCTAATGTAGAACTAGATAAATATGCCATCCTCAAAAATTCACCAAAGGAAATGCAAGAACCAAGCAATGCAACAAGACCCCCAAACAATGCAACAAGACCCCCCTAGATTTTGGCACTTTATAATGAGTGTGTGTTACAATATGGCACTTTCAACTTTGGAAAACGACAAATTTGCTTGAAAAATTAGAGCTTCATGACTGATTATCTAGTGCTATAGAAAGGAAATTGTAGAGTAGGAAAGAATTCAAAACTTCAACACCCACAATTTTATCCTGGAAACCTCCAAGGAGGAAAACCAGTTGGGAAGGGAAACTGCTCTTTCTTCCCACTTTTATTGGTCTAATATAGATAATTACATATTACAATAAGTTTTAAAATAAGCAACAATGTAAACCTTCTCTCCAATTACTTGTTTTCTATGTTTCTACACCTTGCTCCTACAATTCCATTCCAACACTAAAGATCTTGCTCACTGCTCTCATTAAACTCTACTTCTCGATCTCTCTAGATCTTCGAATGCTATTCTATTGCTCTTTTCATGCATTTATAGGCCTTCCCATGTACTCCCATGCACTAGAGGATGTGAAAGGGCATGGAAGGGGACGAGAAACAGTTGCGCTCTTCAAATTCACATCCATTCGCGTTCCATTCTTCTTTTCTATTCGAAAGTGTCATGATTGCCGCCTTGAGCAGACTGGCGGTCTCAAGACCACCGCCTTGGTTGGGCGGTGGTTTTAGGACTGCTGCCCTTACAAGGTGGTGGTCCTAAAACTACCGCTCTGCATAGAGCAACGGTTCCTTCCAAAACCTTTGTTTACCTCATTTTATTCACTTTTCTTGTTTCTCCTTCTTGATGCTGATGGAACTAATGAAGTGTTGTGTTTTCTTAGATCCCCATGGATCATACCTCCCCTACTTAGGAGGCTTTTAGTCCCATGAAATCTTAGTGGAGAAGTGGTAGTGGAATAAACTCCCTATCGTGCTCATTTGAGTACCATTGGGTTTGCCTTGGTGTCTTCTCTTGTCCAACCTACAAAGGCTCTTGTGGATCTTTGGTTTGTTTCTCTAGTGCTACATCCTCCTTCGATTTACCTCGAGTACAATCCTCTTTGGAAGGTAACTTTTGTATCTTTCCTTCTTTGTCATGCATAAATGGCATTAGTGATTGTGAGCTCTTGCAACTTGCTATCATGTGCATCTGCATGAAGTATGGCCTAAAGGTTTCTTCTCCAACCTACTCAAGTATGGCGAAGGTCCCATACTATAGTGGTTTAGTCCTTTCATGTCTTTGTCTCTTGAGATGGATTGGTTGAATCCTCTCTAAGTACGTTGCTACTATAGTCACCACCGTTCCTTGTATCTCCTCTTCTTCTTGGTGCCCCGCAGTTAGGTCCAATGAATCTGTAGGTAGATACGGTGCATGCATAGCGGAAGTTTGTTTTGCTCCTTAAATGAGCAGTTCCTATAGTGGCTTCTTCTGCAAAAATTGACAAGTGATATCCAAATTCTCCATCCTTTGGTCAGAAATATCTATGCTCTCACACCCATTTTGTTTTTCTTCCAATGAAAGAAAACAAAACTAACTATTTTCCTGAATAAGTCTTGGTGCTTGGTTGGCATTTACCATAGCTTTCTTTGATTTGCTCTGGTGTCCCTATGTTAAAAATGACTCCGTCCTTGACCCATCTGTACCGGTTCTCCCTCCTTGTGAACACAGTATCCTTGGCATACAAGTAAGGACTTTCGAAGACAACATCAAATGCATCAAGTGGAATAATATCAACCTCTAATACATCTATGTATTAGGTATTTATCCTAAACTGAAACATACACTTCCTTATAACTTGTATTTCTACACCCTTCTTCACCCATCCCAATGGGTATGGATGTGGATACGCGTAAGTCTCTAGAGCAAGATGTTCTACAACCGCATTAGAAATCAAATTTGACTGAGAACCAAAATCTACTAAAGCATTTACCTTAGTCTTCTTGATTTGGATTATGATTTGAAATAGCTTACTCATCTCTTCTTCTTCTTCTGCCCCGTACATGCTAGTGGTCATGCATCCCAACCTCTCATCTACATCTGAATCATCCTCAATCTCCACCTCTCTTTCTGTCTTCATAGTGGCCATGGATTTCTTGGAATCCCTAATTCGGTGCTTTGGGTGCCATTCCGGATGCAACTTCCAACATGTGGTGTCAGTATGTCCATTTACATCACAATTCTTACAGAAATTCTTAGGATCTTTATAAGTATGCAAATCAGTAGTGGTATGTTTACCTTTCCATTTACCTCTGCTACTTGTCTTCACTTGTTCTTTATCCTGTTATTCTATTGACTGGTCTCCCTTTGGCTCTATTTCTCCTTACTTCTTCTCGTCATCAATGTAGTATGCTTGTATACAAGCTTCATTGAGATCCTTGGGCTTCATGGAGATTATCTTCCTCCGAAGGTGAGTGTGAAGTCCTCCTAAATACTTGGTCAGAATGTCCTCATCCTCCAAGTCCATATTAAGCAACATGGCTTGTCTCCGAAATTCCGTAGTGTAGTCTTGCACGCTTTAACTATTGCCCTATCTAAAATACTGCCACTTAATCATCATGTCAGTCTTATGGCCAATAGGATGGAAGTTATCTCTAATCAACTCTTTAAAACCTTTCCAAGTACTGAAAATAGGAGGTTTCTTCTTCTCACAAGTGGTCAGATGGGTTTCCCACCAAACCAGAGCATGACCTTCCATTTTGAGACATGTAAAGGTAATCCTTTGTGCATCAGTGACATTATGCACACTAAAGTAGACTTCTAACTATTTTAGCCATTTATTCAGTAATTCTGCATCTACTTGTCCTTTAAAATTCTTTATTTCCACTTTCGTTTCAACTTTAGAAGGGGTATGTGCAAATTTTACCTTCTCACTTACAATTGGTGTCTCTTCACGCTCTTCCCATTCTTCCTCTTCATGGATCTTTCTGATACTGAATTTTTCAGCTAGTGCTCGAACCACTGAGTCCATGGAATATTGTTTAACTGAAGCCGTCTTTTGCAGATCTGAAATCTCTTCTTGTTTCTTATTCAATCTATCCATCATGGTCTCTAGCATCTCGACTATATGGCTCGCAAGGTAAAACTTCTTCACCTTTGGACCTTGTCATTGTCATACAAAATCACAAGAAAGATTTGAATACCACAGTCTTGGATATATAATCAGCTCTGATACCAAAATGATCTGTAAACTTCTACTTTGGAACTCTACGAATCACACAACTATATTGTTCTACTTTCAACTTTGGAAAATGATAGATTTGCTTGAAAAATTAGAGCTTTGTGATTGATTATCTAGTGCTATAGAAAGGAAATTATAGAGTAGAAAAGAATTCAAAACTTCAACACCAACAATTTTATCCTAGAAACCTCTAAGGAGGAAAACCAGTTGGGAAGGGAAATTGCTCTTTCTTCCCACTTTTATTGGTCTAATATAGACAATTACAGATTACAATAAGTTTGAAAAGAAGTAAAAATGTAAACCTTCTCTCTAATTACTTGCTTGCTCTGTTTCTACACCTTGCTGCTACAATTCCATTCCAACACTGAAGATCTTGCTCGCTGCCCTCATTAAACTCTACTTCTTGATCTCTCTGGATCTTCAAATGTCATTCTCTTGCTCCTTTCATGTGTTTATAGGCCTTTCCATGTCCTCCCGTGTAATGGAGGATGTGAAAGGACATGGAAAGGGAAGAGACACAGCTAGGCACTTCAAATTCACATCCATTCGCATTTCATTCTTCTTTTCTATTCAAAAGTGTCATAACCACTACCCTGAGTAGACCAACAGTCTCAGGACTGCCGCCCTGGCTAGGTGGCAATTTTAAGACCACTACCTTTGCAGGGCGCGGTTCTACAACTGCCACTCTGCACAGAGTGGCATTTCCTTTCAGAACCTTTGTTTACCTCATTTTATTCACTTTTCTTATTTCTCCTTCTTGGTGTTTATGGAACTAATGAAGTGTTGTGTTTTCTTACATCCCTATGGATTACATGTAGCTTCTGAACTGTATCCACAAAGGTTGTTGCTATTGTACTTGCAACAAATGGACGTGATAATGCACCAAAATGGGCATATTTAGTGAGTTTTTCCACCACCACCATGATTACATTTTTACCTTCTGATTTAGGCAATCCTGTGATGAAGTCCATGGATGCCTCTTCTCACCTCTGGCTAGGACTAGATAGAGGTTGTAAAATACCTGGGGACTTAATTGTTTCGCCCTTATTTTTCTGACAAACCATGTAGTCTACCACAAATTTTTGGAAATCTCCTTTTATCCCTTCCCAGAAAAAATCATGCTTGATTCGATGATAAGTCTATAAGAAGCTAGAATCCCCCCATATTGGAGAAGCATAGAGCTCAGATAGAACCCTATTTTTAAGGATTGAATTCTTGCGTAGATATAATCTATCTTTATACCATAAAGCATCTCCTTTCCATACAATTTTTTTTGACATGCTTGGATCTTGTTGGAGATTTTGTGTACCTGGATCATTTTTCCATTCAGACCTGAGATCCTCTATCCAATCCTCCTATAATACATATATGGCACACAACAATGCCTTGGCTGATTCATCCTTCCAAGATAAAGCATCACCAACTACATTCTCTTTCCCTTTCTTGTATATTATCTCAAAATCATAACCCAACATTTTTGAGACTCATTTTTGTTGTTCTTTAGGTGATAACTGTTTCTCTAAGAAGTATTTCAAACTATCATGATCTGTCTTTACTTTGAAATGTCTGTCCATTAGATATGGTCTTCACTTCTTTACTACATGAAGTATGGCTAGCATTTCTTTCTCATAAACTGGTTTAGATATATTCTTACCTTTGAACTGGCAGCTCTCAAAGGCAATGGGTCTACCTTCTTATATGAGCACTGCCCCCATACCATACCTTAAAGCATCACATTAAACAATGAATGTTTTGGAAAAATCTGGGGTGGTTAGAACCGAATTGGTGCACATGGTCTCCTTCAACTTCTCAAATTTCGTAGTAGCTTGCTCGTTCCAATGGAAAGAGTCCTTCAATAAAGTAGTGAGTGGTGTTGCAATGCTGCCATAATTCCTTACAAATCTATGATAATAACATGTAAGCCCCAAAAATCCTCAAAGTTTTTTTAGGGTTTTGGGAACCTTCCATTCAAACATGGATTTTATCTTGTTAAGATCCACCTTAACACCTTCATAATAGACAATATGACCTAAATATTCAACCTCCTTGACACCAAAATATCACTTAGAAGGCTTTGCATAAAGTTGATGTTGTTGAAGAGTTTCCAACACCTTATTTACATGATGCAGTTATTCCTCCCATGTTTTACTATAAATTAATATATCATCAAAGAACACTAAAAAAAACTTTCACAAAAATGGCTTAAAGATGGAATTCATCAAGATTTGAAATGTAGAGGGTGCATTTGTTAGTACAAAAGGCATTACCAAGAGCTCATAGTGTCCTTCATGTGTCTTAAAGGTTGTTTTATGAATATCTTCATCCTTGATTCTAATTTGATGATATCCAAAACGAAGATCAAGTTTTGTAAAGTAAACAACACCATGTAACTCATCTAGCAAATCATCAATTACAGGAATAGGAAACTTATCTTTAACTGTGTACTTATTGAGTTCCCTGTAACCTGGACACATGCGCTAATTGTCATATTTTTTCTGTACCATCACGACAAGAGAAGATTAAGCACTCTGACTATGATGAATAAGTATTGCTTCTAACATCTCTTGAACTATCTTCTCAATCTCACTCTTTTGCATATAGGGGTGCATGTAAGGTCTGATGTTGGGTGGTTGAATCTCTGGTACTAGTTGGATGGCATGGTCATGGTCTCTTTTTAGAGGTAAACCCTTTGGCATTTCTCCAAACACCACTAAGTGTTCATCTATAACCTTGCTTGTATATCTGCGGGTATAAATGTATTTTAATGATGTGAACTTCCAATGAAAATACTTGTGCCACAAACCCCTCAACACCTTTTCTAATAAATTTTTACATCTGATGAGAACTTACCATCTGTGGGGACTTTTCTCTTAATCCTTTTAGTTTAAAATTCCTCCCTTCTAATTGGAATTACATGAACAAATCTTGGAAATTCATTTCAATGGTTCCCAAGGGGGTAAGCCACTGAACTCCTAACACAATGTCTGTTGTTCCCATGGAAATGACATACATATTGCTAGTTAACAAGTAATATCACATGGTGAGATTAATGTTATGGCATTTTCCTGAACAACTAACAGTTTTCCCATCAGTGATCATGACTTGACATTCTAGAGCTAGATAAACAAAGCAGTTCAAGCGTACCACCAACTTATGATTGATGAAGTTGTGAGTACTTCCCGAATCAATCAACATTGTTACCCTCTATTTTTTAAGAATCCAACTACTTTAAGAGTTTGGGGAGTGCTAATACCTGAAATTTCATGGCAATGATATTGTTGGTTAGGGATCTCCTAATTCGTCCTCTTGCTCTACCTCTTTGTCTTCTTCATTTTCTTCTTCTTCATTAGGCCCCTCAATGTAGAACAACTTCTTTTCAACACACTTATGTCCTGGTCCAAATTTGTTGTCACAATTAAAACATAACCCTTTGGCTCTCTTTTCTTCAATTTTTTGAGGTGTCAGTCTAACTGGCCGAGGGAATGATGGTGGAAAGGTGCTACGATCTCTGATATTACTGACAGTTTGTTTCCTACTAGAAAGAAATTTTCCTCTGCCCATGATCATAGAATCTAAAACCTTATGAGGATAAAACACACGCACCTCAGTCTCAATGTGTTCTTTAAGACCCCCAAGAAATAAGTCATTCAGATTCTCTTCAGGAATATTTTCCACCCATAAGGAAAGGTTTTGGAATTGATGGATGTAATATTTGATTGTTCTTGTTTGTCCTAGCTTTGCTAATTGACTGAAATAATTCTCTGACACACTATAACTATAGTGTAATTGCAACTCTTCAGTGAATACTGTCCATGTAACATTGAGGCCACTCTTTTTCCTTTGAGCACATAACCATCAATACCAAATGAATTGGTCAGCTTCGAGGTATAAAGATGCCATGGTAACCTTTTGTCCCGATGGAATCTGATGAAGATCAAAGAAATTCTCCATCTGGTTAATCCAATTGAGTGGATCCTTTCCATCAAACTTACACATTTCCACTTTTGGAATCATGTTACGGGCCTACAGAGTGTTTGTATTTGGATTGGTCATGCTTGCAGATCCACCCTGGCTAGTTTGTCTATTACTTTGACTTGAAGATCCACCCTGTTTAATATGAGTATGACTAAGTTGTGGCTAATTAGGAAGGATATGATGACCCATTATATTGTAACTAAATTGGTGAATGAAATCCTCCAATCATTTTCCAATCATGTCTACATCTTCTTTGCTGGCCACTCTACCCTTGAGGTTTCACAACTCTTAACTCAAGATAGATGACCTTATGGTTCGTTGTAGTAAACCCTAACCCTGAGGACTCTGTAGATACCCCTTCTAACTCTAACTCCTCAACTATTATCTCATCCTTGTTAGGGGTTTTACCCAGAGTTATGGGATTATTTTTGCCTCTTGTCGAAGGCCCAACCATGATGCCCTAAAATGGTAGGATTTAGGGATCAAGGTAAAAATTTAGCATTTGGTATTTTGATAGGAATTCTACGCAATTTTAAAAAAATCAAATAACGAACTTAAACCAATTTTTAATCCTCTTTCTAGAAATGTAAATAACTTTGCAAAATTCCTCAAATTGCACCCTAGGTTGCCAAATTATGAAAAAACATAAAATTGCTAGGACTTTTGCAAACCAAGTCAAAAATTCTTAAAATTTGGAGGGGAGCTTACTTGACTAATTTTGACATGACACAAAAAAATTGTAGAAAACTTCACTACCAATTTTGAGATATGGCCGAACCTTCACAATTAGGGTTTGACTTAACGCTAGCCGAGTTCAAGCTCTGATACCACTTGTAATGGAATTACTTGTATAAATATGATTATTAGCAGCAATATAACACCAATGAACACAATATTTTAGATAAATGATCTCAATATGCAAGTAGAATAACTTAGCCACTTCAAGGGTGCAACCTCCAAACCAAACAATAAGACTCAAATGATCAATATGATGACCAACTATTACCAACTAACCCATATATATTGTTCCTATGCTATGGCCAACACCAAGGCTAACCCACTAATGATAATATAACATACATGAAAGAGATGCATAATGATAAGAAGTTATGATAGCCACAAGTCGGCTATATACATCCAATGTAAGATATATGATTAAGGACGTAACACAATAAGTACGTTTGAATACTTCGTGATCACTCTAATCTTCCTATTAGTCTTTTTCTTATTATATCAACTCAAAACACTTTCACTCTTTCCATTATTTAGAAATTGTTTTGTTGATTTCTCATCATTCACCATGTACCATATTGTGACTAAACAATATATGTAACCTAAGCTTGTTTCTAAAAGTGGTTAACTACTTATTATATTATCCCCATACTCTTAACAAGATAAATAAATACGAGTCTTCATCTAATTTGGTGTAAACCCTAATCGTTAAGTAATTATAAATTATTACATTTCCTTGTCATTGAATGTCATACTAGAGGGGAAAACGGATCATGAATTTCTCCACATCCAGTATAGGAAACTTGTGGGGTATGACATAACTCCACCACCATGCGATGCGTTTCATGTATATATATGAATATATATGTTGGAGATCAATGTTGTTGTAAGCTAAGTCAAGATTGTGAGTTGACATTAGCTTTGATGAGGGTGTGTGAACACGAGAACATGACACGCTAGATGGTAGTGCTCATATTTGCTCAGTGCATATGGGATGAGAGTAAATTCCTTGGTCTATAGATTTTGATGTTCTTAAGACAACCCCACTGGTTAGGGCAAGAATGTGTAGGAGGTACCTACCTTCCTTTAGACTTGTGGCCACAAGCACAACATTAGTATTTGTTGTTTAGGAGTACTATATACATCCTTTTTTGGTTCATGGTTGTCTCATAGATACCAGAGGGTAGGTGACAACTTAATATTACACAGATGACTCACTCTCTTACCACATCAGTTCCTAATCTACCCACTTTGTTAAAGGGTAGGGCCACTCCTCTTGTATTTAAAGGATGTGCGGGAGACCGCTAGGTCTGTGGTTGGAGGAAAAGTGTTCCAATGATGCTCTCTCTCACCTCTTGTACTGGTTATGCAACTCCAGATGATCTCTAGTTGATTTTTGGTACCATGTATCAAATGTTTGTTCTTGTACTCATATTCAAATATACTCTACAAGTTGGTAGAAGATTGTAATAATCATTATGTATTGTATATTGTGTTCTAACCTGAGGGTTGGTTATTATATACATTTGGAATGAATCATATTTTTTTATTGTAAACCCAATTGCAAAACATAGTTACAAACTGATTTATAACCAGAAATGAGTCAACGACTTATATGAATGAATTACTAGTGACGATTAATGAGAAAGTGATAATTATGAAACAATGTTTTGAAAGTAACTACGAGTGAATTTAATCATTAAGTGAATTGTAATTATGAACTGAGTATAGAATTTCAAATGAGTATATTTTTTTAGAATAAGAAATTGGAGTAAAATGAACATTGAATTATTATTTTACTCTTTGCAATGCAATTTAAGTAAATAGTGTTTACTACTGAAGCATGACAATTATTGTAACATTTGGTTTTAAATTTTTAGTTAGAGTCAGGGATGAGAAATAGACGGTAAGTCGATTTCCCAATCATGTTATTTGAAAATTAAAAAAAAAAGTTTGATTTTTCGGTATCTAATTGGGAGGTTGCTACATGTCAAGTCTTCATAACTCTTCTTGTACCACAAACCAGTTAAACTCAGCCAAAATTGATCTAGACACTCAGACATCTTGACTCAAGTTGTAACATCATGATGTACTATCTCATAAAGCAAACTACCTCAACATGACTATTACACTTCAAATCTATCATCCTACCTTCAAGGTCCTCAAGATACCTTCTTGATGCAAAACAACACACAAACACACCTTAAAACACATCTCTTACCTTTTTCACAGCAGTACAAACTTTTCTTACAACACTTCATACTCCTTTGATGCTCCTAAAATGGATGAATCAGACCTATAGAAAAAAATTCTACACATTCATATATAATGCATCCTCCAAAACCTGTCATCATCTTGCACAACTACCTCACATCTCCAACATGACTATATTCCATTATTCCTACAATTTTGTAACATATCTCCTTAACTATACCAGCAACATTGTTCCAAGCTTATAAACCCAAAATTTGAACCTATTTCCCTGCTTACAAGCCTTTAAACATCTTTAAGGAGCTTGTTACATCCTTTAGACAATGATAGAAATTCCAAGCCATAATAAGACCATCTTAACAATTAGAACATCATGACATAACAACAAAACATATCCGAAGCTATTATACAAGAGTAATGCGCAAGCACTTTAAATTTGGTAAAAAAATTTAAGGAAAAAATGGAGACCATAAGAATACATACATTTTGGCTTCCTGACAAGTATTTTAGGACGCACAGGCGGAGAAGAGGTTGCAATGGGAGGAACTGAATTGGAAGTGCTGGGAGCATCAGGATTACCTTTCATTCTCATTCTCCCACCAAATTATTTGAAGTTGCCGAGGAAATATGAGTCATCTGATTAGAGCGTAGACTCTAATTTAGATTTCCCTTTTTTAAGTATTGGGGAAGGTGGTCGGGGAAAGAAAAGAGGTGACGTGGCGGACTGGGACTGGGAATGGGGACCGGGACCCCCTTATACTGGCTTACAGATTAAGAAAGGAGGTGACGTGGCGGACCGGGACTGGTGACTGGGACCGGGACCCTCTTATACTGGGCTACAGATTGTTTAAGGTAACTTTGACGACAACAAAAACACGCGGTGCATCGTATATGCCACATTAGGCTTCATCCTCATTGACCATAATTTCTCATGATTAAGCTTTTTGAATGACTTAGGCTTCTATAGGTCCTTGAATGTGGGAGCAATTACCTTCTTAACCTTCCTTGATGATTAAGGAATGAAAAGTAATTTTGAATAGACTAGACCAGGGCTTTTGCAGCAATCCATGTCACGAAAAGCACAGTACTAATATCTCTTGATTGAGAATGATAAAAAGTGTTGAAGAATGGGTACACAGTAAACCTTACCCTATGACTAGAATTCATAGCGAGCATGACAGTAACCATGAAAAGAATTCAACACACCTTTGATAGCACAAAGTTGTCTAACTAATGATGTCTACACGCCGTTGGGTATATGATTTACTCTAACATGGCATCCATAAATATATGATCTCCATTTCAACTAGGACTAGCAAATAGACTAGACATATAAGTTTTTTCATCATCTCCAATGTTTTTCTTGTGGTTCCATTACGAGACCAAGAATAGTCTTGTAATCAGTAGACCTCTCAAGAACTCAAAAGTTTAATGGACATAGACACCCCTTATTACTTCGTCTCCTAGTATCTCATAAGACTTGGATGTCATTAGATGCATAGCACTCCAACTCTATAGTGTCATTCTACTTTACAACTCTACTTAATATGCATAAAATGGATATTCATCCCTCCCACTTTAGCTTTCAGGGTCTTCCACCTCAACAGTCTTGAGATTGCTACATTCATCATGCTTTCCTTGGAGAGTTGAATTCACTAGAGGCACATACTTGAGTTACAAAGAGCTTAATGATTTTCTCATGTTCAACATACATACAACTGATCTGCATCTTCTTGGCACTTACCATAGGAGACTTACCGGGTTCTGAATTCTTAGACACATTTATCCTATTTCAGGGCAAAGTAGTTGTAGCCCGTTATTCTTTGTGAACTTTGACTTCATCTAGGGCAACCTCTCAAGGAATGTTCTTTCCTCAACACTTGCTTAGCACATTAAGAACTTTACAGGCCATCCTCTGATACCAATTATTGGAACGCTACAGTGACAATCACTGGGGGTGAATTAGTTCAGTCCAAATAAAATTTTCATTCATCTAATTTAACTTTAGCAATTCATGCAGGTGGCAGGTTTCATTTTGTAGGAACCATGTTCAAACAATTAAAACGAATGCATGCAAAATATAACAAACATGAAGCACACAAAAGGAATCACATCATGGGCCATCTAACACTCATTGCATATATAAGTGGGAAACCACTTAAGGGGAAGAAAAATCACTGAACTTCTACATATATTACTCAACCCGATGAGGGCCTATGTATTCTTAGTCAACACAAGATATTTAGTTGAGGGTACCAACCCAACAAGGAGACACTAACCCTTAGGTTTAGTAGAAGCACCAACTCCACATAGGAGCACCATTCCCCTACTTCTCGTTGAGAGCACCAACACCCTAGATGATCAACACCAATAAAAGAGCATTAGCTGATGAATTTGAGATATATGATCTTCCTTGCTTCATACAACTCTATGATGACACCAATTTAGCTCATCTTCTCATGGTTATAGTTGCTTCAAAACATTCTTCTAGCCTGCATGTGCAATAACTCATTCCTTCAAGTTGATTTCAAGTCATCTATACCTAGCTCACCCATATCATGATGCTTGGCTCTAAAACATCATACAAAATCATTTTCCCTGATCTTACCTGGGTCATAAATACCTTCTTCGCCACCTTCAACTATCTGCTCTTTAGCATCGCACTTTTCATACTTCTCATTCAACTAGCTTCATAATGAGCCTTATAACTTGTTTCATACTATTTATCTCAAGCACCTAATACATGCTAGGATGGGCCATCATAATGTAAATATTCATTCCAGGACATCATAATAACATTATAAAAAATTTCATCACACTAATGATCTTATAGCGTTGCCACTATCAGCCATACAACCATCTAGGCCTCCATTAGGACTGCAAGAATCCCTAATTGCACGAACTTCAATTGTCTTGTGACATCCTGATGGAATGTTCTAGAGAAAAAACCAGCTTCACCAAACATCAATAACATCCACTTAGACATGTTTTTTAAGACCTTCCTATACAACCTCCATACTAATGTTGAAACACACTGCGTGCAACATATCACATCATGAATACCACTTGAGACCAAAGCACAACTAAGCATGCCCCCAAAATTAGTCTTTACAACATGTACCTTAACTATGCCTCATCCAAACTCCTCAAAAAATGCAAGATATAACCTATAAATATCTTGACATTAGTTTCATCCTTCAAACTTAACACCTCTAAATTCAACTTTGTTCACCTCCAAGACTGCTCTACAACTTGACCCAAAACCAAAAAATGCTTGGAAAATCAGTTGGGTCCAAAATAACCTTTTCACCCTAAAGGCTCAAACATGATCTAAAACCATCATAGAAATGAAGAAAAACTCCCATAGTTCCATAAAATAAATTAGTTAACATGCTCCAATCGACAATTTTGAGAAACAAACTAAAAATCATGAGAAACTTGTCATTTTAGTGTGGGGCCCACATACAACCAAAACCACCTAAATCTACACATAGATAAATATAGAGGAGTCCTCTACAACATCGAATCACCACTTTTTGTACAAACAATCAATTTTGGGTCACTAGGAAGAATCAATCTTCTCCCAAGTCACTGTTTACCCTAGGGTTTTTAAACCAATGTAGTTTCTTAACGATTGTTCATTTTGGGCTTCATCCTTCAAACTAATTGTTCATACAAACTCAAGCTATAACCAAATGACCTCATCCTACCTTGAAGAGAATGGACCACCAATGAGCATCAAAAAAGTCCTATTTGAGCTATCCCCGAGAGCTTGGGTTCCACATACTCGGTAAGGCACACACTCTCCATACGAGCTTGGAAAAATCTTGCATTCCAGGACCTAAAAACTTGGACCACACCATCGATATCAACCATGACTCCACCTTCTGGCAATGATCATGTTTCCATTTCCATGCTCAAATTTCAGTCCAATATCATCTTCATTTGGCCACCTAGGGTTCCTGATAGAGCTAAATCTAGGTTCAGACCTAGAAATCAATGTTTAACACCTAAACCAACACTATAAGACACTTGTGAGTGTCTCGCCACCTCATACTCATGTTCTCCATGCTCACACCATACATATCCAACTCATACATACATGTACTTCATCATGCCATACCATACTTGCTAACTAGGCCTCAAGAACAAATACCTCTAACATGCTTGCTTCACCAAAACTGACCTTCTCATTACTTTTCCATCCTTGATAACCTGCAAGAACCTTCACCACACTCCATGACATCACTCCAGTATCATCAATACCTCTGCAAGTCACTACCACACTCCTTCAAGCTACTACACTACTCAAGACACCATGAAACATCACTAAGACCAACCAACTCACAAGACACTACCAATCAACCTTCATGTTTCTCTTTCCTTTTGACATCAATGATACTGAAGACATCAATGACAACAACATACTTTGACATCAATGACAACATAATGCCAACAAGACCTTCTTAAACATGATGACTAACTATGTGTGCTTCTGAGATCTACTTTCTAGCGGTTAGACTATATCCGAAGTAACCTGCTCTAATACTAATTGTTAAGCGCACGCTTATACTGGGGGGTGAATCAGTATAGGATAAAATTTTACTTATTAAAACTTATATCTAGAATTAAAGCATTTAAAACCGTTCAAATAACATAACATAGAGCAACATCAAATTTACGTGGAAAACCCTCTCTCGGGAAAAACCAAAAAATAAGATTTGCTTGGATCTACCATCCAAATCCAACCCAAAATTAAATGTTTTACAAATGCTCATAGGCACCAACCTACAGGAGATACCAATCCCTAATGCCAAGCACGAACTCGGTCAATTTGTGAGCACCAACCCACTGGAGACACTAATCCCCAATTTTGTGAGGCACCGACCTCAACAATATAAACTTCCACCTTTTGTAGTTGCTTCTTCAACCGAATGATGACAATTCTAGTTCTCTTCATACACACAGATCAAATTAGACTTTCAACATGGACGTTGATATAATTAATGAAATCAGACCACTTTATATTTTTGCTCTTCCTTCTTACTCTTTATTCAAATGATATTCCCGTTTTACTTTTGCTCCTCTCTTTCACTTCTTCTCTCAAATGATGTATCTATTTCATTTTTTTGCTTGTCTTTCTCAACCTTTTCATCTATCTTTTATAGCCTAAATGTGTCTCTTCCTAAGAGGGGCAACTATCAAACGATATGTCTCTTAAATTCGTATTAATTAACTTATTTAACTCCTTCCAAATGGGCCGGCTGGGCTTTTATTTAATATTTGTTTATTTCTTTTATTTCCTTAGATGAAATAGTTGGCCCTTTTATAATTAAAATGTTGGTATACAATGTGATTGATGTTCATTACATTCATTGTTATTATATAAAATTTGATCACTGTAATACATCAAAGACACTATTTCTCTTTGATCGTTGTGCATTCTCTTTTGACATCAACATCTCTTATTCCGTACATTCTCTTGTGACATCAACAACTCCTTTGACATCAATGACAATATTTCCAACAGAATGTTGTTGTTCATGTTACTGTATCGTTAATGCTAATAGCTTTTAACAGGCTACACCACCAAGAATGTTGTTGAGAAAAACCCTAATCGTTAACTTGATAGTTAGAGAGAAGCCCTTATCTAAAATTTACATGAAATCACTACCTAGGGCTCCTAGGTCCACTCCACATCTTCATATCTCTAACGTGTCCCATGAAACATGCATTCAATTCCCCTTTCATTTAGGTGCGTTCAAACCAATGCAAGAGCTGAATTTCAAAACAATTATTCACTTTGACAATATTGTTCGTTTGCTTGTTGTGTTATGAGATATCTCCGCCAACATTTGCCTCACCAACATACTAACCATGTGTTTCCTCCTTCATACGAATGACAGAAAAGTCTTGTGACTGTTGGAGGGTAGAATTTCGCATTGGTTCCCCATTCCAGTTTCCCCGCCCTTGTAGTTCTTCGCCTTCAAACCCATTTCTCTTTGCCCATCTTCATCTCCCTTTATTCTCTTCCTCCAATTGGAAATCTTCAATAGATTTCCTTCAATATTTCCATCGTACTATTTCAAGTGCGATTACTAGTAACTAATTAGACAAACACAAATAATTGATAAGCTTAAATGTCCCTCTTTATTATCATATATATATATATATATATATATATATATATATATATATATTTCCATTTCCAAATCTAAAAAGGAACATGAATCAGAGGAGCACTTTATATTTTGTTGCCCTGTGTACTATGAGATCCGTGGCATGTACTATTGTCTCTTTCGAGAAACTCAAGGCTTATTACGTGCCCTTATTCATTATGATGACTAGAGGTGTGTAGCTTTATTTATCAGGGAGATGACCCAACATAGATATGGCCTCCTCAAACATCATCATGGCAGCCTTGGGTCCCAAAATATTGGTGCATTCCTTCAGCCTTCTACACAACACCGGAGGCATAAACGGGCACATGACTTCACACATCAGTCACGATCTACCAAGGGTAGAACCTCTTAAGCATAACACTTGTTGCATCCGGTGTCTTACCTACTGCTTCTTGTATTTTGTTTTGTATTTATTTTTTATTTTTTTCCTTCGTACATCTTATTGTTATCTTTGCCCCTCTTGTAGTCCCTTTAACCTTTTTGGTTACTTATGGACATTAATTTTAAATTAAATTAAATTTTAATTTCATACATCCCATCACCACCGGTCCATGCATAGCGACATACCTAACATTCCTGGTTCAAAACTTCAACGCTTTCACATTTTTTATTTTAATTTTTCAATCGGATTTCAATAAAACTACAAAACACAAATATTCCGTTATGTTTTAAACAGGATATACTCTCTCTTGTTAAACTGATCGAAGCAGCATAAGTAAAGTACCTGGCTATGGCATCCCGATTTCTCCTCTTTCTCTTCTGTGTAGCTCTTTTTTCACCAGTTTCTTCCATTCCCTTCGTTGTTTTGCACGGTAATTCAATTCCTACGACATTAAGTTTATGAACGAATTGATCCATTTTTTTCTCAGAAAAGTTCTACGATGTTTTCAATTTAAGCTTTATGTTTGAAATCAGTATTGAGACCATATATAGGATATATTTTTAAGGGTTGTCTTATTCTGGGCCCTTGATCACAGGGTACTTTGACTTATACTTTTTCTTTTTAAAGTTACTCTCTATGCTATGTACTTGCTTTCTAAATCTGGGGTTAATCATGTTCAGTCCAAGGTTTCCAGATGAGAAAACTTTCAACCATTTTAAGAAAGAGGTGGCTACGAGATATTACCCGCACCAAAAGCTTTCTCTATACGGAAGCAGGCTTAGCTTCATGTCTCCAGTTGAAGTGTTAATGCCGTGGTTGTCATTTATGCGATGCCCACAATTTACAAGTTATTTGGGTAACCCACAAGCGAGAAACAAAAATTGGTGTAAGAGACCTCTGTTGTGGAAATCATAAGGGTTTTGTTTCAATTCGCCTTATGCTTTATATGACCTAATGACCAAGCTCAATAGTAAACTCGAACTTGCCAATCCACCTACACCAGGGGTAATCTGGTGTATGAGATTGCCACAAGGGTATTGTGCTCAATATATCTTGGGCTTATACATTGTTAAAATCTTGTAGTCAGTTTTGACCTCATGACCAAGGTCAATAGTAAGCTTGAACTTACCAATTCACCTACACCTGGAGAAATTTGGTGTATGAGACCCCATTGTGGAAGACTTCAAAAATATTATTTTTTAATTATCTTAAACTTAAGTGGTAAACTCGAACTTGCCAATCCACCTGCACCTGGAGTATTGTAACATATCCTTATGGCGGAATTCATTCCACTTAATACAGTTCTCTCTCCTTGTATCTAGACTCTAGAGGATTTCCTTATTTATCACCGACAAATAAAGTGTTAATTGCCAATTTTTGAAGCCCACAAATGTATCTTAGGTTTATACGTTGTGCAAATTTTGTACTCCCACTTTTGGCCTCATGACCAAGTTTGGTAGTAAATTCAAACTTGCCAATCCACCTACACCCAGAGTATTGGAGCATATTCCTATGATGTCATTCATTACACTTTGTAAATTTTAAAGCTAGTTTTTAGAGGGATTCCCTGTTTATCACCAATGAATAAATTGTTAATTGCCAATTGACAGTAACTGGGTCTTTGGGAACTTTCCATAAGGCAGTGATTCCATCGAGGGGGTGCCGGAATTTTCTGAGCAGGTGTGGCTGAGCAAAATTTGGATTTATTTGCAGTGAAATGATCTGTTTTTTTTGGAACAAAAGGTTTAAGACTGCACTATATAGAAAGAAATTATACATCAGCCTCTGCTCCTGGGAGGTAAAATAGGAGGGAGAGGAAAGACATTACAAATAATAGAGATAGTTTTTGGAACAACCGGGTGCAGTTTTTTCTAAAAACTGATTGAAAAAACTGCAAACAGTTGTTCCAAAAACTCTCTCTATTATTTTTCCGGACTGCGAAAGTATTAAATCTTTGACATTAAAAATAGTTAATGGCAATGTAAGACTGCGCAAAGAACAACCTTTATGCTGCGACAGCAGAATTTAGGTCATGTTCAGTCCTAACAGAATTCAAAGCTTTCTTGTATGACAAGAAGTAATAACAAGTAAAGCGCTTATAATACCACAAAGCTTATGAAACTCATGAATTAAAGGCCAAATAGAAACTCAGTGAAACAGTCTGATGAAACATGAATATTTTACCTCTCCGTTGATATTATTCAGGGTTCTGCATTCAACAGTTGCAGTAGATAATTTTAGTGAAAAGCAATAATTAAACATCAGCTGCCATTTTGCAAAAAAGCTTCCTAAAACATCTGATCATGTTCTGCAAACTTTCAGGCTCCCCTTTCCAGCAACTGCGCAAAGTCTTCTGAATAAAAGTGGCTGCCCCACTTTTTATGACGAAGATTCTGTTTATTCTGTTTGGATCCACCTGCATAGGAAAAGTAGGAGCAGTAGAAAGCATTCTGTTTACATGGAACCATGTAAGAATACCCCTTTATGCAAAGAAAAAACAGTTTCAAAGTTCTATTCCTCTAAGTTGCTTTTTATCTTTTGGACTGTGGTCCGGCAATAAGGTGGAGCACTTACTGCTTTGATGGCCTATGTTCAAATCTGACGGTCTTGCCCCCCTACATAAAGAGATAAGGTACTTGATAGCAAATGACAGTGATGTGAGAAAGAGGGGTTTTCCACTTATCAAAAAAAGAATGAAAGGGTTATTTGTAAAAATTGGTGATGATGTAAGAAAGAGGTATTTCCCAATTAAAAAACCAAAAATACTCTTTCAAATGAATATCTGCAGTGAAATTCATGATCTCATTTTTGGTACCTGCTTTTGTTGTTTTACATTTCCTGTTCCCGAGGCAATCCTATCAAATGCTTGTCGATGTTTTAATAAGTAGGGGATACTGGCAGTATGCTGTTATCTATGGCTCTCTACCTCGATAGATTGGATAGATTTTGTAGGATTGTTGTGTCTGTTTGTTTGCATTTCCCCTGTCATGTGAGGACTTATTTGGATAACTTTAGCATGACTCTGATGGAAGACCTGCCGAATCCTTGAAACCGTGTCTAGCAGGCTGGAAACTTTGCTTCTGAGTTTCCAAAACATTTCCCTATTCTGGAAACTTCAGTTACTGGAAGACTTATTTCAGAAACATATCCAGCAAATATGGAAAAGTTTCTTTCAGTTTGCAACTGTTCTCCAGGAGGCCTGAACATTTGCCTTATTGACAGCCAACTTTCTAGAATATAATAAATGTGGCAAAAACTTATATTACTACCAGTAAATTACATCATCCAAGTTTAAGAGCCACCCTTAATATGGAAGTTTTCCAAAGTAAGCTGACCATACCTGGCCTGATAATCAAATACATTAAGTGGGATGCAAATACCCGCCTACACAGGTCATCAAGAAACTAATGACTGCTGTCATAGTGGTATGGGAAACAAAAAGTTTAGAGCAACTAATCTACTATTCTGATAGCTACTAATGCTATTACTATTGGCCAGCAGAGAAAACAGAATATCAATCCTATACTTCTTACCACAACTAAACATCACGAAAAACCTGCCATTGCTGCGAACATCCATTGGTACCGTTCCAAAGTCTTGATACCAATCCATGCAGTTGGCTATTTTGATTCTCAGCTCTTCCTTGTTAACATGGTCAGGTCCCTCATTCACGATCTGTTTGATGGTATTTAAGATATCCGGGAAAGACAGACAAGCCCAGGTCCTCAACACCAATCACTTCATCTTGTAAAGATTGTACATTAGGGTCATTGGCTATCTCATGTTAAAAACTCTGTATTATCACACATTTAGCGTGCAAAGACTCTCCCAATTCCAGAATTACATTTTCTCGGGCTGCCTTATTTTATTTTAAATCACAAAATTTGGCCTTTCATGGAAAGGAGTGTAAACCGAAAAGCATTGTTTTGTAGCTGGTCTTGTTATTATTATTCTCTTATCAGGTTTAGGTTGCATTGTAACATTCCCTTTTGCTATGTTCAATTGTATTGTAAAGATTCTCTTTAGCTATGTTTGGTTGTGTCAGTCCAGAAATCTGAATCTGTTTGGGAGGGCAAAACATACAAAAATTCAAAATTCTTGAAAATGTTCGGAAAATCCAGTCCAGAATTATATATATATATATATATGTCAAACAAGCATAATTTTATAAATACGCAGAATTGACAAATACAATGAAAAAATAATAACAAAAAATAAAATGATGATATTTTCAAAATTCTACACTACTGGGTGTCTTTTTTTGCCATAAAAATAAATCAAAAAAGAAAAGCAGGGCTGACATAGACTGAACGTATCCAAACTGACTGAAAATCAAGTCCGAACTGAATTTTGTGTATATCTGACAGGGTAAGGCAGCTATGTTTTTAACTGACAACCATTGTGTCTTCTGTTATACGAATAGAATATTACATGTCAGGGTAAGGGTGCTGTGTGATAACTGATATGTCCCCCATATACAGACCAATTTATACTGTGCACTACCTTATGGTATAAAGTTGTTATTCTTTCTTTTCTTCTAAAGCGGTATGTATTTTACAATTCTGCAATTGATATTCCTTTTAGTGTAGTGTTCATAAAATCATTTATGGCACTGTTGTCTTTGTGAAGTTGGGTCAGGCTAAAATTGGGTAAAAGTAGAAAGTCAGTCAACAATACTTATTGATGACAACACATCATATGATGGAAATGCAACGGAATAAAAATTCAAGGGGTAGTTGAAACTAACAAACAAAGAGAAGACGACCTTGCTAGAGATTTGAAGATCCTATGAGATCTCTTTGTACATGAGAACGCCAAAGAAGAATCTGAGAGGATCCAAGTGCCTTCAGATTTTATTGCTTGACAATCTACCCAGATTCCAGGCACTATATTATTCAGTGTTATACGGGGTTGCCTCATTGAGGTCTTGCTGATGTTGTGGACGTATCGGGGGTGGGGAAGAAATGCCCCACCACTTGAGGATGTACTTGGGATGTCCCCTGAAGCTCAGGGTTGTTTTGGGGATGTCGCACGACATCCCCTAAAAAGGGGGCATTTCAAGGATGTTTGGATGCCCCTAACGTTTTAACTTTTTTGTTTTTCAAGGATATTATAAATTTATTTGTATTTTAATGATTTAAATATTAACGAATATTTTTTTTCTATATATTTTAATAGTTGTTCCCTGTTTTGCCCAAAATCTGTGATTTTTTTTGCCATCCTTAAAACCCCATCCCACATCCCCAAGTAACTATGATATTTTTCTTCAAGATCTCCATGTTGAAGGAGGCAACGAAGTACATCAACAAGAAATTTTACAATGGTACAATGAGAGGTGTCGTTGTGAAGGAGAAGAAAGATTTGGGGATCAATTTGGATTTGGAAGGAAAGAATGCTATTGAGCCTGAACAAAGGCGGTAGGAGATAATGCAATAGGGGAGTGGACCAAGCAATCTGATGGTCTATTAGACTCCCGGAGAATTAAGAATGAAAAATACTACAATAGGATTTCACTTCTAGAAACCCCTTGAGGCAAGTATGAAGCATTAGTGTGAACCAAAGCCAACTCATGAGCCCAAGCTAAAGCTGAAGCTGGAGCATTGTACACCACTCGCAAGTGTATACTGGATGGAGATGTCAAGAAAATTGCTTGTTCCAAAGGACGGAAGTGCAGATCTTGTTGACAAACTTCCTTCCTTTAGAGGGGAGTCTTTATTCCATGAAGAGTCCATGAAATCGAGTGTAGATTTGACAAACTTCCTTCCTTTAGAGGGGAGTCTTTATTCCAAGATGGATTTTAATAGAATTTTTCATGGAAGAAGAAAGAGTCCCACGCGTATGAGATAAATATCTGCGGAACTGATGATCTACTGATTGAAGACACAAAAACAAAAACATCAGGGTAGTCCGAATGACAAGTTAGAGTGTGCATCATAGAAGGTGAAACTGTCAGTGAGCAAAACAACATATTGATCACTCTTGAAGTAAGGGTCAAGTATAGAAATGTGTTTGGTAGCGCTCAAAGAGTAGGGGAACATTTTGCAGAGACCTTTCCGAGGAGGATCATATTCAAAACGCCACGTTAGTAGCACCTAGTAACCCCAGCCATGATCACCCCACCAACTACATTTCTAGAAAAGTAGTTGTTGACATTTATTGGTGTCAGATCTAAAGATATAGTGTGGCACTGTAGTACTTCTAGCAAAATCTAAATTGCCAATGAGTAGACAAATGAGCATCACTGGTTGCGGTCTTTCTGAGCCACGCTTTGAGGAGTGGCTGTTCATTGGTACATAGATGTTCCAACCATTGACAAGTCAACACGAGAGAAATTGCAGATAACATTTGAGAAGGAATTTAAGCTCCTTAGAGACAACTATGAAATTGATGTTGAAATCTATAATACTCAGCAAGGTAAACATGAAAATGTACAGTCCTACCATAAAAGGCTCAAAGAATTGGTGAAAAAACTAGAGAAAGAACCAACTGACAACTTGAAGAAGTGGTGGTTCATTGAAGGGCAAGTTGCAAGAAGTGCATATGGTTAAGTGTTCACGTGAGGATGAACTTGTGGCAGAACATAACCTGAAGTAGAACACATAGAAGATCTCTGCACTTTGGGCTGAACTCCAACAGGTGAAGTTACAGAGAGAAGCCTCTTCAAGATCACACTTAGTTGGAGCCACAATATTTGTGGACATCTTCCACTCCCCCCCCCTCATTCCTCTTGATATAATTTTATATGGTGGTTGTTGGAAGGGGCATTGACTTATCTTAATGGGGGGATAACTGTAGACTGTTGTGATAAATAGAAGCAATGTTTTGTAGCCGACCTTGTTATGATTATTCTCTTGTTGGGTTTAGGTAGTTATGTAACCACTCTCTTTAGAGTTAGACATGTTCATTTGTAGATGGTTGTGTTTTAACTCACAACCGTTGAATCTTTTGTCATACAAATAGAATGTTACACGTCGGGGTAAGGGCGCTGTGTGATAAGTTTTCCATGTATTGAACAATTTATCATGCGCACTACCTTATGATCTAAAGTTGTTATTCTCCATGTTCTTCTAAGCTATATTGTGGTATGCATTTCTAATTCTGCAATTGATATTCCTTTGGTAGTGTAGTTTTCAGAGCAAACAAAGAGGAGGCCCTAGTTTTATCCAGCATGAGGGGTAGACATACTAGCATAATTGCTACAGCTACTCATTTTATTAAGTGGGAGGTCATGGGAAGCGATACCAATCGAAGCAGCATTAGGAGCAGAAATTTGGAAGTTAGGGACCCTGTTCAGCTCCTCACACATGACTTGCAAAGTGGTAGTCTTGAGTGCAATCACGTAACACCTCCCTATATTTTGACCCTTTTTGGTGCTGGGGTCACTTTTCCTGCTTAGAAATTTGTTGGCCCCAATGCCCATAATTTGGCAACCTCGTTGGCTGCTTTCCTGAAGACATAGTTCTTGCCTCATTTCATCATCCTCTAGGTCTTGATATTCACATTCCATCTCCTCCAAAGCCAGATAGCTATCACCTTCAGCTGGTTATTTACCTTTTGCCTCCAAGGATTTTATAGCTTCCATGGCATTCTTCTCAAACTTCGCCTTTTGCGTGCCCTCCCGCTTTGGTTCCTTCTGATCAGCAGTCACACAAGTGTGTTTCCAAGCAGAGTTACAAGCCATAATCACAAGGAGAAAAGGACAAGCAAGTAAACTAGCAATAGTAACTACCCGAATTTCACAAGAGCTGGAGAGCATAAACATGCAGTAAGAATAGAAGGATAATTTGATCTCAAGACCACAATAAAAAAATACAAGGAAGAGAGAGGAAGTATCATCCCACGTGTGAGCTTGATGGAGGTGGCATAAGCCACTCCTCTTCTCTGTCTCCGCAATTAAATTGGAAATACAGCCCTAGGACTGTCAAGGTGGTTGAATTGATGCAAAAATGAAGGCTTAAAAGTTAATGAATAGGGGAGATAATCATTCCCACGTATAGAAACTCTAAGAAATAAAAGCTAATGAATGGGCAGGGACAGGGCAATTAAGTTAGGAACCAAAGACATCAGCACCAATCTGAAATTAATCATGAGATGAAGGTGGGGGCAAGGGCTACCATAGGAGATTGTAGTATGGAGTATATTGCCACATGGGCTCAAACATTTAGACTCTCTTCTGAAGCGACTCTTGATATGATTCCCATTTCTGCTTCTGTGTTCGCCGATAGGTATGCCTCGCTATTCTTCTCACGGGGTATATGGGTGATTTTGTACAACTAATATGTCGGCTTAACATGCATATTTCCTCAGTAAGGACTCCTATCTTCGAATCTCTTGGAATGGCTTGGCTTTCTGGCTGTAGGTATTTGCCAATATTTGGGAATCAGTTTCAATCCAAACAGAGGGAAGGCTTTTTGTTTGAGATTCTCCTAGGCTTTGCCTAATACCAATGGTTTCTGCCACTTTGTTTGATAGACAACCCATGGTTTTGATAAGCCAAACAATTGGCTGACCCTGATGATCTTGATTAATACTTCCAGCCCTAGCTTGGCCCAGACGGCTTTTATTGGCTCCATCAAGCAAACCTTCTTCCACGGGAGTCCATTTTCCTTGTCGATTAACCTTTTTTGCGTCCTCCTAATTGGGGAACTAACTTTCTAGATTAATCATGAAGTGTCTGATACCATTATGAAGAGCTTTTGAAGGTTTCTGATGCTGTTTTGAAGAGTTTCCACTGGTTTCCAGCACTTCCAATAACATTTTCCATTGATTCCTCGTTTCTGGTTGTTTCCTCATGAACTTTACACCAAAGTTTCTAGCATTCCCGACCTAGTCATCCCCACTTCTGATACTAATTTACTTGAAGTTTCCAATTACCTCGACAGTTATAAATACATACAGAAGTTCAAGAAATTGGTCAGAGTTAATCAAATTTAGCCTTAATAGCATCATTGACAGTTTTTTTGTTTTTTTGAATATATGAGGCCAAAATACAAAATGAAATTTTCCTTCAATTTTCTGGAAGTGAGAATGACTCCTTCGTGACAAAGCTGAAGTAAAATTTGATATCAACACATCAGAAGCTTCAAGAAAATACGTTAAAAGTGGGCACTAAGTCTTGCCTTTTGGTGAATCTGTGCTTTGGAAATATGAAAAACATAAGCAACTCATAGAAAGAAGGTCCTGTATTTTTCCTCATAATTTTGCTTGATATTGATTTTTAAATTGTAAGGAGTTTTGCAGGTATTGGTGATAGATGCAGGAACAAAGGTGTTAGACATTTTACCGAGCTGCTCAGCAATTGGTCTAGCGCTGAAGGATCATGCTTGTAAGATATTTCCTTACCTTTAGAATCTTTCGTTTGAATATACATGCTAACAAAACCTGCTAGTCAGGTCTGTATTAAAAAGTTAGAAACATTCATTTATGACCATTACTTACATATTAGCGGGGTTATATTTTGTTGCCTAGAGAAATTGGAGAGGGATCAGTGACTTCCTGGCTTATGCCTCTAAAAGAACAGGTAAAATCAGACTCATCATATATTTAATGTGATTATAATAGTATAAGACGATTAGCATGTCTAGTTCCAAAATATATAGATTCTGGCTACAAATTTTTTTGCATTTTTGTTCCAAAGAGATGAAATACCTAATTGGTTGCTCTGTTGTATTGCAGTCTGAAATTGTGTGTGAGAAGGTGAGAAAGTGATTTTTGCTCAGTTTCTTGTTTATTAGGGGCATAAGTGCTAATCTAATATAGATGCTTATGATAATGGTTAATATTGTCAGGTGAAATCGATGCCGGAATTGAAGGATGGGTACAACATTGTTGGTTTATCCCAGGTGATATTTAATTTCAGCTTATGTAATTGGCATAACAATTATTGCCTGCTTGTTGGCTAGATTTTCTGCATAGCATCAAACCTAGGCAGTCATGAGATAAATCTCCCTCATTTAATCGGTGAGGCTCCCATGTCAGATTTATCAATAAAAATGTGTTATTATCTATTAGGGGTTTTACTTTAACCACTTAGTTCATGAACCATAACTAAGAAATTTTACAGCAAGTAAGCAGTTGTTTAAGAAAGGAAAGTTATAGAAGAAAGAAGTAAAGGAAATACAGAGAAGAAATGGGGAAGATGTGCATCCCAATTAGTAGATAGCAGAGCTAATTACATGCACATAGAAGAAACTTAATAGATACGAACACACAGAATTATAAAACAAAGGCAGCTCTAGATCTAGATCTAAAATAACACAAAGTTTATCAAGAGATCTAAGATTCAAAGAAAGAAACACAGTACATCTGTGACACAAAGTTCTTCGGAAACCTGCTCCTTTGTATTCCTTTGCTCCAAGTTGCTATCAGGAATTCAGCACAAAGTCTAGAACTCAAGATTGCTGCTTACAAATTCTGATCCATCATTAACCCGAAGGTTCTTCTCCTACTTATAGAATGTAGGAGGGAAAGTACAAATGGAAGACTCAAACTGAACTAAAGCATGAACAACAAGTAAATATGACATTTGGCAATCATCCTCAACTAACTTCTTCTTAAGTAAACACATGTATCACTTAACTAATAGAATGGTTCAACATGACTCCAAGTAATGGTTGTAAAACCAATAACTTAGAAGTTTTACAATTACATCTAGGAACATAGAAAATAGAAGAAGAAAGAATAGAAGAAGTCATGCCAGCTGTATACATTTATGTCTTCTTCTTGTTCTGATATCGGATATACTTTTCGAACATGTAATTCAGCATCTTTCTATCTGTTTTAGCCACTGCTTCCTTCTCTGTCTTGAATTGTAGCAACCCTTCATTCAACACTTTGTTGCACACTTCCACCTCTTCCAAACTAGGCCCAAACCTCGCAATGTCTGCCTACAACATGCCACCAGTCTACTGATAGAATTCATCGTGAAAGGCTTGGTAGCTTTATCAATTCTCTTTTGTACCATTAGAAGAGAACCTTCTAGGGAATTAGGCACTTCATTAGAAACAATCCGCACGGTATGAAGTAACACCTTCGTCCACTCTTTCCTCAGTGAAAGAAATGATACTATCTAGTAAATCTGATGTTCTACTCTCAAGTGCCTACATCCTCTTCAGCAAAACTCTACAGATTTCCAAGCGAAAAGATACTGCAAAACTCTAGCTGCTTCCCCTTCTCGACTGATCCGTCTGGTACAATCTGTTCCGCAATCAATACATCTCTCGGCAGCTTGTTGATCTCGGCCAAAATACTCAGGTTACTCTCTGCAACTGTATTCATGCCTTCTATGTTTTCCATCAGTTGCTTTAGTTGATTTGCTGCATCGTTCATAACCTTTAGGCGGGGCTGGCACTTCCCCAAGTTGTACAGAAGCTTGACGAATAATCAGATCCTTCCATTCGTCAATAGCCTTTACTTGATTGCTTGCGTCCTCCATTTCCTGCATAAGATGATCACTCACCTGCTCTGAAATGGGCTGAATGGAAGGTTTAGCAACCTTGGCTATGATCTCACATAATTGAGATACTTGCTTCTGCAGCTCTTCTTTCTCCGCCTTTTCACTGTCAAGCCTAAGGAATAAAGCGTCTATCAATGTCTGTGTGTCCTGCTTCAATCCTTCAGTGGTGGCTTGACCGAGTGGTACTTTGGTCACTGTCACATCTTCCACCGTGAGCTCCTCCTCTATCTTTCCTTCTGCCAGAATTGATATCTCAGCAAACTTCTCTCCCGAATTCTCAATGATCAACCTAGAAGTTGCTTTAGCAACTTTAGGCCTTCTGTCTCTTCTGCTCAGATCTTGGAGTAGCTGCAAGTCGTGCTCCTCTAAGTTCATCTCCATTCTCGCTTCTGGAACCAACTGCAAAGCCAACCATTCCGAGAAATTACTTCTCGGAGAGTGAGAAGTCGCTGAGTGCACTACCATCTCCTGCTCTGCATCCTCTCCATCAGAAAGTGCCACAGTGTTATGGCTGCCATCCTCTGAATCATCCAAGGACAAAGCTCTTTCAAACTCTGCCATCTGCAGCTTCAACATCTCCTCTGGAACGGGTGATGAACGAAGTGGCTGAGGAGAGAAGACGAACGTCGCCGGATTCAATGAAGGCATGGAAACGTCCTGCTGCTGCGGTGCAATAGTTGGTGAAGTACTGGGTACTGGAGAAGCCGGAGTCAAAGCTATGGTCGTAGAAGTGATCTTCTCTTTCTCTTGAGATCTTCTGTGTACTTTCAACTTCTCGGACCTTCTGCTGCTTTCTCCTTCATGCTTTCGCTTGAGGGAATCTCCTGTGCCGAAGTTGCCCGTGATTTGATTCATCAATGCTTCATCAAGGCAATATCCCTTCGTCAGCAACCAGTTTGAAGTATTCACCAACACAGCTCTCGACCTTTCTTCAATTGTGTTGCAGCCTCCCATGTTATTCTGCAGTATGGCTTTATCTCCTCCCATTTGATGGTAAGTGTCAAGTACCACATTCCCATCATCTTTAAGATCCGCAAGTATCCGCGCTAGTCCAAAGTCGAACACTTGCTTTGCTGACAGCCTGCTGAAATCTCTCTTTCTAACCTCGTACTCACTTCCGCACTTCATCCATAAATCTTCTAACGAAGGCACATGTGCGTACTGCTGGGAGATTGTCTTCCTGGCTACTCCAAATGGATCGAAGTTCAGCCGTGCAGGGAAGAACTCTTGCTCATACTCAGATAACATTTATGCTTCCATCCCTCGAGCTCTGTGAATGCTAATGCAGCTGTAATATCCCACAGTGATTGGGAAGAAGCCCGTAGACTTGTGCCGCTTTGACTGAAGGTCGTGTAACTCCACAAGTTGCCTGCTCAGCTCCATGGCGATCAATCTATCATTCAGATACCTGGGCATCTTTATTGGTTCTCCAGAAAAGCCCGTAACCCTGAGGTATGTGAAATCTGCAAATTGAATGAATAGACTGCCAATCTTGGACACAGCTTCCCACGCTTCCTTGCTTACCCTGTTGGCCTTCAAGTCTTTGTCTAGCCTGCAGATGAAATCGTAGAAGAAGTCATCGTTGATCACTTTGAAGTCTTTCTCGCCTGTAGGTGCAGTAAGCTGCGGGGTAGCACTCGAAAATGGGGTCCTTGGAAAGAACACCACATCTATCTAGCTTGGAAAAGACACCTTGTGAAGCTGCAGCATACACCAAGTATGAAGTCATCTTGAAGCTGAAAGTACGCTTCACGTTCCGAAGTTGCTCACCGATGTTGCTGCTAATAATTTCAGACCAATTGATTATAGAATCAACCTTGTTGATTTCAATGGTCCTGATGAAAGCATACATCCATGTACGGAAAGTGTAGGCATTCGCTTCGCCATTCATCCTGCATAGCAATTTGACGACATCATCTGCCTCCTGCACCAAATTGGACCGTGGAAGAGTTCTCGGGAACTTTGAAGGGGATCTAGGCTTCTTCATGAACCGGCTATTCATGATGCTCACACAATCAGCTCTATGCTTCTCCCACCTACTGTCAGCATCCTGAATGCTAATAGAAGTCACCACCTTTCGTACTGGAATCTTCAAACAATAATTGATGAACTCTGCGTCCAAACGAATTATTGTCTTTCCCCGAAGCATCACGCACTGATCTGGATGAAGGATGATAAGATCTAGCACACTCCATCACGAACTCTGGCAATTGGGCTGTACATGGAAAAGCTGCAGCTCGGATAATTCCACTGCTTTTGACCGCACGCATGAGTGAAGTCTTTCCCGCTCTGGATCTATCAATCAAATCGGCAAGAGGTTCCGGGCCTAGATCTGTGTCTCCTATGTCTGCAAGTTTGGAAGCAATGCATGACTCCATCGTGCTTTCTTTTTCATCTCCCTTCGCCATGGCTTTGTCTATCTTCGTCTGAATAATTCTTTTTCTCCTTACTTGGCCGGATTTCTTCAATACTGGTGCAGATCTGGACAATTCTTCAGATTCAGAGGATATTTGCAATGTATTGGACATTGATAAAAACTCCTTTTCTTTTGTAAAGCACCTGTAATGAATTCCTGCAATTTATTCAGACAAAAATGGCCACCGGAGCATGAATAGTGAATTTAAATTATAAAAATCTGCACTTTTCAAGCCTGCTGCCCCAAAAATTGGTGTTTAATTTGCACATAAAGAGAGCATGAATCCTTTCAATCAACACCTGAGCTCCTGTAACACCTGTGGAAACAATTATGCAGACAAAGATCAACCTCCTCCAAAGCATGCGCCAAATCTGGAAGCTTTTAGCCTTGTTAGCACTTTGTCTGAACAAAATCCTTCCTTTAATGGGGGCGCACTTTTCCACTTGGCTGCAATTCTTCACCTGTGATTTGAATAATTCACCCATATGGCTGCCCATGCTTATATAACCTTCACAATTCTATAATTAATAATTGCCCTAACAATTAAAGGCAATTAATTAATTAAAAATCATGTTTTTCTCTTTTAAAAATAGCATGTTTAAGGACAGCCATCCAATAAATTAAATTAATCCAATTTAATCCTTCACACATCACTTCACTTAAGCTTCACAGTGTGCTTTGACCATAGCCACTGAAAATAGAAATTAATTTAATGTTTTAATGCTTTAAAAAAACATTAAATAATACCCAAATGGGGCGCACTTTTTGAGAGGAAGAGGGCAGCCAGTAAATAAATTAATTTTAATGATCAATTTAAACCCTTTCTTTTATTTCAACTTTGACTTGTTGACTTCCTCCAAGCTTGGGCGCACTTTTTGAGAGTTCAAAAGATTAATTCTAAAATAATCAATTTAATCCTTCCGATTCATCACTTCTCAAAGGGGGCGCACTTTTTTGCACATGTAATTCTATTTTTAAGAATTTTTCAACAATGGGATTCTTTACCCTCCAAGGCAGGCACCAAAATCCCGTGATCCACTTAAGTGATTTGACTTTGACAATGGGATTATTTACCCTACAAGGCAGGCACTAAAATCCCATGATTTCACTTAAGTCACTTTCCTTTTATTTGGTATAATGGGAATTTTTACCCTGTAAGGCAGGCAATAAATTCCCACCTGCCTGCAGCCTCTATTTTTCCCACTGCAGCTTAAGTGACTTTTATAACACGGGAAAAAGTACCCTGCCAGGCAGGTATAAAATTCCCACCCTGCCTGCGGCTTATATTTTTCCCATCGCAGCTTAAATCCTTTGTTTTCTAAAAATGTGTCGCATCCCCGCAGGGGCTTTTCTGTGCACGACTTCGCTTTTTCCCAGTGATCCAGACCTCCGATGACCACTTCCATCATGGGCATAATGTGCGTGTATTTTTTCCGCGCTACTCCAAAGGCGAAAAAATCGGGCTTACCCGGCAAAGAAATCTGCTCTAGAGAAATTTCACAGAAAACGAAACGGGACACCACAAAAACACGAAAAATTGCCTAAAGTTGCAAATAAAGATCCAAAACTTTAAAATAAGTTAAAACCCTTCTGGCACATAGGAATAATAACATATTCGAGCTCATAATAGAGTTAAAACAGAGTGGCAAATAGCCTCGTACGGGGCTCAAAATAATTAAATACAAATTTCCTGCTCAGACAAATCCCGACGACAGAATAAAACAATTTTGGGCATCTGGGTATTTGGCGAAAAAGCCCGTAATATGGCTGTTTGGGATTATCTTGACACAATACAGGAACTTTCATGCCAATTTTTACCCTGTAAGGACATGGAAATAAATTCCCACGCTTCCTTGCTTAGCCTCTATTGTTGGCACTTCAAGTCTTAAGTCTAGCTTGCAGATGAACATCGGTAGAAAAAGTCATCGTTGCCAGGCAGGTTTGAAGTCTTTCTCACCCTGCCTAGCGTGCAGTATATTTTGCGGGTAGCAGCTCGAAAATCCTTTGTCCTTGGAAAGAATGTGCCACATCTATCCAGCTTGGAAAAGACACCTCTGTGCAAGACTGCAGCTTTTACACCAAGTGATGAAGTCATCTTGAAGATAAAGTACGCTTCACGTTCCGAAGTTGCATCACCGATGTTGCTGCTATATAATTTCCAGCTACTCAATTGCCATTATAGAATCAACCTTACCCGGCAAAGGAAAATGGTCACTAGATGAAAGCATACATCCATGAAAACGGAAAGTGTAGGACATTCGCTTCGCCATTCATTCTGCATAGCAATTTGACGACATCAGTCTGCAAATCCCTGCACCAAATTGGACCGTGGAAGAGTAAGTTGGGAACCCTTCTGAAGGGGATCATAGGAATTCTAACATGAATCGGCTCATTCATAGATGCTCACACAATCAGAGTGCAAATAGCTTCTCCCACCTACTGTCAGCATCCTGAATTCTAATTAGAAGTCACGACCTTTCCCGTACTGACAAATCTTCGACAACAGATAGTTGATGAACTCTGCGTCCAAACTAATTATTGTCTTTCCCGAAAAAGCATCACGTACTGGATCTTGAAGGACGATAAGATCTAGCACACTCCATACACGAACTCTGGCAATTGGAGTTTGTACATCTGTAAGGCAGGCAATAAATTCCCACCTGCCTGCAGCCTCTATTTTTCCCACTGCAGCTTAAGTGACTTTTAAAACACAGGAAAAAGTACCCTGCCAGGCAGGTATAAAATTCCCACCCTGCCTGCGGCTTATATTTCTTCCATCGCAGGTTAAATCCTTTGTTTTCCAAAAATGCGCCCATCCCCGCAGGGGCTTTTCTGTGCACGACTTCGCTTTTTCCCAGTGATCCAGACCTCCGATGATGACTTCCTTCGGGCATAATGTGCGTATATGTTTTCCAGCTACTCCAGGCCAAAAATCGGGCTTACCCGGCAAAGAAAATGCACTAGAGAAATTTCACAGAAAACGAAACGGGACACCACAAAAACACGAAAAATTGCCTAAAGTTGCAAATAAAGCCCAAAACTTAAAATAAGTTAAAACCCTTCTGGCACATAGGAATAATAACATAATTCGCTCATAATAGAGTTAAAACAGAGCGCAAATAGCCTCATACGGGGCTCAAAATAATTAAATACAAATTTCCCGCAGACAAATCCCGACAACAGAATAAAACAATTTTGGGCATCTGGGTATTTGGCGAAAAAGGATAATATGGCTCTTTGGGATTATCTTGACACAATACAGGAACTTTCATGGGAATTTTTACCCTGTAAGGCAGGCAATAAATTCCCACCTGCCTGCAGCCTCTATTTTTCCCACTGCAGCTTAAGTGACTTTTATAACACGGGAAAAAGTACCCTGCCAGGCAGGTATAAAATTCCCACCCTGCCTGCGGCTTATATTTTTCCCATCGCAGCTTAAATCCTTTGTTTTCCAAAAATGTGCCCATCCCCGCAGGGGCTTTTCTGTGCACGACTTCGCTTTTTCCCAGTGATCCAGACCTCCGATGATGACTTCCTTCGGGCATAATGTGCGTATATGTTTTCCAGCTACTCCAGGCCAAAAATCGGGCTTACCCGGCAAAGAAAATGCACTAGAGAAATTTCACAGAAAACGAAATGGGACACCACAAAAACACGAAAAATTGCCTAAAGTTGCAAATAAAGCCCAAAACTTAAAATAAGTTAAAACCCTTCTGGCACATAGGAATAATAACATATTCGCTCATAATAGAGTTAAAACAGAGTGCAAATAGCCTCATACGGGGCTCAAAATAATTAAATACAAATTTCCCGCAGACAAATCCCGACAACAGAATAAAACAATTTTGGGCATCTGGGTATTTGGCGAAAAAGGATAATATGGCTCTTTGGGATTATCTTGACACAATACAGGAACTTTCATGGGAGTTTTTACTCTGTAAGGCAGGCAATAAATTCCCACCTGCCTGCAGCCTCTATTTTTCCCACTGCAGCTTAAGTGACTTTTATAACACGGGAAAAAGTACCCTGCCAGGCAGGTATAAAATTCCCACCCTGCCTGCGGCTTATATTTTTCCCATCGTAGCTTCAATCCTTTGTTTTCCAAAAATGCGCCCATTCCCCGCAGGGGCTTTTCTGTGCACGACTTCGCTTTTTCCCAGTGATCCAGACCTCCGATGATGACTTCCTTCGGGCATAATGTGCGTATATGTTTTCCAGCTACTCCAGGCCAAAAATCGGGCTTACCCGGCAAAGAAAATGCACTAGAGAAATTTCACAGAAAACGAAACGGGACACCACAAAAACACGAAAAATTGCCTAAAGTTGCAAATAAAGCCCAAAACTTAAAATAAGTTAAAACCCTTCTGGCACATAGGAATAATAACATATTCGCTCATAATAGAGTTAAAACAGAGCGCAAATAGCCTCATACGGGGCTCAAAATAATTAAATACAAATTTCCCGCAGACAAATCCCGACAACAGAATAAAACAATTTTGGTCATCTGGGTATTTGGCGAAAAAGGATAATATGGCTCTTTGGGATTATCTTGACACAATACAGGAACTTTCAGGCAATAAAAACACAAAACGACCCATTATTTTAAAAGTACGAAATTTTTTCGGATAGGGTAGTTGTAGATTTCAGGGTGAAATCTGAGTGACACCACTGCTACAATCCAAGAGCAAAATCATCTGTTAACCGTAGGTTAAACTTGCAGCTAATCTAATGAGCTGAAATCTAAACTAAAAGATTGACCCCTATTTTTGCCTTTTGACGACTTAAATCTGAAATATCTGGAAAAGCATCTAGAGCATTGACCGTAAATGTTGGAAGGAGTTATAGATGAAAATAATTTATTAAATATCTCAAATAGGAATGAAGGAGTCATATGTGCTGAATGAAAGAGGAAGTGGTTCTCATGTTAGTTGGGAATGTTTGTAAGTGTGCTTGAAAAAGCCATATGAAAGAGAATCTTTTCATAGGGCACCAGTCAGTTCCAGAAGTATGTAGAGTTACATTCAGCGAGGATAGTGATTGAGGAATCCGGGGTGTGTTCAGAAAAGATTGTCCTCAAAACTTTCTTCCTTTAGCACCATTTCTAGATATTCCTTTTGTCTCTTCAGTCACTCTTTCTCACATACACATGCACACACACATATATGGTAGAGTCAAAAAACTCTTTGTTTTCAAATGGTATCTCAGATATCAAGGTGGTTTACTAGCTAGGCTAGAGGCTAAAAATTATCTTCATTCACATATAAAATATAGAGTTAGAAAAAAACTCCTTGTTTTAAAAGGGTATCTCAGATATCAAGGTGGTTTGCTAGCTAGGCTAGAGGCTAAAAATCATCTTCACACACACACACACACATTCAGTAAAGTAAAATAAAACTCTTTGTTTTCAAACGATATCTCAGATATCAAGGTGGGTAGCTAGCTAGTGTAGAGGCCAAAAATCAACTTCATTCATATATGTAAAATAAAATATATATTAAAAAAAAAATTCCTTGTTTTCAAATGATATCTCAGATATCAAGGTGGTTTGCTAGCGAGGCTGGAGGCTAAATCATCTTCATTCACTTATCTAAAACATATATTTAAATTTAAATATATCATGGTGGTTTGCTAGCTAGGCTAGAGGCTAAAGGTGACTTTTAACCTCTAGCCTAGCTAGCAGGTCACCTTGATATCTGAGATACCCTTTGAAAACCAGGAGATTTTTTTACTCAACCATATATAAATGTTAGTAGTGGCCCCTGGCATAGGGCATGCTAAATAATAATAAAATACATTTAAATATATGAGTAGAAATGAAGAACAGGAACAACAAAATAAAATATACACATGCACAGAGAATGGATGCAACACAAATATGAAACTTAAATTACATTACTCAGGCCAAGAGGCCATAGAGCAGGGAAATATAACCATGCAAAACAGCTCACTATCTTTCCTATTTCCCTCTGTCCATATTTATCTGCAATGGTGTCCTTTCATATGTCCTGTGGTACTTCATCTCCTTCATGTCTCTTTGCATTTTCCATACAAGAAAAATTAAATACAATTTAATTTTATCCCTGCTAACACTTTCGTGGACTTAAATAGGTGTCTTGTCCCAAGATACAAGCATAAACGTTGTGTTTGGTACATGCTCATATGTGATCCTGACAACAACTACTACTATCACTATCGTCAGGGTCAACGGCTCCTGCACATCCTTTCCACTATCTACTATCCTAACATATAGTCAGCCCATACTTTTGCAACAATGCTCTCCCTTGTCCAGCTGTTCAATTGTTCAGGGATAAAAATTAAATCATTCTCTATTACTATCAAAACTAGGAGATTACAAAGTACAAACACATTCCACACCCATTCAAATTGCTGCTCATCTGCTACTTGGCCAATTGCGCGATACATTGTGCAATCGGTGTTTATTGCGCAATATATTTTGCAATTCGCTGCGCACTCAATTCTTCTTTGCCTTCCTTCTGACCCATTGTTTTCTTTATCTTTGCATGTCTGCATTCATTTTCTGCCTCCTCTTTTACCTCTGGTTGCCTAGAATCTTCATTATCAAATGCGCAATACATCCAAATTATACCTCACAATTGATGTCTTCATTTCTGCTGCAGTCCTTGATGACCATATCCAAATCTGCCACTAATGCACCCAATGATTCTTCTCCTAGCATTGTCCATTGCATACTTATAGTGCACTTATGTGCTTATTGCAAATACCTTGCGCATTCTTCCAAGTGTGCGTACAAGAGGAATATCTGGGTGGCCAGCTCTCTGCTTATGCGTGCAGGTTTCTCTAGCCTTGACCGTTTCACCTCTAGCAACATTCCTCTGCAAATAATAAGTATCCATCATTGCCTTTCATGCGAGGCTGAAATAAAAGGTACAATTGGCCGTGTTTCAGAGTGCAACCGTTCAACGTGGTGTGGGTGTATTCTTGGCTGCTCACACCTCTCTTCCCCTTGCCCAATCACTGCGCCTCCCAATGGCTCCTTTGTGTAAACTTTATAGTTAGTGCGCAATCTTTTGCGCAGTGGGAGAAGAAGATGTTATATCCAAGTGAACAAATATTTGCTTTTGCCTTTGGCGTTAATAACTGAGAACAAATTTAGTAATAGTATTCTTGCTGCCAGGTGCACGCAACGGATTCTGCTCAAGAAATACTAGCTGCAAAGATGCACTCACCATAATATTTCCATCCTCCTCGTGGTTTGTGGTGCGGAAAAGTCTCCTGTTTGGCTGCTTCTTGTCTCCCGTTGAATTCTCAACTTTGGTACAAATTGATCCACCGCCATGTCAGGGCTGAGCTGGGCAGATTAAACTTTCCATCCTCCTCGTGGTTTGTGGTGCGGACAAGTCTCCTGTTTGGCTGCTTCTTGTCTCCCTTTGAATTCTCAACTTTGGTACAAATTGATCCACCGCCATGTCAGGGCTGGGCTGGGCAGATTAAACTTGGCATAGAAAATCTTAGAGATTCTTGTCAGGGCCAGTGCCCTCTCCTCATTCCAACACTTAACCTTCCACTCAATGCTTCACAACAACCAATAAATACTCACTAATATTCCGCTGCTTGCTTCATCCTCTAGTTCTCTTCCACGTTCGATTCCCCTGCTAGACATCCACGCTCCATCAAAGTGCTCTTGTCCATGCTCACCGCACCATTGTTAGCCGTGGCCCTTGGCACAGAGCATGCTAAATAATAATAAATACATTTAAATATATGAGTAGAGATGAAGAGCAGGAACAACAAAATAAACTATACACATGCACAGAGAATGGAGGCAACACAAATATGAAACTTTCATTCAAGCAGGAACAAAATTACATTCCTCAGGCCAAGAGGCCGTAGAGCAGAGAAATATAACCATGCAAAACAGCCCACTGTCTTTCCTCTTTCTCTCCGTCCATATTTATCTGCAATGATACTCTTTCATATCTCATGTGGTCCTTCATATCCTTCATGTCTGTTCGGATTCTCCATACAAGATAAATTAAATACAATTTAATTTTATCAGCGCTAACAATAAATATATAAATATAATAGTGTCTTCTGGATCATATTGTGCTGTGAGATTAGAGTACATCATTTTGTGTCTCGCTGCTGCACCCATCATTAGGGAATTACTTGAAGCCAATTCGTACTTAAATTTTGCACCTCTTGAATTTTTATTAGTAGAAGGTATCTTTCACAAGGATAGAAGAAGTCTTGAATGACTGCATATTAGATGTAGATCGGGGTTTGACCCAACAACGGGCTTCTGAGGCACTTTCATTTGTCATCACTGTCCTCCATAAAGACTTTATTGCTAGAAAACCCTAACCCCGTGACCTACAAGCTGACAGCTCACTGCCTTATGACTATGCCTAAGTGCTTTGTTTGACTATACCTAGATGCTAGTTAATGGCTTATTTTGGGTCTTTTTTATTTAATCAACAATGAGAACTTTGACAACTGCCTCTCTCTGTAGCATACGTACATCTATAAGGGGGTACAACTACCTGAAAAGATAAAATAAATGGGAGCACCTGCATGCCCAAAAGATGTATCTGCAAGGTTCAATTAACAATGGAGGAATAATCTCTTCAAAATAATTATGTTGATATTAGAAAAATAATCTCTTCAAAAGAGTAATTATGTTGATCTTAGAAATAGATTGTTGAACGAGAGGGACAAAAATCCTACCTATATCAAAATGAATGTATTCTTAGGAAAATCTGCCTACATAACACATTAACTGGATCTATCCTTTTGAAGAAATGCAACGCATATTAGATTAATCACACACGTCTATAAAACTAATACATGGCAGCCTGTAAATGTAGTCAAGCATAGAGGAAATAAACAAATGAATCAGGCACAACTAGAACCCCAAAAAAGCTAAGTCATGACCTTTCACATCTGTGTAACGACAATACGACTAATAGAAGCTATATTTTTATTCTGATTTCCTATTATGCCAAACCAAAGAGTATTCCAAGTTTATTCCTAAGCTTGGCAAATGTAGTTATTCCTAGAGGTTGTTGTTATGTCAGCAACTTGCTCTTGTGTAGAACAATAATCAATACAAATACCTTTATTATCAATTGTCGGATGTAATGATGATGAACTTCTGTATGCTTAGGGTCAGGCATGAAAAACTAAGTACTTCATCAATTTGGGCACACTCCAATTGTCGCATAAAAATGAAGCTGGTGTTGTTTGATCTAGTTGAAGATCAATCGTAATCCCCTCAACCAATCTGCTTCACATCCCACACTAACTTCTACCTTATATTATGCCTTAGTAGATGATAAGGCAGCTATATGTTGCAATTTGCTTTGTCAAGAAATTACTCCGGAACCAAGAGTGAAAACATACCATGTTGTAGATTTGCAAGTATCAATAAATCCAACCTAATCAGAGTCAATATAACATGTCAGCGAAAAAACAACAGATCTTTGATATAGAATTCCAAAATTGAGGGCTTTGACATATTGAAGAACTTGTTTTGTAGCCCACATTCTCTATATATCTATTGCTCACCCAACTAGTTATAATCTGTATGGATGCCCAAAGGGTGACTAATTGGAAGGATTACACATTGAAGGGAATTCTGGAGGGAGCGATAGTGACTTCAACCATACTGAAGAAACTAGTCTCTGGCTGGGAGGGGGAATAAACATTGGGTCAGTGCCTGAAGGAGCAACAATGGCTTGCGACGAAGTTGAGATTGAGGAATGGGAGTTGATATAGATAGGTTGGTGCCAAGGTGCGTTACCTACGAGTTAGCTGTGGCCAATAGGAATGAATTAGATTAGAGTGGACTAGAGCCCCAAGAAGCAGTGGATAGACATCTATCAAAGAAATGGAGGAAAGGAGAGGAGCCTTGGTTGGGGGGTGGTAGAGTCTTGCTTATCTATAAAGGGGTGGGCCTCTCTATTGTTAGGGGCCTCCCCCTCAAGATAGCTAGATAACAATTAAATGTGATCCATGAACCACCAAGCAAGTGAACACCATCTAACGAATTCTATGAACCATTGAGTATGGCTGAACCATACAAATGTTGGGGATCGACTGATTGATGAACATTGATACAGGGCCACCTCATGAGCAATACATTACATTATGGTTGGAGGGCCTTCACGATAATAGCATTGATATTCCATTGTAGAAACAGACGGCCAACCCGATTCAACGCTATGATTTTGATCATAACCAATCATGTTGATTGACATGATGTAGGAAGATTGAGGTCATCCATGCACTTGTCTGAACAACCAACCAACATGGCATGGCTCTTGATGGGAATCCTCAATATAGGGGTGGCCAGGTCCCTTCCCATTGCCCTATAGATATACAGGGAGTTTGATGTTTGCTCAGCCTCCCAAGTAAAGGTTATTGCCATATATAGATGTAAAGGGGCATGAGCATAAATGCCCTCAAATTGGCACGAGGGGGCTATCTATAGTCTAGTTAGGCACCCCTATATATAAATATGTGCCCACCCCTACATCTCTACTGGCCTCCCCTATCTACGGGGTTTGGGCTCCTTATATCTATATATTGGGGGCCATATATCTATATAAGGCTCTCCATGGCCTTGCCAATGTTTTGTGCGTGGTTTGGACATAAATTGAGAGAGAGATCTTAATGCAAAACTTAGGTATGGTCGATTAGTCATAAGATAAATTAGATTACCCACCAATTGACAATAGACTAATTCATTGGCATGTGGCGAATCAATGCAAGTGGACAATTTCAGCTCTGCTTCCATGGCTGTAGAAGCAAGATTAAAATTAAACATCTTGAACTTTTATAGAACTATTTTGGTATATTTTGTTTGTGATACAAAATGGAATGATCAAATTAAGTGTACAAGGCCTTGATCTGTCATGTCAAAAACATAACAAATATAGATTTTACTTGTTGAATTATATTGGCCTTGCTACCAGTGATGGAAATGTCATCGAGATAGACAATCAAGATCACTATGTTATCACTACTATTTTTGTAGAGATTGGGTTCAAAGAAACTTATTCTAAATCCATAATATTTGAGTTGTCGATCAATTTTGATATACTAGGCTCAAAGAGTGTATTTAAGTCCATACAAAGACTTAATCAATCTGCAACCTAGATTTCCTTTCCTTGGATCATGAAATCCTCATGGCTAAACCATGTAAAACTCCTTTCCCAAGTCTTTGTTTAGGAAAACACTCTTAACATCCATTTGACATGCCTTACATCCAAATTGAACTGCAATGGAGGGTACCAACCGAAAGCTTACCATCTTCGCAATTGGGGCAAAAGTTTGTTTATAACCTACACCTCACTATTGTGTAGATCCTCTAGCAAAAAGAATATCCTTTAGAGTGGAATAATACCATTTTTGGTGTAGTCATTGGCTACCTTGACTTGTTTTTGGGGTTTGACTACCACTCTCCTCTTCATTAGAACCCCTTGAGAACTCTTTTTTTTTAATGTCCCTCGCTTGCATCCTTGTTTCACCTCAACATCAAAATATGTTCCAAAATTATTAACAATTTTATGTATCCATTGATGAAACACACACAAGTAAATATGGAAGAGAAAGTAACTATATTTTATTTATTCAACAAAGTTCGTACAATGATAATATCACCATTAATGTTTTTCCAACATTTCCAAGCTTTTAATAAGCTTTACAGGAAGTTACATGAGGTCCAACGGGTTCAACTACCCATATAATAACTTACCTCTCTAATATAATTACTCAACTACACATTAAATATAAGTCTAAGGGGGTTTCTCATATGAGAAGCATGCCCCACACAAACTAACATTATTAACTTCAAACATTTGGATCACATGACCGAACAAAGGGGTATAAAAGATGATTTGGAGCATATGACTATGAAGTCATCCAATATTTTGTGCTACACCTGTAAACTAACATGCTATACATTGTGGTACTGATCAACCACTGCCACTTCACACAGAAGATTGCTGCCCCTTGAGTTATGGCATGAATGATGAACATCATGCTGTCATGCTCATTCCTTATGACCATTATGTACACATTGTAGTGTAAGCACAGTTGAGGTTTTCTCAACTACATCGATCCACATAAGGCTTAATACTAAGGCTCGACCAATGACTATCTCGTATTATGTATGGCATATCTTCGTGCTGCCCAACTATGCTGACCACACTTTGCTAAACATTGTTTGTGCTAACAACCTCTATCAACTTGTACAATTATAGACGACTGATTGAAGGCCAATACAATCTCTTCCCCTTTATTAGGTAAGAGGCGAGAAGTCCTTGCAACGAAAAAAACATCATCAAAACAACCCTGTCTACTCATCAATGATATCAAAAATTAAAAAACAAAATTTGATAAAAACAACACATCTATCTATATGAAACCGCCACTATAACATAACCCATTCTTGGGCTTAGCAACTTGCTCAAGATGGGTATGCCATTGGCTTTGTCAGTTTGTTAGATCCCTAGGGACCTCTAAACCTTGAAGTGCAACCTTGTTGCCTCTGATAGCAAAAGCGTCGGGAAACAATGTTACATCCATGGTTTTGAAGTACATCAACCTTCAAACAAAAGTAGGGTTCAATTTCGATCGAAAATGCACCCATTATACATTAGATTTCTCTTATTTCTCCAAAAGATATGAAAAGTGCATCTGCAAGTGTCAGAATAAAAAACCGTCCATGTTAAAGCTCTCAAAATTTGCATTCCAATAAAAACAAGTGGTCATATGTTAGATTCGACCATTGTATGTAAAAGTTATGCCAAATACAATTTTTCACCTAGTTTTAGGTTAGATATACCCCTCACTGATGTAGTTTTAGCAATTTTTTCTGTTTTATGGGGATTAAAATATACTAGACTTACAACTTGTACCCTATGGTATGTGTACGTATTGGGAAGCTTTATGAGTCTAGTTTTTAAAAAGTTTACTTTTTAAAAAAAACAAAAAACCAAGAAAACTTATATTATAGAGAAATCAAAGTGTACAAATTCTACTGTGCCAGGCATAAAAACTATTAGTCTAGGCCTGGGCATTAGAAACATAAGCAGACAAAGTAACAACTAACATTGATGCAAATCTATGTCTAGAATTTGTCTAAGGTCTTCTTGAAGCCTGGTTGACCACCATGTCGGTGGAGGGCCAGAAAAAATAAGATTGTTATTGTGCAAAGCCCAATTTGCTAATGCATCCATAACTTTATTGAGCTCTCTAGAAACATGGTTGAAATTGATCTCTTGGAACTTTTCCATCAATCTGTGAATTCTTTACAACTCTCTTAATATTTGCCAATTTCTGCCCTGAGCCACATCAGGATTGGATAAAAGGCTATCAGTCGGTAAAGAATCAGATTCCACCTGAATTTTTTGCTACCAAATTTTGTAATGTCCCCAAATGGATTAATTTTGCCCCTAAATGAATTTTAGGCAAATCCCAACTCCAAAATGCAATTCATAAAAAATATACCAACTTTTTATGATGCAGATCTGATTTATTCCTAGAAAATGTGACTAGGGATGATTATGAAACTTACAAAAATCAGAAATAAATTATGGCATTTTCCACCATAAACTGATCTGAAACTTATAATATTTCACCCTCAATATATTTGTGCAAAGATTTGAATTTTTAGAGCCCATAATGAATTTATTTTGAAACCCCAGTTTGCAAAAAACTAGGGCAACTTCAAAAATTTATAGCTCATTCAAAAATGCTTCAATTCACACAAATAAACTATGCACAAACTCACAAAAATAGGGAGAATGCAATGATGTTACCTATTCATACAAATGACCACCATAAGTGTCCTAAACAACCAAAACAACAATTCACCCTTAGGGTTTTGGGTTGGAAATTACAATAGAAACATATAGATATATTCAGATTTGATACGCTAGAAAATCAACTATCTCCTTTATGCAAGTACAACCTTCAAAATGCTTGGAAAACTACTGGAAAACATCTGAAAAATACTATTAACTCCGTGTTCTGCAATGGAAACCCCAGGGTGGAGAATCCTCTCAACAAGGAGAAAGGTTTTTGTCCTACTAGACTCTTAGAGGGTTTTCGTCCTCAAGAGTGAATCTCTAAGGGTTTTCGTCCTTGGAAGATTGAAGATGCAAGCTCGAAGCTCAACATACAAATCTGATTTTAGAAAATAAACAAGGGATGCTCTCCTCAAGCAAGCCGACTTGTTTTTATAGATTTTATGGGCCAAATAGCCACCCTTGACTTTCAATCAGATTTTAGTCCCTCATTTAATGTTTTGCTCCCCTTAGATCCATCCCTAGGCAAGTTTCATTTTCTAGGGGAAAAATATAATTTATAAGGCAACTTCAGCTTTTCAACTTTTATTTTATTATTAAGTCTATAAGACTTTTTTATAAATGCTTTTATAATATTTTCTTTTTTATTTGCACTTTATAATAAATTATTATAACTTAAGTCCCCCTTGAGTTTATTCCTTAGCCATTGGGGAGACAAAATGGGCTAAGGGTTTTCGACTGAGAAGGGGATATTACAATCCTCCCTTCCCAAAATTGCTTGCCCTCAAGCAAATCCAAACTTGTTTGTCCAAGTGCCATGCACAAGAGACAAAACATGCTGAAGTGAACCAACAACTTGACCCTTGTACCTGTCAAGTGGGCTAAATCTTACCACCATCTACTACTCTTAAGATGATCATATAAACAAAGTTACATCCAAGGTATCACATCCTTTAGATTGTAGATTTCATCTTCTATTTCATCATTTTTCTCAAAACAAATTTGAATATGCAATAATGATATTATCTCACTTGTCCCATACCTTGTGATGTCTCCATGATCAACAATGCGCTGAATTATTTCATGAGACAACTGCTGCAATAACATGCTCCTTTTTTCGCCATCCTTATCCTGTGCAATTTGCTTTTTTTGGATTGATCCTTCCATGCTCTTGGCTGTCACAATTTGAGGAATACCATTCGTCATGCCTTGTTGCCCACTAGTTGAATAAGTCTTTGGCTGCCCAAATGATCCCTTTGGCTGCCCCAAAGGTGTGGTTTGCTGCTTTTGGACTGAAACAACTTGTTCAATTTTGCATTCCTCATTGCCTTCCCCACAAATATTTTGTTCAATGGAAGACATACCTTTTTCTCTAGAAGCTTCTTCTTCTTCACTTGGCTGTAGATTTGATTTGTCCTCCTTTGTGGGTGTAGACTCCATGGCTTCATTTCCTTGCTTACCCTTGCCATCCTACACATCAAATCTTTCTAGAAAATTTTGTGAGAAATCTACAAGTGAAACAATGGATTCAACCCCCTGGGTCTTCAATATTTGGTGCCACCATTTATGTGCTACTCCATCCATGTATCTAGAGATGAGCGTGAGGGCATCATCCTGACACATAGGATTACAACACAAAAATGTCTCAAATTCCTTCAACCACGCTTTAACAGATATTTTATTAGTGCCATCAAAAAATGGAACTTGAGTCCACTTCATTTTTTCTTGCTTGCATTCAAATCTGATTTCTGTTTCTTTTCCTCATAGGATGGGAGAATTAATTGCTTTGATACCACTATAATGTCCCCAAATGGACTAATTTTGCCTCTAAATGGATTTTAGGCAAATCCCAACTCCAAAATGCAATTTATAAAAAATGTACCAACTTTTTATGATGCAAATCTGATTTATTCCTAGAAAATGCGACAAGGGCTGATTATGAAACTTACAAAAATCAGAAATAAATCATGATATTTTCCACCATAAACTGAGCTGAAACTTATAATATTTCACCCTCAATATATTTGTGCAAAGATCTTAATGTTTAGAGCCCATATACAGATGAAATGAATTTATTTTGAAACCCCAGTCTGCAGAAAATTAGGGCAACTTAAAAAATTCATAACTCACTACAAAATGCTCCAATTCACACAAATAAACTATGCACGAACTCACAAAATAGAGAGAATGCAATGATGTTAACCATTCATACAAATTACTACCATAAATGCCCTAAACAACCAAAACACCAATTTGCCCTTACGGTTTTGGGCTGGGAATTACAATAGAAACATATAGATATATTCAGATTTGATACGCTGGAAAATCAGCTATTTCCTTTATGCAAGTACAACCCTCAAAATGCTTGGAAAACTATGTAATATCCCTTTTGGGGATAAAACTGAAAATTAAGGCAATTATCTTAGACACCAAATAACCAAGTCTGATTTTTAAAACCAACCAACTGAAAATAATCTAGTTTTTGCAATATCCTAGGGCAACAATTGTTTATGGAATTTAACTTCACTTGTGAGCCTTCAAAACCCTTCTATAAGCCCCTCTCGAATTTCTAAAATTATGATATAACCTCAACAATCATGTAATGCAAAAAATATTATTTTTAATGCCCTAGATATGAAGATATGAATTTCATGAAACCCTTGTCTGCAGTGTTATTTTAAAAATTCATAACTCAACTCAGAAAGCACGAAAAATCATGAAACTTGAGATATTGGCCTTATGAAATATAGAGAACAAGATGATAATTTCAGATTTGCCAAAATATCACCGCACATACCAAAATGTCACCTCAATATAGGTCGCCCCTCTAGAAATTAAATATAAACTGCACCAAACAATTGATAAATGGAAGATTTCACCTTTATAAACCATAGGGAGCTCAACCATGTAAAGAGATCACATAGAAACCAACAATATCCTTGGAAACAATCCTCTAAGCAAGTCGCTTAGGGCTGTAATTGAATATAACCAACAATGAAGATCAATACAAATGAAATAATGTGGGTTTTCGTCCACACTATTCTCTCCTTAAGGGTTTTCGTCCTCGGGAGGTACTCAATTCAAGGGTTTACGTCGTTGAATGAGATGGAGAAAGTGCTTCAACAAGCAAGCCTTCACCAACAAGATAGGTTCACCAACAACATGCCCACAAATGACTGAGCAACCTCCTTTTATAGACATAAGGGGTGCTTATTACAATGCAATCCAAAAAGACTGACCCCTTAAGAGAGGATCTTTTAAAAGTTCATTAAGTATTTGGTCACAAATACTTATTTTATTTCCTAATTACATAACCATCTATTGGAGTGCTAATCGCCCAAGAGGAATACATAAATACAAATGAGACAACTATTAAAATAATGATGTAATGACAAATTTCAAATCTTCCCCTTGCTTTCTGCTTAAACCCATGGGGAGAAAATGGGTTAAGGTCTTCAAGAACTAGCCTTTGAAAAAGGACATTGCAGTCCCCCCTGCCCAAGATTGTGTGTTCTCAAGCAATTGCAAGTTCTCGGATCTTACGTGAATCCTAACTGATTTTTTTCTCGACATACTTGCACATGAGACAAACATATTAGAGAAAAAATGTGCTTCTTTCTTCATCCATTTATGCCTTATGGAAATGGTGACCAATTCCCCTTTTTTGCTTGCACCGCTCTCATACATACATTGGATGTCCCGTAATATCATAATGCTGCCCCAACCAATAAGAACATGGAGTGGAGCAATGAAATATGGTTGCCATACCTTTTTAAAATTGCGAACTGTTTGGGCAAGTTAGGGAGCAATGAATTTGAAATCTTCTTGAGCCATGAGCTGCCCAATCCTCCTAACTCTTCCATTTTTTATGGATCCTGGGGTTAGCCACATAAGAAATGAAAAGTTAGGATCACCATTATGACCTCCACACTTCATGATAGAGCTTTCTTTCATACTGATTTTAAAATCAGATATTCTTCCCCTTGGAGACCTCATCATAGCACCCATATGCCATTTGTGAGAACACCATAGAAATTGAGCCCAAGTGTCTATAGGTTCTTTGCACAAAGCCACACTTGTTACCTCCTTACCACATGAAGTATGATGCGCATAGAGGTGTTCAATCATTGGTGACAAAAGATGATACAATATATATGAAACATGAGCACTCTTAACCATCCATTCATGGTAGAAAAACTGAAATGATGCATAGGAAAAAAACTGAAATACCTTCATGCTGTGGGCCGCCCATAAGACTCAGAAATTCTGACTGTAAATCAACATTCAAAAAATATTTCAAAAACACCTTACCTTCATGATGGTTTGCTTTTCAGGTGTCATTCTTGAGGTTCCTTAGCAAAATAGATTGTCCCTTCACTATAACTCTTAGTCTCCTCACTCTAGCAATAGTATTTATGCATAGAACCCTTTCAACATCCTCATCATTTTATAGCTTCTCATGCTTCTTCCCATCTTGTTTGTTGTCCTCACATCTATTAGAACAAAGGTTTCCTTCTTCCCACTTGATTTCGTCCATGCTTTGTTGGCACATGGATGGGGTATCTTGGGAGTCCTTTCTTGAGCCATGAGTACCTTCAATTTGCCTTTTAGGAGCTGCTGTCCTAAATAGACCAGCAACTTGGTTGTTGTCATGCTTCACCAGAGAAAGATTTCCAACCACAAAGCTCTCTCCCAAACTTGTAGATTTGATTTTTCCTCTTCCTTTGGTTCCAATTCCATGACTCCATCACCTGTTACTTCACTATCATGTGAGCAATCATTAGAAGACATATGAACATCTTCCACCAATGAAAATTTCTTAGATTGCTCATCCTTGCAAGTTTGCACATCGAATCTTTCTATGATTCTTTGACATAAATCATCAAAGAAGCAAACCGATTCTTCTCCTTGGGTTTCTATCACATGGTACCACCAAGCTCTTGTTATCCCTTCCAAATGACAAGGGATGAATTCGAGGGCATCCTCCACACACATAGGGTTTGATTGCAAGTATGCCTGCAATTCTGACAACCATGATTTCATTGAAAGTTTGTTAGTACCATCAAAAATAGAGATCTTGCCCTTCCATGCACTGTTACTTCTTTTTGGTGTGATATGGTTCAGCCGTGCCATCAACTCTTCAAACTTGGAATCTTCCATTGAAACCATAGGTCCTTTGAAGAATCGAGCTCTAATACCACTGTAGTATCCATTTTGGGGGTAAAATTGAAAATTAAGGCAATTAGCTCAAACACCAAATAACCAAGTCTAATTTTTAAAACCAACAAACTGAAAATAATATGATTTGTGCAATATCCTAGGGCAGTGAACTGTTTATGGAATTTAACTTCACTTGTGAGCCTTCAAAACCCTTCATGAATTTCTAAAATTATGATATAACCTCAACAATCATATAGTGCAAAAAATCTGATATTTAATGCCCTAGATATGAAGATATGAATTTCAGGAAACCCTTGTTTGCAATGTTATTTTAAAAATTCATAAATCAACATAGAAAGCACCAAAAATCATGAAACTTGAGATATTGGCCTTATGAAACATAGAGAACAAGATGATAATTTAAGATTTACCAAAATATCACCGCACATACCAGAACGTCACCTCAATATAGGTCACCCCTCTAGAAATTAAATTTAAATTGCACCAAACAATTGATAAATGGAAGATTTCACATTTATAAACCATAGGGAGCTCAACCATGCAAAGAGATCACATAGAAACCAACAATATCCTTGGAAACAATCCTCTAAGCAAGTTGCTTAGGGCTGTAATTGAATATAACCAACAATGAAGATCAATACAAATGAGATAATGTGAGTTTTTCGTCCACACTATCCTCTCCTCAAGGTTTTTCGTCCTTGAGAGGTACTCAATTCAAGGCTTTTTGTCCTTGAATGAGATGGAGAAAGTGCTTCAACAAACAAGCCTTCACCGACAAGATAGATTCACCAACAACATGCCCACAAATGACTAAGCGACCTCCTTTTATAGACATAAGGGATGCTTATTACAATGCAATCCAAAAAGGCCGACCCCTTAAGAGAGGATCCTTTAAAAGTTCATTAAGTATTTGGTCACAAATACTTATTTTATTTCCTAATTACATAGCCATCTATTGGAGTGCTAATCGCCCAAGAGGAATACATAAATACAAATGAAATAACTATTAAAATAATGATGTAATGACAAAGTTCAGATCTTCCCTTCGCTTTCTCCTTAAACCCATGGGGAGAAAATGGGTTAAGGTCTTTAAGAACTAGCCGCCGAAAAGGAACATTACAAACTACTAGAAAACACTTGAAAAATACTATTAACTCTGTGATCTGCAATGAAAACCACAGGGTGGAGAATCCTCTCAACTAGCAGAAGGGTTTTCGTCCTTCTACTAGACTCTTGGAGGGTTTTCGTCCTCAAGAGTGAATCTCTAAGGATTTTTGTCCTTAGAAGATTGAAGATGCAAGCTCAAAACTCAACATACAAATCTGATTTTAGAAAATAAACAAGTGATGCTCTCCTCAAGCAATTCGACTTGCTTTTATAGATTTTATGGGCCAAATAGCCACCCTTGACATCCAATCAGATTTTCGTCCCTCATTTAATGTTTGTTCCCCTCAGATCCATCCCTAGGCAAGTCACATTTTCTAGGGGAAATATATAATTTATAATTTGACTTTGCTTTTCAACTTTTATTTTATTATTATTATTTTTGATTGATAAAGCGGGTTGAAGGGACCCATTCCCTATTTGAAAGAAGAGGCTAAATCCTCTGGAAAGCAAAAGGGCTACAAAAGCCAAAAAACAGTTGCATACCAACTTTACAATAGATAGAGCAATCCTTAAATTACTTCCCCCCCGGGATGGAAAATAATCGTCAATGCTGCCCATGCGTTCTTTTTTATTTTTACACCTCTTTACTTGCCATTTTCCAAGGTTGGATGAGATAACTAGCGCAAGGTCACTGGGGTTCGCCAACGCCATCAAATTACTTGGCACAGAATCCTGATCCGATTTCGAACTTTCTGAAGTATGTCCCCTTTTTATGCCACCTCCAACCAAGTTTTCTTCCTGAAATCCCATCTCTGTATCATTTTTCTCTGTCACTGTTTTACCATCGGAGGTAGGATTATACGGATTATGTTTAAATTTTGATGCAAAAACCAAATTTGGGTTTACAGAACCCCATCCGTTCGAAGATTTTGATCCATTTTCTTTTTCAGATTTCCAATTCTTATTGAAGGGACAGGAGGCTCGCAAATGCCCCACATTTCTGCATAGTCTACATCGGAATGCGGTATTCTCATAATCTAAGACCTGGGTGTGCTAAAAATTACCAAACTTAAGGTTGATTTGATCAGGTAATCCTTTGCTTAAATCAAGTTCAACGCAAATTCGGGCGAACGAACACAGACCCGAATGTGTTCTATCCATATCATCTTTTATAAATTTGCCCAAGATGTTTCCAATCTCTTCTAGGGCATACCACAGATGTAAGGGAAGGTTAGGAAGCCTGACCCAAACTGGTGTTTTGGTCACCGAATAAGTATTCAAATTAAAATCTGGGAACCATGGAGTGATGAATAGACATGCATGTCCCCAGAACCAGGGTCCCTCTGTCAAACACTACTGGTAATCTTTAGTTTCCCTAAAATGGACAACGAAAAAACCCTTGGAGCAGAGAGAGATTTCACATTTATTGGTCCAATTTTCGAAGACCCACTGGTACAGAGCTGTGGAGGATAGCCAAAATCCATTAAACCTACCCACCACCGCATCCCGTGTTAAATTTTGGAAATATTCTCCAACTTTTGGATTTTCTATAGTGAGGGAAGGGATGTCCTCGGCTAGATCGACCAAGTATGCCTGGGTTTTAGTTGTATGTATGCCCAAGGAACTGCCGCCCCTATTTTCCAGTGCCTCCTTGAAGGAAGAAGCCTTTTGATGATACCCCGAGTCATGGTTGCCTGAATCTCCACCCCCCCGGTTCCACTCACCGTTCCTTCCTTGCCCCCCAGCTTCCGGAAATATTTTCGTTTTTGGAGCCCTAGGGTTAGGGCGCAAAACAACTTCCACCTTCTCCCATTCGGCTCTGTCTTGCACTCCCTCCCTAGCCCGAGTGCCCCCCAATACTCGGTTGGAACTCTTCACAGCAACCTTCTACCCCTGGAGATCCTCCTGGTACTTGCAGTCGACTCCCTCCCTGCTCGCATTAATCGCACTTGTTTTCTCCATCGGGCCGACTCCCGAATTGTTGTTAACGTTGATCGAACTTTTATTTTATTATTAAGTCTATAGTACTTTATTATAAATACTTTTATGATATTTTCTTTTTTTATTTGCACTTTATAATAAATTATTATAACTTAAGTCCCCCTTGAGTTTATTTCTTAGCCGTCGGGGAGACAAAATGGGCTAAGGGTCTTCAACTGAGAAGGGGATATGACAAATTTTCAGTGCTTCCTGTAAACCTCAGAAAACTGTCCTGAGTTCAACTAAATTATTCGTTGCATAACCCAATGTTTCCGAAAAGAAAAAGGCCACTGCATCATCAGAAAATCTGCGTATTCCTCCCATGCTTGCATTGTTCAGGTTTCCTCTGGAAGTACCATTAGTATTCAACTTACCAAATCCAGGCAGAGGAGCGAACCACATCCCATTCAGCTGATGTTTCTTTCTTGGTTTAGAGGTTGCTAAGGTGTTGCTTAAGGGATTTAAATGTAACATTTTGAAAAGATGAATCCATTTTGTGGAAAGATTTCGAGGGAGGTGTAACTTATGCTTAATGTATTCAACAACATTCATCTTTATCTTTTCCCATACAAATGAAATGTTTCTACATTCTTGCTTGAAAGTTATTCTATTTCTTTTCTTCCAAAGTTCCAAGTATTCCATAGCAGAAGAGTTATACTATTCCATATCAGAAGAGTTATACCATTCCATAATGTCTGCAAAGATGTCAATCCTTCCTCATATGTTTTCCCCATTCTCTGAATGGTTGTTCAAGAGCTTGAATTCGAACACAAGGAATCTCAAACAACTTGGTCAAATGTTGCCACAGTTGGATTACAAAGGAGCACTGTAGAAAAAGATGAGTAATAGTTTCTTCATTCTCCAAGCACATGACACATCTAAAAGGGCCATTAAACCCTCTTTTCATTAGCCTATCCCCTATAAATATTCTTCTTCTCAAAACCAACCAAACAAAGAAGCTTACTTTGGGGCCATAAAGCTTCTTGCCATAGGTGGTGAAATATGTCCCTTTTAAGGATGAAGAGTTACTTGACATAGAGATTCATATCCAAATGAAACCAAGTAGATACGTGTGGAGCTTTTTCTCCATGCTATTGAATCCGTCCTTGTAGAGCTTGAAAGAGTTCTTGATTGTGAAATATGATCAACCATTTTTTTTGTACCTCCCCAAGCTGAATTGGCCATTCATAAGTAGGAATCCATCAGTTACCAACTTCCCATTGGTGCGTGGTAGGTTCACAGTACTTAGCCACCTTGACCCAACCCTTTTCATGAAGATCTACCATTGCTGGCTGTAAATTAGGATATTGAGTAATGAGTGGCGGATACCCATCCCAAGAATCTGTCCAAAAGTTAGCTATTTGATCATTATTAATTATCGAAAAGCATTGCCTCTTTATAATCTCTTCTCCTATTCTCAGAACTGCAAGAATTGGGGAGCCTTTAGAAGGAAGCGTCAATCTAATGATTGTCTCTAGAGGATTATTTTCTGCATATTTAGCTCTGATATCAACAACCCACAAATCATTTGGACTAGCTTGTAGCCTCCAATAAAGTTTGGCCACTAATACTCTATTATGCTTTATACTGGAACGAAATCCTAAGCCACCTTTTTTTGGCCGACAAAGAATCTCCCACTTAGCTAATGACCATTTCCTTTTTTCCTTGGTTCCACTTCAAATAATTTTTTGACAAAGAGAGTCCATTTGTTTTAAAATGACAGCAGGAATATTCAAAATAGAAGAGGCAAAAATCGGCAAAGCTTGAAGAATTGCCTTAACGAGAGTCATTCTTCCTCCCGAAGAGAGCCATCTATTCGTCCATTTATCCAGTTTCAACTTAGCTTTATTGATTAATCATTTCCAATCTTTTAATTGTTTTGCTGCCAGTGGAATCCCCAAGTATTGGATCGGGAGAGAGCCCTGTCCGAATTGAAAAATATCAAGAATTTACTGTTCTCGCCTTTGAGAGCAATGAAGGAAGAATATACTAGATTTGGCTTGATTTATTAATTGTCATGTAGCTTTAGAAAAAAGCTGAAGAACCTTTTGCAGATGAGAAGCTTATAGGCAAGTAGCCTTACCTAAGAGCGTAGAATCATCTACAAATTGTAAATGTGTAAGAGGTCTAGCCCCTTTAGCCATTTTGATACCATTTATCTTCTTATCATGACAGGCTTTGGTTGCCAATCTTTCAAGTCATTCAGCTAGAATAATATATAAGAAAGGAGAGAGTGAGTCACTTTGACAAATACCTCTAGAAGCTGAAAAAATCTGAGATGGGCTCCCATTAACAAGAATTGAAAAAGAAATTGAAGACAATTAGGTTTGTGCTGATGGCTTACACACCTTAAGGATCTGATTTCATACATAAGTTTACAATTTAATCAAGTGTCTCATCTAGCTCAATATCCACAAATACTGAAAATGAAAATCCCATCGAGAATTTGGTCTTTACGAGCTTTGGTTGATGTTTCCAACCAAGTAACGTAAACCGTAGTTCAAAAAATTGTTATCGGCAATTACTCGACAGACCAAAATTTGACTCAAAAATTGGGAATCGGCAATTTTTCGGCATTAATCGACAACTTTATCACTGCTTTAAATTTTTTTTAAATTCATAAAATAAACTTAAATTAAACGCAAAACACTATATTTGAAACCCTACCAGGCTTGAAGAGTTGAAACCCTAGCAAAACTTGGGGCCAAAAATTTCAGGTCAAATCGTGGAGGAAAAATTGTTGAAAAACACTTTGAAATGACCTTTTCTTTTCAGTTTGGAATTGATATACCCTGCGTGGCGATTTTCCATAATTTTTAGGGCGGTTTTTGGCGGTTTTTCATGAGATTTATCGCCAAAAATCGTCAATTAATCGCCACAAAATAAATCATGATTTTTCAAGAGATTAATCGTTTTTCTTATGTGTCACAATTAATCGCGATTTATCACCTATAAATTGTGATTTTTAAAATAGAGGCGTAAACTTCAATTCTCAAAGTTAGCTATGCAATGTGAAGAGAATCAACTTTCAAGAGTATGTATTGTCAAGTGAAACAACAGAGTGATCTTGATTCTACTTGAAGATTGAGGAGAAATGGAGCTTTCTTGATTTCAAAGATCTATAGAGATCTTAACATACTTGATTCAACTTATGATCATGTAATCCTGAGCATAGAAGACAAATTGAGTTCAGTTTACAAATCTTTTTTCGTGTTTCTCTACCACTTTGCCCTGTCAAGCCTAGTAGGTCTGTCATTAGGCAAAATCAGATCTAACTTTCCCATAAACCACTTTCTTTGAATTTTATTCACATTTTGTCATGTTTGTTAAGCTTGTAAAGTTTCATGACTCACTCCTTAAGCAGTTTCACCCAATTCATGAGGATAGCTTATCGATTAGGTCTCTTTATTAACACAGTCCAGTCCCAAGGAAGATTGTCAGCGATATCTTTCTTTCACGAAATGGAACGACTCTAAATCCTTTTGGAACCTTAAAACCACAATGCATAGATGATTTTTTGTGAGTTTCAGCTCCGGAGACTAGGAAATGATAAAGATATGAGAAAATTTGTTTAAAACCCCAAAACAGGGTTTTAGAATGATCTGATAGGGAAAATTTTCAATATCCTTGCATAACAAACCTCTCCACTCCCTTTTCCCGTTGAATAAGCTTGAGTGTAGCTAAACACAAGTTTTCTCTTTTAGAATCTAGTCTTGTAGATGCTCTATTTGTTCACAACAATAAGCTTTAGGCATGAAAATACAAGAAATTTCACCTAGAACAGGGTAGTCTTATCTGTCTTGAGCAATAATATCAAAATCCATCCAAATTCACAGTCTTACCTTCTTGAATAAGTGTCAAACATGCTATAGTAACAGAGAAGAACATTGAAATTACACCAATTCACCCACTTCCTTTATTTTCTCCTTGATTGTACATTACTGCCTGAAGAAACAATATCAAAAACAATGAATGAATCCTCCTGACCTGTTTGTTTTATATCTTGATTTTCTCTATCATCCCTGTTTGTTTTTGGGTAACATGGGATTGTCTCCAAGTGTGGGACTTGCTTCTTGAGACAAACCTATAGAGAAGGTTGGTTCCTCTACCTATTCCTAATGCTAAACTACTCCTAAGGAAGGAAATGCAACTATCTAATCCTATTCTAACAATCCAAGGGACCAAGGGAGAGAAAGAGATGCATAAAAAGGGAAAATCCCAAGCTAAAGAGAGGTGACAACACCAAAAAGAGGGTGAAGACACTCTAATGAGGGAAAAGGGAGAAGCAAAATCAATGAGGGAGAGGTCAAACATGAGTGACACAAATCCAAAATAATATTTTACCTTCTGCTTTCCATGACACAAACAAATGAACCTACAAAGGAGCAATACATGCAAAAAACAAAACAACAAGAATGGAGAGGCAAGGAAATGCAACAAAACATAAGTTAGGGTTGAGAGAAACACCACAAAACAAAGATTTTATTGCTTTCAAAGTATGCACAGACCATTACATGTGAAGAAGAAGGCACAAGAACACATTGCCAAGTCCAAATGAAGTCTGCAACTCACAGCTGCTTAGGAACTATTTTGGCAGAGTTCCTTTACATTTTAGAACATCCTCACCTCACAAATGAGAGATTTTTACATTATATAGAAGATGAGAAAGAGAGGAAGGAAAAAAAGAGGCAAACTCGGATTCCCTCTTTCAACTACCAACAACATGCATTAAATGTCTAGAAATCGGCACGGGCACCCTTACAAGACCATTTCCCCATGATACTTTTCTCGTGGGAGAAGGAATGGGCACCATACCTCATCAAATTGGGTTGTTAAGCTACTTGGAACTACATCTTTTAATGTTGGGATGTATTTCTTCTTTTTCACCCACCTACCCTCACTTAAATTAAAAAATCTAGTTTTTGTGGTGTAGTACATGTTGAGAGCTTTCCAACGGTACCAAGTTTGTGAAATTTGGAGTAACAGGGCAAAAGTTATGGCCATTTGAAGTTCTGGGTCTCGACTGGTTCCTTGTGCGAGTCCATAGTCCGCATTAACCTCTTCGTTTCAAGTGCAGACGCATCAGCCGTTCGGAGAACTCGTGGAAGGGGAGAACCGTTCTGCGTGTTCCTACGGGGCCCGTCATATCCGCATTGGCTACATTTCTTGTTCCACTGGTGTCTGCATTGTCCACTTCGCCTGTAACTCTATCTCCTGCTTTGTTCCCTCTGCTGCTTAGTCGACCGATTTGCTTATGCTGGGAACTAATGACTCGACAAAATGTTCCCCTCGTTCATGAAAACCCGCATTTCCCGCAATACACTATTTTCTTTGTCCTGCGGCCAAATCAACGGTGCAGAGAATTCGTGACCCGACATAACTATTTTGTCTATTTATAGAAAACCCGATTTTGCCGCAATACATCGTTCCCACCCCCAATTCCTTTGTTGTGGCCAATGCGGCAATGCGGGGAACTTAAGGAACATGAGAACTATTCTTTCTATTCCTCCTAGGCCCGATTTTATAGCAATTCACTTGAAAAGATCCCATTTTTTGATTTTTTGGCTAAGTATGGAAATGAGGGGCTTGGTAAGGAGGAAATAAACACCCCCAATATTGATTTTCTCCATTTTTATTAGTTCATACTTGCCCAAGTCCAAATGAATATGCAAGCTATCAAAATGATCTGAAGAGGGGTATTTTGGATAACAATTTGGCGACTCAACGGGGCTATCTGCCTGCTAGATGAAGAGATCAGTGGCCTTGAAGCATCCATTGGGCATGGAGTCAACCTGATAATCTGAAAACTGATATGAAACTTGAAATGCTCACACCTGAATCTGCCTGAAGTACTGCCTGAACTTGGAGTTGATCTGAAACTTGAACTAATCATTCTCATTATAAAATTGTTATGAATTAAGTTTTATGAAATGAAAAATTGTTTTGAATCTGAAATCGTACCACAACCTCCTGAAACATATCTTCTTTGGAGTCCTCCATGAACCACTTTGTAATGAAACCATGCCATCCAAAGCAACAAAACATGTGCAAAGCACTTAGGGAAACTAAAACCTATACTACCAACAAGACAATGTGTTGAAAGCACTTAGAGGAATTAAAAACTAATCTACTATGTACAAGGGAGGGTCTTTCCTTCAATAACAATTTTTAAGATAAATCCCACTGACCGGGATCTGTAACTCTTTTCCATCCAATTTTGATAACTGGAAAGCATTGTTTGACTTATAGCCTAAAATCATGTAGGGGCCACTCCATATTGCATCAAACTTTGAGTGTCTGCCTGGTTTAGCCCTGTCTTGGCCCCACTTTAAGACTCGGTCTCCTTCTTGGAAACTCTTGGCCTTTGCTTTCTTGTCAAAACTCTTCTTAATCTGAGCTTGATCATTTTCCATTGTTTGCATTGCTTGGTTTCTCAATTCTTCTAGCTCCATGAGCTCTGTATATCTAACTTCCATGGCCTCAAACTCAGATAATTCCAGCTATTTGATGAGCTCCTATGCTGGTAATTCAAGGATATTGGCAACCTTGCTTCCTTTCCATAAACTAGTTTGTAGGGGGAGTTCCAAGTTGATCTCTTAGAAGTGATTCTATCAGCTCACAAGGCTGACTTTAACTTTGTATGCCCGGTCCTTTGATTTTCATCCTAAGTTCTCCTTATGATCCTCAAAAGATTCTTGTTTGTGGACTCAACCTGCCCATTACCTTGGGGGTAATAGTTTGAAGAGGTGCTCAAGTATATTCCATTTTTGACAACCCAATCAGATATCTTTGTGCCAAGGAAAGCTAAAGCATTATCGGAAATGATGGTGGAAGGAACACCAAATTTGGTCACAATACCTTAGTAGAAGTCCAGAATGCTGGCCTCATTTGCTTCCTTCAGTGCAACTGCCTCTGTCCATTTGGTGAAATAGTCTGTGGCTGTGAGGATCCACTTGTGGCCCAATCTTGAATGTGGGTTGATTACCCCAATGAAGTCCAATCCCCATTGCATGAATGGTTGATTTACTAAGATGGGGTGGAGTGGAAGAGTTGCTAAATTTTCTTTACCTGTAAAGAATGCACATTTCTTGCATCTCTTAATCCATGCATAACAATCATTGAAAAGGTTAGGCCAGTAGTAACCGACTTTTATGATCCTGAGGGTTGTTGCCTTTGGAGCAAAGTGGCCTCTTGCTTCTCCGTTGTGGAACTCATACAACACCTTCTCAATTTGATTTGTTTTAATGCATCTCAAGAGAACACCATTCACATATTTCCTGAATAGGATGCCATCAATAATCACATAGGGAATGGACTGAAGTCTGAAATACCTCCTTTTGGCTTTGTTCAAACCTTGAGGGCATTGGCCTGTTTGGACAAAGTTGACTACATCTTTGGTCCAACAAGGGATAGGTAAGACATCAGCTGATTGTTCTTGGTCGTGTTGAAGCATGAGGATGGATTCTTCATCAGTGTGTTGGTCTGAAACTAGTTGTTCACACCGTCCTTTCCCTCGAACCAACTTAGTCACCTTGATATCCACATCATATTCCATTACTTTGGTTATCCAACCAGCTCTTTTCTCATTCAGATCTTTGTTCAAAAGGAAGTCTTTCACACCAACATGTGAAACTAGTAGATGGATCTTGTTGTTGGATACCAAATGTCTGAACTTCTTCAAGCTCCTTATAATAACAAGGGCATGTTTCTCAACAAATGAGTACTTCACCTCATAATCCTCTAGACCTTAAAAATGCAACAGGTTGTTCCAAGCCTTCTTCATTCAACTACCAGTATGGCGGATATTGTTTCTATGCCGCCAAAAGCTTACAAGGTGAAATCTTTTGTAAAATCAGGATTGATGAGGGTTGGTGCCAGTGCCATTGCTCACTTTATGGCTTCAAAGCTATTTTTCCTTTCAGTAGTCCATTTGAAGACCATACTCTTCTTCGACATTAGTGTCAATGGTTTGACAAGGTTGGCAAAATCTGGAACGAACTGCTTGACAAAGTTGATTCTCCCTAAGAAGCTTTGTAGTGCCTTCTTATGACTGGGCAATGGCAATACAAGGATGACAATAACTCTTTCTGGATCAATGCTTAAACCTTCTTTAGAAACATTATGCCCAAGGAGCTTATCCTCATGTGTTAAGAAGATGCACTTTTTGGGGTTGAGAGAAAGGCCAAACTGACTACACCTCTCAAATACTTTCTTGAGATGGAGTAGATGATCAATTGCATTCTTAGAAAACACTGTGATATCATCCAAATAGACCAATGCAATGCTATTGACCAGTCCCTTAAATGCCATGTCCATGGCTCTTTAAAATGTTTCTTTTGCGTTGGATAAGCCAAATGGCATTTTCCTGTAGGCATAGGTTCCCTACTCAGTGGTAAAGGCCGTCTTGAATTGATCTTCCTCCTTTACCATGATCTAATTGTAGCTGGAGTAACCATCTAGAAGAGAAAACCTTTCAGAACCTGTTACCATTTGTAAGATTTGTTCCACGGAGAGCAGCGGGTAATGATCTTTCAAAGAAGCCTTGTTCAAATCTCTGAAATCAACACATAATCTGATTTCTCCATTCCTTTTCTGCACTGGAACTAGATTAGCTACCCAAGATGAATGCTTGATGGGAAAGATGATGCTTGCCTCAATTAACTTGTTCAATTCCTTCTTCATCAGAGGCTCAATATGTGGATTGACAGGTCTTTGTTTTTGTCTGATAGGCTTGGCAGTTGAATCCAACTCAATGGTGTGTTGAGCTAAACTAGGATCAAAACCTCTAAGGTCTTCATAGCTCCATGCAAAAACATCAGCAAATTCTTGGCAAAGTTCTACAAAAGAATGTTTTTCATGTGAAGTGCTTACCTTACCAATCTGCAACAATTTTCCTTCACCAACTGAGATGGGTTCTGAATCTTCACCCTTGGTTGTTATGTTTGCCTTTTCTTTTCTGAATTGGTCATTGGGGTTGAAAATGGATTCCAAGGTCACTAGGCCCTTGGGCAACTTATTTGATTTGAGTTGGACAACTTGGTCTCCATATTGCTTCTCCAACTTATCTTGATTTCTTGAAGAAAACTCAGCCTCTTCTTGAATAAAATTGATAATTTTCTGATCATTTTCAAACACTTGCTAATTGGTGTCATTGTTTGGTATAGGAGGCCTTACTACTACCCTGATATGTGGTTGAACTTTCTCTCTTCACATTCTCAACAACATCAAATTTTGCTCCAATTGTTGCAATTCTGTCAGCAGCTTCATTTTGCTTTCTTGGAACAACATGGATATTAAAAGCTTCAAAATCTTTAAAAAGATCCCATACTTTGTGTTTGTAGGCCTTTAGCAAGTCGTTCTTGGTTGCATTTGATCCTCTGATTTGATTCACTATCAATTCACTATCCCCTAAGGTCTACAACTTTTTGATGTTCCTTTTCCTTGCCCATTGGAGACTGTGGATGAGGGACTCATAGTCTGTTGTATTGTTGGAACAACTGAATTGAAATCTGAAAGAGTAATATTTCATGCTAGCTGGAGACAAGGAATGCAACTCCTCCTGCCCCTTGTCTGCTTCTTGATCCATCAAAGAACATTTGCCAAATGCCATTTTCCTCTTCATCAGTTGGTTTAACAATGCTAGACAAAGGTGGATTCTCCTCATGTAGACAGTAAATGCCAAGACCAGCTTCTTCAACCTGTTGATATGGATCAAAGTTATAGCACCCATTTGCCCACTCATCAAGTAGTAAGTCAGGAATGCCTTCAATTTGAATATTTGTTTCTTGAGTACTTGGGCAATCTTCTTGATCAAAGATGGTACAATTTGCATTGATGGTCCTAAGAACATAAGGTTCTATATAATATGTGGCAAAAGGTTCAGATTTGATCGTAGCATTAGTGCCGTACTTGGTTCTAAAGAGCATATGAGACCAATCAGTTGATAGGTATCCTCCAATCTTGGCAGTGAAGTCTCTGGATAGACATAGAGCAAAGAGTGGAGGTAGATCAATTATGAAGATATCTTGAGGAATCGAGAAGTTAGGGCATGCATGTAGCGTGAGGCTTAGACCTTTGATAACCCAACAGTTCCTACTGCTGTTCCATCTAACTGTACCACACCTTTAGAAAGAGATTCTTATTTGAGGCCCAACTGGTATGCAATTTGTTTGGGCATGACGAAACTGTTTGCTCCAGAGTTAATCATACCATAGTAGGAATACACGCCAAATCCAAATACTCGCCAAACCCCCCAAAAAAAAAACTCGGCAAAAACTTGCCAATATTCGGCCAATACTCGGGAATACTCGACAACTTAAAAAATACTCAAATTTCTTTTAAAAACATAAATTTTAAGCAACACAGCTACAAAATGTATCAAATGAGCCCATAAAATGTTGGAGAAGTGTTTTCTATTAGATTTGAATACAAATACAATATTAAATCGCATCATCGTGTGAATACGACAACCCACTGATAAGTAATATGAATTTATGATGATTGACATTGAAAAATATCATCATAAATTTCATATCTATGCAAGTTACAATATACAATAAATTACATTTTCCTCTTTCCCAATCTAGAGAAAAATTGGGGAGAGGGTCTAGTGCCTCTACCAGTCCCCACACTCGGCTGCGTCTCCACTCTCCTCCTAGAAGGCTGCAAATCTGACTCGATCATGGAACTAGATGGTGGTGCTGGTGGCTCCTCTGCTGCATGTTGGAGATCACCTCCAAAGATGTCATCCAGTCCAATATCTCCTCGGAGTCTTGCTAGTGCTTCTCCCTCCATAGCCTCCCTCTCAAAAGAAGCAATCTCATCTGCTGTGAATGCAGGGTTTTCCTCTTCTTGCCCAGTCCACTCACTGTATGGATCTATCTCATCCAAATCAATGAGCTCCTTTGATGTGGCCTCAACTTTTTTTGTGTGAAGCCGGAGATTGTATTGCACAAAAACCAAGTCATTGAGCCTTTTTTGAGTCAACTTGTTGCGCTTCTTCGGGTGAATGGCCTCAAACAAACTCTAGTTGCGTTCACATTCAGAAGCGCTACAAGGTTGAGATAGAATTATGAGGGCTAACTTTTGAAGATTTGGGGTATTCCCTCCCCAATCCTCCCACCAAGAACCTACAAACAAGATAATCAAAAATTTATAATTAATTAATATAATAAAATCAAATCTGTAACTAATAAGTAACTTGGTAAACATTATAATTTTTATTACCTGGTGATTATGTGGTTCTCCCTCGAATAGCTAGCATTGAAAAAAAGAGTCTCCCCCTTGCATGTTTGTAACTCTGCAGCTCTAAAATGACGAGGTCCCTCGTCTCAACATCCGGTATCATCCTCTCAATACATGTTGAAAGGCCCTCCATAACCTCTCTGTTCACATCTGTGAAGTTGTCAGAGTAGAAATACTTGGGGTTGAGGTAGTACCCCGCTGCATGAATAGGTTGGTGGAGTTGATTGTTCCACCTCCGATTAATAATCTCCTAAAAGGGACCATATCTGACGATATCCCCCCTATAATAGTTTTGGATAGACTCTTTGGCCCTATCCATGTGGCCTCATATATAAACCCCATGGGGTTTTGCTCCCCATCAACCAAACACAAAACTCTCACCAACGGCTTTGACACCTACACACAAATTAAAATGTAAGATTTCAAACTTACAATACATATTAGAAATGAAATAAAAAAGTGAAAAGTAGAACAATATATTTATAATTTAACAAATTAAAATAAAGGAATGAAATATAAATCGAAGTTTGAAATTACCTTGATGATCTCTATAGCTCTCTTTGCAAAGATATCATCAAAAACTATCTTTGCAACCCTCTCTCCGTCAGCTTTCTTTGAATATTGTGAGTCTAGCCATGCTTGACTCACAAACATTTGTTTCAAAGGTGTCAACAAACTAGAAATACTTTGCAACGTCAAGAAGTTAGTTGCAAACCTTGTGACACCGGCTCGAACAAGTTCTTTCCCCTTTGTGTGTACTCTCATCAAGCTCAGAACCCAAGGGTGATTGTATATGTAGTTCGTTATAGATCTTGCATCTTTTACAACCGGCCTCACCCAATCAATTTTGCCTGTCCTCCAAAAGAAGGTCAACGCAATGAGCTGCACAAGGAGTCCAAAAGAGTGATGGATGTCTCTCTTGCAGTAGTCTCCCAGCAGCCACATATGCTGCTGCATTGTTTGTTACAACTTGCACAACATTATGTACACCAACCTCTAATACAACTGTCTCTAACATAACACTCTAATTCTCTGCATTTTTTATTATGTTAGAAGCATCAATAAACTTTAAAAACACCATCTCATCGTTTGAAGCTGCTAAAAAATTGACAAGGGTGCGGTTCCTTCCATCCGTCCACCCATCTGAAAGAATGGTGCATTCGAATTTTTTCAATTGTTTCTTGTGCTCTTCTAACATGGTAGTGGCATCTACAATTGTACCCTCAAGTAATTTCCCACTCAAATCTTTTGGAGAGGGTGCCTTGTACCCTTTCCCTACAACTGTCAACGCTGTCACCAAGCACTCCCGGTATGGGCTCTTTGCCACATTGAACGGCAGGTTGTAGTACCAAAAATTTGTACAAGCTTTATCCACTTCCTCGTGCATATCTTTGTTCCAGTCTGTACCTTCCAATGAAGGTTGTGCTCTAGGTGTGTTCCTTACCACAAAAAAACTTGGTATGCCTTTGCTCAAACTCGATGAAGATGCGGCTCGTACTTTTCGTATGCGTGGACCACAAGTAGAGCCCACAATTGTTGCCGCATCATCGTCTAAATCCTCTTCCATTGCAGCCCCAGCTCTAATAGCTTGTGCTATGGTTACCTTCAGCCTTGCCTTCTCTAGTTTCTTCTCCTCTAACTCTGTCAGCTCTGCTCTAATCTCTTGCTTTGCCTCTTCCGACACGTTGGGGCAAACCGTAACATCTTGGCAAACAATAGTTGAAAGGTGATATTTCAAACGATTGATGCCTCCATTCATTTTTTTGTTACAGAAAGTGCAAAAAATTTCGCCCTCACTAGGTCCACGTACAACATAATTCCATGTTATGGAACGGACATTCGAAGGAACAGTCTCTGCTAGTGATTCAGATGCCGAACCTGATGCCATTGTTAAGCTCTAATCTGCAACACAATGCACATTTAAAAAATTAGAAAACGTAAACTTAATTTAATTTTAAAAACAAAACGTGCCTGAATAACAAATTTGCGTAAATAAATAAAAAAAACATTACAAGCATTTAATTTTACATTACATGCATTTAGAATTAGAAAACGAATTGATTATAATACACATACATAAAATTTAACTAGTTTACAATGAATTTGCATTAAAAAAAATACATACCTTTGGCTGCAAATGAGTATAAAAAAATTACAAGCATTCGATTTTACATTACATGTATTTAGAATTACACAACGAATCGATTACAATACACATACATAAAATTTAACTAATTTACAATGAATTTGCATTAAAAAAAATACATACCTATGGCTGCAAATGAGTATAAAAAAATTACAAGCATTCGATTTTATATTACATGTATTTAGAATCACAATAGGAATCTATAAAACCTAAATAATATACACAAAATTTGAAAAAACTTCAAAGAATTAAAAAAAAAAAAAAACCTACCAATACAAATATCCAAATTCTCTCCTCGAATTCGCTCCAAAATCTACTCAACACAAGCAATGCAAGCTCAAATGGTTGTGTGAGTGACAATGAGGGAGTAGAGGGCTTTTTAAAGAGCCAAAACCGTGTAAAAAAAACGGTTTTTACTTGTGAAAACCGTGTTCTGTGTGTGAAAACCGTATGGGTGAGTTTTACCCATGAACTCGCCGAGTATTCCCCAAAACTCGGCGAGTTTTTTTTCCTTTTCTGGCGAGTTTTCTTGCGATTGAACCGTTTGCAAGTTTTTTTGCGAGTTTTTGTAAACTCGGCGAGTATTCTATGAATCATACAATTGTGCACCAAATGATTTCCGATGATCAAGGATATATAGAAGGGTGGAGGTTTCATGTTCTTGTTTTGTTGATCCTCCCCTTGTTGTATTGCATTAGTAAGGACAATTTTTGCTTGTTCCTTGGGTGGCTCATTTGAGGTAGAGAGATTGGCCATAGCTGCTCGCAAGATATCCCTTTGTCCTGGAATAGCTAATGATTCGCACATAAGTATACTCATATTAGTTTTCTTCATTTGTTCAAGGATGTTGAAGGGGGATGAATTATCTTTTGTCTGTGCCTTACTTATAACCGAAGTAGCCGAAACAGTTGGCTGGCGCTGTGGGAACGGGAGCGGCAGGGAGCGAGAGCGGGAGCGCCAGGGAGTAGGAGCGGCGGTAGGTCTGTGGAAACGGCCGGGTATGGCCTGTGCCGTACCTGGCCGTTTCCGCAGGCCTGCCGCCGCTCCCTGCCCGCTCCCACTTCAAAAAAATGGCTTTTTAATTTTTTTGTAATTATTTCTGTGTCGTACCCGGCCGTTTCCACAGGCCTGCCGCTGCTCCCTGCCCGCTCCCACTTCAAAAAAACGGCTTTTTAATTTTTTTGTAATTATTTCCATGTTTTAAAAGTGCCACTACTTAAAAAAATTAAATATTAATCTAATTTAAACCCTAAAACATAACTCTAAGCAATAAAACAAAAGAACAACTCAAAAACAAAACATAAAACATAGAAACTTACCTTTGGGTTTCCAAAATTGCGTTGTGCTTGTCTAGGGTTTGAGGAGCTATTGCTAAGCTTGTAGGAGTGTGAGGAGCTGTAAAGGAGGAAGATTTGTGAAGGATTTGTGGTTTACTAAGTGAAGGTAATTTTTTTTTAATTTCTAACCTTGATTTTTTTTTGTTATTTAATCTTGCACACGTTACATTTTGATTTTTTTGCTTATGCTCTTTTTTTTTTTCTCTTTCTATTTAACTTTTGGTGTTCCCAGATTTTACCCTGAAATCTGAGACTACCCCATGTAAAAAATTTCGTACTTTAAAAAAATGGGTCGTTTTGTGTTTTTATTGCCAGAAGATGCCTGTATTACGTTTAGATATTCCCAGTGAATCATAGGAGCCAATTTCGACAAATACCCAGATGCCGAAAATTGTTTTATCCCTTAGTCAAGTTTTGTCTGCGGGAAAATTTTATTTAATTATTTTGAGCCCCATTTGAAGTAAATTGTGCTCCGGTTTAGCCCTGTTGAAATTTTGCATGTCAATATTCACATATACCAGTAGGGTTTTCATCAGGAATGGATCCTGGGCTTTATCTGTGACTTCTGGCAACGTTTTGTGTTTTTGTTATTTTTTGCGTATTTTTCTCTGTGAAATTCCCCTAGGTCAATTCCTTCATCAGTACAGTCTGTTTTCTTGCCTGGAGTATCTGGAGATCATCTACGACTGCCATGCCAGAAGGAATCAACCTCTGGAAGTCAGATTCTCTTTAAAAAGACGAAGTCATGCACAAAAAAAGCTTCTTCTGGACAGGTTGCATTTTTGGGAATAGATGGATTTAAGTTGCAGTGGGATTTTTGGTTGCAGCAGGCAGGTGGGATTTTTGTACTGCCTTGCAGGGTACTTTTTCCCATGAAGGCAAAGTCACTTAAGTCATGATGGGAAAATTAGAGGCAACAGGCAGGCGGGAATTTCTTACCTGCCTTGCAGGGTGAAAATTCCCATTGTGAAATAAAGAAAAATCACTTAAGGCATTGATGGGAATTTCTTACCTGCCTTGCAGGGTAAAAAATCCCATTGTGAAAGTCAAACAACTTAAGTGGATAATGAGATTTTTGGAGCTGCCATGTAGGGTGAATAATCCCATCCAAATTGACTTTTAAAAATAGAAATCAGCCTTTGCTAAAAAGTGTGACTCCTTTGGAGAATTAATTAGTTTATTTAACGGCATTTATTAATAGTTTCTCTTCCAATTTTGGCGCCAGGGATGAGAAAAAGTTCAATGCATAAAGGAGAAGTCAAAGAAGACTGGAAGGAGAATGCTAAAAATAAATTAAATTAATTTATTTAATGCAGCCCTAGAGCATGCTAAAAAGTGCGACCCATTTGGAGGAGAAATAATACTTTTTGAAGTATTAATTAATGGCTTTTTATTCCTATTTTTGGCGCATGGAGAAATAGAAGGTCAAAGCATCATGTTAAGTGAAAGTAGAGGGCTAAAAATAAATTAAATTTATTTATTTAATGGCAGCCATGAGCATGCACAAAATAGGCGCCCAAATTAAAGAGAAAAACATGTTTATTAATTAATTAATTACTAGGAATAGAAGAGGCAATTATTAATTATAGAATGATGAAGGTTATATAAGCATGGGCTGCCATAATGATGAATTAATTAATTCTTCTAGCAAAGGAGTGCAGCCCGGACAGTTTTGGCGCCCAAAGGAGGAGGATTTTTGCTCAAAGAAGTGTTTTTCACTGCTGGAAAGCTTCAAGGTTTGGCGCCTAGGATTGGAGGAGCTTGTTTTAGGCTTGGTTAATTATCTGCATAGTGGTACAGGTGCCCAGGTGAAGTTGAAAATATTCATGCTTGCTTTGCATGCAAGCAAAGCCTCAAATTTTAGGGCAACGGGCTTTATATATGCAGATTTTTATGATAAAAATCAAGTGTTCATGTTCCGGTTGCCGTCTTTGTCTGAATTAATTGTAGGTATTCATTACAGGTGCTTATATAATTGAAAGGGAGCTTAAATCAATGTCAGATACATTGAATATATCCTCCGAATCTGAAGAAATTCCCAGATCTGCACCAGTTGTAAAGAATTCCGGCCGAATAAAGAGAAAAAGAGTTGCTCAGACAAAGATAGATCCGGCCATGGCAAAGCAAGATGAAAGAGAAAGCTCAGCAGAATCATGCATTACTTCCAGGTTTGCTGACATCGGAGACACAGATCTAGGTCCAGAACCTCTTTTCGAATTGATTGATAGATCTAGAGCTGGAAAGACTTCTCTCATGCGTGCAGTCAAAAACAGTGGAATCATTTGGGCTTCGGCATTCCCATTCACAGCCCAGTTGCTAGAATTCGTCATGGAGTGTGCAAGGTCGTACCACCCACTATCCAGATCAGTCCGAGATGTTGCAGGGAAGACAGTAATCTGGCTAGACGCACAGTTCATAAATTATTGTCTGAAGATTCCAACACGACAGGTGGTGACTACTATCAGCATGCTGGACGCCAGCAACAGATGGGAGAAGCATAAAGTCGACTGTGTGGGCATAATGAACAGTAGGTATATGAAGAAGCCCAGATCTCCATCCAAGTTCCCGAGGACTCTTCCACGATCCAATCTGGTGCAGGAGGTGGATGACATTACCAAATTGCTATGCAGGATAAATGGCGAAGCTAACGCTCACAACTTCCGCTCATGGATGTATGCCTTCATCAAGACCATTGAGATCAACAAAGCAGATTCTATAATCAATTGGTCGGAAATCATCAGTGACAACATCGGTGAGCAGCTCCGGAATGTGAGGTGGACTTACAGCTTCAAGATGACTTCATATTTGGTATATGCAGCAGCCTCGCAGGGTATCTTCTCCAAGCTGGATAGACGTGGTGTGCTCTCCAAGGATCCTATTTTTGAGTGCTATCCGCAGCTTACTGTGCCTGCATGCAATAAAGATTATAAGGTGGTCAACGATGGATTCTTCTACGGATTCATTTGCAGGCTGAATGGTGATCTGAAGACCAACAGGGTAAGCAAGGAAGCTTGGGAAGCTGTGTCCCAGATTGGCAGTATCTTCATCCAGTTTGCGGACTTTACATACCTCAGGGTCACCGGCTTTTCGGGAGAACCAGTCAAGTTGCCCAGATATCCAAGCGACAAATTGGTCATCATGGAGTTGAGCAGACAACTCGTGGAGATGCATGACCTACAGTCGAAACGACACAAGTCTACAAGGCTTCTTCCCGATCACAGTGGGCTATTACAGCTGCCAGAGCATTCATAAAGCCAGAGGAATTGAAGCGGAGATGTTCTCTGAGTACAGAGCATGAGTTCTTCCCAGCACGGCTGAACTTCGATCCATATGGGGTGGCAAGGAAGACAATCTCCCAGGAATACGTGCATGTGCCTTCGTTAGAAGATTTCTGGATGAAGTGCAGAAGCGAGTACGAAGTTAGGAAGAAAGACTTCAGCAGGTTATCAGCGCGACAAGTGTTTGATTATGGATTAGCACGGATACCTGCGGATCTTAAAGATGATGGGCCTGTGTTACTTGACGCATACCATCAGATGGGAGGAGATAGAGCTGTACTTCAAGAGAACATTGGTGGTTGCCACATAATCGAGGAAAGGTCTACCGTTGTTCTGGTCAATACTTCAAACTGGTTGCTGACAAAGGGATATTGCCTTGATGAATCAGATCACAAGCAACCTCAGCACAGGAGATTCCCTCAAAAGGAAGCACGAGGGAGAAAGCAACAGAAGGCCTGAAAAGATTAAAGTGCACAAGAAGTCTCATTCAAGGGAAAAGATCACTTCTACGGCTATGGTGTTAGTTCCGACTTCTCCAGCATCAAGTACTTCACCAACTGTTGCACCTCAGCAAGATACTACCGTTCCTCCATTGAGCCGGAAACATTTATCTTTTCTCCTCAGCCACTCCGATCAGCACCTCTTCCTAAAGAAACGTTGAAGTTGCAGATGGCAGAATTTGAAAGAGCTTTGTCTTTGGACAATACAGAGGATGGTAGCCACGACACTGTAGCAGTTTCAGATGGAGAGGAACCAGAGCATGAGATGGTGGTACATTCGGCAACTTCTCATTCTCCGAGAAGCAATTTCTCAGAGTGGTTGGCTTCACAGTTGGTCCCAGAGGCTAGAGAGGAGATCAACTTGGAGGAACATGACTTGCAGCTGCTCCTGAGTTTGGGTGGAAAAGACAGAAAACCTAAAGTTGCTAAGGTGACTTCGAGGTTGATTATTGAGGAGTCAGGGCAGAAGTTCGCTGAGGTATCAGTTCCAGCAGAAGGAAAGAAGAAGGATGAGCTCACGGCAGTGGATATAACAGTGACCAAAGTACCCATAGGTCAAGCCACTACTGAAGGATTGAAGCAAGACATGCAGACATTGATAAATGCTTTATTCCTTAGGCTTGACAAAGAAAAGGTGGAAAAAGTTGAACTTCAAAAGCAGGTGTCTCAGTTGTGTGAGATTATTGCCAAAGTTGCCAAATCTTCCACTCAGCCAATTTCAGCACATAAGCAGGTGAGTGATCATCTGATGCAGGAAGTGGAAGATGTAGGTAACCAGGTTAAAGCTATCGACGAATGGAAGAGTCTAATCATTTGCCAAGCTTCTGTACAACTCAGGGAGGTGCCATCCCGTCTAAAGGTTATGAAGGATGCATCGGTTCAGCTGAAACAACTAGTGACGAGCACGATGCACATGAACACAATAGCTGAAAGTAACCCAAGTACTTTGATCGAGATAAATAAGCTGCTGAGGGAGGTTTTGACTACAGAATGAATTGTGCCCGATGGATCAGTTGAAAAGGGGAAACAACTTGAGTTTGCAGTATCTTTCCGCTTGGAGATCTTCAGAATCATGCTGAAAAGAATGCGGGCACTTGAAAGTATGGCATCATCACTACCAGACAATGTCATTGCTTTCACCAATGAGGAAGTGGTCGGGAACGTTTCTTCATACAAAAGGACCATTCCTAGCAAAGTGCCTGATTCCCTGGAAGGATCTCTTCTGATGGTGCAAGAGAGGATTGATGGAGCTGTTAGGCCTTTCACGATGGATTCCATCAGTAAGCTGGTAACGCTGCAGTCAGATATTAAGAGGTTCGGGCCTAGCTTGAAGGATGTGGAAGCGTGCATCGGAGGTTTTGAATGAAGGCTTGCTGCAATTCAGGACAGAAAAAGAAAGTTGTGGCTAAAACAGATGGGAAGTTGTTGAATTACATGTTCGACAAGTATATTCAGTATCAAAACAAAAAGAAGATGTAGATGTTACAGTTGGCGGATCTTTCTTCTTCTACTCTTTCTTCTTCTATTTCTACGTTCCTGGATGTAATTGTAAAACTTTAAAGTTATTGGTTTGAAAACCATTACTTTAAGTTGTGTGGAACGATTCTATAAGTTAAGTGACAGATGTGTATAATTTTGACTATAGATCCAGATGCATGTCACTTTGAGAGAAATTAAAGGAAGATGATTGCCAGATGTTATCTTTACTTCTTGTTTATGTTCTAGTTCAGTTAAGTTTCCCATTTGTAATTTCCCTTCTACATTCTATAAGTAGAGGAAGAACCTTCGGGTTAAGGATCAGAATTTGTAAGCAGCATTCTTGTGTTCCAGACTTTGTGTTGAAACCCCTGATAGCTATTTGAAGCAAAGGAATAGAAAGGAGCAGATTTCCGGAGAACTTTGTGTCACGGTGCATTTTGTTTCTAACTTTTTGTCTTAGATCTACTTATAAACTTTGTGTTATTCTAGATCTAGATCTGAAAGCTTCCTTTGCTTATAATTGTGTGTTAATATCTATTGGTTCTGTCTATGTGCATGCAATCAACTCGGTAATCTATTGATTGGGTTGCACATCTTCCCTCTTTTTTTCTTGTGTTTTTATTATTTCCTTCTTCATCAGATATTTCCTTTCTTTAACAGTTGCTTACTTGTTGCAAAACTATACAGCTATGGTTCATGAGCTGCATGGTTAAAGTAATACCCCCAAATAGATACTAGCATATTTAATTGACAAATCTTACATGGGAGCCTCACCGGTAAATGAGGGAGATTTATCTCATGACTGCCTAGGTTTTCAGCTATGCAGAAAATCTAGCCAACAGTTTTTGGCGACTCCGCTGGGAACAACTATCTTTGCAGATCAAAGCTTATCTCTTGCAGATCAGAGTGTTTCCCATTCAACTTTCAACCTGGCTGAATGTCCATTCACCTGATCTGTGAAGGCACAAGGAAGGACTGATCATTTCTTCAGACTGCAAGAGCAATTCAATTTCAATCATCCTCCTCAAGTTAGAAGCCGCAGATCTAGTCTCTCACCAGGAAGGAGAGTACACACTCATCCAGATCCGGATCGTCTTCAGCATAATCCGGTGGCTGGAATTATTCACCAAGTCTACACAAGGAGAAGACGTGCCCCATTCATCATGCAGAATCAGAATCAGAACCAGATAGTACCTGTCCCATGGGGAGCAGCTTTTGGGCCACTGAACTTGACTCCGCCTATGCACGATCTTCCTAAAGGATCCAGAAAGAATTTCCCGAAATTCTTTGGAGATGGTAAGCAAAATCCAGATGATCATTTGGCAGCATTCTTCATATCTTGTGGTGTGCTTGCAGTGGAGCATGAAGATGTCTCGGTCAGACTTTTCATTGAGACTCTACACGACTTGGCTGGCGAATGGTTCTATCAGTTAGCCCCTGGAACTATAACAAATTGGGCATCCATGCGAGAGCAATTTCTGAAAAGATTCAAGCCTGCAGAAGACGCTAGCACGCTGATCACTCAACTGACATAGTTAAAGAAGGAGCCAAATGAGAACATGCGGGACTTTATTGCAAGGTTCCAAAGGATTTTGTATAAAATCCCCACTTCTGCCGCATTGAGTGATGAAAATCAAAAGACGTTTTTTATAAACGCTCTGTTGCCCGAAGTTGGATATCAGCTGCGAAGGGCAAGACCTGTGAATCTACTAGAAGCACAAAATGCTGCCGTGGAGGTTGAAGATGACTTGATCATGGCTGGAAAAATCAGACAATCACCCCACAAAGGCGATGGAGCTTCTTCAAGTACTTCAGATCCTTTGCTGCAAAGGTTGGCTAACGATATGCTGCAAATCAAGAAGCAGATATCTCAAGCAGGAAATGTGACCCCTTCAAGAATAGCTCCTACTCGGACCTTTAACGGTCAAAATCAAAATCGAAATAGACTTACTGCTGCACCACAGTGGTTGGCAATTGAAGCTACTCCAAGGAATAACTTGGAAACTAATGAAGAAGATCTTGGCATTGATGAATCATTTGATGATGAGGACTTTGTAGATCCCGCTGGCGACTCCAACATTGGTTACCTGGACTACGAATCTGACGAGGGCTATTATGAATCTTTTGAAGATTCTGATGGTCACACATTTGCGGTGTTCACAAGGTCCCAAGCACGCCAAAATGCCGAAGCATCCACAAGCGGCCAAAGAAGAGAAAGAGACGATCCTGGGCCGGATGTTACTATCCTAAAAAGAGGTAGTACGCTACCTTCTTCATTAGCTCCCAAAGATAAGCATGCAAATTCTTTCAATTCGTAGTAGAGGGCCAATGCGCATCCGACTGAGGTAAGTCAGGCTTTCAACATTATTGATCACATTAAAAAGACCAAGGTCCAGATGTCAGAAGCTGAGTATTTGAGGGCATTTCCTGATTAGCTAAATAGGTTGGTCAAGTATGTGCAAAGTAATGGTCCCAATACTCCAACAAATAATGTTTCACGGGGTATCTTGTCTAGTCTGAAGATTACTCCTTCAAACAATGCGGCAAGTTCTTCTCCTTCTACTTCTTCTCCTGCTACATCGGAAAGGATCGAGCCATTCTATGTGTCATTGCTTATTAATGGATACAAATTGAGCAATTGCATTTTGGACTCTGGAGCTTCTGACAACGTCATGCCTGCCAAAGTTGTTGATGCCTTGGGTCTCACATTGACAAAAACCATCGGAAGATGTTATTCAATGGAAAGTCAAGTGCCTCTGGTTGGGCAAATCAAAGATGCACAGGCAGTACTTGCTTCATTCCCAGACAAGAGATTAAAGATGACTATCCTTGTAGCAAACATCCCAGTATCTTATGGCATGCTGTTGAGTAGAAATTTTTGTAAAGAACTGGGCGGAGAAGTCAAGATGGATTGGTCTTGTGCGCACATACCAATCAAAGGAGTTAATCAGAAGTTAGAACCTGAGAAGAAATCCAAGTACACAGTATCGAAATCTGAAGATCCTAGATCTCAAATCTTGTTTCAAGAATCTGATCATGGAGTCTATTATCTAGAAATGGATAAAGAAGAAATTCAACCTGTGATCCAAGAACCACATCAATTGGATAATAAGGTTTGGTCTCTGGAATTTGATGGCAACTGTTCATTTGGATCCGGTGTAGGCGTTGTTCTTATTTCTCCTAAGGAAAGGTGCATGCACATTCCTTCAAATTAATGTTCGAAAATACTAACACGACGGAATATGAAGCACTGTTGTTAGGTATGGAACAAGCAAGAACAATGGGAATCAAACTCTTACATGCAAAAGGAGATGTTGAGTTGATTGTTAAGCAGATAAGAGGTCTCTACCAAGTAAAAAAGGACAAACTTCAGCATTATAGAGATCGAGTCTACTCTGCTATCCTGGATTTTTCAGCTTTCTCAGTATCCTATATTCCGAGAGAGCAAAATTCTAGAGTTGATTCACTTGCAGTGACTGCAGCTTTATTAAATCCAGATCAGCCTCCCACATTTTTCAGACAGGGGGATTACAAAGTTGAGATGGTCTTCCACCCGAAGGTTCCTGATAATGTCCAACAATGGCAGGTTTTTAATGATGACAAGCAGATTGCTGCATTTCTCCAACAAAAGGACAACTTCGAAGAGATCTACTATGAGGGAAGCAACTCACTTCCAAGACAAACTACTGTGGGAGAAACGGATGCAAAGGTCTCAGGAAGTCAAGAGATTATCCAGCTGAAGGGAAATAAAATTCCTAAAGGCTTAGTATCTCTTGAGGAAATGTTTGACAAGCATGATCAGATGCTTAAAAAGAATGAAAAGAGTGGGCAAGGTTCTTCCTCCGATACACAGTTACTAAATTTGGGAGCAAGCAATGATCCTAAATTAGTAAATCTGGGTAAGTGTTGTTCAGAGGTAGAAAGAGAAGCTTTTACAAAGCTTCTTAAGAAATATATGGATGTTTTTGCTTGGTCTTACCAGGATCTAAAGACATATCAACCTGCAGAAGTTCAACACTATATCCCATTAAAACTAGAACAAAAGCCTTTCAAGCAGAAGTTGCGGCGGCACAATCCTACTATTTCAGGGACTATCTTTGCAGAAATCCAGAAGTTGTTAGATGCAAAGATAATTTATCCCATACATCACTCTGAATGGTTAGCCAACATAGTTCCTGTGAGGAAGAAGAGTGGCAAGATTAGATTGTGCGTTGACTTTCACAATCTTAATCAAGCCTCATTAAAAGATAACTACCCCATCCCCATCATGGATCACACTCTGCAGGTTGTTACTGGATCTGAAATGCTTTCCATGCTTGATGGTTTCTCAGGCTACAATCAGGTCAAGGTGGCTGAGGAAGATCAATATAAAATGACGTTCATTACACCTTGGGGAACTTTTGCTTATCAGAAAATGCCTTTCGGTTTGATCAATGTTGGAGCTACGTTTCAAAGAGCTATGGATTTAGCATTTGCTCATCTCAAGGATGTAAGCATAGTGGTGTACCTCGATGATCTGACAGTATTTTCCAAGAACAAAAGTGCACACATTTCAAATCTGGAAGAGGTTTTCATCCAATGCCGCAAACATGGTATTTCTTTGAATCCTAAGAAATCTATCTTTGTTGTAACAGAAGGAAAGCTCCTAGGGAATATTGTCTCAAAGGAAGGAACTAAGATAGATCCGGAACATGTCAAATCTATTCAGACTTTGCCATTGCCAACATCCAAAAAAGGGGTTCACTCTTTCTTTGGTAAAGCTAATTTTCTCAGGAGATTCATCCTTGACTTTGCTGAATTAACACGTCATATCTCAAATATGATGAAGAAGACATAGGATTTCAAATGGAGCAGCGAAGGAAAGGAAGCATTCGAGAAAATTAAGTAGGCCCTGTTAAAAGCCTCAGTCTTGGTGTCATCTGACTTTAGTAAATAATTTATTCTTTACTGTTATTCCTCCGAACACACAATGTCAGCAATCTTGATGCAGAAGAATCAGGAGCATGTAGAAGCTCTGATTGCTTTCATGAGCATGCCTTTAAAAGCTTATGAATTGAAATATACTTTAATGTTACGAGATCACCTTATCGGCATGAGATGGTGAAAGCCATCAATGAGGCACCAAAAGGGTATAAATCACCAGGATATGAGAAGATCCGCACCACCCTTTTGGATAAACAAAAAAAATATGTGGAAACCTCCTTGCAACCAATTAGGGACTCATGGACCAAAACAGGTGTGTTGATTGTTTCTGATGGATGGAAAAATGCAAGAAACTGCCCTTTAATTAATGTGATTGCAGCATGCCCAAGGGGGCAATGTTTTTAAAAGCGGTTGATTGTGAGGGGCAAGTGAAGGATACCCAATTCATAGCCAACATTCTCTTTGAGTCAATTGAGGCAGTGGGGTTTGAAAATGTTGTCCAAGTCATAACGGACAACGCCAAAAATTGCAAAACTGCGGGGATGTTAGTTGAGGCACGGTATGGGCATATTTTTTGGACACCATGTGCCGTGCATTCATTGAATTTAATGCTAAAGAAAATGGCAAACAAAATAGAGTGGATCCAACAAGTGTATGCAGAAGCTGAAGAGATCCAAATGTTTGTCACCAACCACCACATGTCATAGGGCATTTTTAGATCATTCTCGTAGTTGGAGCTACTGAAGGTAAGGAAAAACTTTCTTTCTTTCTTCTTAATTTAAAATTTAAATATAAGTTTTTTAGTATTCTTTTAGCTTTCAATTTTATTTTTAATTTTTGTTCCTCATTCTTATTAGGTTGCTGAGACTCGGTTTGCATCACACACAATCGATCTTGAGACGACTAGTGAAGGTGCGAGAGGCACTCATGAGGATGGTAACATCCAATCTTTGGTCTATATGGAGGCAATCAAACACTCAATGGGCTCAAAAAGTGAAGAACCTGATCTTAGAGGACCCTTGGTGGGATAGAGTGGATTATTTGTTGGGTTTTACGGAGCCCATTATGAGCATGATCCGGTTTATTGACACGGATCAACCATGTCTAGGAGAGATATATGATGGCATCGACTCAATGATTGAGAAGATAAAAGCCGTCATAAATGCAAAAGAACAAGATCCCGAGGAAATGTTTTTCAAACAAGTGAAGTCAATCCTTATTGAGCGGTGGAACAAAATGACCACCCCATTACATCTACTGACTTTTGCATTGACTCCTAGATTTTATAGCATAGAGATCCTTTCTTTGCCAGGGAGGGTAGCACTATACAGGGATGCCGAAGTCAGTGAGGGATATATGGCGGCATTGGCTAGGCTATTCCCTGATCCTGAGGCCCAAGACCAGGTTATGGTAGAGTTTAGCAATTTCATAGTAGAAATGGGCCATAGCCTTCTCACTCTAAGGAGCAAATACAAGATGGATGCTCATATGTAGTGGTACCTCCATGGTACTTCATCGGTTTACTTGCAACCTCTCGCAATCAAGGTCTTGACATAGGTAAGTTTTAAATTTTTTTATTCTCAGTTCTTTTAATTTTTTAAAATTTAAGTTTGAAGTTAAACTTTGCATTGACTTTGAAATTTGGGTTGCCTTAATAGGTAGCAAGTTCATCTTCCTCTGAGTGCAACTGGAGTACATATAGTTTCATTCACTCACAGAAACGCAACAGGTCGGGGGCTAAAAGGACTGAAGATTTGGTATACATACATTCCAACTTGCGCCTTTTATCCCACAAGCAGCTGAAATACAAGGAAGGGTCAACAAAACATTGGGACATTGATCTAGAGATAGTTGACTTGGATGCTTCCATTTCCCACCATGGAGCATATGATGATGAGGGGAGTTTTGTGGCACTGGCACCACGAGACCTACATGCACAAGGGGGTGCAACTGACAGTGGCCCTAGTGCGAGTGGTTCGAGCCCATGTGGTTCTAACGAACCACATAATGATGATCATGTAGCTGGTTTTGATTCTCTTCATGAAGAGGAATATGTTGAATATTGACAATGAAAGATAGTTTGAACTTTGAATATTAATCTATGATTGAATTTAATATGTCATAAGATTCATGACATTCACATTGTGTTCGATTTAAGTATTTTAAATTTTGATTTAACTTTTAATCTTTTAAGTTTATAAGTTTTATCGGTATCCTAGCTTGTTTGTTGTGGTTATTCACTTATTTAGCTTATAACTTGTCTTTTATCTTGTCTTTCATATGCATAATATGTGGTTAATAATTAAATTCCTATTTAGAAGACTGAAATTTATATATTTTTTAGTTTTTATATAGTTTTTGTACTGCCGTATCCTACGCTGTATTCGGGGTCAATTTTTTTTTTTGCCATTTCTGCGTATCGGATACCCCGCTTCCCCTCCCGTATCCAAAACATTTCGGCAACTTAGCTTATAACACCATTTTCTTGCATTTGAGCAGATATGGAAGGACCCTTAAGCTGATTTTGTACATTTAGAGCTATATTTGAATTGCCACCTCCTTGGAGTGTCAAAGAAGGCTGAGAAGGACCTGCATTTGCTGACTGTCCCTCTCCCATAGCTCTTTTCTTAGATCTGGTATTAACAACCACACCTTGCAGAGAGGTCTGATTTATCCCACAAAAGTCTTACATTTGCTAATTGACAAGCGAAGTATCACTTGGTGGTGTCTCTTGAGTGACTATCTGCCGCTGATTTTCCTTTGTGGGTACTTCTTGAGAGAAGATGCACTTTGCACCATCAAAGCTTGGTTTAGAAGGCCATTGGGGCACATTGCTTGGTTGTGTGGAAGATGACAAGGGAAACACCACTCATAATATTGCACAAGGTTATTTTGAACAGGAACCAAAGCTTGAGATGAGCTAGCCACAATTAGGGTATATGGTTGAAATGGTCTCGCAGGAGGAAACTGATTCTGATTTTGAGGAGCAACTTGGGAGGAAGGCTTGTTTGATTGATAAGGGGACTTGTTAGGTTGGTATGGAGGCTGATAAGGTCTAAAATTTTGGGCGTGTTGCCTCTTAATGGATACCAACTTGTTCCCAAAATTTTACAATTGTTTCATCACCTCTTGCAACTCAATGGAAGTGCTTGAGGAAGTAGATGCTTGGCTAGAACTTTGATTTCTTGGGGTTGGAATGGGAGCTAATTTAGGGGTGTTATGAGAAGTAGGTGTCTCAATCTCCGGGAATATAGGCATTGGAGGTATAGGAGCAAGTTTCCTTGCTTGAATAAGACTATTCTCAGCTCTAATAGCAATGTCATAAGCACCGGGTAATGTCCTACCCCCCATGAACTGAATCATGACTGAAATATCACTATTTAAAGCTTTTAGATAATAAAGGAATGCATGTTGGGGTGTAGGTCTTACCATTTTAGGAATTCGCTCCCAAATCCTTTGAAATATGATGTTAAAATCAGTCATCTGCTCATTAGGGGCTCTCTTTGTTGTCATCAACTACTCTACTAAAGACAGGTGATTTGATTTATGCTTGAAATGATTGCAAAGGGCTGTACTAAGTTCATCGCAATTGTGAATTGAAGCAGGTCTTAAAATCCTGTACCATTGAAGAGTTTTTCCTTTGAATGATGAGGCCAAGAGTCTGACTACTACATCATCTTCAGTAATAAAATGGACTGAACAAACATTATCAATATCGTGGATATGATTCGCTGGGGTAGTATGGTTTTCACCCGTGAAGAAAGGGATACTTTTAATGCAGACACTGGTATATCATGTTGTGCATTGAGAGCTAAAGGACTACCACCATTGAAACTGACATGAGGTAAATTCCTTTGATGTGCCATGATTGGAATGGGTCTTAAAACTCTAGATGACAGCAAGAAGGGCCTACCAGGAGGAGTAGAGAGAACTCTGTTTGGTGGAGATGATCTCTGAATTGCCTCTTCTTCTTCTCCTTGGTGACAACTGCAAGTAATCAAAATAACCTTCTTTTGCTATTCTAGACCTTGTTTGTATCCTTCTCATGAAACTAAGGCACTAACACTGCTGAAACTGGTAGATAATTGGAGTCGCCAACTGTGTTGTTGCAAAACCTCCAAAGGTTGAAATTCACCAAGATACACACCAAAAATTGGGAAAATGGAAAGATTAACTTCTAAACAGTCCCACCGGGTGTGCCAGAACTGTTAACTCCAAAAGTCAACACCCTCTAATTTGTCATGAACGAATGGATGAGTAATCAGTGTTTTTGGGTAACATGGGATTGTCTTTAAGTGTGGGACCTTTCTGTTGAGACAAACCTCCAGAGATTGTTGGTTCCTCTACCTATTCCTAATGCTAAAATACTCCTAAGGAAAGAAATGCAACTATCTAATCCTATTCTAACAATCCAATGGACCAGGGAGAGAGAGAGGTGCATAAAAAGGGAAAATCCTAAGCTAAAGAGAGGTGATAGCACCAAGAAGAGGGTGAAGAAACTCTAATGAGGGAAAAGCAAGAAGAAAAATGGATGAGGGAGAGGTCAAACATGAGTGACACAGATCCGAAATAACATTTTACCTTCTGCTCTACATGAGACACAAACAAATGAACCTTCAAACGAGGAATACATGCACAAAATACAACTTAAGAATGGAGAGGCAAGGAAATGCAACAAAACATAAGTTAGGGTTGAGAAACACCACAAAACAAAGATTTTATTGCTTTTAAAGTATGCACAGACCAATACATGTGAAGAAGAAGACACTAGAACACATTTCCAAGCTCAAATGGAGGCCTACAACTCACACCTGCTTAGGAACAATTTTGGCAGAGTTCCTTTACATTTTAGAACATCCTCACCTCACAAATGAGAGATTTTTACATTATATAGAAGATGGGAAAGAGAGAGGAAGGAAAAAAAGAGGGAAACTCGGATTCCCCTTTTCAACCACTAACAACATGCATTAAAATGTCTAAAAATAGGCATGGGAACCCTTTCAAGACCATTCCCCCATGATACTTTTCTTGTGGGAGAAGGAACATGGGAACTGTTATGTCTGTTTCTCCCAGGCCCGATTTTACCGCAATTCACTCCAAAAGACCCAATTTTTAAATTTTTTTGGTGAAGTATGGAAATGAAGGGCTTGGCAAGGAGGAAAGGAACGTCTCCAACACTAATTTTCTTCATTTTTATCAGTTAATACTTGCCCAAGTCCAAATGAATATGCAAGTTATCAAAATGACCTGAAGAGGGGTCATTTTGGATAACACAAACTAGAAGACAGGAGATGATTGTTTCTCCTTATTTATTCCTAGAAAACAACTATATTGACTTTCCATATCTACTATGGACTAGAAACAACCTTATCCACGTACTACTCCTCTAGAATCCTTTGACATTCCACTACACTTATCATTTACATTGGTTTGTTTACTAGAATTTACATAACAATACTAAAAGTTCAAATTGTGTTTTGGAGGGAAACCTCTCAAAGACACAAATCACCATCAAACTCTAACTATGCCACATATGGCTTATTCCTGCTTTGACAAACTCCTTTAAACTCTAAAACATGTAATTTGGTTTTCCAAATGACCGTCAATGATATTCCTACATCATGGACCCACTCAATCCATTCTCTAGAGAATCCAAAATGAGCCAATACCCTGCATAAAAAACTCCAATCAACTCTATCATAGGCTTTGGAAAGGTCGAGTTTGATAAACATTGAAGGGGATTTCTACATGCCCATCGAATGTAAAGCTTCTTGGGCTAAAACCTATGTTGCTAGGAAATGGAAACGGAAACGGAAACGGGTACAAAACGCGGAAACGACAATTTTCAAAAAACCTTGGATACGAAAGGTCGACAGAAACGTCCGCACAATATATTATCAAAAAATTTAAAAATAAAATTATATATATATGCATAGTACTCATTTTATAATTGTAGACCATAAGAAATATTTGATAAAACACTCAAAATATTTTGAATTCATTGAAATTTGAACTTCTAAAGAGTCATCATTCAACATGGTTACAATTTCAATGATTCACATATACATAATAATAATCTAGATTCTAGAATATATCATCTAGATTTCCTCATGATCATCGCCATGAACAATACCCAAGAGGTCATTATATAGCTTTTAGGAAGTGTGTTTAGCAAGTCTAGGTAGTTGTATTAGGGTTAGGGTTCATTTAATGCAAGTTTTTTTTATTTTTTAAAAAGTAATGACGTTTTTTAAAAGTAAAAACTTTTGGAAACTCCAAAAATGTTTCCAGAAACGTTTTTGGTGTCCCCCCCCCCCCATTTCTTGTCCCTGAAACGTTTCTAAGGGGAAACGTGGCCCCCCCCCCTGCGTTTCCTGGCTTCATAGGCTAAAACTAACTCATCATAGATTTTCCTTCCCGGGACAAATCCTCCTTGCTCAAGAGATATGATCTTATGCAGAAGAGGTTTCATCCGATCTGCTTCTTTAAAAAGGTGACTTTTGCAGCAAAATATGGCTAGACAATTAAGATAATTAAGATTTGACAATAACTGTGACAACGGGTACTGATTTTCGTGGTTTTCACAATTAATTCATTTTGTCTCTTTTGGTTTTCACAATTAATTCATTTTGTCTCTTTTGAAAATAATGATTTTTGGCACTTGATAGGTTTGAAGTCTTGACCAATGGGTTGGTAATGGATGGTTTTAGCAAAATAATAATAACCAAAGCTAGAGTAACTTCTGGAAGCATAAACTCGCCATATGATATTTATGTTGTTTTTCTTGGACTTCAACACTTCATATTTATGTTGTTTTTCTTGGACTTCGACACTTCTATCCAAATGAGGGAAATGATAAGGCTTGAATACAGGACCTCTTGACCATTAGAGTTCTAATCTGAGCCTTAAAACCATCTCACCTATGCATTTGTTGGTGACTTATAAACATTTTTTTAAATTTGTTTGTACCATAAATTGTAATTTGGACTTTGTGACCAAATGAAATGAACATACGGCAGCAATAATTTTATTATCCATTGGTGAAATATGGTGTGCAGCTAGTAATTAACTTGCCTTTTCCAGTAATCTCTTGAGGGGGACAAGAAAAATAGATTTACAAAACATTCTTTAAAGTTTCAATGCCATTTTTAACATCAATAAATCTATAATGTGATTTCCAATGCTCCCAAGCAGGTAATCATGCCCCTGCACCTTTTCTTCATGTTTCAACATGCAAATTTAATTCAATTTTGCTGTATTCACACGCTATTTGCAGATTTTAGAAACTTTTGACAATATTTCTAGCAAGTCTTTTTCACATTTCAAAGAATTTAATGCTTTGAGAGGCTTCAAATTCTATTCCTGTGTCTCTCAAGGTAAATAGAAAACAGCATTTTACCAACCCTTCAGACAATAATTTCAACCATTATGTTCTCTAAAATATTTACTCAAGAAAAATAAAAATACTTCACCAAAAGTTGTTTAGGAAAAAATATTTCAGGACTCTTCCATGACTTCATCCTCAAGAATCCATTGCCACCATTGGCATTGATACCACTGATGGAACACACACAAGTAAATATGGAAGAGAAAGTAACAATATTATATTTATTGAACAAAGCTCATACAGTGATAACATCTCTGTTAATGTTTTTACAATGCTTTCAAGCTTTTAATACGGGAAATAACACGGGGCCTAAATAAAAAAATGTCATGTTAATGTTGGTAAATAGCTAGTAACTTAATGTTAGAGGAGTTATGGGTGAGTAACTAAATGGCTGTTGGACTGTTGAGTCCCATACACAACCATCTCTCTGTAAGGGGATGCATTGTAATATGATAACAAAGATATATTTTCATATTACAAGCTATCATGTTTAGTAAAATATAGGTATTCTCTTCCATTTATTCTGTGTTTGAAAACTTATCAGTGGTATCAAAGCTCGATGGTCAAGCACCTACGAGGAAGAAGAAGCTATGGAAGAGCCATGAAGAATTTGTATGAAGAGGTTTTGATGAAGTTTTTCCCGTTGAAGATATTTTTTGTCAAAGTTTTTTAGAAGTTTTGTTTATTTTGGCCTGAGAATGATTGAACAAAATTTGATTTTATATTTTGTTCATAAGAAAAAGACTTGATAAGGTTCTTTACTTTCCTGAGAGTGGAAAATTCGCTTGAAAGAAGTTTGAAGTTGTGTGAGTTGTTGAAGCATCCTTGAGTCAATCAAAATTGTGTTGGAAGGAGGCATGGCACTGTTGTAAAGACATAGAGATCTGATCACAACTGAAATATGGCATCGGAAATAGATGAAGATTGCTGAAAATTTTCGAAAAGAGCGTTGGAAGCATATAAAGTAGCTTGTGGGTCCCTCATACAACTGAAGAGTATTTGTTATTGCTGGGTAAAACTTCTTTATTGCTGCACATTGCTTAGTAAAATTGATTTATGGCTGCATTTTTTTTCTTTGTGGTCATACAGTCTAAAATTACGGTTTATATATCAGTTTTGAAACCCTATTGCAAAGGTGAATATAGGCAAGTTGCTTATCATTCATTTTCTAAGTATCCCTTAACAGCCCATTGGTTAAGAGTTTAAACCTAAAAAGTGCCATTCTTTTTTCTTTTACAAAGGGCAAATCGAATTAATTGTAAAAACCAAGAAAATCAATACCCATAGTCACAATTGGCACATATCTTTTTTGTCTAGTCATATTTTTCCGTGAAATTTACCTTTTTGAAAACTATACTCATAAAGCTTTTCAACGAGTACACATACTATATGATACAAGTTGTAAGTTTAGTAAATTTTGATCTTCGAAAATCAGCACATTTGGTGAAATTGTATTAGTGAAGGGCATTTCTAGCTTGAAACCAGTGGAAAACTTGTATTTGACATGAATTCTGCATACGATGATAAAATTTGGCTTATCACAACTCATTTTTCATGGAATGCAAGTTCTGAGAGCTCTAAGTAGACATTTTTTGATTATGGTCCTTGTAGATGTTTTTTCACATATTTTTGGAGAAACAAGGTTTTTGCATCTAGAGCGGGTGCGTTTTTTGGTGGAATCACACCTTGCCTTTGCTGGAAGATTGAAGATGTAGATTTTTTGCTAAAAAACCATGAGTGTGCTGGTATTTCTCACTGCTTGTGTTGTCGGAGACAATAAAGTTGCACTTCAGGGTTTACAGGTCCTTAGGGATCTGACAGGTTGACAGAGCCAATGATACACCCATCTTGAGTGAACGGCTAGGTCCAAGAATGGGTTATGCCACAATGGGAGTTTTTGATATATAGCTATGTGTTTTTTATCAAATTTTGGTGTTAAGTTTCTTGAAATTATTGAAGAGGAGCAAACCAGGTTGTTTTGATTGGTTTTTTCGCTGTAAAGACTTATCACCTCTCTTGATAGTGGGGGAAGAGACTGTATTAGCCTTTGATTAGTCGTCAATGATTGTATGAGTTGAAACTTGATAGAGGAGTTGCTAGCACCGATAGTGTTGAGCAAAGGGCTGTCAACGTTGTTCGGCATCAGGAAGATGTGCCATACATAGTACATGATAGTCACTAGGCGGGCTTCTGCGTGAAGCCTTATGTGGATCGATGTATTTGGGAAAACTTTGATTGTGCTATATTGTAGTACAAGTTCAAAATGGTCAAAGGGGATGGGTATGCCAACAGAATGTTCATTATTCACGCCACAACTCACAGGGCAGCAGGATTTTGTTTGAAGCAACATTGGTTGATTAGTACCATGATGTAGAGTGTGCCACTTTGTAAGTGCAACAAAGACTATTGGATGACTTTATAGTCATACGCTCCCGATCATCTTCTATACCCCTTTGGATCATGGGAGTTTTGTTGGGTCATTTGATCCAAGCAGTTTTATCTTGTTAGTGTTTTAGTATTAATTAAATATGTACGGGGGATGCTTCTCATTAGAGACATGCCCTTAGATTACTTTATTGTTAGTCATTAGTATTAAAGTGGTCAGTAGTTTTGGGTGGGTGGTTATTGGGCGTATTCACTTAAGAAGAAAGGTGTCTTTTTGTCCGCTTAAATATCTCTACTAATAAGAATTTGTTGGTAGAGACATCTAGTAATTTGTATACTTTGGACTATATAGTATAGCCAACAAACATATATGCTTTGCTTTTGGCATCTAATTTGCTTCTCTTTTTTGCAAGAATTAATGCAAAAGCCACACAACCAAAAAACTTGAAAATCGCTTATTGATGGTCTGCCCATGCTTCCTTGGGAATGATATTCTACATTGCTTTAGAAGCATACCTATTAAGAATGTAAATCAACATATTCACAATGTCTACTTGGTACCTATATGACATTGTTTGTGTACCATGCTCCGCACCATTTCCATAACCATCACGTTCCTTCTTTCCACAACTCCATTTTGTTGTGGAGTGTTTGGGGTAGCATATATCCCATGCATACCCTCTTTCTTGCAGAATCGTGGAAACTATTTGAAGTCAAACTCGCTTTCATTTATCAGATTTGAGAGCCTCGATCTATTTACTAGTTTGTTTCTCCACCAAAGTTTTGATTGTTACAAATTGAGAAAATTATTATGATTTGTATTTTAAGCTATGTTACCTGGAAATGTCCCTGAGGGCCACGTATCCGCCTATCTGCATACCGGAAATTGGTACAGACTTCAATATGGCCCAAAAACACGTGATAGTCATGGGTATGACCCAAAAACGGCTTGGTCTGGCCTGGAAACAGCAAATCTGTTTTTGGGCCGTACCCGTGGCATTTCTGTCATGTTTTAGCAGCAACATTCACTTAAAAAATGCCCCAAAAAAACACACTTAAAAAAACCCTAATCCCAACTACTTAAAGACACTTTCCAAAAGTTATATAAGCACATCTTTGTGCCATTTCAAAACACACTTTGAATGTTGAAGGTTTTGATTCTTTAACTTTCATGAATACAAAATATTTTAAGTGTTTTATCTTTTATTATGCATTTTTTAATATATATTTATATTTTTTAATTATGTATTGTACAAGCATTTTTGTGCCGTTTCATACCCAAGGGTTTTTTGAAAATTGGCATTTCCTTGTTTCCTACCAATATCGATTTCCTGACAACTTAGAATAAAAAAATAAACCCACTTTTACCTAGAATAATCATCAAACAACAATAAAAAATACTTGGCACCATACACAATAGGTGTCTTTAGTGGACCACACAAATCTATGTGTACAAGATCCAAAACTCCTTTGCCACAATATGCTTTACCAATATCAAATGGGTGTTAACTTTGTTTTCCCATTTGACATCCTATACATACAACTTGATGTTCCTGAATGGACGACAATCCATGAAACTTATTCTTCTAAGTACAATCAAATATTGGTAATAGAGGTGTTCATATCTATCACGCCCAAGTACATTGTGATTCTCCTCCTTTGCTAGGGCATGTGAGCTTGCCGGTTTGTGATAAACAAGTTTTGTATAATCCCTTCTTGCCAACATCAATTGCAATCACCTTATAATTATGAATATATTTGACAATGTATCTTTTGTTATGAAAATTTACTAAAAGACGAGGATTCTTTGCTATTTCACTAGTCAATAGAAAATTCTTTTTCATGTCAAGAACAAATGGAACATTTTTGAAAGTATAATTCATTGTATTCTTCATAGGGTTTGATGGGATTTGGGGAGCCACACAAATGTGTTATCTTTAGCAAAAGTCACATATCAGTGTCTGTGGCATGTAGAATGTCTAGATGCTCCTAAGTTAAAATCCCTCTTTGTGGACTTAGCTGAATGTCCTTAGGTTGCAACAAATGCTAAATCATCTGCTACCATTGGGTTACTAGTCTCAGCAACACTTACCCATTTTGAACCCTTGTGGCTTGCAAAGTCACTTCTCCTCTTTAGGCAGAATTTTCTCACATGTCCAGGCCTATTACAATAAAAACATGTCACTATTGAGTTGTAAGATGCATTACCTTCTTCAAAAGAGTCATTGGATTATTTTTTGGTGTATTGGTTTCCTTTGTCTTGGATCTTTGCATTGAATGCACTCTCTATTCCTTGTAATGTCCCCTCTTAGGACAAGTTAGAAAACGGAGAGATACTTGTCAAAGATTAGGCAAACAATGGATTAACCCTTTTGGATCAACCTAAAATATCCCAATGTCAGCTATTTCGAACCCAAATGGGGTTGAAACTAGCCAAGGTGGTGGGATAGATTGGAAGAAACAATCGGAATTCAAACACATTCAAAACCAGATTTTTAACAGTTGGAAATTAATTAATGTTCATACCTTGAACTACTGCAATTTTCAAAAATTTCATATCTTTGGCTAGAGAAGACCAAATGGGCTGAAATTTTGGATCTTGGGCCACAAAAATATGAAAAATAATATCCCAAAATCAGTTTTTACATAGCCAACATAAAACCCTAATTTTACCCTAAAAGTAGGTCGCCCAACACATTTAGGGCATCAAATCAACTACAAAAATTATAAAGTTAATTTCTCCTTATTCCTCCTAATTTCTACAATCAAAACCCATGTTAAACTGATCCCATTCGAACCCTTTTCAGATCTGATTTTTATATCAGCAGATAATAAATAAAATTGCACCCAGAACAACTGAAACTTCAAAAATTAATATCTCACTCAATACTTGGTATTTTTGCATGAAACAAAAAACATAATAAAGTAGAAATGAGGAGCTTTTCAATGAACTATCAAACGGAATTTTCTGATCACCGAAACCCGCTCAAAACTGCCCCAGAAATCTGCCTCCAATTCGCTAGGTTTGGAATAAATTCTATAAATTAATTCCATCTAATACACCCCTTCCAAAACACTCAAATAATCAGCCCTTGCTTTGAAATAATTAATTAGACACAACAAATTATAGATTTAAGATAAACAACCTCAAAACATGATAGATCAAACCCCAAACCAAATCGATTTGCCTCTAACAAATTGCAGCAATGATAATGAACACAAAAGTACCTCAAACCATTCACCAACATGCAGATTTACTCTTCCAATAAATTCGCCAACACCTTAGAGCAAGTCGCCAATGCTAGAATGTATAAACCATGCATAAAAACACTCAACACAAGATGAACACAATGAAGAGAACAATGAAGTCTTCAATATCTTCAATAATGGATTCAAATGAAGCTTACAATGAGAGAGCACAATGCAAGAACTAGGGCATACATCCCATTACTCCAAGCATGGAGTGAAATCAAAATGATCAATCAACATAATCCACTAGAGGAAATGCGACCTCCTTTTATAGAGTTAAGGGGTGCAATATCCAATGATTGACCTTTCCCTTTTGGAGGGAAAACATAAACTCTCATTATAATAAAGTCTCTAATAAACTAAGACTGTGCACTTTATTATTTTTAATTAAATAATAAAAGCAACTATCCTATGTGCACATTTAATTAATCCTAAAGAGCCCCACTTGTAGCGCTAGGCATGCCAAGGGGTTACAATGCAAATAAAAGAGATGTACCCATATATTAGTAATGCCCCGGAAAAGGGGACATTACATTCCCCATGAGATACCTGAGCTAGATTCTTCCATTTGTGCCTCTTCTCTCTTTCGACATGAGTAATGTTGACAAATGCTTAAAGTTGAGCGTTTGAGTTTCCGCAATGAGATGCAATGACTCAACCAAGGATTCATAGGATGAGGGCAAATTTTGTGAGACCAAAGCTACCATACCCTCATCATCTACTGATTTTTCAATGGTTAACAACTGATCATTCATGTCCTTCAACTTCAACAAATACTCTGAGATAGATATTCCTTCTTGTAAATAAGAAGAAAATAAGAGATTCTTAAGATATAACACACGATTAGCTTCTGATATCTAGTTCTTGTTATTAAAACTAATCCAGAATGTCACAGCTATGTTGACATTTCGTACTTTTGGTATAAGATCGTCTGCAACAAACGACTTTAGAACTTCCATATATCTTTTGTCAAAATCTTCACGATGATCATCATGTCTATCTTCCTTGCCTAGCACAATCTGGTCAAGATTACGGTACTCACAAATGGTGAATATTTTGTTGCTTCAAAATTTGTAGTGTCAGAAAGAATTAAATGCTAAATATTGGCCATTTAGACTACTTAACCTGCAAAAAAAACTAAACGTTCCTGCAAAACGGAAGTGGAAATAGAAAAGTCCTTTCACAAATCATTGTAGCATACTATTGCAGGTATCTTGCAAAATTTCAGCTTCTTGCTTAGTCCCAACCAAACATGATTGAATTAAGTTGATCCGCAGTCCAATATGAAGAAATAGTTTAGTATATTCTAAAATAATGAATCTCAAAGCCTAGAATATATTTAGCTGCTGGAAATTGCACAGCTTTCTTTATGTAATGGCATTGATACCAATTAGATTAATCATTACAGGCACACCTAAAGCCCCTAAAAAGCTAAGTTAGTACAACCTCCTACATTTGTGTAACAACTAACAGAAACAGTATTTATTTGAAACTTCTATTAATGAAGTGTGATGGTGTTTTCTGCGTGGTGTCTTAATGTCGCTTCTATTTAATATCTCTATCTCTGTTTCTTAAAGACAGGTGAATTTGTGTAGTTTTTGCTATTGTGTTGTAGGTAGTTTTTAACAGAGTCGGATTTAAGTTTGTGTGTTACAACATTAAGTTTTGTGTCTTTATTATAAAGTGCAAATTATTACTGACATGTAAGCTCCAGGGTGTCTATTCACATTGTGAGAATTTAGAAAGTTTTTTAGGATTTCCTATTCTATGACGCTAGCCAAATTTTGAGACACAGTAGTAGCTGAATGAGGGAGATATGCTGAGCTCTGAATGCAATATTGTAATGAATAAAAAAAATAAATGACTCCCAGAGAAACATGCAAATCACAGAATCTGGATGCCACACACAGATGATAAAAGGAAAACCGGCTTTACAAGAAAATTTTAAATGGGGAACCACATAGCTTCAATCACCACTCCAGGGGTGATGCTGCCCTTCACTCTTTCTGTACTGTTCTGCATATGGTGTTGATTGCATTTTTCACTAGAGTGCTCCTTCCAAAAACCTCTCCATAGGTGAAAAGTATGCTAGATTGCTACTTCTTAACTTCAAAAACTTTGTCAGAGGCTAGAAGAAGAGTTGGATCCTTATTTAGAAGTCAATTTCTTAGGAAGAGAGTAAACATTCATTGGTATTTGCTTTAATAAGAATATTTCTTGGAGAAACAATGTGGAAATTCTCTGTACTCCATGCCACAGGGTAAAGATATTGTCAACACATGATAATGTTCAAATATATTTTGAGGCCTCGAAACATGAAAAAAGTTTCCTATTGAGAGAGCTTCCAATATTTTTTTGCGATCCTCAAGAGCTGGTCAGTGAATATGCTTTCAGTTCTTTTTGACCATAGGGGAAATGTATTGCGATTCAATACAAATTGCTAGAGGCTTGAAATGTTTAGAAATTATCTTGGGTTTATCCATTTCTAACAATTGGAAATTTTATCTCTGCATCTACCTCTACATATGGTGTTTGCTTTAATCTTTGTATCTCTTTTTGCTTGTATATTGTGTTTGTAGGATTTGTTCCAATCTGGAAACTTTCAAGTCGCAGAATATGTAAGGTGTTGGGATTACTATTTTGTGATGATTACAGATTCCTATTCGTTGAAGAAGCATTAAACTTTTCTAGCCCCAAATGTCTACTTTATTGTGATTTTGAGTTTCACATTTATTCTCCATTCAGTTTGATCTTGACATCCTAATTAATCTTTGCATAATGAGTTGTATGTTTCGTTCTCTATGAGTATTCTTGTTGAAAATTCCTTCACACCATGGTAAACAGATTCTGATCTCAAAGAACCCTCGACTAGATAGCTCAAGCTGAAATCCTATCAAAACTGCTGAACTTTAAATGCTAGAATCTGGAGTCGCATACAATAGAGCAACAGTAACTGAAAAATAAGCAAATCTTCTCCAAATTACACCACTGTTTTATGAATCAGAAAGCAGAAGCTACAATGCTTCGGAACACACTCTTGAAAAACATTCACATTAAACAAAAAACTGAATGAATAAAATACCTACCCTAGGTCTTCTTTTATAGCTGAGAAGACTTTAAAAAGAGCTTGGATCTTAAAATTGGATCCATCCCAAAATCAAATCTATCCTTAATCTTATATTATCCTAGGGATTTGTGCCCTTAAATAGACAGTCAAACTTCACAAAAGCAAACTATGAAATAAAGAACTACTTTTCTAAAATTGGAAAACAAACTACATAAAAGCAACTGCAAAATCTGGACAGCCAAGAATAGAACTGCCAAGATTATGACTGCTATTCTTTATTGACTATATGCTTTGCTGAAGTGCACCCAAATTTCACATGTGCCCCCGGCTGGAGGACCCATTCTGCACCATAATCTAATACTCCCTCTCACTGAGGAATGTGTTCTCCACCAATACCAATCTCTTGCAGAATATCTTGAACTTCTGTCATATGGCAACCTATTGATCTGTTGGAACATAGTCTGGGCAAATGTTTCCATTGAACTCTGTCTCTAAGAAAGTAGCATCTGACATCAATGTGCCTGGAGCAGTCATGAAATATTGGATTTTTAGAGTTTGATACAATTCTAATAGTCACAATAAATGTAGGCTCCATTTTCTCACCTATCAACTCTGCAATCAACTTGCGAAGCCAGATGGCTTCACAACTAGTACTGTTGGATGGCATATACTTTACCTTCGCTGAACTCAATTCCATTGAAGTTTGCATCTAGCTGAACTAGGATATGATTCCTGAACCCAAACTAAAGCAACATCCTACTCTTCCTGTTGCATCTCCTGCCCAATTAGAATCAATGAATCCATGCAACATCAACCCATCATCCCGTGCATATCTTAAACCAAAATGTACCGTGCCCTTCAAGTATTAGAGCATATGCTTTGCAGCAATTCACTATATCTACCTTAACTCCACCATGAACTGGCTCAAAGTGTTCACTGCAAAACATATATCTGGTGTGGTATTAACTAGATACATCAAGGACACAATCAATTGCTTGTACAGTGAAGGATCTAGCAAATTTGAATCCAAGTCAGCATGTAACTTCATATTCAGGTATCATAGGAGTGGTGATGGGTTTGCAAACCATCATCTGGAACCTCTTTAGAATATCAAGTGTGTATTTTCCCTGCCCAAGGGAAACCTCACTTATCCTCTTGGCATACCTCTAGACTCAAGAAATAGTGCATCAGTCCAATGGCATCCATGCCAAATTCTTTGACCAACTCTTCCTTGCACACTGCAATGTGCTTCTTTGAACTCCTTGCAAGTATTGGGTTATCTACGTATGAGACCGAAACCAACAAATCAGATCCAACAAATAAATAAGATTTCCAACTATTTTGGTGAAGCCCTAACCTAGTAGGTACTCATCAATCCTGGTGTACGAAGCACGGGGTGCTTGCTTGAGCCTGTAAAGAGATTTTTTCAACCTGCATACATGGGTCTCTCGCCCATGCACCTCAAATCCTCTCGGCTGACAAATGCACACTTCTTCGTCAATCAACCATTAAAAAAATAGTTGTTGAAGACATAATGAACCTGATAGAAGTATACCTACTAACTGGAAAGGTTTTCTTAGAGTCAACTCCCTCTCTTTGAGAGAATCCTCTAGCTACACACCGAGCCTTGTACTTCTCTATACTGCCATCAGCTGCATGCTTCACCTTGCATAGCCACCCGGAGTCCATTGATTTCTTTGTTGGTCTTGGTACTATCTTCTACACATCAATCCTCATGATGGAGTTATACTCCTCCACCATGGCAAGCTGCCATAACTGCTGACCTTCGGCCTCTTAATAATTGGAAGGATCTGGATTGATGATGGAAAGACATCAGTGCAATATCATTGGGAAATGTCTTAGGAGAATGACTTACTTGGAAAGACATCAGTGCAATATCATTGGGAAATGTCTTTAGAGAACCTACTTGCTCCCTTGCCTCCTGCAAGTTATGTTGAAGCCATTTAGGCTTCCTGGCTATCCTAGGGGGTAAAGTTGTCTCTGTTCCTATAGTAGAACCTACCTGGTTTGAACCAACACTTCATGAAAGTTGTGGATCAACACTGAGGCAGAAGTGTTGTCTCCTCCTCAAGTGTTGTTGGAAAGTTTTGGGATTGAAAGACCATGCATCCTCATCTACCTTCACATCCCAAATCACTACTATTTTTGATGGAATATATATCTTGTAAACCTTAGAGGTCTCACTGTAGCCAACTAGAGTATCCTTCAAACTAGAGGGTTCAAGATTTATCCTCTTTTCCTCTGGAGCATGAGTGAACACTAGACTCCTAAATACTTCAAAGTGAGAAACATCCTATTTCTTCCTTATAAAAGCTTCCTTTGGAGTTTTGTCCTTAAACAATGTGAGGACACTTGTTCAGTATGTAGACTACAACATTACAAGCTTCCGCCGAAAAAAACATGTGCAAATCTAAGTTATGAACCATAGACTTATGGTGTCACCTAGATTTCATCCTGAAATCTGCGACTACCTTATCCGAATTTTTTTTGTACTTATAAAATAATGGGTCATTTTGTGTTTTTATTGCCTGACAGTTCTTGTATTACGTCAATATATTACCAAAGAGCCAGATTAGCCATTTTCGCCAAATACCCAGATGCACAAAATTGTTATATTCTGTCGTCGGGATTTGTCTGTGGGAAATTTGTATTTAATTATTTTGAGGCCCGTATGAGGCTATTTGCGCTCCGTTTTAACTCTGTTATGATCGAATATGTCATTATTCCTATGTACCAGAAGGGTTTTAACTCGGAATAATTTTTGGGCTTTATTTGTGGTTTTTGGCAATTTTGTGTTTTTGTGTTGTCTCGTTTCGTTTTCTGTGAAATTTCTCTAGAACAATTCCTTTGCCGGGTAAGCCCGATTTTTGGCCTGGAGCAGCTGAAAAACATATACGCACGTTATGCTTGGAGGAAGTCGCCATCGGAGGTCTGGATCACTGGGAAAAAGCAAAGTCGTGCATAGAAAAGCCCTTGCGGGGTTGGGCGCATTTTTGGAAAACAAAGGATTTAAGTTGCAATGAGAAAATACAAGCAGCAGGCAAGGTGGGAATTTTGTACCTGCCTAGCAGAGTACTTTTTCCTGCGATATAAAATTCACTTAAGCTGCAGTGGGAAAGTTAGAGGCTGCAGGCAGACGGGAATTTATTGCTTGCCTTGCAGGGTAAAAATTCCCTGATAAAATAAAAGGAAAGTGACTTAAGTGAAATCATGGGATTTTATTGCCTGCCTTGCAGGGTAAATAATCCCATTGTCAAAGTCAAATCACTTAAGTGGATCATGGAATTTCCGGGGCTGCCTTGCAGGGTAAAGAATCTTATTGTGAAAAATTCTTAAAAATAGAATTATATTGTGCAAAAAAGTGTGCCCCCTTTGGTGAGATGATGACAGCCTTTAAGTGGATTTAATTAATTATTTCTCCTAAAATAAGCGCCCAAGCATGGAAGAAAGTCAACAAGTCAAAGGGGAATAAAAGAAATAGAATTAAATGAATTAAATTGATTAAATTTAATTTATTTAAAGGCTGCACCCTTCATGTCAAAAAGTGCGCCCCATTTAGGATAAATTTAATGATTTTTGAAGCATTAAATCATTAAATTAAATTCTATTTTCAGTGGCTTTGGTCAAGGCACACTGTGAAGCTTAAGTGAAGTGAAGTGTGAAGGATTAAATTTGATTAATTTAATTTATTGGATGGCTGTCCTTAAACATGCTATTTTTAAAGAGAGAAGAATGATTTTTAATTAATTAATTGCCAGGAATAGGAAGGGCAATTATTAATTATAGAATTGTGAGGGTTATATAAGCATGGGCTGCCATAAGGGTGAATTATTTAATTCACAGGTAAAGAATTGTAGCCAAGAGGAAAAGTGTGCCCCATTTGAAGAAGGATTTTGCTCAGACAAAAGTGAAAACAAGGCTAAAAGCTTCCAAATTTGGTGCATGCTTTGAAGGAGGTTGATCTTTGTCTGCATAATTGTTTGCATAGGTGTTATAGGTGCTCAGGTGTTGTTGAAAGGATTCATGCTCTCTTTATGTGCAAATTAAACATCAATTTTTGGGCAGCAGGCTTGAAAAGTGTAGATTTTTACAATTAAAATTCACTATTCATGCTCCGGTGGCCGTTTTTGTCTGAATTAATTGCAGAAATTCATTACAGGTGCTTTACAAAAGAAAAGGAGCTTTAATCAATGTCCAATACATTGCATATATTCTCCGAATCTAAAGAATTGTCCAGATGTGCACCAGTTTTGAAGAAATCCGGCCAAATAAGAAGAAAAAGAATTATTCAAACAAAGATAGACAAAGCCATGGCGAAGAGAGATGAAAAAGAAAGCACGATGGAGTCATGCATCGCTTCCAAACTTGCAGACATAGGAGACACAGATCTAGGTCCAGAACCTCTCCGAATTGATTGATAGATCCAGAGCGGGAAAGATTTCACTCATGCGTGCGGTTAAAAGCAATGGAATTATCCGAGCTGCAGCGTTTCCATGCACAACCCAGTTGCCAGAGTTTATTATGGAGTGCGCTAGATCTTACCATCCTTCATTTAGATCAGTGCGAGATGCTACGGGGAAAACAATAATTCGGCTGGACGCAGAGTTTATCAATTATTGTTTGAAGATTCCAGTGCGAAAGGTGGCGACTTCCATTAACATTTAGGATGCCGACAACAGATGGGAGAAGCATAGAGTTGACTGCGTGAGCATAATGAACAACAGATACATGAAGAAGCTTAGATCTCCTTCAAAGTTCCCAAGAACTCTTCCGCGGTCCAATTTGGTGCAGAAGGTCAATGATATTGTCAAGTTGCTATGCAGGATGAATGGCGAGGTGAATGCTTACACTTTCCGTACATGGATGTATGCTTTAATCATGACCATTGAAGTCAACAAGGTTGATTCCATAATTAACTGGTCGGAAATTATTAGCGACAACATTGGTGAGCAACTCCGGAATGTGAAGCATACTTTCAGCTTCAAAATGACTTCCTACTTGGTGTATGCTGCAGCTTCATGGGGCGTCTTTTTCAAGCTGGATAGATGTGGTGTTCTTTCTAAGGACCCCATTTTCGAGTGCTACTCATAGCTTACTGTACTTGTGTGCGAGAAAGATTCCAAAGTGGTCAATGATGAATTCTTCTACGATTTCATTTACAGGCTAGACAAAGACTTGAAGGCCAACAAGGTAAGCAAGGAAGCGTGGGAAGCTGTGTCCAAGATTGGCAGTCTATTCATTCAGTTTGCAGATTTCACATACCTCAGGTTACGGGCTTTTTGGAGAACCAATAAAGATGCCCAAGTATCTGAATGATAGATTGATCGCCATGGAGCTGAGCAGGCAGCTTGTGGAGTTACATGACCTTCAGTCAAAGCAGCACAAGTCTACGGGCTTCTTCCCAATCATTGTGGGACATTACAACTGCATTAGCATTCATAGAGCTCGAGGGATGGAGACACAGATGTTATCCGAGTATGAGCAAGAATTCTTCTCTGCACGGCTGAACTTCGATCCATTTGGAGTAGCTAGGAAGATGATCTCCCAGGAGTACGCACATGTGCCTTCATTAGAAGATTTCTGGATGAAGTACAAAAGTGAGTACGAGGTTAGAAAGAGAGATTTCAACAGGCTATCAGCAAAGCAAGTGTTCGACTTTGGACTAGTGCGGATACCTGCGGATCTTAAAGATGATGGGAATGTGGTACTTGACACTTACCATCAAATGGGAGAAGATAATGCCATACTTCAGGATAACGTAGGAGGCTGCCATACAATTGAAGAAAGGTCTGGAGCTGTTTTGGTGAATACTTCAAACTGGTTGCTGACAAAGGGATATTGCCTTGGTGAAGTATTGATGAATCAAATCACGGGAAACTTCGGCGTAGGAGATTCCCTCAAGTGGAAGCACGGAGGAGAAAGCAGCAGAAAGTTTGAGAAGTTGAAAGTACACAAAAGATCTCAATCTAAGGAGAAGATCACTTCCACGGACATGACTTTGGTTCCAGCTTCTCCAGCACCCAGTACTTCACTAATTGTTGCACCTCAGCAGGACACTTCCATGCCTCCACTGAATCCGGTGACATTCGTCTTCTCTCCTCAGCCACTCCATTTAGCACCTGTTCCAGAGGAGATGTTGAAGCTGCAGATGGCGGAGTTCGAAAGAGCTTTGTCCTTGGATGATTCAGAGGATGGCAGCCATAACACCGTGGCACTTTCTGATGGAGAGGAGGCAGAGCGGGAGATGGTAGTGCACTGAGCAACTTCTCATTCTCCGAGAAGTAACTTCTCGGAATGGTTAGCTTCGCAGTTGGTTCCAGAAGCGAGAGTGGAGATGAGCTTAGAAGAGCACGACTTGCAGCTACTCCAGAATCTGGGTGGAAGAGATAAAAGGCCTAAAGTTGCTAAAGCAATTTCTAGGTTGATCATTGAGGAATCAGGGTAGAAGTTTGCTGAGATATTAATCCCGGCAGAAGGAAAGGAGGAGGAGGAGCTCACGGCAGAAGATGTTACAGTAACCAGAGTACCCCTCGGTCAAGCCACCACTGAAGGATTGAAGCAGGACACACAGACATTGATAGATGCTCTATTCCTTAGGCTTGACAGTGAAAAGGCGGAGAAAGAAGAACTTCAGATGCAGGTATCTCAGTTTGGCGAGATCATAGCCAAGGTTGCTAAGCCTTCCATTCAACCCATTTCAGAGCAGGTGAGTGATCATCTTATGCAGGAAATGGAGGATGCAAACAATCAAGTAAAAGCTATTGACGAATGGAAGGATTTGATTATGCGTCAAACTTCTGTACAACTTGGAGAAGTGCCAGCCTGCCTAAAGGTTATGGATGATGCAGCAAATCAGCTGAAGCAACTGGTAACGAGCATAGTGGACATGAACACAGTTGCTGAGAGTAACTTGAGTACTTTGGGGGAGATCAACAAACTGCCGGGAGATGTATTGGTTGCAGAACAAATTATACCGGATGGATCAGTTGAGAAGGGGAAGCAGCTAGAGTTTGCAGTATCTTTCCATTTGGAGATCTGCAGAGTTTTGCTGAAGAGAATGCAGGCACTTGAGTGTAGGACATCATCCTTACCAGACAATATCATTTCTTTCACTAAGGAGAGAGTGGACGGGAATATTACTTAATACGTGCGGATCGTTCCAAACAAGGTGCCTAATTCCCTGGAAGGGTCTCTTCTGATGGTACAAAAGAGAATTGATAAAGCTACTAAGCCTTTCACGATGAATTCTATTAGCAGGCTGGTGGCGCTGCAGGCGAATATTACAAGGTTTGGGCCAAGCTTGGAAGATGTGGAAGCGTGCATCAAAGTGTTGAATGAAGAGTTGCTGCAGTTCAGGACAGAGAAGGAAGCAGTGGCTAAAACAGATGGAAAGATGTTGAATTACATGTTCGACAAGTATATCTGATATCAGAACAAGAAGACATAAATATTACAGCTGGCATGACTTCTTCTATTCTTTCTTCTTCTGTTTTCTATGTTCCCGAATGAAATTGTAAAATTTTAAGTTATTGGTTTTGCAACCATTACTAAAGTCATGTGGAACCATTCTATTTGTTAAGTGATACATGTGTCACTTAAGGAGAAGTTAGTGGAGGATGATTGCCAAATGTCATCTTTACTTGTTGTTTGTGTTTTAGTTCACTTAGATTTCTCATTTGTACTTTCCCTCCTACATTCTATAAGTAGGAGAAGAACATCAGGTTAATGATCAGAATTTGTAAGCATCAATCTTGTGTTCTAGATTTTGTGTTGAACCCCTGAGAGCCACTTGGAGCAAAGGAATACAAAGGAGCAGGTTTTTGGAGAACTTTGTGTCACGGTGTACTGTGTTTCTTACTTTTAATCTTAGATCTCTTAATAAACTTTGTATTATTTTAGATCTGGATCTAGAGCTGCCTTTGCTTTAGAATTCTGTGTTTATATCTATTGGATTCTTCTATGTGCATGCAATCAGCTCTGCCATCTACTAATTGGGATGCACATCTTCCCCATTTCTTCTATATGTTTATGTAATTACCTTCCTCTATAACATTTCCTTTCTTTAAAACAACTGCTTACTTGCTGCAGAGTTATTCAGTTATGGTTCATGAATTGAGTAATTAAAGTAAAACCCCATTTAGATATTAGCATACTTAAATTGACAAATCTGACAGGGGAGCCTCACCGGTTAAATGAGGGAGATTTATCTCATGACTGCCTAGATTTGATGCTATGCAGAAAATCTAGCCAACAACTTAGCAATCTCTACTATGAACCTATTCTTTCTCTTTGCCACCCCATTCTACTATCGGTTTGTATGGTACTGTAAACTCCTCCTTGATCTGTACTTCTCTGCAAAATGAATCTAAGTCATTAGAGGCATACTACCCTCCATTGTCTGATCTAAGTTATCTTGATCTTCCTGACTATCTAGTTTTCAATAAGGGATTTGAACTCCTTAAACCTATTGAAGACCTCATCCATGGTCTGCATAAAATAAATCCAGACCTTTCTGGAAGAATCATCAATGGAAGTAACATAGTACAAATTACATGTCAACGAGGTTGATGACATAGGTCCACATGTGTTTGAATGAATCAGATCTAGAACCCCCCTTGACTTATGTTCACTCCTCGGAAAAGAGTCCTTAGCATGCTTGACGAGTGCACATCCCTTGCACACCCCTCCCTTCTCCACCTTGAAATCAGTGAATCGAACCACCATGTCTTTCAGAAGAGGCAACAATCCATAGTTCAAAGTGCTCAAACTTTTTGTGGGAAAGGTTGCACAGATTATTGGTGCTGGCCATTAAAGCTTTCTGTTTAACGGATTTTCTAGCAACCTGTAAAGTCCACCCTCTTGAACTCCCTTGGTCAAGACTCGACTAGACTTGGGGCTGTGTTTCCTAATGATTACTTGCTGATCATCACTACACTTCAAATCTGTCAAACAAGAATTTGAAAGGAGATTCTTAGTCATACCAAGAACATACACTACCTTATGCAGCTCTAGAACTTCTCCATTTGGCATGTGGAGTGAGATAGACCCTATCCTAGTAACTAAGTACTTGGCATCATCACCAAGCTTCACTTGAATGTTGGTGTGTTGTTCCTTCAATATGAATAAGGCTGACCTGTTTGAAGTTATGTCTCGAGGCTTCACTATCAACATGCCATCCAACACCTAAGATTATGTTGGTGGAAAGGTGCGATTGCAATGTCCCTTTCCGGGCTCTAACTGAAAACAAAAGGAAATTGCAGATACCCCAATAGAAAGTAACCTGAAAATTATGGCGGACAACTGAAAATTATTACAGCAAGGTACAACAGTTTGATTTTTATAACAGCAGCAAGAAAAATGCAATATCTCTTCAAAAATGTATCATTCACACCATCCAAAATAAGTAGGGCAACTTAGAAATATTTTAGACCCCAGCTGGAATTAATTTAATTAAACAAAATGACAGCAATGAACACCCTTGCAAAAGTGGTTGGAAATGAAGGATTCCAAGCCCAAAAATCAAGTCCAAATGTAGATTTCGGCTGCTGAAAATGTGACAAACACAATGATGGCTGAGTTGGTTGTCGTTGTACCCTAAAAACCCCCTAACTCCTCCACAAGGTGGGTCGCTTCCCTAGGAGAGGGGTTGAAATTCATTGTAGAACCAAACACTAGTTGAAAATCTGCAAAACCAATCTTCTTGAAGCTTTTTGGAAACCCCGGGATAAAGAATCCTCAACGGATCGAAGAGTTTCCTTTCTTCAATCAAACAAGGAAGGTTTTTATCCTCCTTGTTGGTCACACAAGAGGGTTTTCGTCCTCAAGTGGAAGTAGTTGAACAATCAACCCAAAAACCATGCCAAGTTATTTTTGACAAGATGATGATCAAATGATCCAAGCGACCCCTTCTTATACCTTGATGTTGCGCAAAAACCAATTAGAATGCCCCCAATTAGGACCAACCTCATAATGGATCCTTCTTTTACTATTTTTCATTTGTCTTTCTTGTTAAGCCAACCAACCTGACTATATATGGAAAACTACTAAAGAAGAATGCAATGGTCATGAAAAATAATTGAAAAACATGACAATTACTCCCCTTGTTCATTTCCTTCTTGCCCACGAGAAGTGGAATGGGCTCAAAGTGTTCCAAATGGACTAGCACCGAGAAAGGAACATTACAATGACACCATGGCAAGGGTTGTGTCAAGCCTGACAGTCAACTCATCTACTCTTGAAGTTTCTGCACTTCCTGCAAAATGTTTTTGTTGATGTTGTTGTTGCTTGCCCTTCCCTTTGTTCTTCTTTGTACATTGAAGAGCAAATTGTCCATGCTTATTGCAATTGAAGCACATTATATGACTCATATCCTTCTTTTGGTGATTAGAAGACGTCTTTTTTCTTCTTCTAACCCTTCCCAAATCCTTTCTTTCCTTCCTCAGATTCTTGATGAGGGTCTAGTCTGGAACATTATCCTTAAAACTATTTGAGACTTGCGATAGTCTCATCTGCTCTCTAATAAAAACAAACCACATGTGCTCAAATTCAATAACTTCTCCCAACCACAAATAACTTGAGAAAAGTTGTGCCACGGTGGATTGAAGCCATTTAGAGCAATCCTAAACAACTCATTAACTTTGACTTCATCACGAAATGCACAAATCTGATCTCTAAGCTTTAATATCTTCCTCATATTACTTGCCATTGTATCTGTCTTGCTCATGCGGGTGGTGTTGAGCTTGTTCCTCGGAAACATCACCTTGGAATCATTCACACTATGGTACAAGGATCCCAAGGCATCGTACATCTCTGTGGTAGTCTTCTTGCTGGCAATATGAGGGATCAAATAATATTTTACGAAATCTAATAGGATTCCCTTTTCCTTCATTGCCTTCTTGTTGTACTTTGCCAAATCTTTGGGATTTGTGGGAGGTGTAACCTTCTTCTTCACAAGATACCATAATAATGTTTCATCTAGGATATTTTGCAATCTCATGGACATAGTTTGAGGATCCCTCCAACAAGTTACTTTCTCACATACTGGGAGTTGCCATTGCTACAACTATTTGAACAAGTTTTAGTCTACCACCATTGGATCAACTAGGGTTTCACACCCCACACCCCCTCACAAGTCCACACTTTTGCTTTGCTCACTGAAGCTTTTGGACATACTATTTGTTGTCAGTTGAAGTTGCACCCTTGTTAAAGCTAGGCTTAGCACCTCAATGAAACATTGGATGATCTCTTAATGTGTGACTTGACTGTATGAAATCAACCTCCGGAGAAGACCAGCTTCCTCTACCTATCTTACTAATGCTAACACTACTCCTAATCTAAGCTACGTATTTACAAGGGAAAAGGGGAAGGAGGAATACAAGAAAGGAAAACCAAGCTAAAAGAGTGGTGATAGCACCAAAGAAAGGGGATCTCTCTCCCCGAGTCTTAAGAAAACAAGAAAGACACATGCAAGGCTGAGAAAGCAGATGCCAACCACAATACAGCTCTAAAACTTCCTCAACTTGAATCCTTGCATATATGACATAGTGAATTTGAAGCCATGCAAATATAGTCCATACACAACATGAAATGAAAACAACAGAGAGGCAAGAAGACAATAATCTAAGCCAAAGGGCAGATACAAGCCACATTCAACATCATATTATTGCTTATAAATATGCACAATCTATTACAATCTCTTGGAAGGCTTTGGATGCATTACAAAAGCTCTTATTAGAGGCTTGCAACTCAGAATACTTGGCTACACAAAAGGGCAACATAACCTTGCACTTAGGAGAGTGATTTTTCAATGAGCTCTAAGCTACAATATATAGAAACAAGGAGAAGGGAAGAGGAAAAAATGCCATCAAGAGAGCCACTCACTTCTCCAACCACCAAGGACCACTTAGCATTTAAGTGTGCAGACCCAGTAGGGGCGTCAGAGATTTTTGTAGAACTCAGATCTGAAAACGTCCATGGGTTCCTTTTTACATTTCAGCCCATAAATGTCCTTTAATGCCACCCCAAACTGCTTTTAACATGTAGTACTCTTCAAGACCTTCCCAACAATATAAAATTTGTTTTATTATGTGACTTGGATCAAAAGTTATTACTATTTAAAGATCTCCCTGCCCTGCACAGTTTTCTTCCTTGTAGTTTTGACTTATAACAAGCGTTTAAGGTCAAAGACGAATGAGTATGGATCTAAAACTTGGAAGATACCGTCATAGGGGTTTTAAGATCCTTCAAAAACTTGGAGGAGCTTTGGAGAGGTTGGGAAGATTGATATATTTATGACAATCCGAAAACTGCCCACAGCTGAGACGCCAACCAATCCCGAATTCTGTCATGATTTTGATGCCCAAGACGACTTCAATTGGCTTCCAAAATTGGTAAAAAACTTCCTTAGTGTCTTAAGATCATGTGTAAAAAAGTAGGGCCCTTGGAAGTGACTGGAAGTGCATGATTTTTATGATAGTCCTCCTTGCTGCCTTTTTTTTACTTGTAGCTGGAGATGACATCTTTTCACTTTACTTGCTTGAAAAATGTCCAAGACGATTGAGTTATGACATGAAAATTGGAAAATATCATCTCGGGGGTCTTAAAAATCTACAGAAACTTGGACGAGCCTCGGAGAGGCTAGGAAGCTTGATATTTTTATGACTGTCCTAAAACTGGTTTGTTTCTGCTTTTGAAACCTCCTTACAACTTGTAAATATCATCCTTGTCAAGAGTGAGTCACCATGACTTTTGGAGGTACCATTCTTCGATATTCAAACCTTTGAAACACCAAATACGACTCAAGAAGGATCAACATGGCCCCCCTTTGTGAGCTCCGGACCATTTCTACCACCAGCTCCGAACCATTTCTACCATCAGCTCCGGACCATTTCTACTACCAGCTTGGGATTATTTTTACTCCCAGCTCGGGACTGTTTCTACTATGAGCTCCAGACCATTTCTACTACCAGCTCTGGACTATTTCTACTACTAGTTCCAGATTGTTACTATCATTAGCTCCAGACCATTTTTTCCATTCTAATGACTCGTTGACAGCTAATGACGGAAACAATGGTGACTGAAAAGGTCAACACTACCCATTGAAATTCTCCAACAGCTCTCTACTCCAAACAGATAGCCTCTCCAGACATGGAATCTAGTAGATTTCAGAAACTGTGCTCTGATAGCCTCTCTATGAAAACACATCATAATTTTCCCTCAATAATAAGTTAACTCAATTTTTAGACTGGATTAGTGTCACATATAATAATTAGTCCCTAAATAACTGCTACATGTACCTTATATAGCTAAATCTTTGTGACTGTTAAAAGATTTGCTTCAAGGTCATTCAGACACATCCATGCCAGCCCGTTGACGTGCATCACTTTAAAAGTCAAAAAATAGGTTTACAGTTACACATGATCATGGAATTGAATATGAGAAGTTTTAATTTATATTATTGTATGCAAATTATGATATGCATATCTGTTAGTATGGCTCAACGTGATACCATGTCTATCTACTAAATTTTAAACTTTGGTGATCAAATGTTTAATTTCAGTCTTCTCACATTGAATTTTATATATCTTAATGAAGAAGACTTTTTGACCATTCATCTCGTGTATACATTGCTCTTCTAACTTGCGCAGGTGTTTAGATATTAGTTTATTTCCATTCTTTAGTTTTCCGAGTTTCATTGAAGCATGGTACCACGTCTTAAGTAATTGATCAAAACTTGTTTTCAAAGTATATGCATTTTGTGACAGAATTTGGTTTTGCATTCTTTTATTTTGTCATCAGTTAAGGAGTTGATTGGGTACATAATGAAATTCTCCATTCAATTTACTGATTTTTGGTATATGTTCAGGGCAATGTGATAGGTCGTGGAGTTATTGAGTTTTGTGACGGAGGTCCGCCTGTAAGTTATTTCCAAACCTTTCAACTACAATTGAATTCTGTGTTTATGAATTGTTGCTCCCAAGTCCCAACACCTATCTTTGTTTATCTTGATTATTAGTTAGATGGAGATTTGAGTCAACCAGTGTTTGGTTTACATTTTTGGCTCATTATGAATGCAAGAGTTTAATATTTTAAGCTACCATAGGCTTACATGGGAAGCAAAACATTACATAGATGTACAATTATCACATGTTGATCTGTCTAGGTTATTAAAGTAACGTGGACCAAGAGGGATTCATGTACCTTTTCTGTTCTATAATTTTTTTATATGCAGTCATGGCTAATGTTGATAAGATATACAAAACATGTTACATATATGGATTATTTTTTCAAACATTCTGATACTACCTCACACACTTGTTTAGCATCGTGCCACAAAGCATATACACAAAATGCCAAAATAGCCTTACAACGAAAAATGTATGAGCAGAGACACAATGTATTTGTGACTTAACTACACAAAACAGACTCACAAACACAAAATTTAAACTATAGTTGAGTTTCAGGTGCTATTCAATTTTTTTTTAGATTAAAACATAAGGAAATACATAATTGCCATATCCAGCGATGGGGAAAACAGGTGGTTCCACACCATATTTGAGAAACTCAGCCTAAATCCCTTCAAAATATGTTGCTTTTATAATGCGTAACTTCCAAATAGCTCTCCTAATGATTCCTAGGAAAAATATAAGAGAAGAAACAGGAGAAGAGGAGACTCAAATTACAGACCGATCAGTAATGTCATAAAGAGAACTGGCTTTGGACAACTGAGTTTTGGAGTCAATTTCAAAAGAGGGTGTTTTCTTGGGAAGAGGGTACACCAAAAGGTCTTTGGGGAATTATAGACAACATAAAACAGAGAAGAGGGTCGAATAAGCTTTCACCATAAGCTGAAAATCCAAATGAAGGTATTGTTGGGACACTCTAGGCCAAGATTTAGTAATAAAATGCTTTTCATCTGCTGTCTCCACCGGTTGTTTGCTGCTATTCTAAAGAAAACATATCCGCTTCTAGATTATTATTTTTTGTGGGATTTTACCCATGTGTGTTTAAGCCTCGAGGGTGAAAAGCCCAAAGTAGTGGATTACATTCATTGTTCCTCTCCCTATTAACTAATACTTTAAAATGCTTGTGTTTTAAGTTATCTTGTGATTATTACTAAAAATGCATGAGGGAAAATGTCGTTAGGGTAATGACTACTTATGGACGTCACCAAGAGATGGCTTAAACACGCAAGGGTGAAATCCCACAAAAAATAATGATCTAATTAAATTGCACTTGGAAGCCTTCAATTACTTAATGCAAATGCATGATTGGGATGTAATTGGGTTAATCCCACATTGGTACAACTTGTGAGACAAGGGTGACATATAAAGCATTACTTGTTCCAAAAACTTTACCAATGGGGAAAGTAGATAGAAGCTGAGAAGCCCAAAGTAGTGGATTACATTTGCTGTTCCTTCCCTTATTGACAAATGCTTGAAGGTGCTTGTGTGCTAAGTGGGTCCCCTTGCCTTGAGATTATTACAAAAAATACATGAGAAAAAATGTAATTAGGGTAATGACTACTTATGGAGGTCACCAAGAGACAACTTAAACACACAAGGGTGAAATCCCACCAAAATTAATGATCTAATTAAATTACCTGTGGAAGCCTTCAATTACTTAACACAAATGCATGATTGGGTTGTAATTGGATTAATCCCACATTGGTAAGAGTTGTGAGACAAGGGTGACGTATAAGGGATTACATGTTCCAAAAACTTTACCAATAGGGAAAGAGGCTAGAGGGTGAGAAGTCGTAAGAGGTGCATTGCATTCATTGTTCCTTCCCCCTATTTAAAAATGCTTCAAGGTGCTTGTGTGCTAAATGGGCTCCCTTGCCTTGTGTTTATTACTAAAAATACATGAGGAAAAATGTCATTAGGGCAATGATTACTCATGGAGGTCATCTTGGGATGGCTCAAACACACATGGGTAAAATACCACAAACATTAATAAGCTTATTAAACTGCTTGCGGATGCCTTGAATATCTGCTTTTTAAAACCGATTTTAAAGTTTGATCTACTCTTAAACATCTGGAAGACATTGTGGGGGCCACTAAAGGCCTTTAGGAATAAAACATTTGAATAAATTTTAAAAATATATATATGGGTAACATCTAGATGTCCCCTTATGCCACATAGGAGTCTTTTTGAGGGGTACATCCCTTGACACATTCCCTGCCATCCCTCCCATCTTGGGGATGACAAGGGATATTTTTTGGATGCCTCTCATGTAGGGGTCATACTAGGTAACACAATAGATTCAAATATATATTTTAGAGAGAAAATTCTTCTCAAGAAAACTAGAGGGGTACTCAAGTTTTTACAAGAGTCAGGTTTTGTGGCAATGCTTATTATTTCAGAGTATCCGTCCACTTCCAGGTGAACGATACTCAGATTGACCTCCAGACCAAGGATTAATCATTAAGGCTTTCAATTTCACAATATCATTGGACTACTATGCATATCTACATATAAGACTTAAAACCTTGTCATTAGTTTCAGATGTGTTCATCAGCTCTTGCATTGCCTTTGAAGGTCCTATTGGTACTTAATTTGCTGAAGTACTTGGAGGGGTGTTCCATTTACAGAATTCTTAAGCTTATTTTTTTGTTCTCGACCCCTTTTTGAGGGATCATGGTGCAGCGTGTTACTACTAATAAAAGGTTGTATGTTTGTTCACTTTGTTGTATAAATGCTCTACATTGCTTAAAGCATTTGACTTTTGAACATGCACTTGTGTAAAATACGTCCATCCATATCAAATTTGGATCTCACTTTTTTTATTTTCCATCTTTTTGTACACTTTTCTGTACTCAGCCACAAAAATAATAAATCTCATAAGTAACATCAAAGTTCTAGAATATTATTATTGAGAATGTCCCAACATGCCATAAACAACCCGCTGCATCTTTCAATGCAAATTGTTTAACTAGTTTTAGTGCAGTGCATGATTAGGTGTGGGGATAGTTCATAATCTTACTTTTTGGAAAAAATGCCCGATCTCCAGTAGCTAAGAGTAGAGGTAGCTTAAATTTCATGGTCCAAATCACACTAATCTTCAAATGCAAATCCATGGTTCACTAGCTTAGAGATTCTAGAATTTCTGGTTCTTGCTCGCACTCTCTCTAGCTGCCCACGAGCTTGAAGAACATACATATCTATGGCAAATTTGATCAATAGACTGCCAGAATCCTTGTAAATCCTGGCATTGAATTTTGTAAACTTCTCTTAACATCATCTTAGATGAAAAAAAAATAGACAAAGAATTAGATGAAAAATATAGTCGAAGAATTGTTTTTTTTCATTTCAGTCAATTTGGTTCTGAGCATGAATATCTAAAAATAAACTTAGCTTTTGGAACCTAAATTTATTTCCTTTTATTATGCTCTATATGGTATGAAATTAAATATTGTTCTTGAGATAAAGAGCCTAAACTTATTTCCTTTTATTATGCCCTATAGAGTGTGGAATTACCTATTGAAATGAAAGGAATAAGATTGATCATTAATATTGTTTGACTGGCGAACAGGAAAACTGCCTTTTTTGTTGTGTATATCAATTTGGCGCTTCTGTCAGTACTTTTATTCATGTTGTGCTCCTTGCTGCATTGAGTCATACGAGGAATATTGATGTTTGGACAGGTAAAAAATATGATTTCATTGGGTGGACCGCACGCTGGAACTGCTTCGGTACCTCTTTGTGGGGTAAAATTTCTCATGTTTGCTCTCAACTTTGCATATTTAGCGATTGCAGTGGATTTTGTTATGCAATGTGCTTGACTGTACATACATACATGCATACATACATACATACATACATACATACATAGATGCATGCATGCATGCATACATACATTACATTACATACATACATACATACATACATATGTATGTATGTATGTATCAGACCTTTCATATCATGGGAGTTGACATGACTTGATGACATATTTATTAATCACATCAGCTTACTTTATCATGCAATGTTCTTGACTGTGGTTATATATAACAGTCATGTCATTGATGGTAACATGACTTGATGACATGTAGTTATTGCATTATATGATTGATTGACAGTTGCACCCTGATTAAAAATAATTCCTTGAAATTGCTATGGCCATGGTGGTTTGTACTTTGTAGTATATTGATTAACATTGTTCTTTAGTCCCTTTCAGTTGTATGTATGCACATATTTTACATGTCTGGGTTCAGAATCTAATATGACAGATTGAATGGATATCATTTTATGTGCTTATTTTTTGATTGAACGGACACAATAAGATACAAAATATATTATTGTACATAGTGATCTTTAATGTGAAATGACAGCTGCGTTTTCCATTTCTGTTAATGTTAATCTAAATCTTCATTTTTAGACCCAGCCCGAGTTGTCTGTCACATATCTTTTACAAGCTGTGCACCACGTCTGTTATAATCACATAACAGAGAGCCAAATCTGTATATGAAAAAAGCTGCATAGGATTACAATTTGAATAAAATTAAATGTCAGCAGTCTTTATTTGCAACATTTGAGAGGGTTTAGATTCATGATAGTTTCAATAACTACAGATGCCATTGAAATTCAGAGGGTCAGTTCATAGCCATAGTTTTTGGGAATTTGAAAACACATAAGTTTTCCGCTTGGGAATCATTTTTATAACATAAAACTAAAATGAAGAACTGACCACTTAACTTTGATTCATGTCTATACGAAGATAAATTAATTTGATTTCAACACAATTTTACTTTTGTAAGAAAAATGATGATATACATGGTCTGAAAAACACAATTATAAAGATGATAGCTATGGTCTGAAACATGTTATTGTAAGATTAGATGTATGAGTATCAACAAAACTAACTTTAGACATTGAGATTTAATTTGATTAGATGTAAAAATATTCTTGGAGTAAAATGATTATTTCATTAGTCATATTTAAGAAACATATTTTCAATCAACCATGAGGGAAATTGTTTTTGAGTTCATATATATGATTTAAGCCTTAATGAATTCAATCCCAAGTTGTACATACAATCATTATTGATTCAGATACATAAAGTCACAAGGTTGTGTTCAAGTTCAATTTTGGTGAAGATAAAATTCGGATTAAGTTCGGCAATGATAAAATTTGGAAAAAAAATCGTGATTAAATTCGTTTGCTATAATTTTCATTTTTTTACTATAAGATATAAATCCAAAAAATTGTCAAACCAGGTAAGACATTACTAAATAAACTTGAAATCTATATAAACTAGGTAAGACATTTATAAACCATGCTTATCAAAGTCAAACTATACTAAACATATGAAATCGTCAAAAAGTTACAATTAGGATTTAAGACTCAAACTTCAAAAAAGTTCCAAGTCATCAAGAGCAGTTGGTTGAGTTGATGCAGTATCATCATCACTAGATGCACCACTCAACTCATTATAAAAAAAATCAGGCTCATCTGTATCCACTGTGTCTTTTGGAATTTGTTGTTGTAAAGAAGAGGTAGAGTCTTTTGTTGCGTTGTTTATACACAATTGTAAATTGCTACGAATATAAACAAGATTTCCCAACTGTCCAAACCACAACTTGTTCCTCTTTTAGAATGGATGTGGTCAAAGCAACTTCAAGTCCTCTCACACGCTGATGAACTTGCTCCCTAGCTCAATATTTGAATGACAAAGCACTGCAATTCAGGTGTCTGTGCTCCGTAGGACCTCATGTCCCCTTTTCAAATAAAGTATGATAAATTAATAATATAACATAAGTGTCGAAAAAGTAACTTTATAAAAGACACTTATGTTTTATTATTATAAAAAGTAACCTTTTGATAAAGTTTTATTATTATAAAAAGTTACTTTCGAAAAAGCAAGTCACAACGAAGGAATAAAAATGGAAAATTGAAAGTAAAGTTATAAAAGAGTGTTGAGGGGTCATTTGGACACATCTTTTTCCTCTCATCTATTTGGACATCGAAGGTTTGAGCTGCTGCTACAACTTTTGCATTTGAGGACGAAAACCCTCCTTTGCAATCCACATCTGAGGACAAAAACCCTTCGGTGCATTCGGATTTGTGGATGAAAACCCGTTAATCTTTTGAGGTAGATCCAATCAGGAGCTACATTTGGGCTTACAATCAACAAATTTGCAAGATCATATCAGAATTATCAGTCAGGGCACAATTTGGATCAAATTTCAGAGATTGGCAGCCAAGGCATCATCTCTTAATTTTAGGGTTGGGTGAGATTGTAAGGTGGTGGAAAAAATCCCTTAGGAGGCTAGTTCAGTTGTGAAAAGGGTTATTTTTGGTGCTAGGCCTTGCACAAGGCCTAAATTTGCCCTAGGGCATCATTTCCAACCTTCCAATCTTCAAACTTTGTATCAAATTGTCAGCTGTTTTTATCTTCCATTTTTAGTTACAAAATAAATAAAAATAAATTCAGATCTTTGTTAAATTTTTTTTCTTGCATATGCATGTGCCTTGAGGGTTCCTATAGGCTCTAGGCTTTCTGGGTATTGTTGCTTTGTAGCTATTAGATGAATAAAGGAAGATTTCATATTGCTGTATTTGTTTTGGTAAGGGTTTTAAATAAAAATCAATTTGTTGCATATATGTTATAAGGGTTTGTTGGAAAACCCAAACTGTCTTTAGTTGTCCAGGAAAACGACATTACACATAAGACCTCCACGTTCTGTACCCGAGCAGTCAACTTGTGACATGTCATATTTTGCTGCTAAGATTCCAAACATCCCTTCTCTTGCCTTGTATTTCCAACACTGGTCTCTAATTAGACTTGCGGATGTTGGATTTGGTTCAAACCTTTCAATGGCTTTGTAAAGCCCTGTCATAACTTTCAAATCACTGTCTATCTGAAATAGTTTAGGCTCGAAATAACACACTGCTGCATGTAAAGGTGTGTGCATCATTTTCCATTTGGAATCAACTGTATCCCATATCTCCATGTAGTCTCCCTTCACATTATTTAGTACTTTTTGAACTACTTGCTTGCAACAGTCCATGCTATCATAAAGTATGCCAAGACTAAGGGTGTCACCATCAACCATGCAAATCACATCAACAATTGGTCCACACACATTCAAAACTTTTGTTGCACTTTCTCAAAAATTGCTATTTAAAATAATTTGCTGTATATTCTTTCCCTTGGGACCTTTCAAAAGCCCAATTTTTTTCCACTCATTGGAACAAATTACAAACCTTAGAGCTGGTTTCTCATCAATCACTCTTTTCAAAGTGATATAAAATGAAGCAAACCTTGTTTCACATGGCTTCAACAACTCCTTAGTTGCATGTTGCCCATAAAGATTTAATGTGAGATGATTTCTTATGAAGTTTGCAATTGCTTTCCCTCTGTGAATCGCTTCATGTACCCATGGGAATTTGGCCAAGTCATGAAGCAACAAATCTAAACAATGTGCTACACATGGGCTCTAATATATTTGTGGTTACTTCTCTGCAATAAGTTTCCCAGCTCGCACACAATTCGCAGCACTGTCAGTAACCACTTGAACCACATTCTCCACACCTACTTCAATAATGGCTTCCTCTAATATTTGATAAATATAATTTGATGCTTTTTGTGGTTCATGGTGTCAATCATCTTCAAGAATACAAAACCTTAAGGGCAAGCCACCAAAACATTAATTAGTGGCCTCTGACATATATTTGACCATCCATCACTCAATATAGTGCCACCTGTTGCATTCCAAGAGGCCTTGACCTTAGTTAATTTATCGGTCACCCTCTCTTTTGACCTCTGCAAAAGAGTTCTAAAAACTTCTGAAGAATGTGGTGTGTAGCCTTTGCCAAACTCTGCAACTTTCTGAAGTGCATTTAAAAAATGTGGGTTCTTGCCTACATTAAATGGAATGACACTTGAATAAAATAGATTAGCTAACGCATCATCCACATGTTGTTTTTTTATTAGTTTCCACAAGCTATTCAATGTTCCACTTCCTATCGATCCACTTACCATGGTCTTCAGCATACTGGAAGAGGACGACACAAAAGATGTCGTGAACCTAGACATATCCTCTTGGATTCTTTGTTTCTTTTGTGTCAACTTCATCTTTCCAACAATCGAAGAGGATTATTCTTTCTATAAAGCAGTTCAAATCTCTACAATTATTGATCCACATGGGGCAACACCTCCTCCCTGATCCCTTGAAAATGCCAAGTGATCCATCACCCTTGTCAAATTGCCAATAAAATGATTACCACACAAGTGACATTTAATGTTGTTACCATCACGGGTCACATGTTTCCATCCCTCGGCACTTGATTTTTGGGGAGCTATTGAATTAGAATCCGCATGTAAATAAAATAACAAGATATCAAATTAAAAAAAAAAAATATTAAATAAAAAAATTATAATAAATTTTGAAATATTTTATTCAAAGATTGTAACATATTATAATGTTCAAAATATTACACCCTCCAAGAGTTTAATTAATATTTTATAAATTTATACTTTTTATTTTAAAATATCTTAAAGGTGATTTTTTTGAAATATAAAAAAATGTTAAATTACATAATTAATTGTTATAAAAACTTAATTAAACATAATAATAAACAAAGTTTAAAATCTTTATTAAAAACCTAACAATAAATAGTTTATTTAAAATGTAACAATAAAATTAAAACTTTATTAACAAATTTATAATAAAACAATTAAAATTCATGAACATAAATTTAATAAACCACGGATTAATACCGAAATAAAAAATAAACTTGATTAAACAATATAATAATAAAAAGTTGAAAACCTTATTAAAAAATAAAAACCTAATAATAAATCTTTTATTTAAAATGTAATAATAAAATTTAAAACTTTACTAACAAATTTATAATAAATAAATTGATATTGAAAAGTTAAAAAATGAATAATAAGAAAACTATTAAGAAGAAACTAAAAAATATAATGTAAATTCTAAACCTACCTCCACTCCTCTCCTCTCTAGAGTTTCACAAATCAGCCTCGACCAAGGCAACAACAACGGTGCAAGTTGGGGATGCAACGACTTGAACATGTGATGGTGGTGGCTGAGTTGAACATGTGATCTTTATTCCACAATAGAGCCTTCCTTACACTTTGCTTTGAAGTGCCCCGCGCTCAGCTTCAGTGGCCCTTGCAAAAAGTGACAATGACTGCTCAAAAATGCAACTCATGCAACACACTAGCAAAAAACGCTGCTAAAAATCACTAATCACAACCAATTAAATTGAAATCGTGAGTTATGTGCACCCTCACTAAAAACCGTGAGTCACAAGCATTGCTGTGAATTTAGCATGGCAGAATGCTGCTTATAAAGGCGTTGAAGACAAATTTTAGGGTTTTTTTGGTAACTTTTAGGGTTTTTTTTCGACTTCTAGGGTTTTCTAATTTTCCGCTGAATATCAACGAATATTCGCGAATATTTTAGCCTTGTTTTGGAGTTGTTGGATTTCAATTTTTTTCCTAGAAATCTGGTGAACCTTGTGACTTAGGTTTCTAGGGTACATTGATGGGGGTGTGAGGACGAGTATGGATATTGCTACATAATTTTAAATATCTTGTTGGCTGGGTTGTTGAGATATGTCTGTATTTATTATTTATACTATTTACATTTATATGTAATGCAAAATATCATGATTGGGCCACTCATGACCAAGATGATCTCTCCAAGGACGTTTGGATTCTTCCCAATTAGGGGCATTTAAAATTGAATTTTGATGATGTAGCGAAAGGTAATCTTGTTATATTAGGATGCAAATAGATCCTTAGGGATAGTGATGCTTAAGTTATCTTGGCCTTTTACGGGGGGTATAAGAGCCACGACTATCTTCTTGGAATTTGCAAGAACAAAAGGTTGCTACCAACCTTGAGGGAAAGAATTGATGAGATAGTGATGCATTCCTTGTAGGGTCCCATTGAATGATTGTTTTTGTAGTTGGTAGTTTATGAGTTGTGCACTTCCCCATATTCCTACATATTTGGTCTGCTTGCAAGTGCTAGAATGTGTAATCCCTTGAAGGAGAACCATGTCAATGGTTCATGTGCGTACCTTTTCTTTATGAGATTGGCGTTTATAGAGAATGCCAATGCCTTTAATATTGCTTGAGATAAATTGCATTAAAATGATTAGGTGAGGTCTGATACCCCTATACGATGATCTGAGCACAACCAAGTTGGATTTGCAGCTTCAAGTGAACTCCTTGCAATACTCACAATTAACACTTACCACTTTGCAGTTTGCAAGCTTCACAACACTGTGAAGAGCATATCATCTTGTTGGGTTCCATGTCTACAATGTGACAAATATGGGGCATCGATAGAGCACACATCTTCAATATCAGGAGTGACACTTCAGCTTCCAACTCCAGAAATGGCTTGGGTAACTGAATTGATTGTCACATCAATGGCTCTTAGAAAGGTTGCCTAGAAACGGTTATGGGTTCGAAATGCGGAAACGGCAATTTTCAAAAAATCCTTGGGTAAGAAATGACAAGGAAATGTCTGTACAATATATTATTAAAAAAATATAAATATATAAAAAATGCACAATGCTCATTTTTTGTCCATAAAAGATAAAAAACTTAATATGCTTTGTATTCATGAAAGCTCAAAACATTCAACATGCTTAAATTTTCATATGTACATGATTATACTCTAGATTCTAGAATATATCAGCTAGATTTTCTTCAAGTACTGCTGAAACAGAAGCATCTAGTTTTTAAATTTTTTTTTTTGGCATTTAAAAAACAACACTGCTGAATCAGTATAGAAACATCCCAGGTAAAGCCTGAAATGGTACATAAACATTTTGGGTACGACAGATCCGAACATGGGACTATTTTAGAGTTTCGGAAACGTTTCAGGCAAGTCCTAGGACCAATACCAATACCCAATATGTCAATACGCGGGTACACTAGCCTGGTTAGCATTTCTAGGTATCTAAGCTTAGATCTGAATTGTCTTATAATTAACTTAAGAATCTGTAATTCTCACCTCGTGATACCTTTTGGGACATGGATGGGCATTATACAGTCGCCATCTTCCATTACACATTCTCAACGCCGAACATTCCATCTTTGGATTTGGCCCACACGAATAAAAATTTGGTCCAAGTCCAACATTTTACTCATTCGTATAATATTGTTTCGATGGATGATCTATGTTTGCTATCCTTTGTTATCGATGAATGTGTAGTGATTCTTCTGCATTTGCTTTACATTTCCACTGCATGTTCAATATAATTCACAAGTGAATTAAATAGATTTGTGTGTTGATATTGTTGTGAATTGTTTGGTGTGCGACTTTAGGGCCTGACATGGATCATTAGTATCATATCTGACCTCTTTGCCTAGAGCAGTTCATAGCCTACCTATTGGTCTTGAAAAATTAATTTTGGTCTTAGTTGTGTATGGATGCTTGTAATATTGCAAAGAAGGCGTACAACCCAACTTTGTTTCTGAATACCTAGTAGAGCAATGTTAGATGGCGAAAATGTTTGATGATGTGAATAAACCCGCTTTGATAGAAGTCTAGAATCTCATCCAAGAAGTGTTGGAAGAATAGAGAAGGAAAGTTTCTTTTAGCTCCGTGATTGAATGCTTCTACTAGGTCCCGCAATACCCTCTGCAACTGCTAGTTCCTTATTCCAACACCAAATTCCCTTCAAGTTACAAGTCAATTTTAACATCCTGGTTGTAAGGCGGGCCAAGAATGTATCTCAATGGCTTGCACTCCTAAGTCTTCTATTCTACAAGGCTATTGAGGCAATGAATAGGAGACACACATGAACCAACATACAGTGGGTTAATTTAAGGGGCTACTGTGAGTGCTAAGGTTGCATATCCAGAGGGCAGGAATCCCTACACTAGGTCAACCTAGGGTTTCCAAGGCCCGCAGTCAAGATAGAGGAGAGTACCCTCTTAGGATATTCGGTAAATGGGTGAGCAAGGGTATAGATCGATGATGGATAAGACAAGCATGCACAATGTAACTGAAATGTGAATAAAGGAAAGCTAAGGAGCTGATCAAATAAGAGCGCCATGCTAACTAGCATCAATGTACATATAACACTAAGCTAATGTAGAGCAATGGGGAAGGGAAATGGACTAATCTATGCAAAATGAAAACGAGAGTTAGAGCACTTACCTGTGGGGTGGTCGTTGATGCATCTATCTCTCCGGAGAAGCAGTACACTGAGAGAGAATTGCTATTGGGTGGAGAATGGAAACACTGTTCTTGTCCTAGACTCACTATAGATGACCTAATAGTGCAAGCAATCCAACCAAGAAGAAGAGTGTCCAATCCAATCCAAGTCAAGGGCAAGATGAGCCAAGGTTTGAGTGAGCATATGCGAAGTTGGCGCAAAAGAGCAGAGCATATGGCAGTTCCTATGATTCTGGCTTCCTTCCTTTATGAGTGGCAAAGTGTGGTGTGTATATATATGACGCCATTGCCAATGGGCAATGGCGTCAGCTAGGGAAAAACCTAACACCGACATCATCGCCCACAAGCGATGGCGTCGACCAAGGATGCTAAATGTCATGCAAAGTGAAAATAGGTGTCATGGATCAAGCAAATGAAAGAACTAGTTGCCAAATGGTTAAATGCAAGCAAGGTGTCGGGCTTGCAATGTGTATGAGACATAAAGGGACAAAGATAACTAATGCAAGGACAACTAAGGCTGGGACCACATAACGATACTCTCTGTGTGTATTGTCTCTAACCCATAATGACTATATGAATAGTCATACCCCATTCCCGACAAGCCCCTTAAGGCACCCGCTCAAGAAATAAATGCATCAATGACCCTTATCTGCATAAAGGAAATTATTAGTAATAGGTATGAAAGATAAAAGGTGAAAAATTAGGTGTATACACTGGTGTTCTAAGGAAAAAATTGACATCGAGGCATTGAATAAATGGCTTTGACACAGGAGTTAGATTACATCGTGAATAAATCACAAGTGTTGAAAAGATCCCCTTCACAACACTAAAGATGTCCAATTTGGTGCTTTGTTGCTGGAAGTCTCACACTATGAAGAAAGAGAGGTGATTTGACCCTATTGACACATGGTCCAAGTTCATTGAATAGGCATGTGCCAAAACTCTCCTCTCCAACACTTTCATTATGGGAGCAAAAGATTCCATTGTGAAGACAAAAGAAGGATCACTCAATGCCAAACCATACAAATGAGTTCCATGAACTCTACACACATTTGAATCTCCGCGAAAAGGACCCACAAAAAGCTTGATGTACACTAGTTTTCTTCGCCACTACATACAAGTTGCTATGGAGTTTTTGCCTTACTAGATGTTGGGGGAAGCCTAGCGACATGTTGCCAAGATCAAGGAGCAATCTGAGATGAAGCAAAAAGGACCAACCTCTTGTGGCCCCTTGCACAAAAAAAAGTTAAGGTAATGCTCAAAATCACACTATGCAACAACATTGTTAGGGGCAACTTTGCCAAAGGCACAAGAGACTATTTAGCCTCATTACCTCAAAACAACCTCACCATCTCAAAGCAAGACAAAGGGAACGAAAAGAAATGGTTCACTCATTGCAAGGTTGACACCACAAAGTTTGAGAAAGTTGTGCACAAAATTTTCTTGCTTAGACTTGCCAACTCATAGTTGAGGAGCAAAACACAAATCTCTCTAACTTGTTTGAACATCAATGCCATGCTAGCACCCATCAACGAGATTGCATTTTTTCACACCAATTGTTGTTTAAAGGTACATCCACTCCATGTCATCGTCAACATTAGAAGCCCAAAAAATATCATTGCACAAGACAATGCGAAGCTTTTATACTTCACAACAAAAGCACACCCCACATGATTTCTTGCTTGGATGGTGTTAGTGAGAAAATTTATTAGTTGGGCAAATTAGTTGTCTCCACCAATGTTCATGGGGTTACGCCCCTCTGCATTGAATGGTGCAACTCCCATTATTGAATGAAAACTAATCTAAACCTATCTATTGTTGTGGGTTGGCCAAAAGGCCGGGGATCACATAGGAACACTCCACTAATCCTGTGGCAAAGTGCTTGTACGAGGTACAAGGGAGGAAATTACAACGATGTAGGGTGAAGGAGAGAATTTAGGAAAAGAAGGTTATTGCTATGAGTAGGCCAATTGTAGAGTTCACACCCAATACCCAGAGTAGTTTAACATTCAATATAGAGGAAAGCAACAATGAAGCTATTAGTGAGACGGACAAACTCAGAAACAAAGTTCTTAAATTCATCTATCAAATATGCAAAGCTCTTTCTTGATCACCATGCTTACAAAGTGCATATAAGAGGGAAAAGAGGAAACATGAGAAAGGGAAATGGAAGAAAGTAGCTTTCATTTCTTTTGTAGTGATGAGTACAAAGCTTCAATCAATCTACAAAAATTCACAATTGCTGCCAAAAATAATAACTTTCAAGATCTAATTTTCAGGATCTTTTCGAATGGGGAAGCCATCCGAATTTATAGCAATGTGAATTGACCTCTAATCTTCCCTCACATGACTCTTCGTGTTCCTATGCTGCTTGTGACTTTTCATTTGCCATTAGAAAAGACAAATTAAGTATTTCTCTTATTATTTTGAGAAAATACTTGTACAATTTTGAAAATATGTCACTTAAGCGATTAGGATAGAATACAACTATGAAGCCCAACTAAGAATTCAAAAGGAGAGAGAAGGAAGAGGGAGAAAGAGGGAAGGAGGGAGGAGATGAAGGAAATCCACTCCTTGCGATGACCCAATTGAATTCCTTGATGCAGTCATGAATTATGAGTGAAGAACTCTGACACTCCATACTGAAAGAAGCCTCCTCCTAAATGGTGAAAACTTGCAATCTCGAGCTCTTTAGCATAATGAGAAACCTCTCTTTGAATGATCCACAATTGCAGCCCATTAGGCACATCGAGGGAAAAAGTGAGAAGCTCTTGATCACTAGACTATTGCAAACAATGAAGGATACCCCCAAAATACTTGATCAAACCATGAGCAGTTGCCACTCCTTTGTAACCGATTATGCATATGAACGAAGACTTGGGAGAATTTGTTCGCACCATGCAAACATGATGTTTCCCACTAGAGCATCCTCAAGAGCTTGTTATGGATTCAATCCATTGTCGTTGCGGAGAAACTTTGACCTTTGGGAAGACATGCTCGAACACTTGACTGTTCTGCAAGGAATCACTCTTGCTTGATGGACCTTTCCCAACTTGCTCACTTAGCCCATTGAGTTCAACTAGTTTGGCTTACTTCGGATAATTCACCGAGCTCACTCAACTTGTTCACTTGAGGAGGGAGGATGCCTTAGACCTAATTTGGAGAAGAATGAGATGGGTCTTAAGGTCTGGTTGTAGGCAGAACCAGACCTTAAGACCCATCTCATTCTTCTCCAAATGATCCTGGCTCATGAATACACATCCCTGATGAATTTAGAACTCCCAATTCACTCTGGGGAATATGCACCAACCTTAGAAAGGCCAGAAATAGCCCTTCCAAAGCCTGCCGAAAGATCGACCTTGAAAGACACTATCTCAAAAGGAACTTGTAAGCTTGTTTTCATTTCTTCAACACATGGGCAAGGATAGGATCACAAACATGAATACTGAATCGATGGGGATAGGTTTGACACATGGGATGGATTGGCCTGGGTAAGTGCTAAGAGGGTTTTACACAAAATTTTTGACACTGGGGTCTGTTGTCATGCTAAAAAATATGAAATTTTCATGTTGCACATTTGCATGACAATAGATGGTTTCATAAGGTATTCAGGTATGAGAGCTCAAAGTGATTTTCTAATGCACAATCGAGTATGGTATCTTACCTTTGCAAGATTCCCTTGTGATGTAGCACTAGTCGAAATCTGTGATGTTCTTCTTGTAAGCCTTACTTGTATGATCAAGATGCTAGTTACAGAGCTAAGTTGTAACATTGGTCAGTCAAGGTAAAAAATTGTCTCTATCACATTTCAGAGTCCCCTCTAAAAACTGCCATCTCATTGATATCTGCAAAGCAATGTAGAAAGTTCTTTTCTCATGCATAATAGTTTGTACTACTTATGGTCCGTCTAGAGCCAATGCAAAATCCTAAAAAAATTCCTCTCGCAACTCAATTTGTTGAGTTTCCAAATCAACAACTTGACAACCTACTTTGGAAATACATAAATGTCAGTAAAGATCCAAAGCCATTCCTACACATTGTTCCATCAAGCATCAAATCAGTCCCTTTCTATGATCCCCACTTCCAAACAACCTTCTATCACAAATTAGTTTGGGAGAGTGATGAAATATACAGACAAATACAAGAATTCATCGAGCAAGGGAAGATTCAGCCAAGTTCATCTTGTGGTGGTCCAATCGTCCACACACAAAAGGATGATAGCAACATCTTTTCACTGCCCCCAGTGTACAAAGCAAGATAATGGTGAAAAACAAGTATCATATACCTTGCATTGATATTTTAGACCAGTTTTGAGGTGCACAATATTTCACGAAATCAATCTCAAGTCTACTTAACACCAAGTTCTAGTCAATCCAGAATGTCTAGAAGACCACTTTCAAGACAAAGGAAGACTTGTACAAGCGGTTGTTAATGGTTTGACCAACACACATTCAACCTTTATGCGGCTTATGAATGATAACTCGTGCCCCTTCAACAACATCTTTGTCATTGTCTTCTCGAATGACATCCTCATCTAGAGCAAGACTTTGTTAAGAGAAGATTTCACATGTTCAAAAGGTTCTTGACACACTTCGCAATTGTATGTTGTTAGGCAACTTAGGTAAGTGTACTTTTTGTGTTAGGCAACTTAGGTAACTGTACTTTTGGTGTTACTCAAGTTCAATACTTGGGATACATCATTGAATGTGAAGGAATTCATGTGGATCCGACAAAGATCAAGATATTTTAAGATTGGCCAATCCCTTGCAGCCACACATAACTGTGAAGTTCTGTTGGGGTCGCATATGTGTATAGTTGGCTCATGTTGGGATCGTTTCACATCTCTTGGTTGATGAATCAAATCATGTGAGTTATGTTAGCATTCCAAAGGACACCTGCAACATCAAGCATTTGAAACACCTGTCCTCCCAATGCCTCGCATCAATCACACCTATAAAATCAATACCAAGGCATAAATTTTTGCAATCGGTGCAATCGTTGCTTAGCATACCATTTAGAAACATTCAACAACATCATGTGAAGGTACTCTACCTACGAGGAGCCCTACACAATTGTTCAAGTTGTGAAGCAATAACAACACTATCTCTTTGGTAAGGAGACTATCATTCACTCTAATCTTAAGCCTCTTCAGTTTTGATTACACAAAATAAGTTGGAGAATGCAGGGCACATGAAGTGGATGACCTATTTGAAGCAAATTCCATTTAATGATCGAGCATAAGGGGAAATATTAGAAATCAATTGATTGCTTGAGCCATATCCAATCAGTTTTTTGATAATAATGCTCAATGCTTGAGGACATGACACTGTGGATTGGGTTTCATTGTACTTCACAGATCCAAAATTTGCACCTACTTATGTCCTTTTATCAAGGGCAACAAGTTAGAGATTTATATATCTAGGGCATGCTTCCTTGCAAGCTTGGAAAAAGTTTCCATCAAGCACACCTTGCAGTAGGCACATTTGGGTAGACTATTCCAAGTCGGTCATTTCACAGTCACCAAAACATTGTCTGCATTCCAAAAGTATTTCAGCTGGCCACATGCACTCAAACATTGAGGCTCACATCAAGTCTCCTCTTCCAGTTCTATCCAAGCCATGGGAATCTGTCAACATGGATTTCTTATCTAATCTGTAGAGTACCAAATATTAACGTGTCTCTATGTTTGTTGTAGTCGATCAGTTTTTTAAAGATGGCAAACATGGTATCATGTAAGAATATTATCAATGCATGTGAAATAACCAAACTCTTTGTCTTGCACTTGTGGGTGCACTTTGGGGTTACCCTCTTCATTGTATTCGATTGAGATCCTAGATTTGTTAGTCATTTCTGGAAATCTTTTCTCTTCCTAGATATTCCTCCATACTTGGAAATGCATCTTTTGTTCAATATTGAACTACTCAGACCATACTTACCATCTCAGTTTGAGCCTTTTGCAATTCGACATCCATTGGATTCGGATCCTACGCACTCAAGTTCAACAAGAACGAAGAACTCTTCGACACCATTTCTACTCGCACTCGCCATGGCACTTATCAATTGTTTTCGATTGCGATGAAGGGCCATATGCAGATCAAGCTACGTGGTATACTTTTCAGCAACTCCAAGCCTAATTTCTTCAATTGGCCATCCATGTGATGGTAACGGGTACCACTACTTTCAAGAAAGAGTGAATGATTCGAGTACACCTAGGTTAGAATTGTAGCCTAATGCGAACTTTTTGTGATATTCGCAAAATTTGCAAGATATCAACACTACTACTTTGCAGCTTGCAAACATTGTAACACTCGGAAGAACATGTTATCTTGTTGGGTTCTATGTGTAGAAAGAGACAAAGTTGGGGTGGTGATGGAACACACATCTTTAGTAATTGGTTGAGTGACACTTTAGCATCCAAGTCATGAAACGGATTGGGTGTGTGAAAAGATTGGCACATCAACAGTTCTTAGAATTGAACCTCCTTGTAACTGATTTAAGAGTCTATAACTCTCATCTTCTCAATTCCTATTGGGACATGCCTGGACATTGTATAGTCTACATCTTCTGAAATATATTCTCAATGCCTGACAATTCATCTTTGGATTCGGCCCATGAGAATACATAGTTTTGGTTCCGAAGTCCAATATTGTACATATGTGTATGATAGCTTTTTCATGGTGAATAAAAGAGCTCAATTATTATCCTTGGTTCTCTCTAAATGTGTAATGGTCCTGCATTTGTTTTATATTTACATTACATGCTCAATATAACTCACAAGTTAATTAGATAGATTTGCTTGCTGATTAGTTTCTGAATTGTCGGTACTTTGAGACTAGGCTGCTCCTTCTTTCTATTGGAATCTCTATTGATAGGCTACCCCCTTTCATGTACTTGTTGGATGACCCCTCGAGCTCCTTCCCACAAAGGACGTCATTGCTAGAGTTGCCAGAGAGGACATCTATACACAGTATATCCAAACCACCTGGATCAACCCCCATGAGCCGCTCGACTCCAAACTTGCATTTTACACCAAGCATTTCTTACAGGTGGTGTATGGTATTATTTTTCATCCTCACTCTCTCCAACGCCATTGGTCTCATAGCTTGAAGTTTCCCCTTGGTTAGATGAGAGTGTGTACCCATCAGTTATAGGTTGAAACCAATCATCACATTCTCTGTCAGGACCAGATCTGTCATCTTTGCCCCCTCCAATAGGTGGAGAGTGAGGACCACTTCATTTTTTGATGCCCCATTTATTATGAGATCTTGCGAAGACATCACTATCTCTATAGGGACTCTGACAACACTCTAGCTACCTTCTTCAGGTATACAAACTAGCGTTGCCCGACTCTTTACCTTTGTGAGGTTTTCACCCTCTGACGCACATTCTTATCGGAGGAGCCTAGAGGTCCCAAAGCCCCCATGTTGATCACCTCTTTCTTCCATCCATCTAGGTGACTGACAACACTAAGCATCCTTTGGACACTTGTACAACACATTAGAACTGATATATTAGTGTAGCGACGCTTCTCTTAGCACATCATTACTTCCCAGGCTACTCAGATCTCCAAGCCTGTTATCTCTCAACATCGGGGCTCTGCTCCTTGTCGGTGTGGCTTGGCTCCCCTTTGACGACATGGATCTACCACTTGCCAGTAGCCCCCCAAACCACAGGGGTAAACAAATATTATGAGATTCTTTTCTACCATGAGAGTTACACCGGCCTTGGATATTAGGGATGATTCTAGAGGAAGTATCTTACTTCCTCCTAGGATCCTTCAACCTGGCTCCTCTGACCCAATATACTCCTTGACAAGTATTATCAGATTCATAGTGATCAATAATGGCTTAGATGCCTCCACTTCAAGCACAAGAAGAGACATTCGATGAGATTTACCTCCAATCTTCTCTGGCACATGCTCTTGGGGCTCTTGTTTGCCCTCCATAGTTATTTGTATTGGTTTCTTTGCGACTCATGTTAGTGGCACGTGCCTCTATTTTTCCTATTGTACTTTATTTCTTTAGTTTGCTTCTAAGATTCTTCTTAGAAATTTCTATTGCTAATTGTTGTATCCTTGAGTCTCATTAACTTACTTTTGGTCATTTGTGGATATTAATATAATTTCTTTCTTTCTCCGCTACTTCAAGGCCTGACATAGATCGTATGGGGTAGTCGACCTCTTGCATAAAAGGGTTGGGCTCTTTAATGAGTGTGTATTATTCGTTTGATCAATGTTTACTGAGACCTATAGCTAATATCCTTGGATCAATTGATGATTTTTTAAAAATGCTTCTTGAATCTTGCAACAAGGGTATATTATATTTAGTTGGAGGCTTTATACCTTACCTTTGCTATTTTTGCTAATTTTCTTGTGTGATTGTTTTTGTTAAAATAACCTATGATGTGAATCTAATTCGTGCTTTAGTTTCAACATGTGTGGTCCTATTTCTTATGTAGTTTCTTGGCTTTGTGTAATGTCCCCATTTCCGAGTAGGTGGCCTAGAAGGTCTTTCATCCATCTTAGCCTTGGTCATGCCCAAGGGGCTAGTGATGTTGATGGTTATTGGGTATGATTTGCACCTTCGTTTCACTTATATATTATGTTTTGACGTTGGACACGTACTTTGAGGTGACTTAAGTGAAATAAGGTTGTGTGATACTCCCCTAAGGTACTTTATGTTATATTTTGTCAATGACTTAAGTGATAGGTGAATATATGGTACTTTATTTTTTATTTTTTCGTTGGGGGGTAACTTAAGTGTACTTTTGGCATAGTGGTGATAAAGTAACTTAAGTTATTTTATTATTGTGTGGATTTTCCCCAAGAAGGTTGATTAGGGTTCTTTTGGGCCCTTTGTTGCAATGAAAAGTTATAAAAGGAAGCGCTTGGGGGAGAAAAGGATATTCATTCATACACTCACCTATTTTGATATTGGAGCAACTGCTATTTGCACTTTCTTTGCTTGTGGAGTAAGATCCCACAGGAACGCTAGCTTCGGTGGTGAAAGATCCACACCTAGCTAGCAGAGCACTCTTTGGTGGTGAAAGATCCTCCCTAGTTTGCTATTTTGGATCTTTATTTAGATTTTTGGATCAGATATGGAGAGTAATCAGAAATTCAGTTTCGGAGTAAGAGGACAACCTTTCTTCATCAAGGGTTTTAGTTCAGATTTGGAACAACTATTTTCTAGGGTTTTATCTACTCAGTTCTAAATTTGACGAGTAGTTTTGAAGGGGTTTCTGTGGTTTGATTTGGGAGTTGGAGATTGTTATCATCATGAAGATGCCCTAGAATTCATTTACATCATTTTTCTATTGCTATTCTAGAAATTACGGTCAACTGTATTTTTCTTTCATTTTTTGCTCTAAAATAAATAAATAAAATCAGATCTAAGAGAAAAAATATTTCTCTATTGTTTATTGTTCTATATGTTTTTCTGAGTTGTTTGAAGCGTCTGGGTAGTGCTGGAAGTGATTAGTTTACAAAATACAAAAAAATCTTTATTTCTGCATATTATTGTCATAAAAATCAGAGTTCAGTTTGCTGCTATTTTATACATATTTTGTGAATTTCAAGTAATATCCCACAAGGGATATTTCATTGGTATTAGAGCAGTGTATCCTCCCAGCCTGTGAAGGAAAGAAGGAAAATCATATTTGAATGCAACCAGGGAAAAAATGAAGTAGACCCAAGTTCCATTTTTTGATGGTACTAGCGAAGTTTCCACTTGGACTTGGCTGAAAGAGTTTGAGAGATATTTGCTATGGAAGCCTATGTGTCAGGATGATGCCCTCAGACTCATCCCTAGATACTTGAATGGAGCAACACATAAGTGGTGTTATCAATTGTTGAAAACCCAAGGGGTTGGATCCATTGCTTCACTTGCAAATTTCTCACAAAGCTTTCTAGAAAAAATTGATGTGGAGGATGGCAAGGGTAAGCAAGGAAATGAAGCCATGGAGTCTACACCCACGAAGGAGAACAAATCAGATCTATAGCCAAATGAAGAAGAAGAAGCTTCTAGAGAAAAAGGTATGACTTTTAACGAGCAAAATATTTGTGTTAGTGGGAAAGGCAAAGAGGAACAAACATGGCTGGTTGGTTGCAAAATTGTAAAAGATATTTCAGTCCAAAAGGAACCTATCAATTCTCCAAAGAATACGTCATTATCATATGGGATAGATTTACCAAGTAGTAATGAGCATAAATTTGTGAAAGGTGTTGATTCTTGTTCCACTTGTTCTCCATCTAAAATCATGAATCACAATAGGGATGGTGTTGTTTTGGAGGTTTTTAAATCACCAATAGATGGTGAACCTTTTGATGATATTCTTTATGAGGATAGTAGTAACATGGATTTATTTCATCATCTTCATCCTATATCATTACATCAATTTTATCATGATGGTATTCAACCTGTTGTAGATAAGAATGCTAAGGATTTGGTACATCAAAGTCAAGGCATCATGAAGACAAAGTGATGATCTTCTTTATGAGGAAATACAAGAGAAGCAAAGATGGAAGACCTTGCATGATACAAGGGTTCATGGGCATTATAAGGTATGGAATCCCGATAATATGTTGCAATTGTCCAAAACTATCAATTCTGATTTTGAAAACCTTGTGACTGATTACATAAAGAAAAGAAGGAATTCAAATGTGTCTTTTGAGATTAGAAGTGTTGGCAAGCACGGTTTCTTCATTGGAGACTCCGGTGCAAGAAGGGGGAGTACCTCTCAGGGTATTAGCGCTGATTTTCTGATTGCTAAAAAGGGTAAGAGAATATTTTTTACTCATCTTCAACTTGCTGGACTGTGTATAACAGTCATAAAGAGAGGAGAAACAACTTTGTTAATAGAACCCATGACTGATTTTTATGTCAGCTACATGGTGGAACCCTTGGAAGGGTTAGTGGGGGTATTTGGTTCTCAAAGAATCAAGGTGCAATCTGCTGTTAAAAAGAGGAGTTGAAGTCAAGGGGCATTCATGACTTTAACATCATAAGGTGTGAGAATGGTTACCATTTTTCTAGTTTGTTGAGTTCTCCTATGTTGTTGCCATGTTTCTATCATTTGGGATAGCGTGTACATGCTTTGATGATTGAGGAAGACTATTTCATAATCAAGTCTCAAGGTATGCTAGATGGGATAAACACATCCTCCTTTCACATTGCTCTTGATTTAGCTAATGAGCATATGTTGGCAAGGAAAATAATGCAGCAGCCCATGATATTGAAAGAACATGAGGTATGTGGTATATTTATTGTGGTTGAGTTTGCTAGAGGTAATGCTGTTTTTGGGATGCAATGGTTGCATGATGTTAAGGAAGAAGATGATGCATGGGTTGAAAAATCAAAGAAGAATGAAGATGCCGACCCTATATCAGAAATTCCGAGTTGCAAAGGTATGATGAACAACCCCAATTAAGCTATTTCAGATGTGTTGTCTTCTCTCATGATAGGAATTAATGGGTACAACAAAAGGTATGAAGTTCCTAATGATAAAGTTTATGGATGCACGAGTTCTAATGTTGATTTCCCTTTCTCTTGCATTTACGATGAAATGAAAATATGGTGAGAGAGAATAAAGTGTGATACGGGGGCAGCCATATATATTTCCAACATAGAAGAAATTAGTGACCTATGTCCATGGAAAGACATGCCTTGCACAAAGAGGGTAACTTATTTCTTTATTTTCTTTAAGAGGTTTGAGGTACTTGAATGTTTTTGTACAATTGGGTTCCTTGAAGTGGGGACCATTCATTGGATACATTGGCTGCCATTTTTGAGAAAATTGTTTTCATTCACGATATTGACAAACTGAAATTCAGTGGTAAAAATTAAAAAAATAAGAATTCAAGGCAAGAGGGAATGGGTGAAATCTAAAGCGGACTTTGAGGTACCACATTGTGGCATGCCCTTTCACATAACAACTGATTGGAAAAAAAAAATTACAGCTGTAGATATCAAAAATCAGTTTGCTAATTATGATGTGAAAGGGTTGAATTGCGTTGCACATGCAAGGAAAATAGTCACTAGCCATCTTGGGAGAAGAGAAAAAGATTACAACAGCATACAGAGCAACAAAAGTAAACCTTGGGGATGCCACCTTTGGGGAAGAATTTGTGACATGATCATTAGACAAGACACGATGATCAGTTTGCTTCCTTTCCTCGTGAGAGTTGGGAGTATCCTTAGGAACAGGCTTGCTCAGTCTACTTTGTTGGGTGAGACAAGTGGGATATTTGATGACTCCTATTCCGACAGATTGTTTGCTGTAGACACAAAGAACACCATGATGAGCTATGTGGAGAACGAGTTGGATGATGTTGAGTTGGGGAGTGAGTTAGGTATTATAGAGACTTTGACTCCAGATGACAGGGTGAGTGGAGTCATGGATGTGGGTGTGACTAGTAGTGTTGCACATGAGACAGTTATAGAGATTGGGGTTATAGGTTCAGATCACCCGAGTCTATCATTATGTTCATCATCAGAGGTTTCGGTAGACTGGAGATCTCATTTGCTTTTGAGTACTCCAAGAACCGACACACTTGTGAGATTTTGGATGGTCACATACAGGATGACAACTACAGATTGGAGGATGAGATGATCTTCTATCAGTGCAGATTGTACCTTGTGTCAGATTCATGGTTGAGGATGGAGATATTGTGACATGTGCATTGTTCTTCCATGACTGGACACTCGAGCTTCGATAAGACCTACAGGTTCATATGGGAGAGGTTCAGTTGGCATGGGTTGAGGGAAAATATCCTCAACTTTATACAGGGATGTACGGTTTGTCATTATGACAAATCAGAGCTTTTAGGTTCATCATTTTTTGAGCCAACATGGGATACCACTCCTATCTATTTTATTGCTTCTATGCCCGGTGAGCACTTCACTCATGTGCTAGTCTGTAAAGGGACGAAGTTGACTCAATTACTTGGTTATTTAGTAGGTTCACATTCAACACAAGAGGTGGACTGTGTAGAGTAATCTGAAATTCAGTTTCAGAGTAAGAGGACAACCCTTCATCAAGGGTTTCAATTCAGACTTGGAACAACTATTTTCAAGGGTTTTATCTTCTCAGTTCCAGATTTGAGGAGCAGCTTTGGAGGGGTTTTTGTGGTTCGATTCCGGAGATTTCAGCGCTAGAGATTGTTATCATCATGAAGATGCCCTAGAATTCATTTCCATCATTTTTCCATTGTTATTTTGGAAATTACGGTCAGCTGTATTTTTCTCTCATTTTCTACCCTAAAATAAATAAATGAAATCAAATATGAGAGATAAAAAATTATTTCTCTTGTTTATTGTTCTATATTTTTTTTTGAGTTGTTTGAAGCTTCTGGGTAGTGTTGGAAGTGATTAGTTTGCAAAATACAAAAATTTCTTTATTTCTGCATATTGTTGTCATAAAAATCAGAGTTCAGTTCGCTGTTATTTTATACATATTTTGTGAATTTCAAGTAAAATCCCACAAGGGATATTTCACTTTGTGTTGGTCTAGGAGGCTTTCCTTATGGGACATCTCATGGCTGGCTTGAATGCCTTCCATCTCAACTGTTCCTCATCCCGTTAATGCTTCAAATGGGTTGGAGAGGCTGATTTTTTTGTTTGAATATCTCTTATTTGCTTTGTTGAGGTGCTATTCTTGAGTTTGGCTTGTGAATTTTTCTTCTCTAAGGGTAGTTGCAACCTATGTTGTTTGACAATTTTCTTGTGTGTTTTGTTGTAGGTATTTGTTTGGAGGCTAGTCCAGATGTACTTGTGTGTATAAAGTAATTACTATCGACTACGGTGCTAGACTATGAATAACAATGTACATAAAATAGTAATTGTATTACTTACCATGACCGAGAAAAACATCCAAAGAATAACAACTTGTATTCATAAAAGATAAGTCTAAATATAATTCACATAGTACAAGGAGGACTTGATACAAGTACCCTTTCCTTGACGTTTATCCTTCTATTTATAACACAAGATTTGTGGTTGTCAGTTGGCACAACTGTCAACACCCAAACATAACCAACGTGTGTCATTACAAACTAAAATATGTAATTACACTGGTAACCAGCACAATACAAATATGATGGTCTACATTATTCACCCTGCCCTCGCCTTCTCTCCTCTTTAAACAAGTTGGAGTCCCTTCTGACACAATTCATAATCAACATGATAGGGATGAGAATGAAAGAAGACATGAGACATTCTAGAGGAGTTGTGGATGTAGAATGTTCGCAACATTTATGGCAGCCCTCGCGAAAGCTTGCATGTAATGCGTCAAACCAAAATTTCTTACATCCATTACGCTACGGGATCAAGAAAAGCACGTTTTTCCCAACGCGATTCCTAACCTCATTTTATTTCATTTAAAAAGCTAACCACAATTTGACACTTCTGCAACCATAGGAAAATCGTGACAACCATATTTATTTGATTTATTTATAACCAATTGTCTTCTAAATGGCTTTGTGTTTTGTCATAGGTGTTTTGGTTGGCAAAGCCTATGAGGTTGATTGATTTAACTCATGTGACGGTGGGATCGTTCTGGTTTGCATCAGATCATACACTATGAGAACATTCAATAGGGTATGCTATACAGGTGTTGTTGTCAATCGTATGGCCTCCTAAATATCCAAGGATGTGGCAATCAATCTGTAGGGGGAAAATTTGGGTTGAATTGCATATGGAGGTTGATCAATATGGGACAACACATAAAAGTGGGATAGATTGTAGGAAGTTGGAGATAGGGATTTGGAGAGGTCAAATGGTTGGATGCACAGGTGGAGATTGAACCGACTAGAGGTCGTACATCAGTGGGATGGGAGGAGGTCATACAACAACATGCACGGGTGGCAAAGATCGTTTGGCAGGATGCAACCGTTACAGAGGTTGAGCTATTGGCGTTTACGCAAGAACAAATTGATTAATCAAAGGTCAAACAACAACATGAAAAAGAGGTCAAACAAAGATTAGAACATGTAGAGATTGAACAAAGGGAAGGTCATACGATTTTTTTTTTGTGGAGAGTCATATGGAATTGTGAAAGGAGATCGTTCTCACTACTTTGCACAAGTGTTTAATCTTCTAAGTCGTACGATGTTGCTTTGATTGGCTCTTTCAAATCATACGATTCCTTTGTTGGCTCTTTCAATGCCAATCCTTCTATTCTTGACACCTCAGAAGTCTTTACATGTGTTGCGACCCTCTTCCGCAGCTTTATTGTATCTTAAAGTGTTGGGCCCATCTCTATTACATTAATATTCTCGATCCTTGCTTGATAAAGCTATAGTTTAAGGCCATTTTCAATGTTTTTAATAGGCTTCTCATTCAAACATTCTAATTTGACCTCACAATTATAAAAAAATTCTAAGATTTTAATTGTTTCAACCATAATACTTTGAACTTAACCCAACCTTTTTACACTTTAGAACTAGAGCTCCGGCCTTGAAGTTTATCCGTCAGAGCTGTCTATCCGGCCAATACTTCTTCTCTATCACATGACATTTGCTGCCCCCATGCTGTGGCTTGCTTGAACACATCCTTTGTATCCTGTGTGCTTCAAAAATAGATCATGTTTTATGTGGTTGTACCTCTCTGTCTATTAATTTTGTTTTCCTTGGACCCCCCTTTCATGCTTATTGAAGTCGACTCTTTAGAATGCATGTTGACTAATCACTCCAATTAGTGGGCCAACTTTCCATTGAATGTTGCATCCCTGATGTTGTATTCGTTGAATTCCAGTAGGTAAGCTAACTGTGATGTTCACAGTTCAGAAGGACTTGGCATCACTAACATCTCCTTCTGCCCATCCTGTTGAAAGACTTGACCTTCATCAATCTCCATAATCTCAATGCTTTTGCAATTAGGTCGTAACAACACTTCGTCGTCTTCCATTTGCCAATGGAACAAATCGTTGGGGGAGTTTGTCTCATCTTTAGAGTATGATTGTAATTGCAAGATCTTTTCATCGTTTGGATCCATTGTACATTGGTTCTTATCCACCAAGCATTCTTCTTTGGAATACGAATCCAACGAGTTTTACGAGGTTGCTTCCTCATTGATTTGATGATTCTTCAAGTCTTTGACATAGTTCCATCTTTTTTTTAATTCTTTTTTAGTTATGATTGGCTTTGGCTGCTACCAACCAACCTTGACCCAATAGTGCATCATAGGCCTTCTTCAATGAGATGACTACAAAATTCAACAAAAAGGGTTCAGTTCCAATAATTACCTTTTGACCCATCAGTACACCCAATGCACCATGTTGATATGCTCCTACTAGTTGGAATGTCGGAGGCCACATAGTTGGCTTCTCAAGACTCTTTCAACTCTCCTTTGGAAGAACATTTACCGTAGGCCCACCGTCAATGATGGTGTTGGCAGATTCGTGCCCACAACATCCATATGTAGAACTATTGGTTGTTGGGCTAAGTTTCATTGTTAAGAGCATAGGATTGATCACTTGGTCACCTAACAAGGGGGGCTCAACTACGAATTCATTCTTTTGCTTTTTGCTCACCCCATCACCTAGCGTTATGTGTGCCATTGTATGTTCCATGTCCATGTTAATGTCTTGCACGATAGCAGTGAGGGCATTCTCAAGTTTTGGAATGCTTTGCAATAAGTCACGTATCATGACAAGGATAGTGGTCTATAAGACTTGTCGTGCAAAAGATTTACCAGACTCCACTTTGTTCGTCATTGTGCTTGTATGTTCATTTGATTGACGTTGTTCTTCGACCGTGGTCCTCTCGATTTCCACACTTGCTTTGGCCGGCCATTCCTTCTTCGTACATGAGTCAAGGTAATTGGATTTCTTCACTTATGGTAGGGTAGTGCCATAAATTCCTTTCCCTCAGCTACATCATATTGACATTGGCTTGCTCTGGACAACTGCCATCGTTATGGTTCTTGGGCCCACACCACCTACAAAGAAGTACAATGTCATTTTGATGAGGGAAATCTCTTGCAAAATGGCCCCACTTATTGCACTCCCAACAATGTCATTTCTCAAGGCTTGCACTAACTAGGTCCACTATCATCACTGAATTTAGGGTCATCTTCACGTTCTTTCAAGCATGAAAAGGTTTTTTTTCTCACTTTCAATTTCCATGGCTTGGTTGTAGGCATCTTCATATGATGAGGGTGGAACCGACTTCATCGTCCTTTGTGACAAGGGTACCAACCCTTCATTGAACCATTGCTTCTTTAAACTATCAACATGTTCATTTTGAAGTTTTCCCAATAGTTATTCGAGTCATTTTTTTTATAGGCACAAACATTCTTGTGTTTACCTTGTCAGGTATTATAGATTTCAGAAACAATGTCATTATCATCACTCAAAAGTTTGAATTCTTTCTCGAAGGCTCTCTTAAGTGTTTTCCATGTTGCTTTCTCCAAGCTTAGCGCATCTACATTCCAATCAATAGCCATACCCTAGAGGGTGGCTAAGAAACATTTTAACCACATGCGTTCATCTATATGCTTATTGGCAATCCATATAGTGATGCATGTTCCGTAGTGTTGTACAATATCCTTCGATCCGTCATCGATGAACTTTGTAGCTTTTGTTTATTTGGAGATGGCATTGATGGGGAAAACATGGCTTTGGCACGGGTTTTTGAATACAAGTCTCCCCCTTAAGAAGGCCAACATTGGATGTTCCTCTATGCTTTCAACACTATCATACATGTCCCTATGTTACATCCTTCACTATGGATCCATATAATATATTGCACACCATCGGGTCCCCACTTTAATTTGATATGACATTCTTTAAGACAACGACACAAAAATGTAGAGTGATTATTGTCTACACAATACTAGACTATCAATAATAGCTTACACAAAATAGTAATTACATGGCATACCATGGCCAGGCAAGGCATTTGAACAATAGCAGATTGTATTCATTAAAACTGAGTCTCGATATGATTCCAACAATATAGGGAGGAGCCAATACAAGCATCCTTTCCTCGACATATATCCCGTTATTTATAAGACAAAAGACTATGGTTGTCAATTGACACAATCATCAATACTCAAACATAATCAACAAGTGTTGTTACAAACTAAAAAATGTAATTACACTGATAACTGAGACAATACAAACATGGTGGTCTACATTGTCGTGCCATACTTAGCCAAGTTGCCATGCTCATGTCAACCTCTGTAAGGAAAAGGAATGTTTTCATAGTCAAGAGGTACCTCCCTTTCTATTCCTCCCATTTCTAGTTGTATTCTGTTCAGAAAAGGATTCTCTAAGTCTATATTGAAGAAATCCTCGCATAATTGAGTAACCCTATATATTTTGTGAACTCTAAGGTTGCTATGTATTCTTCTTGTTGGCTAGATTTTCTGCATAGCACAAAACCTAGGCAGTCATGAGATAAATCTCCCTCATTTAACCGGTGAGGCTCCCGTGTCAGATTTGTCAATAAAAATGTGTTATTATCTATCAGGGTTTTACTTTAACCACTTAGTTCATGAACCATAACTAAGAAGTTTTGCAGCAAGCAGCTGTTCAAGAAAGGAAGTATTTCATAGAAGTAAAGAAAATATAGAGAAGAAATGGGGAAGATGTGCATCCCATTAGTAGATAGCAGAGCTAATTGTATGCACATAGAAGAAACTTAATAGATATGAACACACATAATTATAAAACAAAGGCAGCTCTAGATCTAGATCTAAAATAACATAGTTTATTAAGAGATCTAAGATTAAAAACAAGAAACAAAGTACACCGTGACATAAAGTTCTTCGGAAACCTGCTCATTTGTATTCCTTTGCTCCAAGTTGCTCTCAGGGGTTCAACATAAAGTTTAGAACACAAGATTGTTGCTTACAAATTCTGATCGATCATTAACCCGAAGGTTCTTCTCCTACTTATAGAATGTAGGAGGGAAAGTACAAATGGAAAACTCAAACTGAACTGAAACATAAACAACAAGTAAAGATGACATTTGGCAATCATCCTCAACTATCTTCTCCTTAAGTGACACATGTATCACTTAACTAATAGAATGGTTCCACATGACTTTAAGTAATGGTTGCAAAACCAATAACTTAGAAGTTTTACAATTTCATCCGGGAACATAGAAAATAGAAGAAGAAATAATAGAAGAAGTCATGCCAGCTGTAATGTTTGTCTTTTTCTTGTTCTGATATCGGATAGACTTGTCGAACATGTAATTCAGCATCCTTCCATCTGTTTTAGCCACTGCTTCTTTCTCTGTCCTGAACTGCAGTAACCTTTCATTCAACACTTTGATGCACGCTTCCACATCTTCCAAACTAGGCCCAAACCTCGCAATGTCTGCCTGCAGCGCCACCAGTCTACTAATAGAATTCATTGTGAAAGGCTTGGTAGCTTTATCAATTCTCTTTTGTATCATCAGAAGAGATCCTTCCAGGGAATTAGGCACCTTAGTTGAGACGATCCGCACGTATGAAGTGACATTCCTGTCCACTCTCTCCTCAGTGAAAGAAATGACACTGTCTAGTAAATCTGATGTCCTACTCTCAAGTGCCTGCATCCTCTTCAGCAAAACTCTGTAGATTTCCAAACGGAAAGATACTGCAAACTCTAGTTGCTTCCCCTTCTCGACTGATCCGTCTGGTACAATCTGTTCCGCAATCAATACATCTCCCGGCAACTTGTTAATCTCGGCCAAAATATTCAGGTTACTCTCTGGAACTGTATTCATGCCTTCTATGTTTGCCATCAGTTGCTTTAGTTGATTTGCTGCATCATCCATAACCTTTAGGCAGACTGGCACTTCCCCAAGTTGTACAAAAGCTTGACGAATAATTAAATCCTTCCATTCGTCAATAGCCTTTACTCGATTGCTTACGTCCTCCATTTCCTGCATAAGATCATCACTCACCTGCTCTGAAATGGGCTGAATGGAAGGTTTAACAACCTTGGCTATGATCTCACATAATTGAGATACTTGCTTCTGCAGTTCTTCTTTCTCTGCCTTTTCACTGTCAAGCCTAAGGAATAAAGCATCCATCAATGTCTGCGTGTCCTGCTTCAATCCTTCAGTGGTGGCTTGACCGAGGGGTACTTTGGTTACTGTCACATCCTCTGCCGTGAGCTCCTCTATCTTTCCTTCTGCCGGAATTGATATCTCAGCAAACTTCTCTCCCGAATCCTCGATGATCAACCTAGAAGTTGCTTTGGCAACTTTAGGCCTTCTGTCTCTTCCGCCCAAATTTTGGACTAGCTGCAAGTCGTGCTCCTCTAGGTTCATCTCTATTCTCGCTTTTGGAACCAACTGCGAAGCTAACCATTCCGAGAAGTTACTTCTCGGAGAATGAGAAGTCGCTGAAGTCGTTGAGTGTACTACCATCTTCCGCTCTGCATCCTCTCCATCAGAAAGTGCCACAGTGTTATGGCTACCATCTTCTGAGTCATCCAAGGACAAAGCCCTTTCGAATTCCGCCATCTGCAGCTTCAACGTATCCTCTGGAACAGGTGCTGAACGAAGTGGCTGAGGGGAGAAGATGAATGTCGCTGGATTCAGTGGAGGCATGGAAGTGTCCTGCTGTTGTGGTGCAATAGTTGGTGAAGTACTGGGTACTGGAGAAACCGGAGTTAAAGTCATGGTCGTAGAAGTAATCCTCTCCTTGGATTGAGATCTTCTATGTACTTTCAACTTCTCGACTTTCCTGCTGTTTTCTCCTCCGTGCTTTTGCTTGAGGGAATCTTCTGCGCCGAAGTTACTCGTGACTTGATTCATCAATGCTTCATCAAGGCAATATCCCTTCGTCAACAACCAGTTTGAAGTCTTCACCAACACAGCTCCCGACCTTTCTTCAATTGTGTTGCAGCCTCCTATGTTATTCTGCAGTATGGCTTTATCTCCTCCCATTTGATGGTAAGTGTCAAGTACCACATTCCCATCATCTTTAAGATCCGCAGGTATCCGCGCTAGTCCAAAGTTGAACACTTGTTTTGCTGATAGCCTGCTGAAATCTCTCTTTCTAACCTCGTACTCACTTTTGCACTTCATCCAGAAATCTTCTAATGAAGGCACATGTGCGTACTCCTGGGAGATTGTCTTCCTGGCTACTCCAAATGGATCGAAGTTCAGCCGTGCAGGGAAGAACTCTTGCTCATACTCGGATAACATTTGCGCCTCCATTCCCCGAGCTCTATGAATGCTAATGCAGCTGTAATATCCCACAGTGATTGGGAAGAAGCCCGTAGACTTGTGTCGCTTTGACTGAAGGTCGTGTAACTCCACAAGTTGCCTGCTTAGCTCCATGGCGATCAATCTATCATTCAGATACCTGGGCATCTTTATTGGTTCTCCAGAAAAGCCCGTAACCCTGAGGTATGTGAAATCTACAAATTGAATGAATAGACTGCCAATCTTGGACACAGCTTCCCACGCTTCCTTGCTTACCCTGTTGGCCTTCAAGTCTTTGTCTAGCCTGCAGATGAAATCATAGAAGAAGTCATCGTTGATCACTTTGAAGTCTTTCCTGAATGCAGGTGCAGTAAGCTGCGGGTAGCACTCGAAAATGGGGTCCTTAGAAAGAACACCACATCTATCCAGCTTGGAAAAGACGCCTTGTGAAGCTGCATCATACACCAAGTATGAAGTCATCTTGAAGCTGAAAGTACGCTTCATGTTCCGGAGTTGCTCACCGATGTTGTTGCTAATAATTTCCGACCAATTGATTATAGAATCAACCTTGTTGATTTCAATGGTCCTGATGAAAGCATACATCCATGTACGGAAAGTGTAGGCATTCGCTTCGCCATTCATCCTGCATAGCAATTTGATGACATCATCTACCTCTTGCACCAAATTGGACCGTGGAAGAGTTCTCGGGAACTTTGAAGGAGATCTAGGCTTCTTCATGTATCGGCTATTCATTATGCTCACGCAATCAGCTCTATGCTTCTCCCACCTGCTGTCGGCATCCTGAAGGCTAATGGAAGTCACCACCTTTCGCACTGGAATCTTCAAACAATAATTGATGAACTCTGCGTCCAAACGAATTATTGTCTTTCCCGAAGCATCACGCACTGATCTGGATGAAGGATGGTAAGATCTAGCGCACTCCATAACAAATTCTGGCAACTGGGCTGTACATGGAAAAGCTGCAGCTCGGATAATTCCATTGCTTTTAACCGCACGCATGAGTGAAGTCTTTCCCGCTCTGGATCTATCAATCAAATCGGAAAGAGGTTCTGGGCCTAGATCTGTGTCTCCTATGTCTGCAAGTTTGGAAGCAATGCATGACTCCATCGTGCTTTCTTTTTCATCTCTCTTCGCCATAGTTTTGTCTATCTTCGTCTGAATAATTCTTTTTCTTCTTACTTGGCCGGATTTCTTCAATACTGGTGCAGATCTGGACAATTCTTCAGATTCAGAGGATATATGCAATGTATTGGACATTGATAAAATCTCATTTTCCTTTGTAAAGCACCTGTAATGAATTCCTGCAATTTATTCAGACAAAAATGGCCACCGAAGCATGAATAGTGAATTTTAATTGTAAAAATCTGCACTTTTCAAGCCTGCTGCCCCAAAAAATGGTGTTTAATTTACACATAAAGAGAGCATGAATCCTTTCAACAACACTTGAGCTCCTGTAACACCTGTGCAAACAATTATGCAGACAAAGATCAACCTCCTTCAAAGCATGCACCAAATCTGGAAGCTTTTAGCCTTGTTGCCACCTTGCCTGAGCAAAATCCTTCTTCAAATGGGGGCGCACTTTTCCTCTTGGCTGCAATTTTTTACCTGTGAATCAAATAATTCACCCATATGGCTGCCCATGCTTATATAACCTTCACAATTCTATAATTAATAATTGCCCTAACAATTAAAGACAATTAATTAATTAAAAATCATGCTCTTCTCTTTTAAAAATAGCATGTTTAAGGACAGCCATCCAATAAATTAAATTAATCCAATTTAATCCTTCACACATCACTTCACCGAAGCTTCACAGTGTGCGTTGACCATAGCCACTGAAAATAGAAAATAATTTAATGTTTTAATGCCCTTTAAAATCATTAAATAACTCCCAAATGGGGCGCACTTTTTGAGAGGAAGGGGGCAGCCACTAAATAAATTAAATTTAATGCATTTAATCCATTTCTTTTATTCCAATTTTGACTTGTTGACTTCCTCCAAGCTTGGGCACACTTTTTGAAAGGATAGATTAATTAAAATAATCACTTTAAGTCTTCCATCATCTCACCAAAGGGGGCGCACTTTTTTTGCACATATAATTCTATTTTTTGGAATGTTTCCACAATAGGATTCTTTACCCTGCAAGGCAGGCACCAAAATCCCGTGATCCACTTAAGTGATTTGACTTTGACAATGGAATTATTTACCCTGCAAGGCAGGCACTAAAATCCCATGATTTCACTTAAGTCACTTTCCTTTTATTTTATCATGGGAATTTTTACCCTGCAAGGCAGGCAATAAATTCCCACCTGCCTGCAGCCTCTAACTTTCCCACTGCAGCTTAAGTGAATTTTATAACACGGGAAAAAGTACCTTGCTAGGCAGGTACAAAATTCCCACCTTGCCTGTGGCTTCTATTTTTCCCATTGCAGCTTAAATCCTTTGTTTTCCAAAAATGCGCCCATCCCCGCAGGGGCTTTTCCGTGCACGACTTCGCTTTTTCCCAGTGATCTAGACCTCCGATGGTGACTTCCTTCGGGCATAATGTGCGTATATGTTTTCCAGCTGCTCCAGGCCAAAAATCGGGCTTACCTGGCAAAGGAAATGTTCTAGAGAAATTTCACAGAAAACGAAACGGGACAACACAAAAACACGAAAAATTGCCAAAAGTTACAAATAAAGCCCAAAACTTATTCCAAGTTAAAACCCTTCTGGTACATAAGAGTAATGACATATTTGATCATAACAGAGTTAAAACGGGGTGCAAATAGCCTCATACGGGACTCAAAATAATTAAATACAAATTTCCCGCAGACAAATCCCGATGACAAAATATAACAACTTTGGGCATCTGGGTATTTGGCGAAAAAGGCTAATATGGCTCTTTGGGATTATCTTGACGCAATACAAGAACTTTCAGGCAATAAAAACACAAAACGACCCATTATTTTAAAAGTACGAAATTTTTTTCGGATAGGGTAGTCACAGATTTCAGGGTGAAATCTGGGTGACACCACTTCTATCATGGAGCCAATTCTCCTTAGAGAGGATACTCGCCAATATTCACTGGGAAGTAGAGGGAGTCTTACGCACACTGGGACTGTGCTTGGGAGAACCTTTGTAGGATTCAATACTTGGGGACTAATGCTTCATGAATAATCCTGATTTGTTCATGAACCGAGAGCCTCCTTGGAAGGCTTGATCATTTTCTTATTTGGTAGATAAGATAGCCCTGAAGTATCCTTTGGGCATCATCAAAATATCAACAAAGCTTGCTGGTTTCCATTTTTCATGAACCGATGTTCTCAGAGTTTTGGGTCCTGAAAATACCCCCTTGAATGTGCACATCTTGGCTCTCTCCTGTAACACCCTGATCATGTTTTCCATTTCATTCATTGAAATTGAATCTTAGATGTGTCCATCCTTAGATAATAGTTGTTTTCCTCGTTACCTAAGTCTCAGTGATAAGGGGACTGGGTTTCCGAGATGGTGAAAAATTCCCCAGATTTGGAGGACAACATGGTATAAATTAAAATCTAAATGTACTTTATTCAACGAAATTTAGGGATTTCATATTTTTAACCAAGTAGTGGGGAGGGGTTTGGGGCAGAGGGTTGCTTTTAAAGTTAAAATGTCGGAAAAATTATAATTTTGTTACATTTTTTTATTTGTTTTAAAGTAAGTGTCAGAAAAATTATTTTTTAGTTTTTGGAAAAAATTGGGGTGTCCCCTCCAATGCCCACGCCCAAAAATGTCTAGGATGTCACCAAATCTAGGGGATGTGTCTCTTCATAACACTGGTTGTTTTCCTTCTTTGATGGTAACAAAGGCCTTGTGACAGTCCTGTAAGCATGGTGTTAAATGACCTGTTTCAGGTCCTCGTTGCAAACCTGGCTTGGTTCATTGGAGACAAGTCCTGAAATTATGATTTGGACGTGAATGGGGGCTGCTGAGTAAGGAGGCCATGGTCTCCCCAGATGGGCTCAAGCTAGGTTCAATCAACTTTTAGCTGATTTAGGAACAACATTGCTGCTGTAGAGGAGGAGTGAGGGCCTGTTCGAAGGTGGGGGAGGGATGGGATGTGGGGTGCTAGGTGGGTGCTAGGTGGGATATCGGTTAGAATTTTCTTTTAGGTTTCAATACCACAATCTTAAGCAATGGTTTTTAAGTTATCTATAGCTTGCTGTTTTACTTGTTTTGAAGTTCCACCTACATAATACAACTTATTTGAAAGTAGTAGCTTCACCTTTAAAGTCAAATTATCTTGAGATATTATATTGTAATTAGTTAAAGTGTAAACTTTCTTTCCATAGAGCTCAACTCAGTATTACAAATATTTCAATATATCGGAACTAATGGCAGCATTTTTGCAAATTGTGACTTCGATTAAGAGGCATGCTCTAAGAGGAATTTCAGGTGTCTGAAAAATTGTCTGGAATTTAGTTAGTTTAACACTGAAGTTTACTTATATGGTACTGATATGTCCTGCATAAATTGTTGGAGCACAAGTATGGATATTTTCCAAAGATGAAGGGTTTTATTTATGTCTAATTTTATTTCCCACCATTTAATGTTTATTTGTACTGATGTTTTTTGTAGGATAAGTTTGAGTTCCCCATTTACTTTCTATCTGGATGCTTATTATGATTACTGATATTTTTTTCAGGCATCATTTATATGCGCACTTGTCGATGCATTGATTAAGGGTGAACTTTATTCTGATTTTGTACAGGTTGGCTCCATAGAATTTTACCTTTATGCTTACAATATGTGTTGTGGTCTCAACTTATCTGCATCCTTTTCATAATTGAGTGAATTTTCTGGATATACAGATGGGATAAATTTTCGAAAGTTACTGTATATATTGGAGAAAAAGGGCATTGAACTGTTTTCTACATCTTTTTATTTGTGTTTCTATACAGGAACACCTGGCTCCAAGTGGTTATCTCAAAATACCAACGGTACGTCAGAAGTTTCATTATATGACTAGTAAATAACTTGAAAGACTTAAAGCAGGCAATATCTACTGTGCAATTTCTTCTTGTGATCAGCACATAATGTAATTTGAATGCTCAGAAGCAAGTGATAAGTAGCCTAATTTTTGACTGGCTTTGCTTAAAGGTCCAATCATGTCAGTCTTGTCAACATGTGTTAACTACCAGAATGTGATTTTAATTAAAGGAATGAAAGAAACATTGGTGCATGAAGAGATTTTCTGCTCAACAAGATGAATCTAAAATGAAATAACTACTATATATATGTATTATTGCAAGTCTTGTAGTCATAGTAACAAGTAGATTATGCATTCTTGCTACGATTGTGGCATTATGTGATTGAGATGCCATAGTTGGTTATGAATTCAGACAGTTGTGTCCATTTGCAAATCATAAGCATCATAACTAAACCCACATTAAAAGCATATTATTGAATGCCAAAACTACTTAATTGAGAATCCTAAGTTACACAAAGGTAAATAAAAGAAATAGGCTAGCTTGAATATTTTTGTTTCCCTGAATTCATAAAATTCAACCAAACATATTTTAATTAACACAGGATTTGAAAGAAAATGTATTCTTTTTTATGGTTGAACATGGTATATTTTTTTAGTAAAACAATAGAAAGATCAAACTAATATTTCATTTGTGTGATCCTACAATGAGAGTTGGTCCGAATTTGATTGGCAATCAAGCAGGTAACACTAATTTGCAAAAAATGCAAAAATAAAATGTGTTATGAAAGCAACACATTTGATCTGTGGAACATGAGATTTATTTTCCCCTCTTTTCAGTACTAGGATAAAACTAGAAAAAAGAAGTGAATGGAATGAATATTGATTCTTCATTCCGATTGAAAAACTAGATGGTCATATGGGTGAGATAAAAAAGTTTGCAAATCTGCACTAAGATGATTGAGTGACTGAGTCCCATCCTCCATGTACCAGAGTGAAAGTGTGCACAATCAGTGAAAACTGTGTCTGAACTGAAGTAAAAGAAAGTCAGAACCCAACAAACACTTATGATATTGCCCTATAAATGAAAACTTTATTGAAAATGAGAATTATTCACAAGAAGGTATTAATTTTTAAGAAATGTGAATCTACAACATTGATGTTGACATTTAGAGGACAGCTCCTTTGTACACATTTTTGATAGAAAATGAAAAGTTGATCCGTAAGGATCTATGAATTCATAAAGAACTCCATTAGACTCCAAGGACATTTCTTGGTCAGCGAAACAGTGAAAGTTGATGATCAACAATGTTGTTATTGTTACTCATGACAAAAACAGTGTCCACTTCATCAAGGTGAAATAGAAGATGTATGTCAGCAAACGTCAATTCTTTTTTTAAAACAAAAGGTAAAATTTTATTATAAAAGGAGTTGTAAAGAAAAAAGCAAGACAGAACTGATCACATTGACCAGACTATGAGATTTTAATTACAATGCTGGACCGTGCCAAAATAACCAACTAGGAAGATTCACTAGATACACAATTACATTACTAATAATATAGACATCGTCATGTATGCTAATGGAGATTCTTTTATCATGAGCAGTAGGAAATGGGAAACTTTCCCCGTGAATTGGATGGGTAGCCAAGGCATGGCATGAAGAAGAGCCCTGCAGAGCGAAGTATGCAGTTTACTTGGAACTTTATTCATCATAGGCCGCAACTCTATAGGTTTTCGTTTGGGAGGGGAGGTGAGATGAGAAGACTCCAACATTGTTGTGTCAATTATTCATTTGGAATTTTTCGTGATTATGATAACATTGATAACATCCATAATTTGTCCTGTTTTGCCACAATTTTATTTAGCTGTCCCTCACAGGTTTGGAAATTTCCAATTCTTTCATGTTGTGTAACAGTGATTTGTGCTGGGACAGAGAGAACATCTTCCATTATCGGATTATGCACTCCAATAAGCTCGATAGTTTCCGCAAGATTTTTCACCATGTCAGATATATTTCACAAAGCATTAAGAACATTTGCATCATCTGAATTGAACGGGGCATTATGAGTGGAAGGAGATACATGAGTATTACAAAGGTGTTGGGGATTGATTGGGGCATGAGCATGGATGGGATTGAAGACACAGTCACCACGAACAAAGCGGAGCACGTCATTGTAAGTAAGCTTTTGAGTAGGAACAATGATGGGGCCATGGCTATGATGTATGAAGATTAGCAATTATCTCGAATGACTTGGTCGATAATAGCTCTCAATCTTTCAACTTATCATTTAATGATATAGGCTGGAATAGATGCCACCTTTCCTCCTTCCATCTTGATACACCCTCCTTGAAACTTCTAAGAAAGGGTCTTGGTTTTGCAATTGCCCCCCATATTATTCCATATGAAGAGATCATCATAAACATTGAAAGTGCCATAAAAAGCCTGCCGGTACATTTAACTGAAGAAATAACAACTTGCAATAAAAAAGCTTAATGAAAACAAAGATATTTTGGAACTCAAAGTAGATAAGGGGAATTCCACGGTAGTCCTAAACACTGAAGATTATGTTAAAAAAATAAAGAACACCTTTCTGAAAGTGGGAGATATTGGCGCATAATGAGAAACCCTCTAAACAAGATTACAATGGACGTAACAAATATCATTAATAACTCCTCCCTCAGTTTGGAGCTCAAAAGAAGGCTTAAGCCCAAAGACCCAATCTTGTCAAGGATTTAGGGATTACCTAAAGTACACAAAGCGAGAATTCCAAAAGGCCCATTGTTGACAGAATAGATTCTCCTACATACGCTTTGGTCAAATACCTGGCTATACAATTGGAACCATTTGTTAGTAAGACTTCATCTTATGTAAAGGATCCTAGTAACTTTGTACGCAAGCTTGATGGGAAAAGCATTGGTGATAAAGATATGCTAGTTAGTTTTGATGTGGTTTCACTATACACAGATTCCTCTAGAGGAGGCTATTAAAGTCATACAGGAAATCACTGACAATGAAACTATTGAACTTGTGGAGTTTTGCTTAAGGTCCACGTATTTCACCTTTCTTAGCAAAGTTTATGAGTAGAATGAAGGTGTGGAAATGGGCTCATCCCTTTCCCTAATTGTGGAAAACTTATTCATGGATAAATTTGAGAAAGAAGCTTTGGATTCATTCCTGTTAAAACCTAAATCGGGAGTCAGATTTGTGGATGACAGAAACTTGAATTGGCAACATGGAATGGATAACTTGAATGCATTTCTGGATCACCTTGAATGCATAACTTGAATTCATTTCTGGAAAACGTGAACACACAATCAAAGTAGATTAAATTCATGATGGAGGTTGAAGAGAATGAGAAACTCCGATTTCTAGACGTCCTAATCATTAGAGATGAGGAAAAAAACTAGAGCATGAAGTTTATAGAAAGAAAACACACACGCAGGTGTACATTAGGGCTGACTCACACCACCATCCTCCACAAAAAGGTGTCCTTAATACACTCTTCACAAGAGTATCATGGATCTTAGATAGCATACATTTGGAAGTGGAAGAAAAACACCTCACCAAGGTATTAAGCGGAATGGATATAATAATGGGCAAATCAAGGTCACTCTTGAGAAGGCAAGGAAAGGGCTCAGAAATAATAATAGAAATATAATCAAGGGTTGAAACGAGGCACATGAATTAAAGGCAATCCTTCCATACATTGAAGGCACTTTGGAAAGAAAATAAAAAATACTAGGGAGAAAGGGCATACACACCTATTTCAGACCTTTCAGCACAATCAGAAAAAAAACTAAGGAATCCAAAAGACAAAGTATGTGCCAATCTAAAGAAGGGGATCTACTCAATCCCTTGTTCATGAGGGAAGTACCATATTGGTGAAATGGGTTGATCACCCCAAACACTATTAAAAGAGCACTGTAAGGATTTGGAGCATGCAGGAATTGGAAAATCTGCACTTGCAGAACACGAAGATGACACCAAACACTCCATTAGATTCGTTTGACACCCCCTCCCTTCCCTATATAAATTAGATCATAGATATGGCGATGCTATATCCGGAGGGGGAGTATTCTGATAGTCTCAGGGTCCCGACATCCAAGATCTATATGGAGGGCGTCACAATGCAAAATTAATTGCAATGGAAAGTTACAGCACTAATAGGAAGATCCCATAAGTTGTGGAGATTGAAAAGCATCCATATAACCTAAATTGTGATAATCGTGGGAAAAGCCATACTTGGAAACTGAGTTGTAATGTCCCCTTTTTCGGGACATTATTAATATTTATTTTTCATTTAACCCCTTGGCATGCCTAGTGCTACAAGTGGGAGACTCTTTAGTTAGTTTAATGTGCACATAGGTTAGTTACTTTTATTTATTTAATAAATAAATAAAGTGCACATAGTCTTAGTATTAAATATTTTAATGAGAGTTTATGTTTTCCCTCCAAAAGGGAAAGGTCGGTCTTTATTGGATATTGCACCCCTTAGTTCTATAAAAAGGGAGGTCGCATTTTCTTAGAGGGTTATGTTGGATGATCATTTGATTTCACTCCATGCTTGGAGTATTGGGATGTATGCCCTAGTTCTTGCAATTTGCTCTCTCATTTGGAAGCCATTGAAGACTCTCTTGTTCCATTCATTGTGTTTCATTGTGTTGAAGTGTCTTTGTGCATGATTTATGCTTGCTAGCATTGGCAACTTGTTTGGATGTGTGGTGCATTTATTAGAGGACAATATTTGGATGTTAGTGATGATTATTGAGTGATTTATGATCTGATTTTAATACTGTAATTATTCCAGCCCTAGCGACTTGAATAAGTGATTGATTGGCATGTTTTGGTGATATTTGAAGTGGTTAACAAATCTGGTTTATTTTCGTATATTCCTTCCAGCTATGGCGACTTGATTTGGGCATTATTCTAACATGTTTCTAGGACAAATCATCTACATTCATAATCTGATATGTATTGGCTTGTTTTACTGAGTTTGAGCAATTATTTGGGGCGCATTAGAGGGTTACAAAGTGCTGGAAATAATTTAGTAAATTTATTCTAACCCAAGCGACTGGGTTTAGGATTTTGGGGGCTGTTTTGGAGGGTATTTGGTCGTCTAAAAATTCAGAGTTGAATATCTTTGGAAAGCTCTTGAATTATATATTAGTCCGCACTTTATTTCACGGCAAAAGAAAAAGTATTGAGCAAGTTATAAATTTTCCAAGTTTCAGCTGTCTGTGCTTGAGTTTCATCTACACAGTTTCAAATTTCGTGGGTTGATTTGCATGCCTTCTACTTATCCAAAAATTGTGATCTATAACTTGTTGGAAACTAAAAATATGAAGAATCTTTTGGCATTGGTTTGATAGAAAAATATTGGACGGTGAAGGAGTTATTAATTTTTTAAGTTTGTAGCAGTCTAGTGCATTTAGTAATTAATTACTGCTTTAATTAATTTTCAGATTTGAAGTGATTAATTTCCTAACTGGTTCTCCCATCTAATCCACCACCTTGCCTCACTCCAACCCTATTTGGGTTGTATTGAAGCTAACATTGGATTATTTGAGGTCGAATTAGGAGGGTTTAGTCCTTCTAGAGTCGATTCAATAAATTAAATTGCATATTTGGATAATATCCCAAAAGGAGATGTTACACGAGTCTGCATCAACTTTGCACCCAATAGCCCCATCCTTTCCATTTTCTCACACAAAAATTCCTCCCCACCATTTTGGATTATTAATTAATTACTATTGTAATTAATTAACAACCTTTCCCATTAATTAATTACTTGGATTAATTGAATAGATACCATCCATTTTAATGAATCTCATTAATTAATTAATTAAGTCTCACCCCTCATCTTTTCCTCTGCCGACACATCTCACACCCTACATACACTCTTTCCCAGTTTGACATGTTTACAATACGATTGATTCTCTAACTCTACTCAATCATAGGCTTCATGTCCTTGATGATGGGTCCAATATTGGACTCGAAACGTTGAAAATAAAAAACTATTTACGCAGTATATCCAAAAATTTAATACCATGTCGAGTTGCGATATAAATGTCAAAACTCTAATGTTAGGATTAATGCCAAGCTTGTGGACAAAAGGATTAAAGGATGAAGAAACTTTTGGCAATGTTGTGGCTAATAGAGTTCATGAGTGGGGGTGGGGCAAGTAGGGTATTGGATGGAGTGGAGGGATTTTGCACAAAAGATAAAAGTTGCAGAAACAGGGGTGGATGTCATTCCTTTGTCAAATGTCTTTCCATAGGCCTGGTAAAATGAGTAGAGAAGACCTCCTAAGAGCTTCCTTGCAATGATAAATATTCGCTTGTTGAAAACGTCTTCAATCATCTACTTGAATAGGTTGTTGTTGATTATTCTTCATGTTGAGAGGTGGATATTGAGAATTCTACTGAGTTGTTGTTGGACTGGGATCTTTTTGTTGTAATATTTCGCCTTTATAGAATCTAACTCCTCTCTAACTGGTGTGACTTGATTTAGACTTTGCTTGCGGCTTCCCTCTTTTTATAAGCACAAACATACTCCTTTGGTGTGTCCCCATTTTACTAACAGAAAAGATATTAAGTTTGGTAGATGAAGTGTGATTTGGATTAACTTTTAGTAGGTCGTCGAGATTTTGACATATCTAAGAGACATTTCTCTTTAAATTTAGTGTTGTCGTGAGTATGACTTTGTGGAGTGGTTGTTTAGTTATGGGATTATGAAGGACAACTTGTGGGGAAATAGTGAGCAGTTGTGTTTGCATTCTTGGACCCTTTTAATGACCAACTAAAGTTTAAATGAGCATCTTATCACTCCCTTTTTCTCATGCTTCCAAATATTCCATTATCTGATGCAACTTAAAAACCCTTTCTGCAAAAACCTTCCTCTTGAGGAAGTCGAAGTAGAACTTGGAGCCCTCATCACCCTCATGAATCTATTGAAGATGAGAATGAATTTAAGCACCCTTAGCAATATAATCCTCACCATAGCGAATAGTCGCTTCCAACTTTACAGGTTCTTTCTAGAGAGACATTATGCAAATCAACTTCAAGAGTGATGCAAGCCACCTCAAGACGCTATTGAGCCTTGTGCAACCCCCTTCTCTGTTTCTGAGAAATCATCCTTTGCCAACCTCTCATAGACTTGACCATGTGAAAAATGGCAGCCTCCTACCAAAGGATTAACCCTTGATCACCATCTGAATAGATGAAAGGATCCAAACCCTCTAAACAACTTGAAAAGAGAAAAATGAGGCAAGTTTGTTGAAGGACCAAAAGAGACCATTGTTTGAATTGGGAGATGATCCGAGCCCATACCATCCATGAGCACCTCAACAAAATGAAATCAACTAGAAAAAGACAAGTCCTCATGAGGGCCATAAAAACGATCCAATCACACCTAAATCCTGTGACCACCTTGACAATAATTGGACCCGGTGAACCAACTACCATGGTCGAAGCCCTTTTGTGTCCAATTTTTTTTTGCTCCTTTGGCTTTGATGGATGGGGTTGGAGTCTGCTAGAGATGGTTGTTGTGGTGTGGTTCCACGCAAGGTATTTAATGGGGGCAAGGAGAGATTGTATAGAGTCCTTTTGAAAGAGAAACTTAAATCTACTCTTCTGATAATCTCCAATTATGGACGACCTTCCTTTTTAGTTCTACAAGACCATGTGGGACACCATTAGTGATGATTTTTGTTCCCTAGCTTCTGAAGTGTTTAATTCTGGGCATCTTTCCGTGTTTCTCAATCAAGGGTTGATTAAGCTCATTCCAAAGAACATCCCCAAGGACTCTATTGTGGCTTGACAACCTATTACACTTCTTACCGTTGCGTAAAAAATTATAGCCAAGGCCTTGGCGTTGAGGATTCATTTGATTGCTAACTATGTGGTGCGTGAGCAGGCTGGTGTTGTGTAGGGAAGGTTTATTTTACATTGTGGTCACTCCTTACAAAGCTATGGAATGGGGTAGAGGGATTGATCATTAGCCCCTTATTTTGAAGATTGATTTTGACAAGGCTTATGATGGGATTGATTGTTCTTTCATCTTGAAGATGTTGATTTGCTGAAGCTTTTGTCCATGTGATATTACCATGGTGTCCAATCTCTTCACTAATGTTTCAGCCATTGTTTTAGTTGATAATGCCTTATCTCCATGGATCCTAGTGCATTATTCTATCTGTCAAGGGTGACCCCTGGCCCCCTAGCTTTATGTCTTGACAATAGATGCTCTAGGGTATTTGCTTGAGGCTACCCGAGTTAAAGGAAAATTTATGGTATCCGAATTCATGATGGTTCAGAGACGATTAACAACCACTTTGTTGATGACTCCCTTCTTTTGGTTAGGGAGGAAAAGGATTATGTTAATGGAGCCCTTGCTTGTTTGGACATGTTTTGCACTACATCATAAGCCATAGTCAGTGACCACAAAACGAATTTCTGGCTTGTTGGTTTGGATACTCGTCCACTTTGGATCCTTGTTGCTTGGTCTTATATCCGTCCCGAGGTCATTGTGCATTATTTGGCTACTTCTGTTGGTGTCAATTTATCTCCGTTATCTATGTGATTGGTGCCTTCAGAGGCTTCAGAGTAAGCTTCACAATTTACACCATAAGGACCTCCCATTTTTTGGAAAATTGACCATGGTTAGTCATATTATCCAAGCCTCTCATATTTACTATGTTTCTTGTTGGTTGCCCAGTAGGATCCAATTCTAATGTCTTGAGAAAATTCTGAGAGCTTATTTGTGGTCTAAATTTGGTGGGGAGTGAGGCCTGCCTTTAGTTCCTTAGGATGTTTGCACGATGCCGATGCCTAAAGATAAGAGGGGCCTGGGGCTGATTGATGTTGCAACACAGGGTAGTTTTCTCTCAACCAAGTGGATGGTGTGGTGTATCGAGGTATTTGTTCCTTGGCAGATCTTGTTTCAACATTAGATGATTCAAGCACAACACATTAGCAAAATTTGGGGAGCTTTTGGTTTACGTGATATTCTCTCAACACTTCATCTCTTCAAAGTGTCAGAGTCTCTAATCTTTAGGAGTATTTGGTCTGCTTGGAAAGTTGTTGCTAGCTTGGTTCCTTGGCATTGGGAGAGTAGCAAAACTGGCTTTGATTTGGTGTGTCACCCTATTTGGTGTTGGAGGGATCAGGGTTCTTGTGTGGTGGAACCGCCACACTTTCAAACTCGCAAGTTGAGCAGGAAAGGCATCTTCATTTGGGGTGATTTGTGAGATTTTGTTGCCCGTTCTTGGAAGGAATGTTCCACTCTCTCAAGAGTATGGTCTCCTTGCTTTTGACTGTCCCTTGATCATGGAGTTGAGAGACCTCATTCTTGAATCAAAGTTATTTAAAATGATTATTGGGATGTCTGGTCTGATTTTAAGGGATTGGAGGTGGTGCTTCAGACCCCTGCTTCTTTAAAATAACTCTCATCAAATGTATTCGATGTTACATCAGAGACACCCATTATCCCCGGTTCTTAATACTTGTTGGCTCTCCACAAAGCGAGAGGATAGATGGATTCGTTGTCTTCACAATGTTTGTTCATTTCAACTTTCTTATAAGTTGAGTGTTTGCATGGTTAGTTGATCATCAGAGTCTTTCTTCCAAAGAAAGATTGGTTAAGAGTGGATTCTTTGGTGGTCTGTACTGCCCCCTTTTCCAAGCTAGTTCGACTTGAAGACCTTAGGGCCCATTTCTACTTCTCTTGGGCTTTAAGGGAGAAAATAAGAGAAGTACATTTGTGTTATAATTGCAATTTGCTATTTTTCAGCCATGTCATATTTTTGTAAAAAGGCAAATTGCCAATTATAGCACTAAAATAGCATGTTGGTGGCTAAAAGGGCAAAGCACCAACTTCAAAATAGAAAAGAATGTTGAAAGGGGTGGTTTTCCCTCGTTAAGGGGGGACAAGTAAATGTTAAAAAAGAAATAAAGGGGTCTACTTGGAGCACTCCACAAGGAAACGAAATAAAAGGCTATAAAAGAAAATGTTGGGGCTCATTGTAAGGATGATTTGGTGAATTTTAATACTTCTTTGTTGAAAATTGGAGCATTGAGCTCTCATTTTCAGCCTTTGAGGATGAAAACCCTCATTAGATCCTACTGGGGACGAAAACCCTCAATAGTCACAACACTTGGGGACAAAAATGCTCATTTGTTGCATTGGTGGTTTCATTGGGAGTCACAAGTGAGCTTCAAATTCAGAATTTTAGAACAAGGTTTTCCATCGGTGCTAGGGCACAAATTCCAGCTAGTTCATGCTTTTTGGGGGCTGCCACACTCATTTTCAGCTTGGGCAACCCATTTGGAGATTTCGGGATCACTTTTCAGTGGGTTTTTGTGGTTGGAAAAATCTGAACTTGATTTTGTTTGATAGCTGCAATTTTTGTGGTCATTTTGAGCTATCATTTGTGTTTTATCTCCAAGTATTTATGAAGATATGGATTGTTGAAGTTTCAACTGTTTTTGAGCAATTAATTAATTCCAGCAGTTCGTATCTTTTTGTTGAAGCATTTATTTGCATGATTTCATCAAGGGTTTCATGTTGTTGATGTATTTATGAAGTTTTGTGTGTGGGAGATACTAAAATCTGATTTTAATTTAGGTCGTTTAGGGTTTTGTGGACCTAAAACAGGCCACTGCTCTAATTTTTGCATAAAATCAGATTGTGGTCATAAAAATCAGGTTTTCTACAGGTGGTTGTTTTCAGTTCCAACAATGTTCCATTAGGGTTTCGGGGAAATCCAAATTCCTCAAATTTGAGCCTGAAAGGGACATTACATTGTCTTTGCCCCGTATGTCATCGTTTGGAGACTGTGAAGCATATCTTTTGGGAGTGTCAATTTGCTAGGCAGAGTTGGAGATACCCGGAGGATCAATGTTCAACGCTGTTTTAGAATAGACTTCACTAGCGCCTTGCTTTGTTTGGAGATTGTTGGTCTCAGGTCTGTTTTGTGTTTGTTGGGCTATGGCACTTCCTGAGGGCCCTAACCTTATTCGCTCTTTGGAAAATTAGATGCAATAATGTTTTTGCTCAAGAGGACAGCTCCCTATTTGCCTTTTGTTCAATGTGGAGGGATGAGGCTTGCAAACAGCTTCCTGCATAGGGAGCTTCGTTGATCAAGGACACTTGTACCTTGGACCCCGAGTTGTATTCTGATTTTATTTCAGCACATGTTGCCCTTAGGATGAGGTTATGAATGTCATTGTATATATCCATCCTTTCTCTATATAACTTTCTGTAAATAATTTTTATATTAATATGACACATCTTTCAAAATAAAAAAATTCTATTATCCCAGCTTGTGGAAGATCACAATTTAGTTAGAGGGAAAGGAGATTATGTCAAAGAAATTACAATTTGCGATCGAGGACGAACATTCTTTGTGCTTGTGAAAATATATATCTATCTGGTTTTGCTGATTGCTTCGGCATGGAGGCTCTAGGTCGTATTGGACTGCATTGTGGAGGGGTGAGACCATGACAGATGTAAGGGAAAAGAGAGTTTTCTGCGGATCCTAAGCTGAAGGGTAAATTAATCACAGAATGTGGAAGTGGTAGTAGAGGCTTTGCATGGGATCTGAGAGGTTTTTGTGTCTGGAGGCAGCAGATGGGAGTATGAATTTCATAATAATTGAAAAAAGTAAATCACAACCATAGTTCCTGTGGAAAAAAGACAAGTTCAGATAAGGACCAAATAGAGAAGGGGAGAACATACAACATGCAGTTATATGCTGAGCATGGTGGATAAAACTGTGATAGAAAACAGCAGCAAGTGTATACCGAATGAGCACAGGACAATATATACCAGTCAAGCCCAAAATGAGGCTCAGAGTAAATTGTTTGACAAGCACACAAAAAGCTTTAGATTGTCTCCAAATACACTTTGCATATCTGGGGGACAGAAGCTTCCATGTATTTTGTGATTATTTGTGGATCATTTAGAGTTGAACCCAATGGTAGAGTGCTATAAGGTTACCATTTGCTTGAGGTGGTGTGGGGGAATGAAGACATTTTGTTCCATGCCGTAAAGTAGAACGCAAAGGCACATTGGCCACTGAGTCAGCTACTCTATTGCACTTTCTTGGCTTAAACTGAAATAGTATTTGAGTAAATCTATTTGTTTGTAGTACCAATTGATGTATTATATTTGCCATTTCCCAATCGAGAGGTGATATGAAAACAAACAAATGGTACACAGTACAAAAACTAACACACATGTAGGAGAAATAGCTTTGTACATTTATGTGTACATAAATTCACTGTTTCTTCCGGTATAAATTACTTAAATAATCTATAGACATGGGTATAAATAGAAACCTAGATTACTAATGAATCTCTTCACAAGAGAAACTAACTATACACATCATCTAATATGACAAGTGTTATAATGATTTGACTAACCACTCAAGGGAATAGTTCAAACTAGAAATCAAAATAAGTGTCTAACTAGATGGTTTAACTCACTAGGAGGCTGCCACTCAATATAATGGTTCAAATTAGAAGTCAAACGAAGTGTCTAACTAGATGACTTAACTAACTAGAAGATTAAGTCACGATGATGTGGAATATGCATATCCACAATTACAATTATTCTCAATTACAAAAGATAAAGAGTATAAACTACAGTCTATAATACTATCCTATGCTCACTACCTTCTATGAATCCTCATCATTCCTCTGAACGATAGAAGCATTGGACTCCAATACCCTCAAAAGAGATGGAAAAATCTGAGACATTTGCTGTTGAGACATCCATTGGTCTTGATGTAGAAGTTGGCCTTATTTTGCAACAAGGTATGAAGTAGTAGAACCCTGGCAGGTCTAGGATGTTCTTATGTCAAAAAGTCAATATACATCTAGTGGAAGCTCAAAATCAGGAATAATATATGAAGGATGCCTGGTAGGAAGCCCAAACTCCAATGTCGGCTCACAGTAGTACTTGAGGAGATCAACATTGACAACATGAATTCCCAATTGTGTTGGAAGATCAAGGTGGAAACAATTCTTCGATATCTGCTGGAGAATACTATAAGGCCCATACCTGCTATGATCCTTTTCAAAAGAAGTGTGAGGTGCTCACGATTGTGTGGCGTGGAGATGAACCGCCTGGGAATTGATATTAATGATGATTTGGGAGTCCCCTTTCAAAAATGAGTTCAGTGATAGGGAAAGGATGAGCCTGGTGTGTTCCATACTAATAGGCTAATAACTCAACATAATTATTAGTTTGTGAACCTATATAGTGGGCATAAGCTATATAGTAGTTGCCTTGATCATCTTGAATTATGCCCCCTACGCCTACTTTTCCTAGATTGTTTTTGGCCGCTCTATCAAAATTCAGTTTGTGCCACCGTGGAGGTGGAGGCTCCCATTGTAGTGTGGCAGTAAGTGTGAACTACATCATGTGGACATGGAAGGGAATGTTCCATTTTTTAGCAGTCCAAATAAGCCATACTTGAAGATTGCAAACTTTCCACTTTATCTTTGAGATGGCACAAAGGAAGTACCATGGGTATTGGGTTTCAGCATGGTGTTTTATTCATTATTGAAATCATGGGAATTGCTTTCATTCCACAATTGTCGAAGTTTATAACCCAGTGCTGTTTCAGCCGATTGTCGAATCATTGGCATGTTTGTGGAGGGCTGTGACCATTTGTACAATGCTTGATTTAGTGTTTGTAGTTTCCTTCCTCTTTGATGAAACTAAGAGTTGACTTTGGCCCATTGTGCAACTACTATTGTATATTGGAGAAAAATGTGTTGAATTGTTGTAGTTGGGAGATTGCAATTAGGACAGATGGAGGGACCTATAAAACCATAGTGTTATAGATTGCCCTAGTAAGAATTCTCTTATGCTGGACAATCCATAGGAAGGTTTTAACTTTAGGCCAATTCTTATTGATCCATGAATGATTTCACTTGGTTTCATGATTTGAAGTTTCTTGCTTTAACATTTAATACTCTAAAGCCACTATAACATTCCGAGTTAGTGTAAGGCCAAACATGTGTGTCGAAATTATTGGAAAGAGTGATAAGATGTATGTAATGTCCCTAAGAGGTCGGTTAGCTCAAATTCACCAAATTTTAACAATCAACACAAAATATCAATGCAAATTGATAACATCGATGATTACAAACATGAAACCAAATGCTGATCACAATCTCAAGTAGTTGAATGAAACCCTCATATACTAATATAAACCCTCAAATGCAACAAACATTAGATCTAACATGTAGATGATCAATTCCAACCGATGTGCTTGCTGATTTGTGCATGAACAGTATCAAACCCTAGAGCAACAATATATCTCAAGTATGCTTGATGATTTGTGAATGAACATTAGTAGGAAATCTCAAAACAACAATAGATCTCAATTGAACTTGTTGATTAATGAAGATACTACAATGTAAACGTTGGAACAACAATAGAACATGGATGTACTTGCTGATTTGAATGAGAACAACAATATCAAACTCATATTAGATTGGAAAACTCACAAAACCCTCCAACAAAGATGATACGGCAGTAGATATGGGCAACATCAATGGTGTAAGGCACCGACAACATTAGGAGGAACAATGGTGGTGTATGGTGGTGATGTATGATAGTAGCAAACCTTGAATAAAGTCTGATTTTTATGGTAATAGCAACAAATAATGATTATCCTCAATTTGTCACTCCAAACAATGAATATTGATGATGAACAACAACATATGATGATAAATTCAAAAAATCAGCAATAGCAATGATTTGCTTGCAAGTAAAACTCAATCCAATCCTCTACAAGCTGAAATCTTCCATAATTTAGTGAAGAGACATTGTAGCAATCCGAAAATGACTTCAATTTTTTGAGCACAAATGTGATTGCTGGGTGAAATCACTCTTATGGACAAGAGGGTTTTCATCTTTAAATCCAACCTTGGAAACCAAGAGGGTTTTTGTCCTCCATGATTTTTGAACAACCAAGGGTTTTCGTCTATGTTCCACAGGGATGCGTCCCCTGCCTTTTTAGGCTTGTCCCCGCACCGGGGACAATTTGGAAACTCGGGGACGGGTAGGAAACGTCCCCTACCCATCCCCAATCTGCTAAAAAAATCAAGGACATCCCCGGGACGTCAAAATTGGAGCAGGGGGCGGCAGGGGACTTTTACAGACGTCCTCTGTATTGCTATTGGGGACTGTCTGGGCAAGTCCCCTAACTGTACCGGGGATGTTTGAGCGCCCCAACAAAGATAAATTTTTATTTTAAAAAAATACAGTTAATTTTAAAATAAAGTTAATGTTCTCCACCCCCACCCCCTCCCCCACACACACACACACTCATTTCTAACTAACCTATACCTAAAATAAGCTCTTCTTACAATTAAAACAAAAAAAGAAGCCCGTGTTTGTTATTTCCCCATCTTGTGAATGAGAAGACAAAGAAAGAAAACAATAGAGAGAAGAAAAGAGAACATCAATGAGAAGAAAGCAAGAGAGCAATATTCTATAGTGAATTCATTTAATAGTTTTGTATTGCTCATGCAACAACGTGTCTATGAATAGAGAACATACAGTAATATGTTTTGGTGATAAACAAATTGTGGTATTATGTTGAATGGTTTGGTGTGCAGCAGAGGGTGTATAAACAAAGCATTGAGTAATATGTTTTCATGAAAAACACGGGTATTTACCCGCCTCTTTGAACTATGTGTATGAATACATAACGTAGAGTAATGTGTTTTGGTGAAAAACATTGTGGTATCAGTTCAATGTTGTGTTGTGCAGCACAGGGTGTACGAACAGAGCATAGAGTAATACTAATATGTTTTCCAAAAAAGACTGTTTTTGACTCAATGTTGTGAAAGGTGTGTGAGACTACAAAACATAGAGTAAAATGTTTTTGTGAAAAAGAGTGTGTTATTCAGTTCAATGTTGTGTCGTGCAGCAAAGGTGTACGAACAGAGCATAGAGCAATATGTTTTACTGAAGAAAACAACGGGTTATTTACTCATTTCTGAAAAACCCTATTATCATGACTGCTCCAATATGCCTCCTCAAAAGTGTGACAATGCATTTGCTAATTGCTATGCTTGATGATGCATATGATTGCATTTGAATTGATTTTGTGTAGGTGTTGTGTACTATATACTTTTTCTATGTTTCAGAGATATTGCAGTGAGTACTTGAAACTTGCAGCCCTAGGGCATTTCATTGTAATTATTATTGTAATTGAAACTTGAATCTTATGTGAAATCTCAATTTAGCTCCAATTTTATGTATTAAGGTTCTATGATATGTGTGATGAATGCTTTATCAATGTTATCATATGAATATTTGAAATTTCCTCTATTTTTTATATTTTCCCTTATTTTTTAATAGTCATCCCCTGCCGTCCTCTAAATAAAGGCCTCCAAAAAAATCCATCCCAGAAACCCGTCCCTTGTTGTCCCCGTCTCGGAAACTTGGTGGAACATAGGTTTTCGTCCTTGGGTGCCAAATCAAGCCAAAGCTTTCACAATGAAGAAACGTCATAAAAAATTCTAAACCCCAAAGAGTCCAATCACCCCGCTTTTATAATTTCACTTTCACGCTTTTCAAGGAAAAGCACTCATAAAGCAATGGCCCCTCCTTTTATTATAATTTTGAGTTACTTTAATAATAATCACCTTTTTAATAATAAAACATAAGTTGCCTTTTGATGAATATAACTTAAAGCTATTTTATGGACAATTTAAGTCAAATTATTAAAATATTTCCCTTGCAACACCACTTTAGCCTATAGGAAATGGAGAATAGGCTAAGGGTCTTTTAACTGGATTAAACTTAAGAAGGGGAAATGGCATTCCACCCTCCCCAAAATTGCTTGTCCTCAAGCAATTGCAAGCTCAACTACTCTGACTTTCCCCAACTAGTTATCTTTGTAATACTTGGATCCTAATTCATCCTCAGGAACTTGCAATTCGATGTTTTGAATTCCTCGTGTGATGTGTATGTTCCTTTGACTACATAACTTTGGCTGTCCTTGAAGCCTTCTCCATACATCCATTTGGAAAACCAACATCATTATTGGCTAAGGATGAAACAACAATACAAACATTTGCTTCGAATGTATTGATAATTGCATTTGCTTCCTTTACTAAATCCATGACATATTTATCAAATAAGTGCTCTTGCAATCCATAGATAAATGTAAATTGCCCTGAATCTTGAATGTGATACATGCCTCTATCCAAAGGTGCTCTGAGTCCTAACATTGAAGCATGAAATTTCGCAAGCACAGTCATTGCTGTACTTAAACCAACAATACTTCGTATGTCACAAAATCATCGGGTATTTGCAGTACTATCATAGCTCTTGTTATCCTAGAATTTCCTTCAGATGTGCTAGCCAATTCAAGTTTATAGACGGGATTGAAATACCTGTCATCTATGATTGTAGTTGAGACTTTAATCTTTTCAAATACAAGGTAACTAAATACATATGACTCTGATGCAAGGTGCAGCAACTGATTAACCTTGTATTCATCATTGTGAATCAAACATACATGTCAACCTGGACTTTGTGTCCCTTCATGTAAAAGAAATACAAGTTTTTTTGATCTCTGCCATATTGATAGCATGTGAAAAAATATCACATAAGAGATCACACATTTGAGGAAAAGATGCATAGTATGAATACTCAAGATTGGAGAAACTAGCACCAAGTAATGAACCTTTGTGTTCATCCTTATTGAATAAATTTTGCACCTTTGTAGCGTTATCAACTAGTATCCATAGATTCTAGAGACCCCTGAGCCTTTGTCATTTCTTTTAATGTTTCCGTTGCTGCATCAAATTGATTGTCACCATCAAGTGCCTCAACTCGAATATATTTATTGAAAGAAAAATAAACCTCCTTGCAGCCCTTGACATCAAGCTGAAGATCATAAAACAACTTTTTGTGAGTAGATTTATAATTCTCATCAGTGCAATCTATGTAATTTTGAACAGGCTCCTTTGTTGTATGTTCTAGTTTATTACACAATATTGTGTTGAACTCGTGCGCATCATGCTGCTGATTAGATTCATATGTGGGCCAACCAAAATGTTTTGTAAGTTCATTTGTGGATACACTATCATTGTTGTTATGTATATTATAAAACAGGTTCAACAAACAACAAAAAACAGTGCAATGCAATGTACTATTCTGTGGAAAGTCATTAAAAAAATTTCAACATTTTTGCCAAAACACAACTTGAAATAATATCCTCTTGCATCAGTGGCCAACAATGCAAAATAACATGGAGAAGTTCAACTAGAGCAATTCGATGTAATTCAACACTGTGGTCTCCCTTATCCAATTGAGACGAATCCAAATCTAGTATAGAGATGATGATATTATAAACAGGGAATGAGCTAACCAGATGTTGCCTTTTGTGAAAACCCATCGCTTGCACCACTTTGTTCTTTCTGTGTAATGAAGAATTTGGAATACCCAAACCTTGTGTTCCAATGGATCCTTCAATGATATGACAAGCTGTACCTTCTAAAACATGGTGCAAATTAGACCGTGTATAGGCCGGAAACAAGTTACAATAACCACAAACCACCTACAATTTTACTTGAATAAGAATTATGGCGGCTGAAATGTTTGTTCCCTTCAGTTGAGACCTTTTGCCCACATCATCTAATGATAAGACCCCCTTAGAGTAAACAAACTTGCAGTTGTTCATGACTGATAACAACTTATGATCTGAAATTATCAAAACTGACAACATGACGCTGACACAACAGTTGCAAAATTGCATATCCACTTGTATGAGTGCAACTGAAATAATGCGCTGGCTGATAATGGTGATGACAACAACATTAATGGTGGCAATTTGGTTCATAGCTGCCTTAGGTATGTTTCCTCTATCACTTGATGGTAGTATCCCATCACCACTCATTCCCTCCATGTCTTGTTGTTGATCCTTTGCACAAATATCCAAGTTTCGAGTTACTCCAACATGGGATCTTCTTGTGGTTCTTATAACTTCCTCTATAGAAAGGATATATCCAACACAACTCCTCAACTCATGATGGTGCTCTTTACTCAATGAAATCTTGAAAGTACAAATCAACCACCATGTTGTAATGCCCCCCTTTCCAAGTTAGTCACTATGAAGGCCTTGGGCCCATTCCACCTTCCACGGGCTTTGAGGAAGGAAAGCAAGGGAGGTGAACATTGCCATAATTGTAAGTGATTGTATTTACCTTATTTATTTAATTATTAATTATGGCTTGGAGTGATTCAACTAGGTGATGGGTGAATGACAAAGCAAAAATGAATTTCTATCTTCTCCACATGAGGTCGGTTTTTTTGGAGGACCAAGTGAAGATTAAAAGTACACTTCCCCTTCATTAAGAGGTCGGCCACGGGAATTAGTCCTCTAATTCATCCTTGGACGAAAGAGGGGTACTTAAGGAGGTTCGAATGGTGGAGGATCATATCATCATTATTCATCATTTGACATTTACTTGGGATTTGGAGCTAGTTTAACTTCTCTTCATGCCATTGAAGGACGAAACCCCTTGGTCACCTATTGAGGATGAAAACCTTCAATAGGACCACACTTTGGGACGAAAAACCTCTTGTGTGCATTGGTGGCTTCACTCAGAAGTCACAAGTGAGCTTTGAAGGATTTCATATTTGTTTCTGCCCTTCTAACCCTATGTGACTTTCTTGGGTGAAGGGTTTGGTACCATCTAGGGTACTCTTGGACATTTTGAGGTTATGAACTTGTTCCTCATTTATGAGGTTGGATTCTCATTGTTGGTGATTTTTGGAGTGATTTATGAGCTATTTTCAGCCCTTGGTTTTTGCTTTACTGTTGCTGTCATAAAAATAATTATAGCTAGGTGTGATCACTTATTGTCTCTATTATTTTGATATAATTTGGATTGATAAATATTGCCATGGATGAATTAATTATTTGGAAGCATTTTTAGCTCTTATTACATGGTTATATGTTGATGTGAAATCCCTATATAGTTCGCTGCCCTAGAGGACTGATTATTGTCATAGGGTTAAAGTGTGTTTTCAATCATTTTCATATTGATGCTTGTTGGATGTTGGTGTATTTCAAATCAGATTCATTTGGGTTTGTGGCCAAACCCTTATTCTCAGGTTCAGCCCTAGATAGGGACATTACAATGGTATCATAGCTTTAGTCTTCCTAGCCTAGATGGTTTCATTCAAAAGGAATAGATAGATGGCAAACATACATGAGAGGTATGCCCTAGGGCAAGAAATATTGGTGAATAGGATGACACAATGATCCATGCCATGCAAAACCACAATGGAGAAGGAAGTTCTTCGGAGATTTATAATGTAAGGCAACCCTTAGGGTCAAGTTTTGGAGCTATTGCTAGGCCATTTCAGCCTACCTTCCTACCTAGGGAAGAATCCATTCTGGAGATTGAGACATGATGTTCGGTGGGCCACAACATTGCTACCATCTATGAGGAGTGCAGGGTTCTTTCAGATGAGATTCGTGATGTCATGTCACTTGCCGAGTTCATAGGGTTGAAGAATGGTAGAGTGGGAATCGGACCAAGCTCCAAACCCCAAGCTATATTGAAAGAAAATGGGAAACATGTTCCATCCCTAGAGGGAAAGAATCCCTCCATTATGATCAAATAAGAAGAACACTCGAAGTTGTCGAGAATGGATAGGGAGCAACGCATGGAAGCCCTTGATTGATTTTCAGAACAATAGTATAAAGGGGCATGTGTTGGAGGAAGAATCCATGGAACATGAGCCCAAGAAGGACGGAAAATCATATTTACAAGAGGGTGAAGAAAGGTTGACGGTTGAAGCTCAATTGCCCAAGGATAAGGATGATGATCAACTCGTTAGGAGTTTCTGAACAACAAGCAATGAAAAGCAAATTGATAATGTTCATGATTCCGGTAAGAGTCATGATGCTGTTCCCTATATGTATCAAAAAAATGAGGATGCTTCAACAAATTGTCATAAGGCTAAGAAAGATGAACACTATGAAGACAGTCAAAGGTATGAAGGTAATTCGGATTTGTTGTTTTCTACTATGCCATTTCAGATTTGTGGTCATGGACAATTTGTTGAAAGGGATGGCCACGGGGAAAGTTTGATACTCCATAGTAAATCACGACAAATGGGTGATCTTCATGGTGCTAAGAATGGAGAAAAATCAGAATTTTATAGGTTTAATGGGGTTAAAATTCCGGGTGACCTTGTTGGGAGGTATGCCCATGGAATAAGAGCCTCTCTTAATGGTCATGTTAATCTTTAGCGTGCTGGAAATTTCATGACAACAAACCTATGGTAAGCAATTTGATCATCTTCTTGGCAAGGATTCGCTACATCACCTTCATGCTATGTCTTTGCAATATTTTGGTCGTCATAAGGAATATTCTAATAACTTTGTGAAGATGTAGGCTCTGTTACTAGGATACACCTGAAGGCCCCACGTTTCTGCCTGGAAATGTTTCGGAAACGCGAAACGCGGGGGAAACGCCAAAAATGTTTCCGGAAACGTTTTTGGCGTTTCCAACGGTTTTTGCTTTTAAAAATAAAAATAAAAAAGCCTTGCATTAAATGAACCCTAACCCTGATACAACTACCTAGACTTGCTAAACACACTTCCTAAAAGCTATATAATGACCTCTTGGGTCCATTCTAAATCACACTCATATTTCTCTTGCTAAATGAGTATTATGCATATATATATATTTATTTATTTTTTAATAATATATTGTACGGACGTTTCCGTCGATGTTTCGTATCCAAGGTTTTTTTAAAATTGCCGTTTCCACGTTTCGTACCCATTTCCATTTCTGTTTCCGTTTCCTGGCAACATAGGATGTAGGCTACCAAATGGGAAGAGGAGTCTACTTCAGCCCTAAGAAGTGAACTCTTTGTTGGCAACCCTAGACATGAGTACCATATTCTAGATTTATTGATTCCTCCTATGTTGCTGCCATATTTGTATCATGGAGAGCAACATGATCAATTTGATAAGAGGAAGAACATGTTGAAGGACAAAGGGCACATAGATTCTTCCTCGCGAATTTCAGATTGCTTGTACATGGAAGTTTGGGATCCGGGAGATCTTTTGAAGAGTATTGCTACAAACTTGAGGACCGTTGTTACCTACATCCTTATGGCAGCTATAAGAGAATTGTTAACCACAAGGAAAAGGAATTTCTCTTCCATGGTGAGGGATGAAGTGTTTACATCAGGTGCAAAATGGTCTCCAACTATCACCATCCCAATTTTGCATGGGAAAATACAATACTTAAGCCATGGTAAGATATTCTTTCTGAATTCATATTTTGGATGGATAACACTCTCCTTGGACAACTGTAGGTTGACATTTGTGATGAAGTTATTTGGGTTGAACATGATGTGCGAAAGGGATTTCAAGTATTGTAGTTGTTGCACCTTTCTTATGTTATTAATATCCAAGGGTTTTGAGTCGGGAATGTTGCTAACAAATACATATAGCCACAAGTTGACTAATTTGAAGAATTCCAAAGTTATATATGGCTGTTACACTCATGCGCCAAATCTTATAGGATCTGATCCGAGCCAATTTTTGAAGAGAATTCAATGGGGCAGCTTGGAGGCAACATTTGGAATCCAAAATCTGCAAGGTATTTACAGTCAAAAGGAGGTGAGTGTAAGTATTGGTATGCATTGTTCACACTTTATGTTGGATTTCAAGAAGAAGGAAATACTTCAAGGTAGAGTGGATGGAGTTCCAAACATGGGTACCACGAAGGAGGAAGTGGTATATTCTCATAGCACTCAATGCATAGAGTCAAGCAAGGGTCTTGAGTTAAGGGCCAATATGTCTGCTAATTTCAATTGTAGACTACTTGTTCTTAATTTTTCAGCTTATCTAAGACAATTTTCAGTCTCTACATTACTCATGAATTTGCCTTTTTCCATAAGATTTCAGTTTGGTAGTTATGCCATTTTCACATAGATGAACGTGCAAAAATCATGTGGGACTGCCATTAACAGTCATGAACAACTGTGAACTTACATTTTCAAAGGAAATTCCATCATGAGTTGATGTGGAGAGAAGATTACAACTGAAAGAAAGAAATCAGATTTGATAGCCCCGATTTGGATAAGATTCCATGTGGTTTATGGTTGTGGTGAATTGTTTCTAGCCCCTCCGCAATCTAATTTGCATCTTATAAAAAGAGAGATAGCTGGTCAAACTGATTATTCATCCATTTCTTGCTTTATGATGGAAACTACAACAGTTTGCAGGGATTTTAGTACAACTGAGTATGGAAAGGAAGGAGATGTCGTTGTTTTTTATTAAACTAAAATGGAATATAATAGTCTAATCTAGATGCTATGGAAAGCAGTAAATAATAGATAAATAGATACTGAAATACACCTGTTATCAACTAATTTTGACTTCACTAATTTTGACTTCGCAAAATTAATAAGCATGAAAATTTATTTATTTTTAAATTATCCGAAGTGTTATTTCACGTGATTTATCACTCTCATCGTGATCGTCTTATTCTCGTGATCGTCTTGGCCTTTGTTTTGTCCATTTTAGGTGAGAACAACTTCTTGCTATGTCGCAAACTGCGTTAAAATTGATTGATTAATATTTAATTAATTTCTTACCCTTTTATTTAATAAAATTAATTTTATTAATTTTTGGGGATTTTTAATTAAATAAATATTAATTTAACATTCATTAGAAATTGATCGACAAGTTTTTCTCATTGCCGTGGGAAATTAAAATCCTACCTCCAATTGTCGGGAATGCCAAGATTGGCTTTCCACTCCCGATTTTCCCTTTCCTGGCAAAATTCTCCATATTTCTCCATTTGTTGAAAATTTTCCTTATTGATTGCCAACGTGATTGGATGGACAAAATGTCAAAATATCTCCCAATTTCCCTCATGGGGAAATAAATGGGAATTGTCAACCCGCTTTGCCATTGCCACAGGCAAATGATTAAGTTTTTTCCCCATACTCCTTGGCAATTAATGCCCACTACCCGAAGGAGGAAATTGGTTATTTCAACGGAAAGAAATAAACAGTTACAGGGAAACTTCTTTAATTCGCGTAACAAATCCTCCATGAAAGTCTGTTGGAAAGTCACGCGAAGAAGCTTTCAAGGTTTTTTATTTTTAACTTCTTATTTCCTTTGTAGAAGTGTTTTCTGAGAAATATTTTTTATCACATCCCTCACAGACGACTCAAGGAAAAGCAAACATCTACGTAGCCAGGTAAAAAAAAGCATTGCCACTTTGGTGAAGGAGATATACCACGCATTTTTAGCAAGGAGAAAAAGGGAAGCCAATGCAAAGAAATAAGTTTCCACTTGAAAAGCAAAGGAATAAAAGCCAGGAAATAAACCATTTCTAAGCACTTGCAGATAAACGTTTTGCTTGAAGGAAAGTTTCACAATGAGACAAGAAGGAACTGCAAAAAGAAGCATGTTTAAACCCATGCTACACATCCATAGGTGGAAGAGAAGTTCAATGTTGAGGATTTCTTTGCCAAGATCAAGAAACAAAAAGAAGAATACACATGCCACACGCAGTCCAAAAGACAAGAATACAATCCACGTGGGAAAGGAGCAAACAATAGTCCAAAACATGCATTCTTTAGCAGTCCTCACGCATTGATTGAGTAGAAAACATCCCACACATAGCCCACGCTGCCCAACAAAGAAAAACCAAGAGAATTCAACGCCAAGAAAGAGTAATTATTTTTAAAAAAATTTTAGGCAAAAGACATTAGTTTCCACGCCAAAGTCTAAGTCTTCACGGAGGAGGAGGCTGCCCATGCCAAGCAAAAGAGGCCACACATTGCAGCAATAAAATTCCACGCATTGGGCAAAGTCTACACAGTCCAAAACAAAACAAAAGTCCATGCAAGGATATTAAAGCAGCTCCATTAGCCATTTAAAAAGTCCATGCAAAAGCCAAGGGAGGAAAAAAGGAACGCAAAGCAATAGAAAACAAATTCCCCAGGGCAAACAATACGCAACCAAAGAAGATTCATGCACTCAGTTTTGAAAGCCACACAATTGCAAGAAGAGGAAGACTATGCATGAAGAGAAATCAAGTGAATTGTTTGAAAAATGTCAAACGAGATATATATCAGCACAAGAAAATGAAATTAATGAAGAAAACGATAGATGCGGAACGAAGGTTGTCGTGGGATTGTGTCTATCGGAGTAGTCAACTTTGGAGCTTGATATCTCGAAGTTGGATGATTTTTGTGAAAAACCAATCATTGCCTGCAATTTTTCTCATGTTAAGGTGCTTCCATACTCATTTACAAATGCACAACACCTCATTTGGTATTTTTCATGAACCCAAATAAAACGCAGTTCGTTTGAATTTCATTGCGTGCACAAGTTTAGCTTGTTAGAAGCCTACTTTGAGAATCCGTATTTCGAGTCTGAGTGATTATCGAGAAGAACGGTTTGTTTCCTTGAATTCTCTCTACAGTCATGTACTTCTTTGCCAAATTTCAAATGCACAGCACCTCATTTGATATTTTTCACGAAGCCAAATAAAATGCAGTTTGTTTGATTTCATTGCACGTGCAGTTTTCATCTTGTCAAGGGGACTGACTTTGAGAGTCGATATTTTGAACTCAGATGATTGTCAAGAGAAAATGATTGTTTCTTTGGATTCTCCCCACCTTCATATGCTCCCTCACCAAGTTGTAGATACCCAGGGTGACGTTTGGTATTTTTCCCAGGCTAAAACCAAATGAGATTTTCGCAGTTTCACACCTGCATTTTCCAAGCAGTTTCAGAAGAGCCAACTTTGACCTTTAATATTTCACTGAAGAATTTGATTTGGAAAAAAACTCTCTGATCCACAAACTTGTGGTACCTTAATAGACTCCCTCATCCAGTGAGAGTTTCTCAGAACAAGATTTGTTATTTTTCCCAGGGCAGTTTCAGAGGCGATTTGTGTAGTTTTGAAGTAAGGAAGTAATAGCCCGAAATCACGCTTCTGTCACAATCATGTCATCTTCAAACAAAGCGGTGTTGCGGTATGGGTTCCAGGGCATTCTACCCACCGCAACGTTCCATTCAGAGTATGAAAACATCACCGATAGGCTGATAGCAACTTGGGACATATCAACGTTAGCCAATTCCGCGATTGCATATCAACCGAAAGCGAGTCATAATTTTCTCGGCACTTGTTCCGAAGTGGTTTCTCACACGCAACAGCCTTCCCAGTGTTCGTATAGAGCCCCAAATTGGTCATCACTTGCGCAGAGCACTACGACACCTACACAACATGGTGATTCAACTCCAACGGCTCCTAAGCGGAAACAACCTTGACTTGTGAGCTCTCAATCTCATTTCCGCGGTGTCGAGGCTTCTCGATAGTACCAATGGGTCACCTATGACTTCCTCATTATGAGGTATAGGTTGTAGCTATTGGCAAAGGTCTCTTCGGAGTCAAAAGCCATGGTTATCGGCAGAGATTGATAATGGGAGAAACTTGTCTACATCAATTGTCTTCACTTGATCGTTGTGGCGGATCTATTCATTGACAAACCAAGACCAATGACAAGTGCAATTGTGTGGATCATCAAGTAAGGCCACATCATTCAAGTGTGTCCCTGTCAACTCTCAGTTAGCAACGGGCGCGATACTTCATCGACCAGTCTTAAAGTTGGAGCGTTCTCGAATTGGATGATCGTGAGCGGATTAGAATGGCAACACTTCGGGTTGGTGACAAAAACAAAAAGGGATAACTCCGGGAAGTGAATTGCAATCTCGACTCTTAGAAGATCTTCTCAATGGCGAAAGATCAAGAGTTGGATTATGACAAGCCAAGGTGGCGTAACAACTACGGTCTCGAGACAAATGAATAATTCACTATGGAAAGTTATTCAGAGCATGTGGAGAATTGTGTGTAATTGTGAATGCGAATGCGAATAAGGACAAAATTGCTCATACCAGGATGTTGCTCAAATGGAGAGGTGGATGAATTGCCCAAGTTTCAAGCTCGGCTCTCTTGTCATCTGGAGGATTGCGGAGCACGGTCAATGAGTTCATTTTCGTACGACCAGGATAGGTAGACTCTTGGTCCAATGGATAAGGCACTGATCCTAAGTGTCTTGATCTAGGTGGCGCATTACTGACTAGGATGTCTATGTGTGTGTCCAAGTCATTTAAGTGAGGTCCACATGTATCCATTGCTTTTATTTATGTACTTTTCCTAAAATGGCTTCAAAAATTGTTATAAAAATTGTTATAAAGTGAGGATATTGTTAAACTCACTTTTGGCAAGTTTTTGATAACTTAAGTGGTTTCTATTTTCAAGTTATTTTTTAAAAGTTGGTTGAAAAAGTCAAAGTCACTTAAGATGACATATTTAATGTTCATGTCAATCCTAACTACTTTGTAACCAACTTTAGGGTTATAAAAAGAAGTCAGGGGCTCATTTGTAAGGGTGACTTTGTGAGAGGAGAAAAAAATACTTTTGTGTGCAAACTTTGTGAGAGGAGAAAAAAATACTTTTGTGTGCAAACTTTGTTTCAAGAAAGAAACTCTGTTCTTTTGTAAAGACATTTTGGAGTTAATGAAATACGAACTTTGTGTCCCATTCATCATCTCTTGTAGCATTTGATGTTCTTATGTTCATTAAATGTTAGTTTTTAAATCTTGCATGCAAACATTGTCTTTGATCTTATCGTCAATGCTATTAATATGTTGTTCTTGTTCACAATGATCAAGCTTTGATATTTACTTGCTCATGTGTGTTCCCTTTTACTTATTCTTGTTTAGCTGATTCAAACTCTGCTTTATTTCAGTTAGTTATTCATTGTTTTCCTCTATGCGATATTAGGCTCTACTTTTACCTAACTATTGTATGTTCCTTCCATTCATTCCTTTCCATTTCTTTCATTCCATTCCATCTCCTTCATTCACGTTTCTTTCCATTTGATGTCCCAAAACACCACCCACATACAATTTTGAATGTATAGATATAAATACAGTTTTGGTTTTCAATAAAGGCAACCTCACCTTCATTGAGGAGGGACTTCGTTCCCTTACTATTGCATGTCATTTGCATGGGTGCAAATCCATATGCTAACAACACCCAAGCAACTAAGTAAATAAAATGTGAAACCCTAATGTGCAAAGTGGGTTAGAAAGGCCTTAGCTGATTCGCTGAGCTTGCGGGACTGTCTCACAACGGAGACTGGCTAGACAAGAGGAAGAAACCGTCATGCAGGGACTCAAAAAAATGCAGATCCAAGCTATTTGAGTAGACTGGGGCGCCTAGAGAAGAATAGGGGTGCCTGGGGCACCCTGGTTTGAGATCTGGGCACCCTGGTCTGCGGAATTGACCAGGAAACCTCCTCGAAGGTGTCGTTGAATGATCTCCTATGTTCGCTTCATGTTGCGTGAATGTCGTTGAACTTCATTAGATGTCGCTGCAAATCAAAGATGGAGGAAACACCTGCAAAACCCCAAGCAAAATATCAAAACCTTAAAAAAAAAGATGCATATGAAGGGGTCAGACTGTCCTTAGTTGTCAAATGGATGGACTTATCACAAAGCGCTACACTACATCTTAGACCCAATGTAGTTCTAGATGTGTGTGTGTAAATCATGCCCTAGGTGCTCTTGTGCCAGTCGCACTTTGTGAGTAGCGAGCAATAAGTAGATGTAGAATGTAAATAGATGGTGCATGGAATAGAATTAACTCCCGTCCTACGAAGTGTGATGTAGCATAACCAACCTTTATTCCTTGTGATGAAGCTAGATGGATGCAATGGAGCAATAGAAGCCTTTGATGGATGCAACCTTAGGTGATGGTAGTAGTGCTTAGTGTTTGGTCCCTCATTATGGTCTCATAACTTTATATTTATATAGTTCTCTTGATCTCATTTCGTAATCAACCCCGAAAAAGCCGACCACCAAAAAATATGAAAAGTTCAAACAGCTAGAAAGTGCCCAAACAATGAGAGTAAAGTGCAAAGAGGATTAAGGCGCCCAGAGGGGATTAGGGCGCCCTAGTCGAGAATAGGAACGACAGAGAATGACAATACAGACTAGGCAAGTACAGACAAAGGATCGAAAGTAGTGATAGAAAGCAAAGCAAAATGGCCAAAGACATGGGTTAATTAGTACTCTCTTCACTCAAGAACCAAACGAATAATAGTTTCAAACTAGGACTAAATAATTACCCAAAGTGCGTGATTTAGTGACTACATTTGCCCCCACTTTATGTTGGTGAGCAGAAAGCTCGGTAACATAAAGTAGATAGAGATGCGTATCTAATATCCATGTAGAGTGATGTAGAAATCGTGCCGAAGGACTAGACAAAGCGTGGAGTGATAACAAAAAGATGGAGCGTGGAGACTAAAGATGCAAAAGTGCAAAAAGTGATGAGAGTGAATCTAGGGCGGAAGCGCGTGTGTAGCTGCCAATGTGTGCGATGTACCTGCATGTTAGTATGTTGTGTGTGATGTTGTTGACGCCATTGTTATTGACTGCTTGCTTCCCATATGGACGGACCTGCAAAGGAGAAGATGATCAAGCAGTCAAATACGCATACATATGTGTAAAAATGCATGTATATGTGTAAAAAACATGAAATGAAAAAGTAACATGTGCACTTGATCCATGATGAGAGAAATGGCATAGAAAGGATATATTATAACTGTGAGTGAAGTGCGAGTTTTTTGGGCAATCTTACGCCACTGCGGCTGAAGAAGTGTAGGGAGGAAAGTCCAATGTTCCTTCAACCTGTAACTGATTCCCTGAGAATATGAAGAGATCTCTGTACTGCTTGATTTTTTGGGCGATCTGATGCCACTGGCTGAAGAAGTGTAGGGAGGAAAATTTGATGTTCCTCCAACCTGTAACTGCCCCCAGAATGCTAAGGACAACCTATCCTGTAAAAGCCACTGTATATCGAAGTTCTATAGACTGGTCTGAACCCACTCGCTATATAACCCACTATGTCATGGACGAATAACTGAAAACTAAACTGTACCGGTGTTGTGTTGTGTAATGTGTAAACCCAAACGATGCCCCCCCTCTATGGGGGCGCATGTGACGTTGCGGATAGGAGATTGGGGCCCCAAAAGAGGATCGACCGCGCAAACTATACTTTGGCCTACATGGAGAAGGGAATGTGCTTGGTAGAAACCAAGGCACACACAAACAAGTGGTTGGGAAGACAAGTGTTAGTACAAACAAGCATGCATATAGAAAACAAGTATAAGCTACCCAAAACAAAGTGTAAGCTAGAATGCAAGTAAACACGCAAGAAGCCAAATATAGACTATGAATAGCGGGTTGTAAACATGGGACACCACTCACGATGTCGCAAGACACTCAAGGCCATAGTGGCCGTAGACAAACAAACAAGTGTGCACACAAAACAAAAGGGCAATGCCCGCAAACAATAACAAATAGACACAAGCAAGTACAAACAACAGATAACCATGGTAACAAGCAATCCTGCAAAACAAATGATGCACATGAAGCACCCGTTAGCATGCTAGAAAGATAAAGTGTATGTCCAAAGCAAGTATAACCAATAGAGTTAAGTGTTAAGTACAAAATGAAACAATAACACCTGTAGTGTACGGAAGTGGATGCCCCCAGTAGTCGTTGTGGGACTGGTAGTAGCAAACCATCCATGCTACATGTAGAAATTCTGGATCTACGATCACAACTAGAAAAGGACATGAACGCACATGTGTGGATGGTAAAGATAATGACATACAAGAAATTTATCTAGCATGTGTAATAAAGTGAACATGGACAAGCAAGTGTGAGCAAGAGTAAAAGCAACCAAGATATACAGTATGCTGTGGATGGATGGAATGGAATGCAAGATGGATAGTGGGAGCCGCGTGCCCCCCGAGTTAATGGAGTTGTATGCAGTGAGGTTCATTTGTTAATGCCCCCTCAACAGTCAAGAATGAACCGTAAACGAGAGTGCTTCATTGGGAAATGGTGGAACTGTGTGTTGTGTGTAGCGTGTTGTGTTGAATGCGTAGTGATGAAATGCGACATAGGGATGAAGTGTGCGTGACCCTGTAGCCTAAGCATATATCACGACAAGATGAGTGGAGTGATGATTTAGCCTAAAGTGTATATCACTAAATGATGAGGAGAAGAAGTGGCGCTATAGCCTAAAGTGTATACCACTAAGTGATGTAAGCGGAAGTGACGATATAGCCTATGGCATATATCACTAACCTGGATGTCGCATGATAGAAGGTTGAATGACAAAAGCGTGAATGTGATGAGGTCCATTTTGGATGTATACCCTCAACAGTCCAGTATGGACCGTGAGACTACAGTGCGTCATCGGGTAATGAGTGCAGTGCATAGAAGAAGATGTAGGTAGTATATGCGATGATGAGAGACACCCATGTGATGTGCAAAGCGTGCAATGTGCGATGTATAATATGAATGCAAACTGTGTAGATAACATAAAGGGTGTGAAATGTTCGCTATGTAGTATGTAGGATGAATAACATGTAATGCAAGACTTGTAGACAGTAGGAGTGTGACACATGTGTGATGAATACTAGTATGGTGTGTAGAATATGTATGATATGTAGATGCGCAAATGTCGAAATACGAATGATGTAGAGTAAGTGTAAGATGTAGTATGCAAGATGTATAATGCGAGATGTATTGTAAGAGGCGTGAAGATATGTGAGATGTAGTGTCTAATGTGCAGTGTGTGGAGTTCATGTGTATAGTATGCCCTCAATAGTCAAGTGTGAACCGAAACACAAGTGTGTCATCGGGAAATGGTCGAGGCTAACATGTGGATGAATATGCATATGCTAGGATTGAAAATGCGCTAGTAGAGGGGGGCGGAAGATATAAACATAATGTCCCCCAAGTAAGTGTGATTGATTGAACTATCCAATGAAAGTGAAGGATGACGGTCCCTCATCTGATGCTGGTGGCGATGAAAGCGTATGACCATGCGCTAATAGTGGCGGTATAGTAGATAGATGTTGCACAAGTGAGTGAAGGCTATGTGCATGTGATGGATGAATATATGACGAGTGCGTAGGTGCCACAAAATGCGTAGGTGATGGAGATCGATGAGAAGCCGAGTGTCGAGGTGATGGACACTCGTGTGGAATAAAACGAGGGGATGACCTACGGCGAGATGCAATAACTATGCGAGGAATGGCCCTATGCCGATGTGTAGGACTAACAGAGCAGTGTAGGACTAGCAGAGCAGTGTAGGACTAGCAGAGCAGTGAGGCCACATAGATGGTGTGCGAGTTGGTGAACTATGCAATGTCCCCCCCTTTTTTTGAAGACCCCCTTGGCCTATCTTTCCCCATGGGCTTTTGGGATGTTGCAAGGGGAAAATTATGCTAGTAATTGAATGATATTGCTTGGAGAGTGATTTTTATCATTTGTCATTATAAAACAATATTCATTTAATTATTAGTTCTCATTTAATTATGGATGTTAAGTGGTTTTTTCCACTTAATTTTATTATTGCTCACAAAAAAATATTTATTGAGCAACTAATGTACTTTATTAGTTAATTTAATTCCCCAAAAATATAAAATTAAAAGGGAATTAATTAAATAATATTAAGTGGCTTTTAAATGTCAAAAAAACCCTTAGAAAGGGGACGCCACACTTAGAGGGGAAAATTAAAAATAAAAAGGGGAATTATAAGCATGCCTTATAATTTCAAATTATGGTTTTCCCTCCAAAAGGGAGTCGCTCCACCCTAGGAGAAATCTATAAATATATGTTTTGACATTGAGGGAAGGGTTATGTTGATGAATCTATTGATTTCACTCCATGCTTGGAGTAATGGGATGTATGCCCTAGCTCTCTCTCTTTCATTGTAAGCTTCATTGGAAGCCATTGTTGAAGATATTGAAGACTCTCTTGTTCTATTTATGATGTTCTATTGTGTTGAAGTATCTTTTATGCGTGATTCATACTTGCTAACATTAGCAACTTGTTTAGATGTGTGGCACATTTATTGTGAAGGATATTTGAATGATTAATGGTGATTCATTGAGTGTTTTATGATATGATATTAATGTTGCAATTATCCCAGCTATAGCAACTTGCAAGGGTGGTCATTTTGGCATTTTTGGGTGACACCAGAATTTAATTGAAGTAGTTCAAAAATCTGATATGCAATAGTGTTTTGTGACTCCATCCTAGGTGATTTTGGAGGGGTTTCATAGCGTTTATGAGCTGATGGGTATTGTTTGGAGAGTGATTTTTATCATTTGTCATTATAAATTAATATTCATTTAATTATTAGTTCTCATTTAATTATGGATGTTAAGTGGTTTTTTCTACTTAATTGTATTATTGCTCACAAAAGTATATATATTGAGTAATTAATGTAATTTATTATTTTATTTAATTCCCCAAAAATATAAAATTAAAAGGGAATTAATTAAATAATATTAAGTGGCTTTTAAATGTCAAAAAGACCCTTAGAAAGGTGATACCACACTTAGAGGGGGAAATTAAAAAATAAAAAGGGGAATTATAAGCATGCCTTATAATTTCAAATTATGGTTTTCCCTCCAAAAGGGAGTCGCTCCACCCTAGGAGAAATCTATATATATATATATATATATGTTTTGACATTGAGGGAAGGGTTATGTTGATGAATCTATTGATTTCACTCCATGCTTGGAGTAATGGGGTGTATGCCCTAGCTCTCTCTCTTTCATTGTAAGCTTCATTGGAAGCCATTGTTGAAAATATTGAAGACTCTCTTGTTGTATTTATGATGTTCTATTGTGTTGAAGTATCTTTTATGCATGATTCATACTTGCTAACATTGGCGACTTGTTTAGATGTGTGACGCATTTATTGTGAAGGATATTTGAATGATTAATGGTGATTCATCGAGTGTTTTATGATATGATATTAATGCTACAATTAAGCAACTTGCAAGGGTGGTCATTTTGGCATTTTTGGGTTGCCATTGAAGTAGTTTAAAAATCTGATCTTCAATAGTGTTTTGTGACTCCATCCTAGGTGATTTTGGAGGGGTTTCATAGTGTTTATGAGCTGCTAGTTATTGTTGGTTTTATTCTAATTATGGCTACTTGATTTGAGCATCTTTTGGCATGTTTTAAGGGTGAACAAGCGATATTTGTAATCTGATCTAAGTTGGCTTATTTTTCTGAGTGTGGGCAGCCATTTTGGGATATTTTTGAAGAGTTCGAAGCGCTGGAAATAATTTACATGTTTTATGCTAACCCTAGCAACTGGGTTTAGGAGTTTGGGGGTTGTTTTGAAAGGGTTACAGTGCTTCAAAAATTCAGATGGATAGCTCTTTGCAAAGCCCTTAATTTATTGAACAATCTGCAATTTATTTGGTGAAGAAATATTGAGTTTTGAGGAAGATATTAATTTTTTAAGTTTCAGTTGTTTTGGGCATTTCTTTAATTAATTATCTGTCGTTAAAAATCAGATCTGGGTAATATTAGCATTCTAATTAGTTTTCCCATCTAACCCACTACTTTGGCATACTCCAACCCCACTTTGGGTTGTATTATTGCCAACATTGGGTTATTTGAGGTCAAACTAGGAAGATCTAAACTTCCTAGAGTGATCCGGATAATTAATTGTGCAAATTTGAATAATATCCCAAATAATATCCCAAAAAGGGGATATTACATGTGAGGTGAGTTAAGGCTATGTGCATGCGATGGATGAATATATGACGAGCGCGTAGGCGCCACAAAATGTGTAGGTGATGGAGATCGATGATAAGCCGAGCGTCAAGGTGATGGACACCCACGTGGAATAAAACGAGGGGATGACCTACGACGAGACGCACTAATTGTGCGAGGAATGGCCCTATGCCGATGTGTAGGACTAGTAGAGCGGTGAGGCCACGTAGATGGTGTGCGAGTTAGTGAACTAGGAGTAGATTGCGCTTTAAGTAACATGGAATGTGATGTACTAGATGAAGTAAGAGATGCATTAATTGGTGCTCGAGGAGATGATAACCATGGAGTAGATGGAGGGACACCGTCGATAGAAATAACTTGATTGTTATGTATGAATTTGAGTCGCAAATGGTTCATAGAGATGGACTTAGAACTATGAAGCCAATTGAGACCTAAAAGCATGTCATAACCGTCGACTGCTTGTCTGACAAGGAAGGTTACAAGCATAGTAAGAGGGCCTACCGTAGCACGAAGTTTGACGACACCATAAGAATTGTTCATGGGATATGCAATTTGTGATAATGGATAGCCAATAGCGATGAGAAGTCGAATTGAGCATGCGCTAATGGGCCAAGATGGGTCGACCTTATTAGTATTGTTAATAGAAATCGAGCCAATAAATGCATTGATATGTAAGTGATTAGAAGTGAAATTCGCATGATAATCGTAGTTGAAGAAAGAGATGATCGGTGAAGCGTCAGTATGTGTAATTAGAAAGTCAAGAGCCCCAAATCCAGGAGGCACTGCGCGATATGCATGATTAGCTGAAGATTCAACTGCTTTCTTCTCGTGTTGTGGAAGTTAATTATTAGATAGTTTGAGATTGCGATTTTCAGTGACTGGTGCGGAGTCTGTAGGCTCTGGAAACTCAAGTTTGTTGCTATCAATAAGATCTTGGATGATGGTACAAAGCTTGAGACACCTATTCATAGAGTGTCGCACACAATGGTGATGTCACATCAAAAGTTCTCATTGTAATTTCTTCCTTTTGGTTGTGATGGGTTTGATTCGAACGGCGGAGGAAGTGTAATAAGATTGCTCTTAAGAAGCTGCTGTAAGATAAGATGAGGGGCCATAGGAAATTTAGTGAATGTACGCTGAGGTGGTTGTGACTGTAGCTCTTTAGTGGTAGTTACTACGTTGATAGTTATTTTTGTGTTAGTGGGCTTGGTAGCAGAGGTTTTGAATGTTGACTTGTTTTGAAAACAAGTGGAGGACGATGTTTGTTCCTGATATTTCAGCTTGCCTATAGATAGAAGTTTTTTTTCGCGAAGCTTAAGAGTGTGGCAAAGTTGATAGAATGAAGGGGAGGTTTTAAAGAGGACACTCTACTGGAGAGGCGGTAAGAGACTCTGGATGAACAAGTCCTGAAGCTCATAGTCTGCGAGCGCATTTGACATTTTAGCTAAGTTGTTTTTGTATCTCAAAACATAATTTGCTAGGTGTTCATTAGATCCTTGCTTAAGTTGTGGTAATTGGGCATAGGAAATCTTAGAGCCGATGTTAATAGATAAGTGAGTGAGAAAAGCATCGGCTAAATGTGTGAAAGATGTTATCGAGTGGACAAGTAGGTCGTAAAATCAACACATTGCATAATCATGGAGACTACGAGGAAATATCTTAGCCAAAAGAATGTGATCATCCGCAAAATCAAGACAAACTACGTGGAATGTGCAGAGATGCTCTTGTGGATCACCATGCCCATTGAAAATGGGAAGGTTAGGGGTGATAAAACTTGGAGGAAGCGGATAAGTGGAGATGGCAGGTACAAATGGAGTATGCAATAATAAGGTGAAATCCAAAGATGGAGATGCACGAGAAGTAGCCTGTTACAACTGACAAATTTGTGCTTGGAGGTCCTGATAGAGGGAGGCTAAGTCTTGAGTGCCAAGGGAGGAAACCTGCCGTGTATGAGAGACAAGAGGTGGTGTGAAATGATTGGTAGGAGTAGTAACATAAACAGAGATGGTAGAAATAGGCAGAAGAGTAGAAGCAAGTGGTTGAGTAGCAATGGAGGTAGAGATGGTCGCAAAAGCAGTAAGCTTCGCCAAATCAGTAGCTTCCTCACGAGCAACATGTAAAAGCAAGTCTAGATCTTGGGGATGTTCAACAATATGATCAATAAAGGCTTTAAGATGTGCTTTAGTAAAATCACCATAAGAGTGAGCCATGGTAAGAGGAGAATAATAACCCTAGACAAAAGGTGGAGTCAAAGGAGGGGTTCACAAAAATGATTAAACTAAAATGGAATATAATAGTCTAATCTAGATGCTATGGAAAACATCAAATAATAGATAAATAAATACGGAAATACCCTAACAACTAAGTAAATAAAATGTAAAACCCTAATGTGCAAAGAGGGTTAGAAAGGCCTTGGCTGATTCGCCGAGCTTGCGGGTTTGTGTCGCAATAGAGACCGACTGGACAAGAGGAAGAAACCGTTGCATAAGGACAAAAAAATGCAGATATGAGCTATCTGAGTAGACTGTGATGCTTGGAGAAGGATAGGGGCACCTAGGGCGCCCTGGTTTGAGGAAATGACCAGGAAACCTCCTCTGAGGTGTCGTTGAATGATCGGCTGTGTTCACTTCCTGTCGCGTGAATGTTGCTGAACTTCGCTGGATGTCGCTACAAATCAGAGATGGAGGAAACACCTGCAAAACCCCAAGCAAATCATCAAAACCCTAAAAAGAAAGATGCATATGAAGCGGTTGGACTGTCCTTAACTGCCAAATGGATGGACTTATCACTGAGCGTTGCACTACATCTCAAACCCAATGTAGTTTTAGGTGTGAAAATCGTGCCCTAGGTGCTCTTGTGCCAGTCGCACTTTGTGAGTAGCGAGCAATAACTAGATGTAGAATGTAAATAGATGGTGCATGGAATAGAATTAACTCCCCTCCTACGAAGTGTGATTCAGAATAACCAGTCTTTGTCCCTTGTGATGAAGCTAGATGGATGCAATGGAGTAATAGAAGCCTTTGATGGATGCAACCTTAGGTGATGGTAGTAGTGCTTAGTGCTTGGTCCCTCATTATGGTCTCATAACTTTATATTTATATGGTTATCTTGATCTCATTTCGTAATTAACCCCGAAAAGGCCGACCACCAAAAATATGAAAAGTTCAAACAGCTAGAAAGTGCCCAAAAGATGAGAGTAAAGTGCAAAGAGGAATAAGGAATCCAGAGGGGATCAAGGCACCTGGGGCGCCCCAGTCGGGAATAGGAATGACGTAGAATGACAATACAGACTGGGAAAGTGCAGGCAAAGGATCGAAAGTAGTGACAGAAAGCAAAACAAAATGGCCAAAGACATGGGTTAATTAGTACTCTCTTCACTCAAGAACCATACGAATAGTAGTATGAAATTAAGACTAAATAATTACCCAAAATGCGTGATTTAGTGACTATAATTTTTGAAGTGGAAGATGAAGAAGACTTCAATGACGAAAGGGGCAATAGAGGTATGAGTTTGTTTGGGTTGAAATTCATTTAACATGCACGATATCCAAATTATTGGAGCACTACAACATATCCCTCCACCTTGAAATGATGATGCGTGGGCATATGAGTTTGCATTTGCTTGAGGGCAAGCAAATTTGGGAATGGAGGATTGTAATGTCCCCCTTTCCAAGCTAGTCACTATGAAGGCCTTGGACCCATTCCAGCTTCTATGAGCTTTGAGGAAGGAAAGCAAGGGAGGTGAACATCGACATATTTGTAAGTGATTGTATTTTCTTATTTATTTAATAACTAATTATGGCTTGGAATGATTCAAATAGGTGATGGGTGAATGACAAAGCAAAAAAGAATTTCTATCTTCTCCACATGAGGTCGGTCTTTTTGGAGGACCAACTTAAGATTAAAAGTACACTCCCCCTTCATTAAGAAGTCGTCCATGGGAATTAGTCCTCTAATTCATCCTTGGCACCAAAGAGGGGTACTTAAAGAGGTTCAAATAGAAGAGGATCATATCATTATTATTCATCATTTGACATTTACTGGGGATTTGAGCTGGTGTAGCTTCTCTTCTTGCTGTTGAAGGACGAAACACCTTCCTTGGCCACCTATTGAGAACAAAAACCTTCAATAGGATCACACTTACGGATGAAAAGCCTCGTGTGTGCATTGGTGGCTTCATAGATAGAATACTCGCCAAAAACTCGGAGAGTTTAGAAAAAATCGCCAAAAATTATGCTAAACGAGTAACTCGCAAGAAAACTCGCCAAAAATGCAAAAAAAAAAAACTCGCCGAGTATAGTTGGAATACTCGCCAAAAACTCGCCACAAACTCGCCAAAGACAGCATTTCTTTCCTTTTTTGGATTTTTGGTGAAGAAAACACAAGTATAGAAAAAAATTTGCCATTTTTGGAAAGGGTTCAGGAAGATGTAGCAGCAAAAACTTGCATGTGCCATAACTTTCATTCTGTGGCTTCGTTTCAGGTGTCGTTTTCTCTAAAAGTGCATATTTTCTCGAGCTCCACACAGTGATGGCAATATTTTTCTTATTTTCATAAAATCCATTTTTGCACCTTTTTGGACCAAGCAACTTCTGCAATCTTCTAAAAGAATCATGAGCTTTGATCGCCTGTAGACAGATTAGTAATTAAAAATATTGGGTAGCTTTCCAAAACTCGGCGAGTACTCGCCAAAACTCGACAAGTATTCTCCTGTGCTCGGACTAATCACACGAACAAGCGCAACAAGTTGACTCAAAAAAGGCTCAACGACTTGGTTTTTGTGCAATACAATCTCCGGCTTCGCACAAAAAAAGTTGAGGCCACATCAGTGGAGCTCATTGATTTGGATGAGATAGATCCATACCGTGAGTGGACTGGGCAAGAAGAGGAAAACCCTGCGTTCACAACGGATGAGATTGCTTCTTTTGAGAGGGAGGCTATGGAGGGAGAAGCACTAGTAGGACTCCGAGGAGATATTGGACTGGATGACATCTTTGGCGGTGATCTCCAACATGCAGCAGAGGAGCCACTAGCACCATCATTTAGTTCCATGATCGAGCCAGATTCGCAGCCTTCTAGGAGGAGCGTGGAGACGCAGCCGAGTGTGGGGACTAGTATCAGCCGGTTGTCGTATTCGCATGATGATGCGATTTTGTATTGTATTTGTATTCAAATCTAATAGAAAACACTTCTCCAACATTTTATGGGCTCATTTAATACATTTTGTAGCTATGTGTTGCTTAAAATTTATGTTTTTTAAAGAAATTTGAGTATTTTTTAAGTTGCCGAGTATTCCCGAGTATTGGCCGAATATTGGCGAGTTTTTTTTTTGGGGGTCTGGCGAGTTTTTGGTTTTGGCGAGTTTTCCTACTATGGGTGGCTTCACTTGGAAGTCACAAGTGAGCTTTAAGGAGGATTTCATGTTTGTTTCCTCCCTTCCAACCCTAGGCGGCTTTTTGGGGTGAAGGGTTTGTACCATCTAGGGCACTCTTGGACATTTGAGGTAATGAACTTGTTTCTCATAATTTATGAGGCTAAATTCTCATTGCTGGTGATTTTTGGAGTGATTTTTGAGCTATTTGCAGCCCTTGGTTATTGGTTGTACTGTTGCTATCATAAAAATAATTACAGTTGGGTGTGATCACTTATTTTCTCTATTATTTTGATATAATTTGGATTGATAAATATTGCCGTGGTTGAATTAATTATTTGGAAGCATTTTCAGCTCTTATTGTATGGTTATATGCAGATGTGAAGTCCCTATACGGTTTGCTGCCCTAGAGGACTAATTACTTATTAGGGTTGAAGTGTGTTTTCAGTCATTTTCAGATTGATGCTTGTTGGGTGTTGGTGTATTTTCAGATCAGATTCATTTTGGTTTGTGGCCAAACCCTTATTCTCAATTTTAGCCCTAGAAGGAACATTACACATGCGAAGCTGATTCAAAGTGGACCAAATATCATCATAAGAAGATATCTCACCTAGACCCATGATGTAGGAATCATCGCATACTTCGTGTCCACGACAATTGCTGACAAGTTGTACGTTCATGATGCAAAGAATGATAAAACTATCTCGTAGTATCTCAACCTTTGTGAATTTACCTTCACACCTACAAGAGTGGCCAACCCATATGCTTGATTCCCAAAATACTACGCCATGCTTAGTCAAAAAATCTCGAATATCAAAATGACATCTATTTTGTTTACCACCTTTCAACATATCACGCATCTCACTGTCTGAGAACTGTTACTACCTCCATAACCCTGTCTTCAAGTGTAGAACTTGAATCCAAGGAGTGATCTACGATTTGTGAGCATTGATCCTCCACAACTTTGTTAAAATGCATGACATTATATGATTCCTCATGAACTTCCTTTCAATCCAAATGCATTGGATGAAGAATTCATTAGAAATAGTGATATTGATCTCATCAAAGTTTTTATCCTTCTTGTATCTCAAAAAATCACTTGGATCCCATGTGTAAAAGTAATTTTGAACTTGAATCAAAGAATCTATATGCCCTATGCTGCTATTTGTATCCTTCACCCTATCACCATTTTTAGAATGTTTTCCACGATGACAAGAATCTTGTAATAGCATAGTATAAAGCAACAAATCTGAAATATGACCATCCTTTTTATACGTTGTGTTGTAATCAAAATGTTTACTTGCCTTTGCCGAGTTAGAAATTGTTGAGATATTCTCAACACCTCCATCCTTGTCACCCAAATTTTTTGAGTTAGGATCAACATTCTCTTCAATTGCATGTTTATCAACATGGTCGTCCTGAAAATCAATCATATATGGCAATAACTCACTTTTTAGAAGATCGTTGGGTAGCTCATGGATTGGCACATCTATTTCCATCTTCGGCTCTTTGCATTCAGCTAGTAATATCTTTTCCCCCTTGACTTCATTGATATAAATGCAAACCACTAGAAGTCAATAAAACATCTTCTACCACAAATGATCTTTACTCTCACGTTGCATGTTGGATCCGTCCTATTCTTGTTCAATAAAATCTTGTGGCTCTGAAGATGACTGTTCTTGCTTCCTGATTTCTTCCTTAGCTATCTTTTTGAGGTTTTGACATTCCTTCTTTCTTCTTCAACCTTTTAGTTCTATTTTCTTCGTATTTCTCCAAGAATTCTTCAAAGGCATTATAAGATTTGTAGATGTTAGATTTTTTATCATATACGTCAAAGACAAGAAGTCGTACCTCATTTTTGTCACACTTCTCTTCTAAGCATGCCTCGTGAATAGGATTTACTTTCATGATCTTTTAAATGAAGTTAGATTTTCATAGCTAATAATAAATTGCTCCAATAACTTGTTCTTCAAATCTTGGCTCTTCATTTGTGCCTCGTGGTCTTTCAGTTCTGAACTCCTGTTCATTAGCTCCAAGATCTATTCAATTGGATCTGTAGATTTCTCTTAGATTTCCCATTATATTGCATTAAATTTAGATTTAACCCTGCAGTTTGGAGAGAATATGGCTCTGATACCACTATAATGTCCCTAAGTGGTCGGTTAACTCAAATTCACCAAATTTTAACAATCAACACAAAATAGCAATGCAAATTGATAACATCAATGATTACTAACATGAAACCAAACGTTGATCTCAATCCCAAGTAGCTGAATCAAAACCTCATATACTGATTTATACCCTCAAATGCGTCAAATAATAGATCTAGCATGTAGATAATCAATTCCAACCAATGTGCTTGTTGATTTGTGTATGAATATCAGTAGCAAACCCTAGAGCAACAATAGATCTCAAGTATGCTTGCTGCTTTGTGAATGAACAACAATGGTAAACCGCATAACAACAATAGATCTCAAATGAACTTGTTGATTAATGAATATACAACAATGTAAACCTTGGAACAACAATAAAACATGGATGTACTTGCCGATCAAAATGAGAACAACAATATCAAACTTATATTAGATCTGAAAAACTAACAAAACCCTCCAACAAAGATTATACGACAACAAATATTGGCAGCAACAATGATGTATGGCGGCGGCACTAGGAGGAACAATGATGGTGTATGGTGGTTATATATGACAGTTCCAAACCCTGAATAAAATTTGATTTTTATAGTAACAACAACAAATAATGATTATCTTCAATTTGGCGCTCCAAACAATGAATATTGATGATGAACAATAGCAACATGTGATGATAAATTCTAAAAATCAGCAATACCAATGATTTTCTTGCAAGTAAAATTCGATATGATCCTCTATAAGCTGAAATCTTCCATAATTTACTGCAGTGACAATGTATCAAGCTAAAAATGACTTTCAATTCTTTGAGAAAAAATGTGATACTTGGGTGGAATCACTCTTATGAACGAGGGTTTTCGTCCTCTAATCCGACCTTGGAAACCAAGAGGGTTTTCGTCCTCCAAGATCTTCGAAGAACCAAGGGTTTTCATGCTTGGGTGCCAAATCAAGTCAAAGCTCTCACAATGAAGAAATGTCATATATAATCATGATCCCAAAATGACCCCAATCACCCCACTTTTATAATTTCACTTTCACGCTTTTCAAGGCAAAGCACTCCTAAAACAATGTCCCTCCCTTTTATTTTAATTTTGAGTTGTGTTGATAATAATCACCTTTTTAATAATAAAATGTAAGTTGCCTTTTTATGTATATAACTTAAAGTTACTTTTTGGACAACTTAAGTTAAATTATTAAATTAGTTCCCTTGCTCCACCACTTTAGCCTATGGGAAATGGAGAATAGGCTAAGGGTCTTCTAACTGGATTAGATTTGAGAAGGGGACATGACATTGTAGTCAATGCTTCTATTAATTGTGTGCGCTCTATCTGAGAAGTGGTAGTATGTTCTACAAAATGAGAATGGTCCCTTCATTGTTTCTGTACTGATCCACTATACAGTAATCTGCAACTTGAAAAAATCCCTTTCTATGAAGAAGAGATTGGATTGGTTGATCAAATTTATTGGAGAGGAGGATATCCTCTTCAACTGGAATTCCAAAATTGAGTTGTTGCCCCATTTTCTGTACCAACTCAAATAAGGATGAGGATATTGAAGGCCTTCATATGATGTTGAGATGTGGCTGACATTCTCTTTGGAGGTTGAATTGTGCTGATGACAAGATTGATAAGAGCTGCTATTTTTCATTGTTCACCAAGGCATATCTTGTGCTTGTTGTAGCCTCCATGTTGCTTTGATGGCTAATGCTTAGTTAAACAATTTGAGATTTTTAATGTTCAATCCATGTTTTTAATCCATCATTATCAATTTCCAAGTTACCAAAGGATATGGATTCTATCTTGTTGTCCTTTCCATTGAAAATTCTTGACAACTTGGGTGAAGTAATGTTCTACTTGAGTGGGAAAAGGAATGGGAGTCAGCATATAGTATATACATAGGAACCTCTTGGAGCATTTCCTTGTTCATTTGTATCCTCCTCGCGAAATTGAGACATCTGTTGGTCCAGTTGGAAATTTTGGATCTAATTCTGGGTAGTGTGATATGTCTTAAATTGGTAGTTTTTCTGATATGAAGAGGGAATCTTAAGTAGGTGGTGGGAAAGTGAATTTCAGTGAATGGGATAACACAGAGAATTTTTATTTATTTTTTATGTCCCAAAATGTGGAGAAAGAAAATATTGAGTTTGGAATTGTTTATCTGTTGTCCCGAGGCCATGTGAAAAGTGTGGAGGATATGAGTTAGTTGTTCCAGTTCCCTTGTTAGAAGGGAGAGAAAAAGGGGTATCATTATCAAAGTGAAAATTGGAATACCTTTGTCCTCTAGTGGCTGCTATGCCATGTATTTTATTGTAATCTTTGGCTTGTTGAATAGATCTATTGAGATTTTTATAAAGAGGCAGAGGCTCAATGGATCACGTTGTCTTAATCCTTGAGTGGAATGAAAGGGCTGACATATTTCTCCATTAAGAGCCTCTGTGCAGGGAGGATTCCAAATGCAGCTACTATTCCATTGTATTACTTGTTCATGAAAGCCAAATCTTGAGAGAATCTATAGAATCAATTTCCAATTGCATCTGTCAAAGGCCTTAGAAATATCTAACTTGATCATTATCCCTGTTCTTTGTTAAGTCTGTAAGGAATGTAGGAGTTCTTGAACACCAATAATATTATCCACTATTTGATGACCTTGAACAAAAGTTGATTGAGAAGTAGAAATAAACCTGTGTAGGAGGGGCTTGAGTTGATTAGCTTGGAAATAATCTTATAAACCATCTTGCACAAAGCAATTGGTTGATATTTGTCAATTTTGCGTGCTTTGCTGACCTTAGGAATACAAATTAGTTTTTTACAATTCATTTGTAGGAGCGTTTAATTACTTCTTGATTCCCCAACCATCACGAGCAATTCTGATTTGATGAGATCCTAAAAGGTTTGACAAAACAGTCCTATGAATCCATCTGGTCGAGGTGCTTTGCCCAGGTTGAAGGAGGAAACAACCTCACGGAATTCTTCTTCAGTTACTTGTCTCAGGAGTGAGTTATTATCCTCCTTATGCAAAATAGAGGGGGTTTGGCGAATCTCAGCTCCATGTATGTATTCCTATAAAAGATCTTGATGAAAAGTAGTAGCATAGGAGAGCTTATCCGCCTGGTCATTAAAATAGGTCCCATCGTCACATTATAGAGGCTGCACTTAATTCTTTTTTTTTTGTTTTGAGCTGTATTAGAGACCTCTTAATTTGTTCCTATACTGTTGAAGCCAATGGATTTCCTGTAACTTTTGCATAGTAGATAGAGTGTGAATTACTTCTAGTTCTAATATGGAAGTATACCCCCGATCTTGAATTTGAAGCTGGATGGTAGCCAGTCTGCTTTGAATGGCCTCCTTCTGGGATGTAAGTGATCCTATTTCAGTATTTTGCCATTGTTCAATTTTATCTTTGCGATATTTCAATTTAACCACAAATTTATATATGTGAAAACCTGTATGTGCTGGAGTATTTTTCCATCAGATTGCAATTTTTTGATGAAATGATGGAACTGAGAGCTAGCTGGATCCAAATTTGAATTATGGCTGCTTTGTAGGCATTGGCTGAGGTGAATTACTTAACACTGTAGGCCAATGATCTGACATGGTTGTTTCACCAGCTCGTACATCAATCTGCTTGTTGGGGGCATTCCAGGTTTCAGAAGGAAAATTTCTGTCAAGCTTTTCTGCTATTTAACCCCTTCCCTTTTGTCTATCCGTCTAGGTAAGGAACCTTGAGTATAGATTTGTTCCATTAGATGGGTGTCTCATTCAAGTTTGAATAGAACAATTGCTGTGCAGGAGTTGAATAATGTTCCTCCCTTTTTTTTTTGTGAGGAGATCTGATTGTATTGAAATCCTGTATCAAGGCTAAATTTGAAGCACTAATATTGATAACCCAAGATGTCATCAGTTCCCACATTTGGATACAATTGTTACTGCTTGGAGGGATATAAACATTGAGAACATTAATATAACTATTCCATTCATATGGGTGAAAAGCAAAATTGTCCAAAAGAGAAATTGGTTTCAGAAGTTAAAGCATACCTTGATGGGTTCCAGTAGAATAGTCTTCTATTTGCTGGACTGAAGGTTGTTTATTTGGTTCTCCAAATTCCATTGAACCGGAGGCTTTTGCTTGAATTTGCTCGGGCATACTCTTGTAGGAGAACCATATCTATATTTTCTTATAGAGTCAGATCTTTGAGAAACATGCATTTATTCCAAGAAAGGATCCACATCAAGGATCCATCATGGGAGTAGGACTATCCATGAAGTTTTCTAGGATGTTTGCTGAGGAGGGTGTCCAAATTTGTAGCATCCTTTTAGCTGTTATGGATGCATTCATCTTCCCTGGTGTCGAACTGTTCCTTGGAGGCTTTCCTCATGTTTAAGGTGTCCTGAATATTTTTTGTTTCCCATAGTTGAGTTGATCAGTATGAGATCCATAGGATGTTCTACTGGTCTTTTCCCCCTATTACAAGTGACCATACTTGAAGGTGTAGAAGAAAATTTCATCTTTGAAACTTTCTTGTGATTGGTAGCTTTTCATATTACTGGATGGAGTGGGTTGAGGTTAGTCTCATTAGATAGTAGGGTTTGGATATCTTGTGATTCTGCTTCTGCCAATGTTGCAAATGGATTATGTAGGGGAGGGGAGGCTTCTGTGTTGTATTGTGATTTTCCCTTCCAGGTATAGGCAATTTGAAATTTGCTACCGTTTAAATCTTGAGTGTCATATGGTCACTTACATTTCTGATTGGTGGGTGTGTTTGCAGACTCATTCATCTATGATCTTACCTGGATCGGAGCCTTGGTATCTGAATGTTGTGGTGGGATTTGATCTTCTTGTTTGGGAAAAACCCTTGCTAAATGACCATGTTCATGATATAAATGGCCCTTAAATGGCATATTTTCTTAATCTAGGGGTTGTTTCCATCAATCCCTTCCTTATGTCATGCTTCGACTGATCAAGCTCAATATTGATGCAAATTCGAGCAAATTGAGGACACTTGGATTCTTTGTAAATTTTGTTGTGATATATTTTCCTATGGCAAATCCTATATTTGAAGAGATTAATTCATGCCAATATTCACTAAGTAGCAATGGAAAAGGGTTCCAAGGAAGCGCCTTTGTGCTTGGAACACATATAACAAAAAGGAATATTTAATGTGGATGGCGTGCAACTATTGTTTTGCAAAAAGCACCTAAGAAAATTCAAACCCTTAACCTAGGATGGATAAGTGCTTAGACACTGCTTTGCGAGCTGCACATGCGAGCCAACACATGTTGCAATGAAGGGGAGTGAGTTTAGTTTTATGCAATAAAATTGGGCAGAAGTTTTTTTTAATTTTTTTTGGCTTGCTTGGCGCGATCGCGGGCTCACCCTTCAAAGGAAAATCCACATGATAGATGCCACGTGTTTGAGCATTGTATTAGCTTGGATACCGCCTTGGGAGGTTACAGACCACTGTGCCTATGTGGATTGTTTGTTACAGGTCTACTTGTGAGCGTGCAAAAAGCGAACGAGGTGTTGGAGCGTCTCCTTTGGATTAAGATGAGTGCTTGCTGTCACCACTCAGATATCTAGTGATCTGTTGCTTTGAACGTGAGTTTGGTGAAAGCTGTGAACTCACTATTTGGCATCCATAGCAGGCCTATTAGCAATGGCTTGAGCCACTCAGTTATGCGAGGCTCTAGCTCAGACTAGGGGAAACCAACTCAGGTAATGGAATGGACGAGCTGGTCGGTGGGCCAAAAGGGTGCTGAGCTCAGGCTCAGCAGGAGCTCGTGTAAAGGAGGAGCTCGGAGCGAGTTAGATCGAGGGGAGCAAGAAATAGCTCGGGTTAAAGGGAGTAGAGAGCTCGCGTCGCAGAGGGGTAAGTCCGTTTAAAAAGCTTGGTTTGGTAAATCTGCAGAATTGGAGTTGCAGGAGGCAACACAAAGGCGAGCTTGCTCCATATGGGCAGAGCTAAACAACTCTTGAAGCCCTCTGACTCGAACAATTACTTTCAGACTTCAAAACTGCAAAACTGTCAGTTCTGAATCCTGCAACTTTTGAGCCTTCAACCTCATATCTGCACCTGCAAAAATGAAAATCAGCTGAAAATGACGGCTTTGGAGTGGGGAGTGTCTGGTGTTCTTCCACCGCCAATTTTTTTTTGCCTCACAATCAACTTTTTCAGATCTGCTCAGAAATGACAAATTCTCTCTCCCACTTTCTTTCTCCTCTCTCAATCAATTGCTTGCATATCAAAGCTCTAATACCAAATTCTAGAAATCAGAAATCAAGTGCAAAGCTTAAAATTAATCAATTGAATTGCTTGAAATGAGCTGCAATGTTTAGAGACATTGAACAACCTTGTTACATTCATATACAACATGAGAGTAGTCATGATCATACTCTCTAAAAGGAGTTGACAAGTGAACTACATTGAATTACAACAGTAAACTAAGTACACAGTATTGAACTAATCAGTACATAGTACTGGACTAAACACCTAACAGGAGTAACTAAGAAGAACTAACACTAACGCTTAGTTACAACATCACTTTGAGAGGTGCGTTATTATCTGTAACATTATCAATAAAATGCTAAATTAACCTACTAATAAAATACTAATTACGCCGAGAGGCATTCCTACAATGGTAGCCAGGGCTCTAATGGAGCGAGTTGTTCAATTTTGTTCTCGATATTAAATTTGACGTCCACTCAACCGTCACATGACAATTCATCCATAAATTTAATTTCCATTGGGCTGTCACTTATATGTTTTTTTTCCCTTTTTTCTTGGAGAAGTCAATAAAAAAATAGTAATATCTAGCTAGGTGCCTTGAGATTGATATGTCTCCGTGTATTTTAGATAGATGTATTTAAGATATCTATACTAGTTTTACTAATGCTTAGTTACAACATCACTTTTAGAGGTGCATTATTATCTATAACATTATCAATAAAATGCTAAATTAACATACCACCAAAATACTAATTTTATCATCGTTTTTAGAGTAAGTATTTCAAGTTCTGAACTGGCAGTGTGCTGTACTTATGAATGACACAAGAAGAGAAATGGAGTACTGTCATGAAAACCTTCAACCAACTTTAGGATTGTTTATATATAGTTTTAGCTTGGAATGTCCGTACAGATGAGAAGCGTTCAATAATGCACACGGTTTTGTTCAACAAAGTTTTATGATATTGCATTTTTGGGCAGGGGACATGCCCAAAGTAGCCCGTGTATGTGGATGCTTCTAAGAGTTATCTGGATGCCCGGGACACCTCGATGGTGTCCCCAAGTCCTCCAGATGTGAGAAATAAAGGGAATGTGTACCTGTCCCCTAGGGACGCTTTCCAGTATAACCTGGAAAATTCATATTTTTATGGTCTAAAACCTGGTTAAATTTAACTCCAACTAATTCTTCAGGAAGCCTTTCTGGCAAATTCCTTTTAGACAAAGGTAGGCACAGGAAATACACCATCGGTTTGTGGTCTGCACTCTGCTGCATAAGCTTTTATCCATATGATTTCCTTTACTTTCAAAACTTAAGAATGCACAATATAAATGCCTTCCTGGTGGGAGTGTTCAGTATGGGATGCAGGGTTTACTCTTTTAGATGCAATGCATAATCTACAAGGATGAGAAGCTGCGTATATATATATATATATATACAGACATGATAACAGGCATTGGGTTGGAAAGTATTCTTAAGAACAGCAGATATATAGAACCGTGAACAGCAAATGACAACTACGAATAGAAAAGTAAATGCTGCAATGAACTGAGGATATATTACTTTGAATATTTCAATGCTTGCACAGAACTGGGTCGTCTACCAGATCTGTCCGTTGGCCTCCCATCATTGATCTCTTCATAACCACTGATTATTTCATAAGGTCTTAAGCACAAAATACATACAATAATAATAGTAAGTTATCGTAAATCGGAAAGGAATGTACCGTCTTGCTGCAGCTCTCACTGCCCCTCTATATACACACAGACACACACTCCCATGCATACACATCTACATGTTGGTGGGTTATTTCTATCGACTAGCATAGAGTCTGACATTCTTAATGGTGTTTTATATGGGGACTAACTGCATATTGCATTTTTCCAGGATATATCTGGATATTTAAAAGGTTGCAGGTTTCTACCAAAGCTCAATAATGAAATGCCCGAACGTAGAAATTCCACATATAAGAAGCGTTTCAGTAGTCTTGAAAATTTGATCCTGGTCATGGTGAGTACTAAATCTGAGTGGATGATGCTCAATACTAACTACTTCGAATTCTTCAGAGGTTTTTAGTAATATGTTGAATTGATCTATTGTGTATTTGTTTTTATGGTAGTTCGAGCATGATACTGTTTTGATTCCAAAAGAGACAGCATGGTTTGGATATTACCCCGATGGTAACTTCAGTGTGATATTGCCTCCGCAGGAGGTAAAGCATCTTCCTTGTGGAAAGTAGATTGTGAACTGTGTGCATTTTGAGTGTGCTGTGAATGAGCAAAGCATTCCCTGTTTGTTTTATTTGCAGACTGCTCTTTACAAAGAAGACTGGATTGGGTTAAAAACCTTGGATGATGCTGGAAAGGTGAAATATATTAGTGTACCTGGGAATCACCTTGATATCACTCACGAGTGCATGCTCAAGTACATTGTTCCATACTTGGAAGATGTAGGTGGCGAAGAAATGATTAAGCGGCCGATTCTAGAGCCACATGGATTGAGCATGCAAAGCCACACAATGTAAAGCTGTATTTCTGCCATTACAGTAAACCATGGGCATCTGACATGCAAATCATCTATATGACAATCGGTTATGAATATTTCTAAGTGGTGTTCATGCTCTTCTAAGTTATATCACATGAAAAACTCCATGATCCGCAAATAAACCTTCAAGTAGCATTTTTTAGTGGTGGTTGTGCATTGATTATTAGGACAGGCCCAGTTGTTGATACCATGGACAATATACCTTCTGGCTCACATCGACATAAATATGCATCCGTCAAGAGGAAGAGAACCATGCCTTCAAGTCTTCCTAATTAATCCCGTTTACCATTTTCAATTACTTTGTGAGACCGAGCATTCAACTAAGTGCAAGCAAGAGTTTAAAGGTGGGATCTTTATAGAATAAAATATAGGTTCTGTTGATTATGCCCGTATTTTACAAATCATATTTTCTTTCGCATCATTTTTTTCAATTTGACTTTATAAATGGAAATTGTCTAGAGAAGGTTATGTAAAGTATTCATCCTTACATTGTGGAAGGGAAGCTTAAAGTTTTCCTTGCAGCAAACACCTAGACAAGCCATCAAAATCAGATCAACTGCATTTGTTGTTCTGAGAATTTCATGCTTGCAGTTAATTGGTAGATAGCAAACAAGACAAGCTATGCAAGGTGGCCCTCTGTCACCATGTTACCTACATAAATAACACTTGGATAGTTGTTTAGAAATTAGTGATGCTATTGTTTGCAAGTATATAGGATTGTAAGAACATTTACCCTTTATTCTAAAGTAGGATCTCCTGATTGGACTAGAGTACAATCAGTGACACAATGTTTTGTGGTGTTGTACAACACTACCTATTGTTTGTTAGTACCCATTATAAAGGTTATGTGGATTAAACATGTATTTTCCAATTTGAATAGATTATTAGTGATCAATTAGTTCTATCCAAAGCATGGGATGCGTTTACCCCATCTTATGTGAAGGACGTGGAGCTTTATCAACATTGTTCAAAATCATTATGTTTGGTTTTAGAGGTCAAGAACTATGTAATGTTTCATAAGCTTGATAGCTTCATTTTGGAGCGAAAGTAATATTTAGATCATCAAGTTTGTATAGCCAAGGGCACAATGTTGCAAATTTTAAGGTTTTTGTTAATGTTTGTTGGTGGTGGTTTGAGTCGTGGACAATCAAGTGAGTTTTTTGATAAAATCAAATGTATATAAAATCTACTATTTGCTTGACATAATTTGTGTTTTTGAGATTCAACAAAATTTTGAATTTAATGTGTAAACAAGTTGCATGGCTCTCAAGTTGTCATGGCTTGTGTGTCACATTTATCTTACTCAATTCATAAGTTCTAAACTTTTTCTCTAGTAGGTATTTAATTTAATTTAATTTAATAAGTTCCATCTCCCCTTACCTCCAAAAACATAAAACTCACTAGGTGATTTAACTCAAATGGTTAATCTTTAAGGGGGAGTAGCTGGTGGTAGATTATCCTATCTATTAGTTTCTAATGCTAATTGTAACAATATAAAAAATAATCATTGAAGGAAACTAAATAATGATAAACAATGCAACCAAACTTTAACAATGAGAATAAGAAGAAGACTTAGTTAATATCCCTGACCGTGTGCTTATCTAGATTGACTTGATGACCAAAAGAGGCTAGAAATGATCTGACAAAGCTTCGTTGTTGAAATTGTGTTCGAAAAAGTTTCCTAGACCAAAGCATATGGTATGGCCCAAAGCATATTCCTGTTATGACCCTTTTTGTATGCTTTGGTCCATTTAGACTATTCGGATTTGGTTCCTATGTAGTCTGGTTCTTTGTTTCTTGGTTCACACTTTTGTTGCTATGACTTTATTGGAAACCTTGATCTCTACACCCGTTCTTGCAAAACAAAATCCTAGCTACTCTGCACAACAGTCAAGCACACATTGGTTTTAAAAAAATACATATGTTTGAGTCAAACTGACCTCGACAGTCACCCCGTTATAATTGCATCGAGTGTTGCACTACATTTTAGACTCTATATGGTTCGTGTGTGTGTGTGTGTGTGTGTGTGTGTGTGTGTGTGTGTGTGTGATTGCAATTGTTCTGTTGAAGCTAGGTTTTCCCTTGTGAGCGTCAGATTAAACAATGGGCTACACTATTTTGCCCCCAATGCATGTGTAGTATGGAATCCAAAAGATATGCCCTTCTTATGTAGTGATTATGTCGTCCTTAACCTGTTCTCGTGCTCAGAAAATAATAGTAGATAGTAATAGTTGTCTCATTTAGTCTCTTAGTAACCTAAGCGCGTGCGTGCGTGTTTGTTCAAATTTTGACACCAGTGACACAAAAGGTTGACCCCAAGTATAAAATTCAAATAAGGAAAGAGTGATGAAGAAGTCCAATGTGAAAGATTCTAAAGGAACAAGGTGGGACCAAAGCATATAGAATGACCCAAGCGTATTATGTATGTTTTGTTTCGAAAACATCGGAAAACAAAACAATTTTGACATGATGACATGGATCTATGTGACACAAACAAAAGTAGAGGAAGAAGGCCAGAAAATCACGAGTCACAATTAGATAAATAAAAAAAAAGAAAACAAAGGACCTTTGCTACTAATGTCTAATCTTCTTGCTCGGTAATCATGTATATATTAGCATACTAAAAGTGTAGTGTAATAGTAGTAAGTGCATATTTTAGTGCTTACACTAGACTTTTGTCCAACTCCATCCATCTTTCATTTAAGATAAGGGAAATAAGAGTTAATCCTTAGTAATCTACACCATTGGGTTGTTATAATTTTTTATTTTTCTTGTTACGTTAATGATGAGGCTATTAGAGTTAGTATCTAACATACCAAAATTGATTGAAAAACTATTTGTTTGTTCATTAGAGTGTTTTGTTTCAGTTTTTTGGTGCCTATCTTTGGAATATGAATATTTTAGACCTTTTATTTAAAATCACAAATGTTCAACTTTTTTTAAAACTATGGAAAATAGTTATATTGCTTTAAATAAAAATAGTATAGACTATTCACAAAAAGGTGGGCGACATGCATTCATGTTGAAATTCCAACACATTAGGCTAAAGAGACTTGGGAATATAAAAAATAAAGAGTACCAACAATAAGCAAATGATCGATGGTGATATCAATTAAATGTAATAAAACAACTTAAGCAACAAGAACAAGGAGGCCATCAACACATGGTGGATTTCAATTATCTAATTTGTCCTAACCACCATATGACAAGTCATGACCCTCAACCATGGGTTCTTACTTAGTGTTTGTGTTTTTTCCTCCTTTGTTTACATTCAAGTTATCTTAATTTGTGTGACATCTAGAGAGGCCATATGAGGAGAGATGGCTAGGTTCAACCACGAGAACTTGTCTTCTCGGGGAGGAGCAGATGTGTTACATTGCATTGAGGGAGGAGAATGTGTTCTAGGAATAGAAAAGCTAGCTCAGTTGTGTGAGTAGCAACGAGAGCAACTTTGACAATGTTACCCCTATGAGGTTTTATTGTGTGCAAGCAAAGAGAGAGGCACACTAGCAATTGTATAGGGAGTATTCCTCCCATGATCTAGTAAAGTTTGGAAGTTGGCCAACTCCAATGCCACCTTATTACCTTGCACTCATATATCCATAAACATATTTGACATCCCCATAACTTTGTTATAAGAAAAAAATGATTGTCGATTGTACAATTAGAAAAAAAAAAACTTTCCTTTAGATAAAAATAAATTTCTACTTGAAAAGTATACCAATTATGTGAATTTTGCAAGAAGCATGGACTAATCCCCAAGGAGAATATTTTGCGATGAAAAGGGATTTGAGAAAAAGGGTTTGAAAACATCATGAGTCCATGTCCATGCTAGTTGAGCTTTGGTGCATAAAAAAACACTATTTAATGGTATCAGTTTCAAAACATAAATGGCATTTGGGATGAGGAATGCCTAGGTTCACAGGGTGACATCCCAAATGTAGTCCATGATACAACGAACATCAAGACAAATGTGAAAGCTTGAGGTCAAGATTAACAAACTAGATGTTTAGAAATTCCTTCCCTAAGTGTGGGTAGTAGATTGGAGAGATCATCTCTCATTTAGCTTTGATATATGGGAAGACAAGCTTATAGACATTCATATCCATTACTGGAAATATAATTAAGGAATGAGGATTTCAACATACCACTTTCAATCCTTCCATTAGGGTTGAGTATAAATCATTACGATTTTGTGCAATTTTTTTGTAGGAATTGCATCAACCTCCTCAAAGGATTCTTGGTCATTGTTTTGTAGACGAAACTTGGCCTTCGCCTATAGCCAAGACAACCAAGCCCAAGATGTTCTAGAATGAATATTTTTCATGGTGCACATGCCTCATTAGAAAAGCTTGAGAGCATGAACCCAAAGGACCTTAACAAATGAGACATCATAAAAGTTACTAACTTGAGACTATCATAAGGTGGTAATTGATGGAGAGGTTGTCATTGAATTCATCGCCATTCCACATGAGCCAAGGCTTGATGGATTCCCAGACTTTCCAAATGTTGTTTGCAACAAACAACACCTCCATTTTGATAGGAGCTTGCAAGATTAACAAATTGTGAAAGCATATCTCCTTCTAGGCATATTTTCCATAGGGAAAGCCAACAATAATATAATTCCTTAGCGAAACGTTCCAAGCTTCATTTCTTTGATAATTAGAACGATCCACTTATAGCACGACACAATGTTTTTGATAAATATCAAGTTGACCTAGAATTTTTCCTCCTTGGTCCTAAACAACCTAGCGGAAACCTTCCTCACACTTAAAATTGGCCTAAGGAAAGACCCTAGGAAGTTTCTCAAGCTTTGGTATGAGGCTTTAGAGGGAACTCAACAAGAAGTGTAGTAGAAATAGGTTTGCAATGAAAGCCTTAGAACGATTTAGAAATTTATTGGCTAGAGAAAGCTACTTAGTGGTCTAGTAAGATGACTTTTTCTCTAGTCTATTAATGACACTACCACAAATTGAAAGAGGTGGCTTGAAATGAAGAAGGATGCCAAGGAAGTAAAATTCTCAGCATATATAATCGATTTCCAAGTATAAGTTTGCAACCACAAAAGAGGGGGGGTAAAAGACTTCTTGTAACATTACCTCTTTCTCACTTCATACTAGAACCTGATGCCAGACAACAGGTATTGAGACATTGTGTAGCTTGTTTGATATTTCACTCTTCTTAAACAAGCGTGAAAAAGGTGTCATAAGAAAAATGGTCATTAACAAGTTAAAAAGTTTTCTTTGCAAGAAGATAAATTCTTCTCAAATGCCTTTAGGAAATAGCCTTAGCCAAGTGATACCCAAAGCTTTTTGCATCCAACACATGCAGTGCAAGGGAAAGAGGGAATCCTTGTTTGATATAGTGGAAAAGATGAAAATGTTAAGAGTGCATGTTGTTGAAAAATACAAGCAAAGGCATTAAAGATAATAATTTGCATAGACTAAAGAAAATTATGCCAAAACCTTATGCCAACATCATAGAAAAAATGAACAATCATTCAATGCAATCACATGTTTTTTTCCAAGTTTGTTTTAATGAAAATAGATTGTTCATATTTAAGAGACCATTCAATTCCTCCCAAACAAAACAATATCATCTAAAATATATATGCTTTGGATGAATCCTATATGTTTCGGCCTAACAATCAACAAGAGGAGATTATGAATGCACATAGTGAGAGCCTCGACAATAATCTTGCAAGAGATTATTAGCAGTTTGATGGGCTACCAATTGCAAATCTTCTCAGGATCACCAACCTTGGGTACAAATTTAATATGACATTTCTTAATACTTTTGCCATCAGTTTTGGTATGGAAAGCTTTGAAGTAGAATTCATATAAATCTTCTCCAATTGTGTGCCATAGAACTTTGTAAATTCACAAGGAAAACCATCACACCTTAGTGTTTTGTCACTGGCCATATTCATGGTTGGTTCATGAAGGTCTTGCATGGTGAGACCTAGATCACAAGTGACATTTTAAACTGAGAAATCTTGCAAAGTAACGATGCCTAACATTTGTGAAGGACTTTCTCTCTCCAAGGAGAGGAGTCTTGAGTTCTAAAAACTTGATGATAATGCCAGGAAAACACTTGTGTTGGGGTTTCTAAGCCTACAAGTACATTTAGCCTAGAAGGGCCTAACCCAAGCACATGATCCCTTGTAATCCACGACGCACACTGGCATATCAAACAAAATTTCTCCCACACACTCACCCAAAGTGCACTCGATGCACTAGGTCCCTTGGTTCAAGGAATGGAATGTTCACTTGAACACTTAGCACTAATAATGCAAACATATATGCATACATAGGGGAATGAGACCACATATACTACTATGTAACCACACTAGAAACTATTAGATATAACATGTTTGATAAATAAACGCATTGATATTCATTCTATCAAGATAAGAGTACAAAGCGATTGTTAATGGCTTACACCCACCAACGTTGAAGCTTGGTGTATTACAAGCTCAACAGTGACTAGAATGACAACAACCAACAACACCAACAACCCACATTAGCCAACACATATTCAGGTACTTGATGGGTCCTTTATGCATTCATATAATTTCATATACAAGCCCTTACCTGCTCAAAGCAAGTGATTGCCATTAATGAGGTAGCTAGTAGTCCAAACAAGGAACACATTCAATGTAGAGATAACACCTAGGACTTTGTTCGATCCAAGGAAGGGACTGGACTTCATTTCCCGTGATTTACGCTGACATATCAGAAGTTTTGTCAATGTCATCAAACTACCATTCCTTCCGTCGCATGGTGCCCCATTATTTGCCTCGTTGTTGCATCTTTTGTCTTCTCCTGGCTTTTTATCACTTTTGCTAACTTAGCTTCTTGCGCATACTCCATTTGACATCCTTTGTTTTGCCTCTCACCTCCTACCTTTCCTATTTTTCATCCAATCTTCTTTTAGCATGCATGTCATTTTCCTCCCGTGCATGCAACCAAGACTCCTACAAGCATGCGCCTCCTTCAAAACTATTGCATGCACGTTATTCGATCCTTAGCCAAAATTGTGGCCACAACATCTCCCCAAACTAACTTGTTTGTTAGTCCCCGAACAAACCTTGATTTACATCTTCGAGCATCATTGCCCACTTCCTTGCACATATGCCCCAAATGTGCTCCACTTGATGAGTGCACCCTTCATGCCTTAGACTATCTATGTGATTTAATTTAAATTAAATTAATTAAATATGATATAGCATAGTAACTATTTTAATAAATAATGTATAAATAATAAAATACAGTAATGACACAAGCAATAGAGCATGTAAAATGTAAAACCCTAAGCAAGAAAGAGAGATAGGGAGACTTCGTTGATTTCCCAACAAACTGGAAGTGATATGGGAAGGTAAAAGTGTTGAATAGGTTGGAAACAACGTCGTTAATGTTCACTGTAAATTATGGGATTCAGGAATGAAGCATGATAGGAGCGCCCACGGAAGGACATGAGTGCCCAGGGGCTAGTGTCTAGATAGGTGCTTAGGTTTTGAATTTTTCTGGGTCAGAAGGTCTTTGCTCCAATATTCACTTTTTCGCTCCAATTGTGTTGTTAGGGTTCCGATCACAACTGTAACATGTAAGAAAAAAGTTCACTTGCACATACCCACAAACCATATCAAACCTAAAAAGGAAAAATGTAGAACATGGAATCGGAATGACCTCGGTGGTCACCCAAAGAGTGAACTTATGGCCGAGCGTTGAACTACATCTCATACTCCATGTAATATCGATGTGTGTGTGTGTGTGTAAAAATGGTGCCCTAGGATGTTGTTGTGCAAGTTACACTCGATAACGGGTTGTAGTTGGAATGTAGCAATGTAGTGGTATGTGTGGATGGAATAGAATAGGCTTCTCCCTCCTGTGTAGTGTATGTAGAGTTGATGCAACCTTTTCCCTCGAATATATGTTATATGGATGCCTTTGGAATACAAGCTTAGGTGATGATAGTAATGTTTAATGCTTGGTCCTTGATTTTGAAAACATAACTATATATTTATATGGTTCCCTTTGTTTGAATTTCATAATTGACAACTGAAAGACTGACCCAAAAGTGAAAAAAATACCTAAAAGATAAAAGAGACCCCAAAAAATAGGTAAGGTAAGAAAGGGTCAGGGGCGTCAAGGAGGAACAGGAGCACCTGGGCGCTTCTGTCCTAGCTAGGCACTGGTGCCTGAAGTCATGAAAGATAAATAAGTAAAGTTCTGACTAGGTTGTCTGGTGTGTAAGACCAAATAGAAGACAAGAAACAAAGAAAAGAGACCAAAGATAGTTGTCAACCACTAGTTTTCTTGCTTAATAATCATATAAATGCTAGCATGCTTTTAAGACCTAGGAATGTACCAAAGTGTGTGATTTTGTGTCTACATTTTCCCCCACTTTATGTTGTTGAGTGAACAATCGATAATATAAAGTAGATAAGATATGTGTAGCTTATGATCTTGTAGAGTGTGTGGCGAATAGTGTGCCGAGTGGACAAGTGAAGCATGGAGAGTAAGAAAGGGAAGTGGACCCTAGGGGTGAAGCGTATGTGTTGTACTATGTTGTTGTGTCTTGTGTGAACTGCTTCTTGTAAGGACAAACCTGCAAAAGAAGAGCAAGAAAGTAGTCAAAGTTTTGTATATGATAAACCTGAGTAAAGTATGCATAAGTATGTAAAAGTAAAAGTGTGTAAAAAAGAAAGTGGGCACCTGATATGTGAAAGAGTAAGAGATAGAAAAGTTGCCCTATTGCTAGAAGTTGTTGAATTTGTTGCTGATGGTGAGGTTTTTGGGCGATTTCATGCTAATAGCGAGTTTTTTTGGGCGATCTCACGCCAAAGAGCAAGTGTTGGGGAGAGAGGTCTAGTTTAACTCTCCTTCATTGACTCTACCCAATAAGCACCACTACATATGGTACGCCCCGTTTTTTCCCGTTGTCTCGATTTGTTCTTATTAGTTTGGAATTGTTTTGAATTTACCAATTGAAGGAGATAAAATACATTATGTGACTGAAGCCATGTGCTTGTAACTGTAGAACTGCTCTATGAACTACTATAAATTGTGTTGTACTGATAAAATGATTGTATCTTCCCCCAGGACAATAGCACCCAAGGGAGGATAAGGGCTCCCAGGCGCTAGTGTCTGGGTCTGGGCATTGGTGTATGTACTATATATTGGACCCAAGTCAGACTCTTGGCCATTTTGTAACTATGTTCCTATGTTGTGCTGAACTATAGCTTGGAGGTGTTGTAGGGGTGATTTGTTCACCCAATGTATGAAGAAAGTGTGATGCCCCTCAAATGTGTGAGTGATGGAGATATACGTGACGATGAAATAAAGACATTGTGATGGTGATTGGGATTGAAATGTATCATAAGAAAGCATATTGTCATCACAATGGTAGGTAGGAGCAAGAGTAGAACTAGAGTTGGATTTTGGGTTGAAAAGAGGAAGTCTAAAGAGGTCATCTAGAGTTTGTTGGTCTTTCTTAGTGAGTGGTTGCTTATTTGGAATTGGTAACACCGTAGAAGACTCTATAGGAGGAGGGGATGGAGGACGGATTTTGAGTGGTGGTTATTTGGTTGGAATGGATTGGATAGGCGACTCTTGGCTTACCAGAGAAGGAACATTAGTAACTATGGCATGATGCTCATTAGACATAGAGGGATTGGATTTGGGAGCCCTTTGGGATTTATCAATTGAAGATGAACATGAAGCAACATGTTGTGCAACAAATGAGATAAAACCCTGATGCTCAAGGTGCGTATTTCCTTGTTTTAAAGCATAACAATCATTATCATTATGTCCATTAATTCTATGATAATTGTAAAATGGGAGACCTTGCTATTTGACAAAGTGATAAGGAGGGTAGAAATGAGTATTTAGCAAGTTGATCAACTGGTGAGTGAGGAGTTGAGGAAGAACATGTTACTTAGCATTGATATCAAACTTGAGAGGTGTGGGTAGCGGTAAGACTTGGGGTTCACTCACATGTAGAGGACACGGGATTAGGATGAGATGTAGAAGAACAACTAGCATGGGCCTTAGAAGCATCCTTGAGATGTTGGATTTCAGCTTGAAGAGATGTAATTATGGTTTCCATAACATGAAATTTGTCTTGAAATACCCCATGTAAAGCTTTAATTGACTTGCAAATGGATTGATTGGTTATGGTATCATGATTAACAAGGTCATTAGAGAGACGATCGAAGATGGCACTTACCTGTGTAGGTGGCGTATTGCGAGGGAGATACATAGTGTCTAGGGATTTTTGGAGAACAAATTTACAAGGTGGGTGCATTTGAAGTAAGTCATGCAAAGAGATTTTAGGAATTTTAGGACCCTTAAAAGAGGATCAGATAGAATAGGCAAGATAAGCATCCAAATGTTTGATCATGAGTAGGGTTCATCAAATGATTTAAATTAAATTAAATTAATTAAATATGAATTGCTGAGTAACTATTGTAATAAATAATGTATAAATAATCAAATACACTAATGACACAAGTGATAGAGTATGTAAAATGTAAAACCCTAAGAAAGAAAGAGAGATAAGGAGACTTAGCTAATTTTTGAGCAGACAGGAAGTGATCTGGGTAGGCAAAAGTGTTGAACAAGTTGCAAACAATTTCGTTAATTCTCACTGTAAATTCTAGGATTCAGGAATGAATCAAGACAGGAGCACCCAAGCGCTAGTGTCTAGATAGGTTCTTAGGTTCTGAATTTTTCTGGGTTGGAAGGTCTTCGCTCCAATATTCACTTTTTCATTCCAACTTCGATGTTAGGGTTGCGATCACACATGTAACCTGCAAGAAAGAAGTTCGCCTACACATACCCATAAACCACATCAAACCTAAAAAGGAAAAATGTAGAATGGGGAGTCGGACTAACCCCAACGGTCACTCGAAGAGTGAACCTACAACCGAGCACTACACTAAATCTCATAATCCATGTAGTTCTGGTGTGTGTGTGTGTGTAGAAATGATGCCCTTATGAAAGTTCCACTTGATAGCGGGCTGTAGCTAGAATGTAGCAATGTAGTAGTTTGTGTGGATGGAACATAATAGACTTACCCCTCCTACGCAGTGTATATAGAGTTGATGCAACCCTTGTCCCTTGAATGGATGCTATATGGATGCCTTTAGAGTGCTTTAGTGCCTTTGGAATGTAAGCTTAGGTGATGATAGTGATGCTTAATGTTTGGTCCTTGATTTTGAAAACATAACTATGTATTTATATTATTCCCTTTGTTTGAATTTCGTAATTGACAATCAAAAGGCCAACCCATAAGTGAAAAATATGCTCAAAAGATAAAATAGGCCAAAAAGAGCGAGTAATGTAAGAAAGGGTCAGGGGCACCCAAGAGGGACAGGAGCGCCTGGGCGCTTCTATCTTTGTTGGGCGCTGGTGTTTGAAGCCATGAAAGATAAAAAAATAATGTTATGACTGGGATGTAGGGTGAGTAAGACCAAATAGAAAACAATAGACAAAGAAAAGAGGCCAAAGATAGTTGTCAATCACTATTTTTCTTGCTTATGAATCATGTAAATGCTAGCATGCTTTTAGGACCTAGGAATGTACCCAAGTGCGTGATTTTGTGTTGACACTATGGAAAGAGGGTCCCTTGAGTCACATCCTCTTCTTCCTTCTTTACGACCTTATGCACTACCTGGATTTTGGACGAGAACATGCCTTTGGACTCAAAATCTTCTTAATCCTCAATGGCTTTTGAGAGGAGAACCCTAAATATATCTTTGTAGATGGTCTCCTTGGTTTTGATCTTCCCAGCAACGGTTTGTAATTTTTCTCTCTTCTTCTCGTGTTTAGGCCTTATCTCAAATCATGACCACCTAGTTTTCCAAGGCCTTCTTCTTCTAGATATCCTCTTTCTTCAGTTCCTTAATTAAATCATTTGGGCCCTGAGATACCTTCAACACTCATTTTTGTTGTTGTCACCTTCTTCCTTAGCTTGATGAGAGTCTCATTACATGTAGTTAGATGGGTTTCTATTTGCTTATTGAATACCTCAACTGGGTCTTCTTGCTCATTGAGTTATTCACTTGCCAAGACTTCATCCAACAATAACTTGAGTTGAGTCAACATGGTCATGTGCGACAATCACCTTGCTGAAGGTGAAACCTTTCTCCATGATATTCACCCACATGTCATGTGCGTGTGCCTCTAGCCCCTTGAATTTTTCTGTGGTGGCTTTCTCTGATGGTATAGTAACATAATGAATACATAAAACTTGATTTCTATATTACATTTCTCCTTCAAACACCATTACATATATAGGAAATACATATCCTATAAAATAGTAAACCAATCACATATTTGACGAGTTGTTAAAACAACTCGTAACATGTTAAACCATATGTGCGTGGTTGTTAATAATAACAACCTTATTAAGAAATATAATATGAGCAATAACTAATTAATTCCTAACATTCCCCCACTTAGTGCGAACATGGTAGAAAAACATCCACACACTCAACTATAGTATGATCACCCATGTGAAACCATGTCCTACTATGTGACTCATGATATTGATCAAAAGAAAGGATCTTTCCTTCTATGGTTTTAAACAAACTTACCACAAACCTTGATGTGACAGGAACCAATCGACTGTCCACCTCGTATGGTTTTCTGGATCTCCCACAAACCCTTTCAAGATCCATGAATTGACTTACTATGGTGTTTTTGTTTGCCACTATTCTTCTACATCAGGGAAGTATATAGGAATCATAGCTCACTTATTACAAAATTGCACAATAGAACACATACTGGAAATATTTCACATTACTTTTAATAAGAATCACAATGTTCTTAATTGCAGCCACTGTTGTTGATCGTTGCCACTCGATCTCGAACAACATAGGAAACTACCACTGCCACTAGAAGTTTCCCTTGACTTTAGTCATTTTGGGAGCAGAATGGAAATGGAACATTGGTGTCATGTCCCCCCCACAATATGAAATTTCCATTATTCACACAACTAGGACATTGAAAAGAAAATTGAACTAAATTACATATTACTGACCAGATCTTGTTGTCTTGGATCTTGCTACACATGATCACCATTTCCAATGAACGTATTCACTGACCAATCATCTTCCAATGAAGTAAAAAATTTAGAGGATCACCACAGTCAGAGGATCTCTACAGTCATTTGTTCTCCAATACAACTGTTTATCCAACATCCACAACAAACCAAACAAAGCAAAAAACTGAAAAGAAACAAACTGCACAGCTAAAAAGCACATACGCACACCACAAAGATGCCACCATAACTGATATACGGCCCCATGGTTGGTGATTGACGAGAAGTTATTGATCAACCTCCAACCTCCAATGCCTCCGTCCTCTAGTATCATACTGCTAGCGAATTTAACTTTTCAGGATCAATGGTTGCCAGGACGTCAAGTAACACCAAAAATATGTCTGTAAAGAATTTTTTTATTTTTACAATATTTTACAAGGACCCCTTTTTACGACTGGATAAATTTAATATAAAGACTAACATGACATTAATTTTGATTATTATTGTTCATACAAAATATGATGACTTTTTTGTTTTTTTGACATTTTAATAAAAAGACTCTTTTACAATGACACTTTTGACAATATATGTGGACATATAAAAACTACACCAAACTTTTTAAACAAATACAATAGACCTCTTACAAACTATCGACTTTTTACAAATTTTGACTTATACTTTACAAAATGATAATATTGACTTTAACAATAATAACAAACAAACATTATAGACCGCCTAACATACAAAACTATGGCACACCTTTTTCTATTTATTTTATTTTAAAAAGACCAAGAACACTTGGCCTCTATTTAACCTAGAGAATTTAACATAAATATCTAATTTCCTAATAAGACACTTTAACATATCAACTATTTAAAATTTTAATTAAAATTGTGATATGACTTAGCAGATGGCATTAAACTTCTCATTGTACCTTTCCAAGGCAATACCACGAATTTTAAAAACAGTGGTTTTGAATATTTGTCTCCAGTGAAGGAAATTTATTTGAAGGAAGTTTAGAGTGGAAGACCCTATCGATCACGTACATTCATGATGGATTCGGGTAAAATGGAACCTGCGACTTGCAACGTATTAACAAAGCTATGTACCACTGCCCACAACTGTTTTTAGCAAATAATATTCAAACATTTGACTTTATGGTTGACTGCAAACACATGTGACACTTAGGCTAGTCGAGTATGACATCAAGGAGGCACGTTGTTGAATCACCATGCACCATGGAGATAAGGGCGTCTAAATGTTATCTTGCTAGTGCAAACAACTTTAGAATAAAGACCTTGCAGGGAACAACGAATTGAAGATGAGGCGTGCTAACCAAAATTGAGATCAAAGTATTATGGTGCATTGAAGATCTATGTGACTTGTTCACCGTGCGAGTGATTGGAGCTCAAGTCTGTTGCAGATCTGAGATTTAAAAATGCTCCTCACAATGCAACACATCCAATGCAAAAAGTAAACAAGATTTGACAGTTGTTTGGAGGGATCACAAATTAATCAAGATCCAAATATCTCTCAAACTGCCAAAACATTCATATTGGATTTTGCACAAGCAACTACTTGGTGATAGATCTACACGCAAGCGTAGACCCTTATCATAGGAGGATGCATGTTCTAATATGAACTATTATGAGAAAAACAAATAAACACGTCTGTTCCTTTTGCCCAATCACTAAAATATCAAACGCCTTCAACAAACTATTCTATACAACACAATTTGTAGAATAATATAATGAAGAACATAGTTTGGGACATCAAATAATGAAATAGAAGCCTCTCCTAGTCACTTATTTCTCTATCACAAGTCCAGAAGAAAATGGCTCTGATACCAAATGATGGTACAATAGCATAATGAATACAGAAAACTTGATTTCTCTATTACATTTATCCTTCGAACACCATTAAATAGTCACCAATGGTAGCCAGTTGTGGCTCCGCTTCGGACCTAATATTTAGCTCCATTTTGTGTATAGGTTCAATGTAGCATTTCTTCTTTGTTTCACGTGCATCTTGCATGGTGCACTCACCAACACCTATTGGAACTTTCAAGTTCCTTGGGATCTTCCCATTCTTCAACTATCATCGGGGTTTCCTTTTCGTATGTTGGCTCCTTCATGTTTGTGCCTTTGACACCTCTTTTAACTAGAATTGGAATCTTCATTTAAAATCCCCTCAAGCACATAGGATTCCTTGTAATAGATTCAGGTTACTCGTTCTTCCATCACCGAGTCATCTTGAAAGATTACTCCAACCATTAGCTTCAATGGCTCATTCCACACCCTAGTGGTTGAGTGAAATTGGAAAATTTGGGCTATATCTTCCTTTATTTTCTCTCAATTTGATGTTTCCTTTCTTGTCTCACCTAAGATATACCATGCACGCACCCAGGTTGTTTATGTGTTGTAGAATGCATGCGCCTATAATTATAACGAAAGCTCATTTGAGATTCCATTCCATATTTCTTCACACGCCCGACATGTTGGGGAGGGTATGTGATTCCATCATAAATTGGAAGCTCTCTCTTCTCATTGCTCCTCTCAAACCAAGTTGAGAATGCCTTTTTAATGTTTCTTGAATTAGGTAGTGATGGACGATGTGTCGCCCACCACCTGACAATTTTTCTTTTCAATGTGTAGACAACAAAGTCTAATCTCTTTTCCTCTTTAGGCATAAAATATTCCAAATATACATGTATGTACGTGTGCAAATAGTTCCATCATATTTTCGAAGTTTTGCAAGCCTCCTTTGACTGATCCTTAATACTATCTTCAAGGTGGGCACACATGTATTAGAAGTAGGTTCCTTGAGAGGCATGCACTTAGGATTCCACACTTGAGAGGTTACACCTTCCACCTTAGCTTTCTACGGGGCCCTCTTTAACACTCTACTTTTCAAGGATCCTACAAACTTCCTCTTTACTTCTGCACACCGTATTCTAGTGAGTTCATAGGCCTCCTTGACCCATTTGTTGTAATCATTTCTCCTACTTTCATGGACTAATGTGCCACTCTCCCACTTAATGCATCCTTCCTGATCAAGTTGGACCTAATCCCCTCCTCGTGTCATGAGCTTGCATACATAGTTGATATCCTCTTCAACATCCACCATCTCTACAAAGGGTTGTCCCTAGCTTGAGTCAAGGGGGATCAAAACCCGATGCTTATCATTTTCAAAACTCATGTAGCACTTCTTAAAGTGCATATCTTTGTTGTTCTCAAAGTCCCAAGACTTTCCTAAGAGGGACAAATAATGGTCTTCTTTCACAATCTCAATGACCTTGAAGTCTGTTGTGAACTTGGATTTGATGATATCTAGGCTTACTCCTTTGAGTGTGCCAAGTGGAATAACACTTGTCTTATTGGCCATAAACAAGGTATTCATAGTATGCTCCAATGGTGGCCTTCCCATGTGCATCCATGCATCCTTAGTGAGTTTATTGATCTTTGAACCGATGTCAATAAGGATGGTGCAAATGTTATGTATACTCAGGGCCACATCTAATAACGTCTGGTTGTTGAAGCCACACTTAGCTACTTTGAATTCACATCATCCAACTTGTTTTTGCGTTATGATTTCTACTTTGAGGAATTCTTCTAACTAGTTCTTTAGGAGGCGAAATACACCCTCAAAATTTAATAAATGAAGTATCTCAATTACTTGTTTCTCCTCTTGTCTCGTGGGTCTCTTTTGATCCTTTTCTTTCATGCATACCTCTACTTCGCGCACAGTCTAGATCTCTCCTTGCAATTTTCATATTATTTCCTAGGCCTTTTGGAGAATTAGCTTCTATCTCATGTCATCTAGATATTCCATTATCTTAGTGAGGAATTCCTATACATATTCTTAAGGAACTCCCTCTCTTTTCGGCTAAGCGTATGCATTGTTGCTCGTTATTACACTCACCATGGCCTTTCCCTTTATCTTTGGGCCTTTCTTAGGGGTCCATGATCCAAGTTTGATCATGTTTACGCCCTTATTCGTAGCATCTAGTCTTTGCTTCATATTTTTGCATAGCTTCGGGAAATCTTCAGTCTTGTGTGCTTCCCTACAATATCCATAAGTTGAAAACGTTGGAGAATCACGTTTGTAATGAATTGGGCCACCACACTTTTAGTAACTCCCAAGGAAAACCTTCCTCCTCCACTTCTTGTTCCTCTGTCACATTATCCTCTTCAACCACCATAACCTTGAGTTTGTTGGGTGGGTGCAACACTTTCTTGGAGTGTGCCTCTTGTGAATGATTTTTTGGATTCTTCAATCACACGACAATACTCTATATCATTTGTACTAGTCTTGCACACCCGACACCATAGTGATACCTTAACTTGTTTTTCCCTTTGAAAAACTAGAAAAACCTATACATCATGGTCCTCATTACGAATCTCACAAAAAATTATTGCAAGGTGCACACCTTTCCTTGGGAAATTGTTCTTCATATGCCCTTCTTCCTAGCATTCTAAGCACCATAGTTTTGCTCGTTTCTCATGCACACCTCTAGCAATGAGGAGTTGTAGTTTCCTAGACATGTTGGAGATCTGTGACTCTAGAAATAGGCTTACTCCCATGTTTACGCTTCATGTTGCTTCTACGCATAGCACAACTTCTAAGGATCCACATGGATCTACAAAGGTGTTCAATGAGAGGGTGTTCTTGAATGGTGTTAACAATCTACCTACAAACTATTGTGTGTGATGAACAAGGTGGAGTTCATAGGATAACTTTGATATCAATGCATTAAACCTTACATCATACGTGCACACACTCTCAGAAGGGCCTTGCTTTATTTCTTTCAAGAGCACCAGGCTTTGTTGCTCAAATTGATCGTAGAAATAATATTGCATGGGCGCAAGCGATTGGTTATGGGATGGTCAGTTTTGGATAGGTGGGTTTTGAATAAGGGGATTCTATAATGGGGGGTTTAAAATAGGGGGATTTGGAGAGAGGATTTTACCATCGTCTAGCGTTGGGTAGGTGGTACATTTGGCGCTCCTTCATAGCTTCCAAAAACTGATTGCATCATTCCTTGTGTAATTGGTACGGATCTTGGTAATGGGGCGTATAGGATAACTTGTTGTAATGCAAAGTTAGCGAAAAATCCTCGTGTGATACCTAGCTTATTCTTCTATTGTTAGTAACCTTCTTTGTTATGGTCTAACAGTCGCACGATCACTGGTTTTTGGTGGTGGTGGGAGTAACATTCCTCCTTTTGTGGTCATTCAACATATTCCACGGTAGTGGGATTCTCTCCATCTTGTGAGGTCATCGAGACATCCACACCATATTGGGTCCTCGCGGATGCCAAGAATATACTCCTCCTGAGTTATCTCTCATCCTTCTCTTCCATATTGGCTTATTTTGGTTCCCTGTCAGACTCACTCCTTCCATGCACTCTTTCCAACCACCATCCACCAGCGACGCGAGTGGTTCTCTAACTGCTCATGGGTGGTGTCTCAATACCCCATCCACAAATAACATCGTAATGTGAAGAGTTAGGGAGTGAATGTATGCGCGTCTAGGATCATCCATGAACTGACACTACGCTTCCTCTGAGCATGAATATATGGACACCGCAAATTCCAACAGATAGCTTCCTATAGTGGATTTCCACCAAACATCAATAAGACACCACCAAATTTTTTTGGTATTTTTCAATACCTCGAGATGTTATTTAGTCCAAGTTTGCTTCCTTCCAAGATTCCTCGACTTCTCTAACATCAACGCCACGATCCATGCATATAGGTGATGAGGAAACTTGCAGAAAAATATTGAATATACCGAGTTGTCCAACTTCTCATTTTCCCATTTTATTTTTTGGATCCTTTCCTCTGCAACTTGGGTAGCTACACGCAAAGTCCCCTTCTTGTTCATCCAACCAATTTTCTACGTGCTTGAACATTATTCTCTCTGACATCTTCCATTCTCTCAATGAGCAAGGTCCCCACAAAGGAACTAAAACGTATGGGTTTCTAAGTCGACTCATACATTTAGCCTAAAATGGCCCAAACCAAATGCACAAACCCTTATAACCCACCACATGTTCCAATATATCACACAATTTTGATCCCACGCACTCACCCGAAGCACATTTGGTGCACCATCTCCCTTGTTAATTCAGAGTATGTAATGCACTCTAGAACACTTAGCGCTAATAACTAAAACACGCGCGCGTGCGCACGCACACATAGAGGAGCAAGACTACATATGATACTACACAAAGCACATTATAAACTATTAAAGATAACAAATTTGCTAAATAATCTCATTGATATTCATTCATTCAAGATAAGAGTACAAATAAGTCATTACCATCTTACATCCACCAAATTATCAACTCAACATTAAATAGAATGACAACAACTATCAACACCAACAACCCACGTTAGCCAACCCATATTCAGGTGCTTGACCACTCCTTTATACATTCATATAATTTCAAATACAAGACCTTTCCCACTCAAAGGAGATGGCAACCATTAATGAGGTAGTTGGTAGTCACCTAGAACTGTCAAATATGAAGCACATTCAATGCAAATCTAGTGCCTAGGACTTCGTTCGATCCAAGGAAGGGATTGGACTCCATGTCCCTTGATTTGCACTGGCAGATCAGAAGAAGAAGAAGAAGAAGTTTTAACGTACACGAGGCTACCAAAGACAATCTATGGGACAACAGAGCTTGCTAAAGATCTTTCTAGCATTCAGATCTCTTATTGTTGAGTTTGATAATCATATCTCTTGATATAATCATAAGATATGTCAGTGTTTTCATATTATCCTTCTATCGCAAGCGAGCGTATTCCTTGCGTCACTATCACTCCTTTTATCTTATTATGTCTTTTTATCACTTATGTTGACTTGGCTTCTCGTGCATAGTCCATATGGCATGCATCCTTTATATTTCCTCTCGCATTCTACCTTAACTATTTTCCACCCAATATTCTTCAAGTGCACACGTATTTATCCCCTCGTGTGTGTGCAACCAAAACTCCTACAACAACACGCCTCCTTCGAAAGTATTATGCACGCGTTACTTAATCCTTAGCCAAAATTGTGGGATCAAAAACTTGCATGATTCTAGTCAAGTTGGAGAGCAACTAGTCATCCTTACAAATAGATTTTATCTATTTTTATATATTGAAAAAATACATTAAAAAAATTGTCACCAATCTTAAGCCAATACAATTGAGCTTTGATTTGAGCACCTCGAGCATTATATGCCTCTACAACTTGGCTGTGTTGTCAAAGTTGCATGAATTACATTGTATCGGCCCATGGAAAGGATGTAACTTAAAAGAGACCTCAACGCGACTCAGCTTATACATTATAGCAAAGTAAGAATTGTGACAAATGCACACAAAATGGTGCCCATAGACGCAAATAAGTTGATTCGTGTGCATGACCACACTAGACCACTAGAAAATCTAGTCAGTTTTCCCTATGGGATGTGCCACAAGGTTCCAAATCATGAGATATGTGCAAGAGTGGGGCCATGGTAAAGTATAATAACATTAATAAAACACTAGGTGTTCAAAGCCTTGGGCCATTAGTAATTCCATTAAAAATGAAACTCAATTGAGAGTTGAATGGGAAGGACAACATTTGACGGAGCTTCCATTGATAGGGAAAAAACATTAGGCAAATGAGAAGTACATTTGACACAACATTGTAACCATGTTAAGTCATTTTAGCATTGTTGCATATCAACAATGAAGGTTAGATTGCATGTACTATAGTGAAGAGTCAAGATTGTATGAGAAATTCAAGTCATAAAAATAAAATTTATTTCACATATAATATCATGCCTCTCACTCCACAATTGTCCATCACATCGACAAGTAACATTGTTTAATTATCACCATCTCAACCATATTAAATTCAACTTATTAATTATTTTGGGATTTTCACTCATGTTTGTTGAAGTCGTCTCAAGATGACATGTATGAGTAGTCATTAATGTAATCCCATTTTTCCTCGTATTTTTTAATATCACAAGGTAGTGGGGCCCACTTAGCACATAAGCATCATAATTATTTGTTAAGAGGGGGAAAATGGTCAACATAATCCCACTGCTTTGGGCTTCTCACCCTTTGGAATTTTTACCAATATTAATAGCATCATATGAGATCCAATGTACATCTGAAATTTTGAGGCATATACTTTCTTTAAATATCACGATGTTTGACATTTTTATTGTTATTTCATTCAATACCTACATTGTTTTTTGGCAAACCTTAGTGTTTTGAAATGCAATTTTATCTCTTTTGAATATATTATAGTCGTCTTATATATGTTAAGCACCCTCTTGATAGGAGGATACATAAGTCATCATGAAATTTTATATTTTATGCCCACATGAGAGCCGAACCATGTTAACTTATTTCAATAAGATTATCTTATTCCTTTTTAATTTTCACTGATATTATGACAACTGAACTTATGGAAGTGGGCTTTGCTTGATAAGTGATATCTCATACTTTAAATAGACGATGGTGACTCAAAAGGTAACATCCTTAGTGGTTTTTGCTATTTTCTTGCTTGCTAAGCAAGGAGATCAATAGCCTTGAAGAATCCATAGGGCATGGAGTCATACCAATCTACTCTGAAAGTGCACAATTTGTTGCAACCTCTTGAAACAAATTCAAACACCAAAATGCCTCCTCAAAACAACAACAAAATGTGTTAAAGAACTTATGGTAAAGAAAACAACACTAACAATGTGCCCAAGACACATAGAGAAATGAAACTAGAATAACAATGTGTGTAAAAAACTTGGAAGAAAATAAGACAACTACTTACTATGTACAAGGGTGAATCATGACCTTTAGTAACAATGCTCGAGGTATATTCCATCAACTAGGATAGGCAACTCTTCACCACTCATCTTGGAGAGATGAAAGGCATTGTGTTGCTTGCAACTAGAAATCATATATGGTACACTCGATATAGTGTTAAACTTGGTATGCCTTCCCATCTTAGTCCTTTCCTCATCCCATTTGAGATCAATGTCTCCTTCCTTGAATGTTCTTGAAACTATCTTCTTGCCAAATGATTTATGTACGTTGGCTTTTTGAAGCTCCATTGTATGCTTTGCTTGGTTTCTAATTTCTTCCAACTCCATTAATTTTGCAAACATGATTGCCATTGTATTCTTCTTCCATCATTTCCAGCTGGTTAATGAGCTCTAGGGCTGGTAACTCAGGTGATATAGGAAACATTTCTTATCTACAATAGACAAACATATAATGTGAGTTACCAATAGCCCTTTGAGGAGTGATTCTATCTGCTCATAAGGCTTTCTTAAGCTTTGTATGACATGACCAATGGTTCTCCTCCATGGTTCTTTTGATAATCCTAAGAAGATTCTTGTTAGTGGATTCTTCCAATCCATTCCCTCGAGGATAGTAGTTAGAGGATGTGCTCAAATGGATACCAAGTTTGATTTCCCATTCACTTGTCCTAGGGCCAAGAAAGACCGTTATATTATAAAAAATGATTGAAGAAGGAACTCCAAACCTAGCTATTATGCCTTCATAAAAGTCCAAAACTGAAGTTTCATTTTCTTCTTTAAGGGCCACTACTTCTATCTACCTTGTAAAGTAATCAATAGCTGTAAGAATCAACTTATGACCTATAGTTGAAGGTGGGTTAATCATCCCTATGAATCTAAGCCCCATTACATGAAAGGTTTCTCAACCTATATAGGTTGGAGAGGGTGGGATACTAGTTTTTTCTTACCTATAAAGAAAGAACACTTATCACACTTCTTAACCCATGCATAGGCATTCTTAAACAAGTTAGGACAATAATAACCTACCCTCATTATCTTAAAAGCGATAGCTCTCATAGAAAAATGTCCACTTGATAGCCCCTCATGGAACTCTTCTAAAATATTATCTATCTGATTTATCTCAATACATCTCAATAGAACACCATTGATATCTTTTCTAAACAATATGTCATCCATAAAAACATAAGGAATATATTGTTGTCTAAAATACCTCCTTTTATCTCTATCCAAACCTTGAGGGCACTCATTTGTTTGAAGGAAATGGACCATGTCATGACTCCAACTGATATGTAACGAAGTTATAACTGATTCTTGACCATCCTGAAGCACTAAGACAATATCCTTCTCGTCATGCAAATATGAAGCTAGTTGCTCACATAAACATCTACCTCTAATCATCTTTGTGACCTTAATGTCCACATCATACTCCATTAGTTTTGTGATCCAACTTTCCCTTTTCTCAATTAAGTATTTTCTCAAGAGAAATTCTTTTACAATTGGATGTGAAACCATCAAATTAACTTTATTGTTAGAAATCAAGTTCTTGAACTTCGTGAGACTCCTTATAACAGAGAGGACTTGTTTCTCTACAAAGGATTGTTTTACCTCATAACCCTCCAATATTTGACTAAAGAATGTTATTGGTTTCTCCATACCTTTTGTATTCTGCTACACCAATATGGCTGAAATAGTATCAATACCTCTAAAGGCATATAAGGTGAAATATTTGGTAAAATCAGGGTTTATGAGGGTAGGATCTTGTGATATAACTTTCTTAATTTATTCAAAACCATTCTTTCCCTCTTTATTCCATTTGAAAACCATATTCTTCTTCAACATAGAGGTTAGTGGCTTCACAAAGTTGGCAAAGTCAGGAATAAATTTCCTAACAAAATTGATTCTTCCAAGGAAACTTTGCAATGCTCTTTTATGATTAGGAAAGGAAAATGCAAGAATATCACTTACTCTTTTAGGATCAATAGAATGCCCATTTTTAGAGATAATATATCCTAAAAAATTTCCTTCATGAACTAAAAATATGCATTTCTTGGGGTTGAGTGAGACTCCATATTGTCTACACCTTTCAAACACTTTCCTAAGATGAGACAAACAATCATCAAATTGCTTGGAAAATATTGTAAAATCATCAAGATAGAAAAGTATTATATCATTGATTAGCCCTTGAAATGGCATATCCATGGCTCTCTAAAAATTAGCTCTTGCATTAGACAAACCAAAAGGCATCTTTATGTATGCATAGGCTCGCCATTTTATAGTGAAGACGGTCTTAAATTGATCCTCTTCTTGTACCAATATCTTATTGTAGCCAGAATAGCCATCAAGAAGTGAAAAATGCTTTGAGCCTATCACCATTTGTAAGATTTGTTCCATTGAAGGTAATGGGTAGTGGTCCTTCAATGAAGCTCTGTTTAGATCTCTAAATTCAACATATAACCTTATCTTTCCATTATTTTTCCTTACAGGGACCAAATTTGTAACCCAAGATGAATGTTTGATAGGAAATATTATGTTAGCCTCTATCAACTTATTTAACTCTTGCTTCATAAGAGGCTCTATATTTGGGTTTATAGGCCTTTGCCTTTATCTAAAAGGATTGGCATTTGGATCAAACTCTATAGTTTGTTGTGATACTTCTGGATTAAAACCTTTAAGATCACCATATCCCCATGCAAAACCATCATCAAACTCTTAACAAAGCTAGAAAAATGCATGCCTTTCCTCTAGAGTACATACTTTTCCAAGCTTGAGGAACTTATCATCGCCAATGACAGTTTGTTCATAGTCTTCATGCTTAATAATCACGTTTAACTTCTCGCCTCTAATATGATCATCAATATTGAAGATGGACTCCCTTATAGGGACCAAATTTGTAACCCAAGATGAATGTTTGACAGGAAATATTATGTTAGCCTCTATCAACTTATTTAACTCTTTCTTCATAAGAGGCTCTATATTTGGGTTTATAGGCCTTTGTCTTTGCCTAAAAGGATTGGCATTTGGATCCAACTCTATAGTCTGTTGTGATAATTCTTGATTAAAACCTTTAAGATCACCATATCCCCTTGCAAAACCATCATCAAACTCTTAACAAAGCTGTAAAAATGCATGCCTTTCCTCTAGAGTACATATTTTTCCAAGCTTGAAGAATTTTTCATCTCCAATGACAGTTTGTTCATAGTATCCATGCTTAATAATCATGTTTAATTTCTCTCCTCTAATATGATCATCAGTATTGAAGATGGACTCAAAAGTGACCAAACCTTGAGGTAGTTTGTTCGACCTTAACTGGATGATCTTATCTTCATATTATTGTTGTAGTTTGTCCTAATTTTTAGCTGAGAACTTGGGTTCTTCTTGTATAGATGGTCTTACAACCATCTTAACATGTGTAGTCACTAAGTCACACACTTACTATGTACATCTAGCCTTTAAATACTTCATTTATATGCATGATTCCTAAGCAAGAGAACTATTCTTTAACAACCCTTTCACTTTGATTTGACATTTCTTTTATCCTTTTCATCTTTAGTGTTTCTCGTTTCTGTGTAATGTCCCCATTTCCGAGCAGATGGCCTAAGAGGCTTTTCATCCGTCTTAGCCTTGGTTATGCCCAAGGAGCTAGTGACGTTGATGGTTATTGGGTGTGGTTTGTACCTTCATCTCACGTATATGTCATGTTTTGGAGTTGGACATGTACTTTGAGGTGACTTAAGTGAAATAAGGTTGTGAGATGCTCCCCTATGGTACTTTATGTTCTAATTTTTCATTAGGGTGACTTAAGTGCATTTTTTGGCATATGGGTGATAAATTTACTTAAGTTGTTTCTTTTAACATGTGGATTTTTCACAAGGGGTCGAATAGGGTTATTTTGTGGCCCATTGTTGCAATGATAAAATATAAAAGGAAGCACTTGGGGGAGAGGAAGGCATTCATTGATAAACTCACGCTTTTATGATATTGAAGCCATTGTTGGTTGCATACTTTTTTCTTGTGGAGTAAGATCCCACATGAACTCTATCTTCGGTGGTGAGAAATCCACTCCTAGCTAGCATAGCACTCCTTTGTGGTGAAAGATTCTCCCTAGTTTGCTAATTTGGAGCCTACTTCAGATTAGATCAATAGAGAAAGTCTACAGGGATTTCAAAGAGAGGTTTTCATAAGTTTGTAGGGATTGATTCAATGGCAGAGAGAGATATTTCCATATCTAGCGATTCAAAATATTTCTAGCCCTTATGAAGGATAAACAACTTCTATGGAGGAGTTGGGTGGAGTTTTGGTGCCCTTTCCTAAGGTAAGGTCACCCCTAGGGTTTTGCAACAATTATTTTTAGGGTTTCTTGTTGGCATTTTTTAGATTTGAAGGTTGGATATGATTCCTTATATTTTATATATGTTATTATCCAAAAATCAGAATTTTATCAGTCCATTTTAGGTAGTTGTGAATTTTTTAAATTTGAGGCAGTTTCAACAGTAAAAATAATTAAATAAAATCATATCTTAGAGATAAAAAATTATTTCTCTTTTTTATTGTTCTACATAGTTTTCTGAGTTGTTTGAAGCTTCTGGGTAGTGCTGGAAGTGATTAGTTTACAAAATAAATTTTTTATTTATTTATGCATATTGTTGTCATAAAAATTAGAAAAATTAGAATTCAGTTCGTTGTTATTTCATACATACTTTGTGAATTTCAAGTAATATCCCACAAGGGATATTTCAGTGATATCAAAGTTGTTGTTCCTCCAACATGTTTGGGTTAAAAATGGGTGACAATAAAGATCTCAATGTGGATTTAATGAAAAAATTATTCACCAATCTGGTTAAGCAACAGGGGACTACAAACCTCTATTTGAGCCAACTCACAAAGAGACTATCACAAGTCATATTTGGGCCTCAATCAAATAGAGGAGAAAATATTAATATGGGGCAACATGCTCAAAGAGGTGAAAGTGGACATTTATGGAAACAATCTCCCCACCCTTTTACCAATCCTTTGGGAATTCAAGAGCCCTCTTTATTGAAGGATCTGAAAGCTTCTTCGATGGGGCAACAGGAAGAAGTATTTAATAAAGAATATTGTTGGGAGAAGTATCAATCTTCGAGTGACGGTTTCCATGAAAATATGTCATTTCAAGAGTATTGCAAGATGAAGATTGGGTAGTAGACCCAAGAGGGGCCATCTTACACAGGTGCCTAAGTTACATAGGATATTGGGAAAAATGGTCATTCCACACTTTGATGGTTTGAAGAAGTGTACACTGCAATCATGAATTTAAAAGTTGAAGACATACTTCGACTTGAATCCCATACACAAAGAGGATGCAATTAAATTTGCAATCCTACATCTGGAGGGAGATGCACATGAGTAGTGGCATCATGGTCTCATTACATAGGGGCACATGCATATTGATACATATGCGGATTTTACGTAGAGGTTGATGAGCAAGTTTGATAGGAGGGATCTTGATAGGTACTTCAGAGAATTGACTCACTTGAGATAGATAGTGTTCTTTGGACATATACATTGTAGATTTTTAGAGGCTATCAGTCATGGTTCCTGATGTTTCGAAGATGAGATTGACTTCACTATTCATGCGGGTAAGTGCAGGAAGTTGATGGACAAATATAGGGTCATCCGTGGACATCATATTGCAAAAAACATCGAAATCTCAATTTGTAGGGATTATTAGCTATACGTGCACTCTAAATTATAAAAATTTATATAAATATGAATCGTAACATTCGGAATCTAGTTTCTAAAATACTAATTTTTTTAAAAAACGGACAAGTTTAGCTATATTAAACACTTAAAATTATATGACTTAGTTTTTTTTTTTTGAAAAAAGTTATAAGATTGTAGTCCATTTGCCTGCATTTTGGATGACCAAATCTTGTTATTTTTTTTTTTCCTTTGGTGAAACGTTAGATGTAGTTATCTATCTTGGGATGGATTTTATTTTGTATTTTTTAGAGCAATATTTTTTTTTATGATTTTTTCCGTGAAAGTGGTCTGAAAATATTTAGAAAACGGAGCGCTTTCCGTTTGCCCGCCATAACTATATCAAAAAATAATAAAAATCAATTTTTTTTTAACATGTATAGAATTTGTTCACGCTTGGGATGGTATAAGTTTTATCATATTTTGATAAGCGAAACAAAAGTTACAGTCTTAAACGTAGACATGAACATTCACGGGAAAAAATGTCTTAAAGACCTATTGTTAGTAAAAAATTATAAAATGATATTTATCTTATTCTATTCACTTTAAAATCAATATTTCTACGAACCTAACAGTATCCTCTACGTGATGGCACCATTTTTGTGAAATGTTTTAAGTTTTTTACTATGGTTCAAGTCTTTGGAAGAGAAGATTTAAGGTTTTTTGATCTTTTACACTTCATAATGACCTTCCATAGCTTTGGTTGGGGAAAAACAAAGATTTTCCAAGGCTTAGGTTCGGCAGATGGATCCATGATCACGGTTTATAAAGCGCGATCACGGATTTTTAACACAAACCGTGAGTGCGCTTTATAAACCACAATTGCGGTTTATAAAGCACGCTCGTTGTTCATAAATCATATTTACACACATCTCAATGTCTGAATTACCATGTGATTTTTACTCTCTGACCTTACCGTACGAATTACTGTGAAATTCTATTTTTTTCTACACGTTTTTCTTATCACTGAAAGCAAAACATCATGAGAGACAAAAAAACGAAGTCAAAAAATGAAGTCATTAAGTAAAAAAAACATCAAACGAATTAGAGGCCAACAAAATTTAAAATGTTGAGCGAATGCGAAAACTTCATGAATCAAGAAGAGGTTCATCTTCAACCCTAACTATTGTAAGTAATGAAGAACCAGGTAATGTTTATAATTTCAATGTTGAAGTTGAATTAAATACTCGTGATGAAGATTTTTTTACTGTCAATGTTGAAGAAGAATTAAATACTCATGATGTAGCAAATGTTGAAATTGAAGGAGATAATGAAAATGTGAATAAGAAAATTCATGTTGAAACTATAGACAAGCAAAATTTGACAAAAACACCTCTTAGGATTTTACGTAAGAAACCTAATTTTTTTATTGAAATTGATGAAAACATTTTGAACCAATGTCTGACAAACTTTCTGAATGATAAATAAGAAGAAAAGCCACTGAAATTTGGGATAATCATTTTAAAATTTTAAATAATTCTCAAAGATGTCAGTTGTTGGTTAGTTTGATAAAATTTATTAAAATGAGACCTACATTAAACACCTTAGGATTGACAACATCTAATATACGTGGTCAAACCTCTACAATTGTTGAAAACCTTTATGATGCATATCACACTGTTGGTGTCAAGAGACGTACTAGGAATAGTAATATTATGCGTCGTGTACTTGCTACTAGTGTTGTAAGTGAATCAATAAAAAAATAACGTTTGATTACACAAACAAGTCAAATGTTGCAAGTTAATCGAAAAACTCTAATGAAAGCAATTGAAAGACATAATATCCTTCAATCACTCAATAATGCTGATTTTTGGGCATTTTCTGCTAGAGCACCGTGTAAGGACAAAAATAATTTTGAAGTTATAAGAGAAGTTATTAAATTTTGGCATGATAACACTAGAGTTTCACCTAATACAAGAGATGTTATAAAATGGAGATTTGGTTCTACTAATCATGAACCACATCCAAAGCATTTCTTAGATATGACTCAAACTCAATTTTTTCATAAGTTTAAACAAGAGAATCTGGAAATTAAAATTAGTCAACGTTTTTTTGAAATGTTAAAACCATTCTATGTGAAAATGAACCATGTTTGCACCACTTGTTGTAGGCAACATGTTGAATTTGCGATGCATTATGCTAAATTTTTACGTATTCATTCTAATTTTTATTCTGAAACTATGTTATCGGAATGTGGTGTTCAAGCTCCACCAATATCTTCCAGGGATTTCATTCCTACTATATTTTGTGAAAAAGAAGTTGGACAATTTTTTTATAGTCAGGATTGTTTAGATAGAAGTTGTAGTACATGCAGCGGTTTACCTAAATTGGAAAGTTACATCCATGAGTAAATTGAAGGTATAATAGGACATAATTTAGTTGAGTTTGATAAATATAAATCAGTTGCATACAAGTTGAAAGATAGAAAAGAGTCTAAATGATGTGAGCTAGTTACAGAACAAATGCATGTTTTCTAATTTTGAGAAATTTAAGGATGAAATTGTTTATGAGTATGTGAGGCATACACATAGAGCTCGATGGCTGGATGAACAATTCAAGCTATGCAAAGACACATTTCCTTTTTGTACTATTGTTTCAGTGGTCGATTTTGCATAGAATTACACATTGCAACCACAAATGGAGGTTCAATCGCAATATTACAACTCAGTACAAGTTGCCACTTTTGTGCATATAGCATTTCTACATTCTCCTGACAGTACAGAGAATGATCGAAATTTTTTAAGAGAGTACCACTTTTATATCAGTGATGATCGTACTCATTCTACTAAATTTGTGCAACGGTGTTTCCAGTTATTTTATGGAAACTTGTCTAATAGGGACATCCACTTCAAACAACATTATATATGGTCAGATAATTGCACGTCTCAGTTTAAGAATGCACGAATTTTTTATTGGATGAGCAGAATGCATGTCAAGATGGGTGTGCAACATATTTGGAGTTTCACTGAGGCTGGACATGGAAAATGAGAGCATGACGGTGCATGGGCATGTGTGAAAAGAGCTCTTGCAAGAGAAAAGTTGAAGTACAAAGATGGTACTAAATTAAAAGATGCAAAGAGCATAGTGGAATGGTGTATTGACAACATCGCCCGAGGTTCTCAAGAAAATTCCACAGTTCGTAGATATTTTTAGTTGATAGAGGAACAACAAATTGCTAACTACGGGGATTGTATGACACTCACTGGGTCCAGTGATATGTACTCATCTTGTAGCTCAGACGCTACTTCATGGGCCGTATGGACAAGAAAGTTGACATGTTTTTGTGTATCTTGTATCGAATTTGTCACTGCTAAGTGTGATTCACAAGAATGGTTACATGGATGGATTTGTAGCCCTCTAACTCCGCTTCCTAGTTATCAACCTCCACAAGCATTATGACTTGTTTCTGCAGATGAAGTTGCAATATCCAAGGACTTTGACGAAATTTTGATTTTGGTGTGACAAGGTATTTATGGTTATTTATTTAATTTTTATATTGAGTTATGTCCATTGAAATTTTAATATGTAATTTAAATTTGAGCTGTTTAACCTTTGTTTTTTGTAGGACATGTGTTTGCAGTAATTGCGACAGAAGACAATGAAGAAGGAAAAAACTATTTCTTATGTCGTTGCATCGAGGAAAGAAATAAGTTGACTTATCCTATTATAGATGGCGAAGATATTGAGTATTCTACTGGGTCAGTAGTAGTAATTGGAACTTAGTTTCGACGATATCCATTAAAAAACTCTTTTGTTTGGGTGTTTGAAGACTTTGAGACACAAAAGAAAATACTCTTATATTATTCGCATCTAGTTCTAGCGACAAATTTTCAGATGTATAGATATCGAGGAAGGCCTAATAACAAGATTCTTTGGAAGGTTCGAGAGTCAGATCTTGAAGCAATCGTGTCTGTTATTCAGAGTAGATCCGATCCTGATGGTTCATTGGAATGAATTTACAATGTTCATGTCTGGTATATATAATTTCTTTTCAATATATATATAAATTTGTTATTTTAAAAATCTAGATTTAAGTTTGAATATATTTTATTTTAAATTTATGTATTTTGTATATATAGCTAGTATATGGTTTTGATTTGAAACTTAAATTTCTTTGACTAACACTTTTATGTTTAAGTTAGTGGTGCCAGAAAAGTTTCCACCTTCACGTGGTTAGCACTGTTAATAGAGAATTTTAAATTCTCGAAGCTAAGAGAAGCTTTCATTTTTTGAAAAAGTTGTAAATTTTGACAAAGTTGTAAATTTTGAAAAAGTTGTAAACTTTGAAAAAGTTGTAAATTTTGACAAAGTTGTAAATTTTGAAAAAGTTGTAAATTTTAAAAAATGTTGTAAATTTTAAAAATGACTCCTCTCCAAGTGTTTACAAGACCATACCTACGTGTGTGCACCGATTTGGGAAGGAAAAATATAAGAGAGGATATTGTAGAGGGTCCCTATGCCAAGGTGTCGGATCAGACGAGACGTCTCTAGGTGCCACGGAGTCTGAGTAGTCACCCGTCGAAGTTGAACGATATTTTGGTCTCAATGCTCTTAAGGGACTACGCCTGAACGAAGTAGCCCAGAAGCAATGACCTTGTAACGCACCAAAACACTACCTCCTCTAGCATTCACCTAGCCACCTGGACGTGTCGGCATAGTCGGTTCGGTGTCACAATCCACCGTTTGTAAAATATAGCGTTTGACAACCTTACACTGGCTCAAACTACACTATTTCACGCGTTTGTAAATAATAGGGCAGCGAGAGCACCGAAATGAGAAGGAAAAAACCGAGAGAGGTTATTGTAGAGGCTCCCTACACCGAGGTGTCAGATCAGACGAGGCATCTCTAGGTGCCACGGAGTCCCAGTAGTCACTCGTCGAAGTTGAATGATATTTTGGTCTCATGGCTCTTAACAGACTACGCCCGAACGAAGTAGCCCGGAAGCAATGACCTTGTCGCACACCGAAACACCACCTCCTCTTATGTTCACCTAGCCACCTGGACGTGCCGATGCAGTCGGTTTGGTGCCACGACCCACCGTTTACAAAATATAGCATTTGACAACCAATCACTGGCTCTAACTACACTATTTTGCACGTTTGCAAACAATAGGGCAGTGAAAGCACCAAAATGAGAAGAAAAAACCGAGAGATCCTTTTGTAGAGGGTCCCTACGCCGAGGTTTTGAATCAAATGAGCCATCTCTAGGTGCCACGGAGTCCGAGTAGTCACCCGTCAAAGTTGAATGATATTTTGGTCTCATGGCTCTTAAGGGACTACGCCCGAACAAAGTAGCCCAGAAGCAACGACCTTGTCACACACCAAAACACCACCTCTTCTAGCATTCACCTGGCCACCTGGATGTGCCGACACAGTCGGTTCGGTGCCACGACCCACCATTTACAAAATATAGCATTTGGCAATCAATCACTGGCTCCAATTGTACTATTTCACGCATTTGCAAACAATAGGGCAGCGAGAGCACCAAAATGAGAAGGAAAAAACTGAGAGAGGATTTTGTAGAGGGTCCCTATGCCGAGGTGTTGGATTAGACGAGGCATCTCTAGGTGTCACGAAGTCTGAGTAGTCACCCGTCGAAGTTGAACGATATTCTGGTCTCATGGCTCTTAAGGGATTACGCCCGAACGAAGTAGCCCGAAAGCAATGACCTTATCGCACACCAAAACACCACCTCCTCTAGCATTCACCTGGCCACCCGGACGTGTTGGTGTAGTCGGTTCAGTGTCACGACCCACCGTTTGCAAAATATAGCATTTGACAACCTTATATTGGCTCAAACTGCACTATTTCGCACGTTTACAAACAATAGGGTAGCAAGAACACCGAAATGAGAAGGAAAAAACTGAGAGAGTATATTGTAGAGGATCCCTACGCTGAGGTGTCAGATTAGACAAGACGTGTCTAGGTGCCACGGAGTCTGAGTAGTCACCTGTCGAAGTTGAACGATATTTTGGTCGTATGGCTCTTAACGGACTACGCCCGAACGAAGTAGCCCAGAAGCAACGACCTTGTCGCGCACCAAAACACCACCTCCTCTTGCATTCACCTGACCACCTGGACATTCCGGCACAATCGGTTCAGTGCCATGACCAACCGTTTGCAAAATATAGTGTTTGACAACCAATCACTGGCTCCAACTGCACTATTTCACGCATTTGCAAACAGTAGGGCAGCGAGAGCACCAAAATGAGAAGGAAAAATCGAGAGAGGCTTTATTAGAGGGTCCCTATACTGAGGTTTCGGATCAGACAAGTCATCTCTAGGTGCCACAGAGTCTGAGTAGTCACCCGTCAAAGTTGAACGATATTTTGGTCTTAGAGCTCTTAAGGGACTACGCCTGAACGAAATAGCCCGGAAGCAACGACCTTTTCACGCACCAAAACACCACCTCCTCTAGCATTCACCTGGCCACTTGGATGTGCCGATGCAGTCGGTTTGGTGCCACGACCCACCGTTTGTAAAATACAGCATTTGACAACCAATCACTGGCTCTAACTGCACTATTTCGTGCGTTTGCAAACAATAAAGCAACGAGAGCACCGAAATGAGAAGGAAAAAACTGAGAGAGGATTTTGTAGAGGGTCCCTACACCGATCTGTTGGATCAGACGAGCCATCTCTAGGTGTCACGGAGTCCAAGTAGTCACCCGTTGAAGTTGAACGATATTTTGGTCTCATGGCTCTTAAGGGACTACGCTGGAACGAAGTAGCTTAGAAGCAACGACCTTGTTGCGCACCAAAACACTACCTCCTCTAGCATTCCCCTGGCCACCCGGATGTGCCGGCGCAGTCGATTTGATGCCACAACTCACCGTTTACAAAATATAGCATTTGACAACCAATCACTGGCTCTAACTCCACTATTTCGTGTGTTTGCAAACAATAGGGCAGCGAGAGCACCGAACTGAGAAGGAAAAAACCGAGAGAGGATTTTGTAGAGGGTCCCTACACCGAGGTGTTAGATTAGACGAGCCATCTCTAGGTGCCACGGAGTCCAAGTAGTCACCCGTCAAAGTTGAATGATATTTTGGTCTCATGGCTTTTAAGGGACTACGCATGAACGAAGTAGCCTCGAAGCAACGACATTGTCGCGCACTGAAACACCACCTCTTCTAGCATTCACCTGGCCACCTAGACATTTCGACGTAGTCAATTTGGTGCCACGACCCACCGTTTGCAAAATATAGCATTTGACAGCCAATCATTGGCTCCAACTGCACTATTTCGCGTGTTTGCAAACAATAGGGCAGCGAGAGCACCGAAATGCGAAGGAAAAAACTGAGAGAGGGTTTTGTAGAGGGTCCCTACGTCAAGGTTTTAGATTAGATGAGTCATCTCTAGGTGCCATGGAGTCTGAGTAGTCACCCGTCGAAGTTGAACGATATTTTGGTCTCAGAGCTCTTAAGGGACTACGCCCGAACGAAGTATCCCAGAAGCAACGACCTTGTCACGCACCAAAACACCACCTCCTCTAGCATTCACCTGGCCACCCAGACGTACCGACGTAGTTGGTTCGGTGCCACGACCCACCATTTGCAAAATATAGCATTTGACAACCTTACACTGGCTCAAACTGCACTATTTTGCGCGTTTGCAAACAATAGGGAAGCGAGAGCACCAAAATGAGAAGGAAAAAACTAAGAGAGGCTATTGTAGAGGGTCCCTACACCGAGGTTTTGGATTAGACAAGGCATCTCTAGGTTCAACAAATTCTGAGTAGTCACCCGTCGAAGTTGAACGATATTTTGGTCTCAGGGCTCTTAAGGGACTACGCCCGAACGAAGTAGCCTGGAAGCAACGACCTTGTCGCGCACCGAAACACCACCTCCTCTAGCATTCACCTGGCCACCCAGATGTGCCAGTGTAGTTGGTTTGGTGCCACGACCCACCATTTGCAAAATATAGCGTTTGACAACCAATCACTGGCTCCAACTGCACTATTTCATGCGTTTGCAAACAATAGGGCAGCGAGAGCACAGAAATGAGAAGGAAAAAACCGAGAGAGGATTTTGTATAGGGTCTCTACACCGAGGTTTCAGATTAGATGAGTAGTCTCTAGGTGCCACGGATTCCGAGTAGTCACCCGTCGAAATTGAATGATATTTTGGTCTCAAGGCTCTTAAGGGACTATGCCCGAACGAAGTAGCCCGGAAAACGACCTCGTCGCGCACCGAAACACCACCTCCTCTAGCATTCACCTAGCCACCCGGATGTGCCGATGCATTCGGTTCGGTGTCACGACCCACTGTTTGCAAAATATAGCGTTTGACAACCAATCACTAGCTCCAACTGCACTATTTCGTGTGTTTGCAAACAATAAGGCAGCGAGAGCACCGAAATGAGAAGGAAAAAATCGAGAGAGGATTTTGTAGAGGGTCCCTACACCATGAGCTATCTCTAGGTGCCACAGAGTCTGAGTAATCACCCGTCAAAGTTGAACGATATTTTGGTCTCAGGGCTCTTAAGGGACTACCCCCGAACGAAGTAGCTCGGAAGCAATGACCTTGTCGCGCACTGAAACACCGCCTCTTCTAGCATTCACTTGGCCACCCAGACGTGCCAGTGTAGTCGGTTTGGTGCCATGACATCCTGAGGCATGACTTCTCACTCCTCACTTCCGTTCATTTCCTAGGGCTCAAAACATTCAATGTCACTTGTTTACCTTCCATCTCTCTTGTTCTCTTTGGACTTGCCTCTGTCCTCTTAGACCTACTTCATTATTGTCCTTGCTTTGCTCTCTTGAGCTATGTTATTGTGGTGATCTCTCTCCATCCTCTACTGCCCTAGCTATGTGCTTACATGCTCATTATTTTCGCATTGTAGTAGGATTCTTCATCACAAATCACTAGACACATAATTAGGAGTATAAGTAAATCATCAAACAATTAAGGGAACACATGTGTGAGGACATTTTATTCATAAGTTTCATCATTGATTGCATGAGATTAATCATCTCTGGCTCAAATTGAAGCAATGCCTCCCATCTGAAACTTCAACCCCCCAATCTAACAAGCAAGATCAAGCATTCATACTGCAAAGAAGGACATGTGACCATTGGGTGAGCATGATCCTTGAAAAAGGGAACATGATCTATTTCTTGAGATTATCTCTTTGTTTAGATTGTTCTCGGTCATATTTTTGAAAATCAATAGGAATAGAGTTGAGATCAAGAAAGAGAAATTCCATTAGGAAAATAATCTCCCATTTGCGAGTGAGATGAATAATTTTGATTCTCATTCCTTAGTGAGCTCAGGTGTGTTTTCATCTGACTCAGAGAACTTGTATGACATTTTGTCCCATACCATCACCTAGAGGTTTGATGCTCTAAAAGAAGCCACTTCTGATTTTGAATCCCATGAGGAGAATGTATCAAAAATTTTGGAAGATCTTGGCACAAGAATGCATGAGCTTGGTACTCCTCTCAGGGAGAATAATTCCACATGAAGAATCTTCAGGATTCAAATTTTAAGAATTGGTTCAGGAAAATATTTGTGACCCTTTCCTTTAATAGTCAATACTTTAGTTCAGCCCCTGTAGAGATCATAGTTTATATCTCTAGAATCCTATGAAGAGTTAAATGAAAAATATTTTAGTCAATGTGGAAATATCAATGTCATTCCTGAGAATTGACTCAACACATTGGAGCATGTGAACATCTTGGAAGATGAGAAAGTGTCATTTGTAGTTTCCAGATTCAACAAGATGGTCTATGGAAAAGCCTCATCATTCAAGATCTTCCGCGGAGGAAGACGTGAGTTGATTCTTCATGCGATGGGTGGAACCTAAGAATACTAATAAGGGATTACTGTCAAATTTTTAGCCTTTTTAACTTGGGACATCATAATGCACCACCACATGAAATTTCTCCCTTTCGTCACTTAAGGCTTGTAATATTCTCACTAGGTATTCAATTCCTTAGCACCCCAACTTGATTATGTTGCCCCCTCTCATGAATACTTAACCCCTTCTCACATTATCACCCCTTTAAGTCTCTTTGTCACTTAAGGCTTGTAACCCTACCCTGTCATGCCATGTAACCCAGGTTAATCCAGAATGGTCAAGGATGAGTTAGAACATGAGTTATCTAGGTTAATGTTAAGAGGTGAGTATAAACATACACTTAGAAATTTTTTTAATCCCTTTTTAATATTTCCTTTTCCTTCATTGTTGTTAGTATTTAGTTATGCTACTAAATTTTCAAGAAACCCTATTGCAAAAATCACATTTTTGCTCATATCTCCTTCATTTTTGCTCCATTTCCCCTACAATTTTTCCCGTAACTTCTATTCATGAACTCCTTGAAGATGATCTAAAAATATTTTCCATTGGTACCCTAATTTTTTATAGCATCCCATTTAAAATTTCAAAGAAAAAACTTACCTTTTTAGATCCTTGCAATTCTAGAGATTGAAAACACTTGAAATTTGAAGCAGGAAACCATATGAAAATACCTAATCTAATGAAAAAAATTCATCTCAATCCAAATACAAGAAGACATGATTCAATATTTAAATCAAACATACATATCAGAGAACTAATTTAAATGGTTATGAAAACATACATAGAAGGATATCATATATGCAATGAAATCAAACCAAACATATATAGTTCAGATTTATCATTATAAACACCAACACACATGGATATATAAGAATCAAACAAAGTGTGTTCCAGACACACGTCTCTGAAAATATATACATAAGTTCATAATGTATGTGTACATCTCGAACTAAGTGTGTCATAATGTACATATGGGACCACATGCGGTCACAAAAGGCTATATATATACAATGGACTCTCTTCACCCTGCTAGAAGTAGCACATCCACGACTTGGGGATGTAGTGGAGGGAGATGCCACTATGGATTTCATCCATATGGTCCTAGGTGTCTCTAAGCATGCCTACAACCTAACCTGCACATTCATAAACAACAAGTTTTTAACACCCAAAATTTTAAAATACATTCAAAATTTAGAAACTTGTACAATTTAGTTAAAATGCATGTGAAATCTTACCGCAATGTCATGATCCCTATCAATTTGTTGTTGACACATCACAGGGACAACAATAGACTCACGAGGGGTAAGCTACATACAAATAATTAATTTTCAAATTAAATATTTCACATACATACAAAATTTGATATTGTAGATTTAAGTAATAAGAAAACCTATAGATTTAAGTAATAAAAAATAATGAACCTCCAAAATTTAACAAATTTGAAATTTTTTACCTCAGTTAGTGGATCTGCAGATGCTATGGCAGTATCTACAGCAGCCTCCACAGTCTGCATATATGGAGGAGTCTCTCTAGCAGGCATAAGCTATACAAAAAATATGTACAAATCAATATTAAAATCTACATGACTGTGCATCACATAACAGAGGTCCAAAGCATGTAATCCACGTAAACTTCCAGTAATTAGAAACAAAGTGTAAAGAGATTTACTAACCTACGTAAAACTCATGTGAGGCGTGCCAGTAGCCTCAGTTCCCAGAGCAAATGATGACCCGTCAGGCTCCTGTGTATAAAAGAGAAACATATTAATATGTACAACATACACGTGAAACATTATAATATTAATCTAGTGTAATCAAATGAAATTAAAAATGTAAGTTTGTACAACTTGAAACTTACATTTGAAACACGCCCAGCTGCAGTAGCTAGCATGTCGACGCCGGATGTTTCGTTCACCGGCTCTTGCTATTTATAATAAAATAAAAAATTAGTTTTTTACATGTATGTACATGACGTACAATCATATATATATATATATATATATATATATATATATATATATATATTAAAATCTCAAACATGTGAATTAAACTATTGTATATATATATATATATATATATATATATATATTATTTATATTTATTTGAAATTTACCTGTGAAAGACCAATATCAGTGGCACCAGTTCTAAAAACATTCCTCAACATCTCACCTATAGAAAAGAAATCCTGTGAACCAACAAATGATGTCTCGCCCGTAGTGCATACGGCACCACATGATCCACATTGGTGTGGTGCACTAGAACTGGCACCTCCACCAACATCACCAGATGCAATCTGGTCACTATGATGGGTCAGAGTGTCAGTAAGCTCCCTCAATGCATGTAATGTATCAATATCCACAACCTCCTTCATTGTAGGAGGGATAACTAAAGGCAGTGGGGGTTTTGGGGCATGGGGGATCCTAGGTTGACCTATGCATGCACCAGGTCTACTCTGTGCAGAGCCACCTCCTCGACCAAAAAATTCAGAAAAGTCAAAATAATTCAGGACCTCATTGAGCACGAACTCGCAATATAATTTCTTCAAAAAATAAAGAGAACCTCATTGTTGTTGCATGGTGGATAATCAAAAACCATTCACCATCGGTTCCAAAAAATGTTTTTGATTCGTTCATCGTGGTACCAATGGATTGGGAACCGTTTACAAGTAACTGCAGGGGGGCATTGGTTCTAGGGTCGGTAAATAATGCACAAATGAGGTCTTTTTCATTTTTTTTGTCTTTCACGGCCGCATGGGATAGTTTATCCGCATACCACTGCCTACAGTCACCTCTAAAGGTATTCCATCTATGTATTTGGTTGGTTATGGACTCGACTTTTCCAATCAATGTTTGCAATGTATTGGCTAAAGTCATGCGGGATGGATTTGTAGCATCATTTTGTCTTATAGTCTGAATTAGGTTCTCAATGACAATTTTATTTTCTCGGATTCTTCCAATGATATTATCTTGTGTTCCTGCTGGCTCAGTGGGGATAGAAGGAGCCACAGGAGGCGGATCTATGTTTGGAGGAGGGTTTTGAGGAATGTTCGGAGGGTTTTGAGTAATGTTCGGTGGGTTTTGAGGAATGTTTTGACAGTTTGCATGATTGCGAGCTTGCCGACTAACTGATAAAACAAGAAAATTGTATACATAAACAAACATTTCAAAAAACCTATGAAAATGCAAAAAAAAAACCTAAAATGCAAAAAAATGATTAAAATCGGGGGCTTACCTCCTCGTCTTGGCGGCATGGTTAAATCTATCGCTATCCAGAAGTTCAATGAGAAATTTTGAGGTGGTATTCAAAGCTCAACTGAAAAACATCTAGGAAAAATTGCGGTTTGAAATGAAAAATGGGGAAAATAAGGAGTCGCGGGTCTGCTAATTTTTGTCTCAGAGTTCCGTGATCGTGGTTTATAACTGCACTCGCAGATCTAAACCATGATCGAGGTTTTAGGTTCGGTAATTTCCGAACCTGGAATTCAGGAACCACGATCGCGGTTCCTGAATTTCAAGTTTTTATGTCCATGGAATTGTCCACCAACTTCGTGCACTTACCCATAGCAGGTTTAACAGATGTACCAGCAAGGTTTATGAAGGCATTTGATCCTTCTTCATTGCATGATGTTATTAAGAGAGCACGAGATTTGGAGTTAGATACTCCAAATTTGAGGTTTCCACCTCAAGTTCAATAAAGGGAACCTCCATCTAGGTTGGATGAGTTTCAGCAGAAGAAGCCTCCACCTAGGCAGGATGTGGCTAAGAAGCCATTCATTACCCTAGAGCTCAGAGATGAGTTGAGGAAAAAGAAACTATATTTCTATTTATGTACACCTTGGGCTCTAGGTCATGATTGCACAAGGAAAGGGAAGGCCCAATTCATTGAGGTCTTTGAGGAGAGTGAGGGTGACAGAGACGAGGAGTTAGAGATCCATGAGATAGATGATGGAGATGGAGTTCCATTAGACAATATTGATGTTGAACAAGAGGATGATACTTTTCCTCAGGATATTATACCCACATTGTCTAGTACCCCGAGGTACAATGAATTTAGGGCCAGAAGAGTTATGTAGGGTTAGTGTGTGGTGGTGCTCATTGATATTGGGTCTACCCACAACTTCATTGATGCATCCTTTGTTGAGAGGGGAGGTCTACAAATAGAAGACTTTGAGGGATTTAATTTTTTTGTAGCCAATGGAGAGTTTATGAGATGCACGCAGAGAGTTCCACATTTGAGCAGCACTATGGGTAACTACATCGTTACTAATGATTTCCACATTGTCGGTATTGGATAGACCAACATAGTGTTGGGCGTGCAATGGCTTTACTCTCTTGGTGAGTTTCATACTAACTTTCAGACGATGGAGCTGAAGTTTATGTCCAAGGGCAAGAATGTGATTTTGTGAGGTTTATCTACAAGAGCACCCAAAGTGGTTACAACCAAGGGAATGGAGAGGATTTCCCGACACGATGAGGTGTTTTACTATTGTTGGCAAATGTGGATTTCAACGGATATGGGTGTGACCAGTACTTCTACACATGAGATAGTTACAGAGATTGGGGTTACAGGATCAGATCAACCGAGTTTATCATTATGTTGTTTATTTGAGGTTTCAGTATGCTACGCCCTTAACCTATTGCTTGTATTAGGATATGAGTAGCTGACTTGTGGCTTACCATATCATTTTGTTATATAGTTTATACTTTCTCATGCTTAATAGGTTGGCTTTGTTGATGACCATAGCATATGAATAATATATATAGGGGATTGTAGGTAGTATTTCATTATCATTTGAGCATTTGAGTCTTATTATATGGTTTGGAGGTTGCCCCCTCGAAGTGGCGAAGCTATTCTAATTGCATATTGAGATCATTATTCTGAAATATTGTGTTATTTTGTGTTCTATTGTTTCTCATAATATTATTTATACAAGTAATTTCATTACAAGTGGTATCAAAGCTGCAATCTCGGCCAAAATTAGGGTAAAAACGCTAATTTTTTGTTTCCGCCATATATTGTGAACTAGAGAGAATTGGTTGGATAAATTTTTACTAGGGTTGAAAAACATTTCAAGTAAGGTTCCCTAAAAATTTCATACTTTTTTTATTTATTTTGCAAAAGTTATTACAAATTTAGGGTTTTTCATAAAATCTCTCCCTAGAGTGTAAATTGTGGAATATTTTCAATTTCTTTATAGTTTCGCAAAGCTCTCAAAAAAATAGTATTAGTATTATCTCTGTGTTTTTTCCTGTTTGGCCGAAATTGTATCGAAACCCTAAACCCCTAACGTTTGACATCATGGCGGGGCCTTCCACAAGAGCAAAAAATAATCTGGTTACTCCGGGTAAAACCCCAGATAAAGATGGGGTAGTGATTGAAGAGATGGAGTCATAAGGGGTAAATACATATTCCTCAGTACCAGGGTTTACCTTAGTTGATCATAAGGTAAGCCAACTTGAGTATGAGTTGTGAAATGTACAATCTGAGATGGCCTCTAAAGGAGACATAGACCAAATCAATCATCGGTTGGATGATATCATGCAACATGTAAAGGGTAAAGAGTATGGCCCAAATCCGGCCCATATCAACCAAGGAGGATCTTTAGTTCAAAATTATAGACAAAATAACCATGTTGGATCACTTTTCCAGCCCAATCAGAATCTAACTTATTTGCAACCACGGAACATGATGCCAAAAGTGGATATGCGTAAATTTGATGGTAAGGATCCTGTGAATTAGATAAATCAAATTGATAACTTCTTTGAGTTACATCAAACACCATCAAGAAAAAAGGTGACATTGGCATCCTTGTATCTTGAACCAAACCAATTTGTTTGGTATCGATGGTTATGTGCTCAGAGGCAGAAGAATGGTCTCAGTGTCACTTGGATAATTTTTATCGAGGAGATGAAATTGCACTATAGTTCTAGTGTTTCAAATAACTACTTTAGTCAATTAGTAAAGTTACAGAAAATAGGATCAGTCAAGGATTATGTGCATCAATTCCAGAACATATCCTTAAGGGTGGAGAATATTTCAGAAGAGAATATGAATGACCTATTTCTTGGGGGTTTCAAGTACCACATCGAGCATGAGGTGTGTATGTTTAATCCACTCAAGCTTTCTGATTTTATCATCATGGCACGTCAAGTAGAGGAAAAATTTCTTTGTAGTAGAAGGTCACCTTTCATTAACACTAGAGACCGTAGTATCTTTTCCCCTTCATTTGCTAGGCCAATTAGATTGACTCCTCAACAAATGGAAGAAAAGAGAGCAAAAGGATTATGTTTTAACTTTGATAGCAAATATGGACCAAGACACAAATGTGTTGAGAAGAAGTTGTTCTATATTGACGAAGGTAATGAGGATGATGAGGAAGCTAAAATTCTAGGAGAGGCTAAGGAACCAGTAGAAGATGAAGTAGAGGATCACCAACCTACAATTTCTTGCCATGAATTGTCAAGTATTAGTACTCCTCAAACAGTCAAGATTATTGGCTATCTCAAAAAATAGAAGGTGATAGTGTTGATTGACTCGGGGAGTACTCATAACTTCATAAATAGTAAGTTAGTTGCTTGCCACAATTTTTTTATTTACCCAACTACAGAAATGCATGTTATGATTGCGGATGGTGGGACAATCAAGTGCACATGAAAGTGCCATAGTATCAAGCTTTCCATGGGAGACTACTGTTAGTGAAAAATCACAACACCCCCAAATGAGTCATGGATCTGCTTTTCTAAGGCAATGTCATTTGGTGTGATTGCACAACATTGAGCTTTCCCAAAGTGTGGGACCTTTGCAAATGGGGAAAGCTCTCCAGAGAAGGTTGGTTCCTCTTCCTAAACTACCTACCACAAGCTATTCCAGTGCAGGAAAGCTAATCTAATCCTAATCTAACTTCCAAGGAGACAAGGAGAGAAATAAAACTGGAAAAAAAGACCCTACACTAAAATAGTGATACACCAGAGAAGGAAAATGTTGATCATCTATCAAAACTGCCATGGAAACAAAGAGAGGTGAGCAATGGAAGGATGGATAAGTGCATCACAGACCAAAGATGGATTTCACACAAAAAAAAAGTTCCAAAACTCCATGAACACAAGCTCCAAAACCTGCAATGAACATCCAAACATGCACAAATACATGCAATGAAGAGAGACAAGAAGAAAACAATCAAAAAATGAGCAAGGATGGACAAATGCATCACAAAACATGTTTTTTATTGCTCTAGAAGTTTGCACAAAACATCATTTCACGAGTAAGAGGTAAAAAATTCCATTCCAGAGCAAGGGAGGAGGTTCAAACTCCATTTTCAACCCTGGGGAAGAAAAGAAAGAAGATGCAAAGAAAAATGATGAACAACTTTTTACAAATGAGCCAAAACTAGCTTTTATCGCTCGAACAGAAAGAAAGAAATGAGAAAACACGGGAAAATTTGATTTGAAACTTCAACCACCGACAAGATCCATTTAATTGTCTTTAAAAATGATGGGTTTCCATGAAAAATCCCATACTTCAAAGTACATTGCTTCGCAGAGCGAGAAAGAGGCCCATACTTCATTAATTTTGGTGGTTGGGGTCGTTTTCTGCATTTTTTGCATGCCAGAGACATTTTCCCATTTTTCTCCTACAAATCTCCGTCAAAAATCAAAATTGAACCATCCACTGTGTGGATAATTTCAAAATCTTTCCAATGATACCAAAATCGTGAAAATCCGAGCTCTGGTGCGAAAGATATGCCCCTCTGAAGATTTAGGGCAAAAATGGAAAAATTAGGGCAAAATTCGGGTTCGCGGACCGAAATTTGAACTTTTTCCCTCTTTTTTCAAATTGGGAAAAATTCCCAAAAAAAATCTGCACCCCACTCCTTTGATGACACATGGCGCCCTCTGGTTGATCCGCGGCTCAACCTTTCCTTTTTCCTCCTTTTGCGAAATTGGGAAATTTTCCCAAAATCCTCCGTGGCCACACCGCTCTGAGACACGTGGCACTTTCTGATCCGTTACGGAGATGTGGTTCCATTTTTTACCTTTGCGCCTTTAACCGCTTTGGAAAAATTTTCCAAACTATCCCGACTCCCGCTGCTAACTGGACACGTGGCATAATTTCATTGCTCGGCGGGGATGCGCTTCTATTTTTTCCTTTTGACGCACTTTGACAAAAAAGCCGAAAAACTTGAAGTCCTTCCGCCCTCGCCGCTCCGCCCTAACATGTGGCACATCCTGACTAGGCACAGGCCTAACAAATATATTTTCCTTTGTGGGCTTTCGGGCCGAAATTTTCCCTTTGAGTTTTTTAGCCAAAAGGCCAAGTGCCAAAAAATTTCCCGCGGGTCCGCCTTGGTAATTTTTCTCTCCAAACTTCACTGAGCCGTAACTTAAAAAATACAAGGAGTTAGGAGGACTTCCTTACCTTTCTGGAAAGGGGAAAGAATTCTCTATCTGATAAAGCAATACCTAGAAAATTTTGAGTGCCTAAAATGTGTAAAAATTTGACTAAGGCACAAAAAGAAAGCTAGTTAACCCAAAATAAGAGGGAGCTTATTTTGGTTAACAATTTGGCGACTCTCAGGGGTCATCTGCCTGCTAGATGAATGATCAGTGGCCTTTGAAGCATCCATTGGGCATGGAGTCAAGCTTGATAACCAACTCTGATCTGAACTATGAAAATCTGACCTCTAAGCCACTTGGAAACCCACTGAAACTTGGAGTTGATCTTCACCAAAAGCCACTGAATGCACTGTGCAAGAGCAACCAAAACAACACCAAACAACTATGTACAAAATTGGAAATCATACATACCCCAAGTGGGATATGCAGAGTGTGCACAAGCACTTCTTCTGCTGAAAGAAAACCTACCTACACTACTCTAACCAAGAGCAAAGGGAGCTAAACAAACCCTGCAAGTGGTTGTGTAAAATAGCTTCCTTCCCTCAAAATTAACAGCCATACAAATGATTTGGAGCTGATCATGGATGTTAGGATGAGTGGAAAATCAACAAGAAATTGGTCCTCTACCAAAATTAGCAAGGTGTCAACTGAAAACAAATTGAATACCTCTTTTAGTTTCTCTGCATTTGGATTGAAGAGGTATGACAGCTGATCGTTGGTACTTTGTAGCTCATCCCAATGCTTAGAAGTAAGCATGACTGGTTTTGGCTTCTCCCTTTGGCTCAAATGAAGCCAAGTACCTGATTGGGCAAGGTATGGTCCTTTGAATGTGCCCATCGCTTTGAATTTTAACTCCAAAAATGGAGTCCTCTTGTAGACCTTCTTGGATGGATGGTGTGGAAGAGATGATAGAATCCTCATGCTCTTTTCCTTCCTTCATGGCAGTATGGAACTCTTCTATAATATGTAGCTCATCATTATTGATTGCAACATCCAATGAAGTTACTTTTGCATTATTGTAACCTGCTGCAATACATTGTTGGCTCTGGAGTTCCTCCATTGTAGCTTTTGGAAGATCAAATTCTTCCAACTTTGATTCAAGAGGCATGTTGCAAACTGCAGGTTATTGTCCTTAAATCCTCTCCTTCATGGCAGTAGCTTCTTGTGGTTGAAGAATGAATGATGAAGAAGGAAAATTTGCAATTTCTATAGGCTTCTTCTCATCAAAATATTCTTCTAAGTCTGATGGCAAATCAAACTCTTCAATGTCCTGCTGCAGCAAGGTCTCTCCCTTTTGTATGGTGACCTTCAAATCTACATTTTTTTCACCATGTGGAGCTTCATCTTCAAACATGAAGCTTGTCAGCTCGAACTCATCCAAAAAAATAGATTTTTGGAGAGATGAAGTGGGAGAGAAATCTGCAACTTCTTGTGCAACCTTCTCATGATTTAGTGCCTCTGAATTTTCTTTGGTCACCTCCATGATGGATTCATCAATCAAATCACGACCTTCAAATGAAAGCAAAAAATCTGCAATAATGCTTCCTTCATCTAGTTCCAATTCTGATTTGATTTCTTCCAGTTGCTCCTCTTCAATGGGACTTGGAGCTGATTGTTCTTCCTCCTCCATGGCTGATTGTGTAACTTGGATTAGATCATAATTTTCTTCAAATAAAGTGCCAACATGGACACTACATTCTGACCACACTGATTGTTGATTTTCTTCTTCTTTTTACTCTTCTTCTGTTGCAACAAAATCAGCCTTGTCCACCACTTGTTCGTCAACCTTTACCTCCTCTGTAGGGTTAACCAGTAAAGGGATCTTTGTAATCCCAAATTTGGCAGCCCAACTCTTTAGATTGTCTGTCATTTCTTTTCTGTTGGGCTCCTCTTTTTGTTGTCCTTGACTGGATTTTTTATTTTCATTTTCCCAACATGGATTTGGGAATGCAAGAGGAGGGGTGGGTTGTGACTCAATTGGTTTTGCAATTATTTGTGGTGGGAAGGGAGGTGGAACTTCTTATTTCTTTGGAGGGGATGACTGTTTGGAAGGGAAAAGGACAAAAGAATTGAGACGAGGTGGAAGACTAGGGGATGGAGAAATGAAATCAACACTTGGGGCAACATTCAATGGGAAGCTTGGAAATTGAAGCCCAAATTGAGATGGTGCTACTTGAGGATGGAAAGAGAAAAACTAGATGATGGTGTAGGACTTACCCATTGACAAGGTTGCCTGACACCAAGTTTATAGGCCTCTATCTCTACTGTCCATTGTGCAAGTTGGGGCAGCATCTCAATCATGAAGTCTAACTTCTCCTGAGGGTTGAAGTGTCTTGGAAAAGGGCCTCCCCATGGACATGGTGCTCTGAAACCAATTCTGAAAGCCTCCATTTGAGTTGTTGCTCTTGATTGCACCATGTCAATCTCCATCTTTTGGATCTTCTCCAAGAAATCTGCATTTTCTTCTTGACTGCCCTCATTGCATGCATACCCTTGCTCTTGATATGTTTCATAACCAAACTGATTTTGGTATTGCTCATATGGGTAAGCATGATGATTTTGAATTTGTTCAAAATGCTGATTTGAAGGAGTTGTAAAGCACATTGGAGGTGGAATGTACTGCTGCTGTTGTAAATGTGAATTCCATGATGGAAATGAAGTCATGATTTCACAACTTCATGGGATGAAAGAAGAATGAAGAGACGTAAGGAAGAATGGACAAAAAATGAATGAAAATGAATGGAAAGATAGGTCTGCAACTTCAGAGATGGGTTGTTGACCAGAAGGAGTTGCCAGATGTGTTTGAAATTGCCTCCAAAGGCTGAAATCTTCACAGGAACACATCAACCTACAAAAGATGAAGTGGAAGACCTCTAGGGTCCCACCGGGCATGCCAAAATTGTTAGTGCAAAATCACAGCACCCCCAAATGAGTTATGGATTTACTTTTCTAAGGCAATGTCATTTGGTGTGATTGCACAACATTGAGCTTTCCCAAAGTGTGGGACCTTTGCAAATGGGGAAAGCTCTCCAGAGAAGGTTGGTTCCTCTTCCTAAACTACCTGCCACAAGTTATTCTAGTGCAGGCAAGCTAATCTAATCCTAATCTAACTTCCAAGGAGACAGGGAGAGAAAGAAAACTGGAAAAAATAGAGCCTACACTAAAACGGTGATACACCAGAGAAGGAAAATGTTGATCATCTATCAAAACTGCCATGGAAACAAAGAGAGGTGAGCAATGGAAGGATGGACAAGTGCATCACAGACCAAAGATGGATTTCACACAAAAAATGTTCCAAAACTCCATGAACACAGCTCCAAAACCTATAATGAACATCCAAACATGCACAAATACCTGCAATGAAGAGAGGCAAGAAGAAAACAATCAAAAAATGAGCAAGGATGGACAAATGCATCACAAAACACGTTTTTTATTGCTCCAGAAGTTTGCACAAAACATCATTTCACGGGTAAGAGGAAAAAAATGCCATTACAGAGTAGGGGAGGAGGTTCAAACTCCATTTTTGACCCTAGGGAAGAAAATAAGGGAGAGGCAGAGAAGAATGATGAACAACTTTTTACAAATGAGCCAAAACTGGCTTTTATTGCTCGAACAGAAAGAAAGAAATGAGAAAACACAGGAAAATTTGATTTGAAACTTCAACCACTGACAAGATCCATTTAATTAGCCTACAAAATGATGGGTTTCCATGAAAAATCCCATACTTCAAAGTACATTGCTTCGTAGAGCGAGAAAGAGGCCCATACTTCATTAATTTTGGTGGTTGGGAACCATTTCTACATTTTTTGAATGCCAGAGATGTTTTCCCATTTTTATCCCACAAATCTCCATCAAAAATCAAAATTTAAATGGTCCATCATGTGGAGAATTTCACCAGCTTTCCATTGATACCAAAATCGTGAAAATTCGAGCTCTGGTGCGAAAGATATGCCCCTCTGAAGATTTAGGGCAAAAATGGCAAAATTAGGGCAAAATTCAAGTTTGCAGGCCAAAATTTGAACTCTTTCCCTCTTTTTTCAAATTGGGAAAATTTCCCAAAAAAACTTCATGCCCCACTCCTCTAATGACACATGGCGCCCTCTGGTTGATTTGCGGCTCAACCTTTCCTTTTTCCTCCTTTTGCAAAATTGGGAAATTTTCTCAAAATCCTCCTCAGCCCCACCGCTCCGAGACACGTGGCACTTTCTGATCCGCTGTGAAGACGTGGTTCCATTTTTTACCTTTGTGCCTTTCACCACTTTCGAAATTTTTTCCAAATTCTCCCGACTCCCGATGCTAACTGGACACGTGGCATCATTTCATTGCTCGGCGGGGATGCACTTCTATTTTTTCCTTTGACACACTTTGACAAAAAAGGTGAAAAACTTGAACTCCTTCTGCCCCCGCCGCTCCACCCTGACACGTGGCGCATCCTGACTAGGCACAGGACTCAAACAATATATTTTCCTTTACGAGCTTTCGGGCCGAAATTTTCCCTTTGAGTTTTTTAGCCAAAAGGCTAAGTGCCAAAAATTTCTTTCCTGCGGGTCCGCCTTGGCAAATTTTCCCTCCAAACTCCACCGAGCCATAACTCAAAAAATACAAGGAGTTAGGAGGACTTCCTTACCTTTCTTGAAAGGGGAAATAATTCTCTATCTGATGAAGCAATACCCAGAAAATTTTGAGTGCTTGAAATGTGTAAAAATTTGACTGAGGCACAAAAAGGAAGATAGTTAACCCAAAATAAGAGGGGGCTTATTTTGGTTAACAACTACATGTTAGACTCACCTATGTGTGCTATTTCTATGGGGGGGGCAAATATTGTTTTGGGCGTCCAATGGCTCACAACCTTAGGTACTATAGAGATGAATTTCCAAGATTTTTTCTTGCAATTTCATTCAGATGGAAGGACAATACAATTGAATGGGATGATAACTAAATCTCCATAGATTATTAGCTCTCATTAGATGCAGAAGGTTCTCAGAAAAGGAGTAGATGGATTTATAGCAAAGTTATTTTCCATAAAAGTACAAAATACAGAGTATTCAATGTCACTTGATCTTCAGAAGATTGTTGATGCTCACTCATTTTTTTTAATGCAATTCCAAAGGGACTACCACCAGTTAGGGATCATGATCATTCCATTCAGTTGATTCCAGGGAGCCAAACACCTAACATCAGACTATGCAGATACCCATATTCCTAGAAAAGTGAGATCGAGAAAATGGTTCAAGAAATGTTGAAGGCAGATATCATCAGGCATAGCCAGAGTGCATATTCTTCACCAGTGGTCATGGTGCGTAAGAAGGATGAAACATGGAGGATGTGTCCAGATTACCGAGAACTCAACAAGTACACCATCAAGGATAAGTTTCCTATTCCAATAATTGATTATTTACTTGATGAATTGCATGGTGATATTTATTTCACAAAAATAGATCTTCATTCGGGGTACCATCAAATTAGAATAAAAAAGGAAGATGTTCATAAAACGGCTTTCAAGACTCATGAGGGCCATTATGAGTTTTTGGTAATGCCTTTTTGTCTTACAAATGTGCCCTCAACCTTTCAAAGCTTGATGAACACTATTTTTAGGCCATTTTTAAGGAAATTTGTATTATTTTTCTTTGATGACATATTGATTTACAGTAAGATATGGGAAGAACACTTACAACATGTAAATAAAGTGTTGGAAGTTTTGGAGAAACATACTCTCTATGCAAAGCCATCCAAATGTTATTTTTGTGTACAAGAGGTAGAGTACTTGGGTCACATTGTATCCCACAAAGGCGTCAAAGTTGATCCTCAAAAGATCAAAGCTATGGTGGAATGGCCAAGGCCCAAAACTCTCAAAAATCTTCATGGGTTCCTGGGACTAACAGGGTACTACAAAAGATTTGTGCGGGGATATGGTAGAATAAAAACCCCAATCACTTCATTGCTAAAGAAGGATGCCTTCCATTGGACAGACATAGCCACTAAATCCTTTGAGCAGCTGAAGGAAGCCATGTGCAGCACCCCAGTTTTGGCTACTCCCAACTTCTCAAAAACCTTCATTGTTGAATGTGACACTTCAAGATCAGGATTGGGAGCATTTCTAATGCAGGAAGGAAGACCAATTGCATTTGACAGTTTCCAATTCAAAGGAAAATATCTGCTCAAACCTGTCTATGAGAAAGAAATGATGGCTCTTCTTCATGTGGTCAAGCAATGGAGGCCTTGTCTCATGGGTAGACACTTCAAGGTAAAAACTAATCATGATGGTCTCAAATACTTTTTGGAGTAAAGGTTATCATCTGAGGTACCACAAAAGTGGGTAACAAATATGTTGGGTTATGATTTTGAATTCATATACAAAAAGGATAAAGAAAATGTAGTAGTTGATGCATTGCCCATAAGAGATACATCCGCTGATGCCTTACTGTGTGGAATGTCCATGTTAATGGCCGATTAGGTGGATGAAGCAAGATTGTAATGGGATCAAGACAAGGATACACAATCTCTAATACAGAATATCAAGCAAGGATCTATGACATCTAACAAATTTGAGTGGAAAGGTAATGCCCTATGCTACAAGGACAGGTTATACTTGAGTAAAGATTTTGAGTTGAAGCATAAGATTCTTGCAGAGCTACATGCCTCACCTATTGGAGGACACTCTGGGTTTTTGAAGACATATCATAGACTCACTCTTTTATGATATTGAAACAATTTTTGGTTGCATACTTTTTTCTTGTGGAGTAAGATCCCACAGGAACCCTAGCTTCGGTGGTGAGAAATTCACTCCTAGCTAGCAGAGCACTCTTTGGTGGTGAAAGATCCTCCCTAGTTTTCTAATTTGGATCTTACCTCAAATTAGATCAACAAATAGAGTCTACAGGGATTTCAGACAGAGATTTTTAGAATTTTGCATGGATTGATTTAGTGGAAGAGAGAGATATTTCCGTCCCCAACTATGCAGAATATTTTCTAAGCTTGAGGAAGGATTGGCGACTTCTCTGGAGAAGTTTGCTGGATTTTTTGGGCCCTTTCCTAGGGTGACATCACCCCTAGGGGTTTGCAGCAAATCTTTTTAGGGTTTCTAGTTGGCATTTTCTAGATTTGAAGGTTAGATATGATTCCTTATATTTTATATATGTTATTATCCAAAAATAAGAATTTTATCAATCCATTTCAGGTAGTTATTAATTTTGGAAATTTGAGCCATAAAAATAAATAAATAAAATCAGATCTAAGAGATAAAAATTATTTGTCTCTTGTTTATTGTTCTATATTTTTTTTGAGTTGTTTGAAGCTTTTGGGTAGTACAGGAAGTGATTAGTTTGCAAAATACAAAATTTTCTTTATTCCTGCATCTCGTTGTCATAAAAATCAAAATTCAATTCATTTTTATTACATACATATTTTGTGAATTTCAAGTAATATCCCACAAGGGATATTTCATTTTAATTTATAATTTGCAGTTTTTCATACCAACTAACACCCTACTTAGCTCTGATTTCACAGTTTATCCTTTTGATTATCTCATACAGGACCACCCATTAGGGACAGGAGTGACCATGCGCTATTGTCCCCTCTGGGTGTTTATGTCCCCTTTGTCTCTTTTTTTTATCTTTTGAATGTTACTTCTTTCTTATCTTCTTTTATCACTCTTGGTCGGCCTTTCACTTGTTAATGACGAAACTTAAGAAAGGGAATCATATATATACATGAATCTTACTGGTTGCGTGGAGTAAGGATTGGAGCGAGTTCATCTTCTTATCATGTCACATTCATCATATGTTTCCAATGAAATAGAAGTACTAAATATTGCTTGAAAATCAAACTTCTAAATTACAATTTGTCCTCATATACATCATATATAAAACAAAAAAAAGATATGGCATTTTGTTTACACATTTGCATCATCTTCATCCATAGCATGCATCTATAAAATCATATGAAAAGCATCAAAAATTTTAACCATCTAAGAGTACGAAAGTGAATAAAACCATGATTCATTCAAATCTTACATAGAATAGCCGAACCGAAAAATAAGTGTATATATGTATATATCAATAACATCAAGTTTTGTGTACAATTCCATCATACTCTAACAAGCATGGTCAAAACGCTCATCTCTGATCCGAAAATCCAAAAAAATCATATATACGCAAAAATGATCTCAAAGCAATAAGTTCATGTGGCCTATCCGTCTCTATGGGATCCCACTGAAGGTGTAGGACGAGGGATCCTACTATGGCACCGATGACGAGAGTGACTCATTACGGTGTGGGAAAATCCATGATTCGATCGGTGAGTGTACCTGTGAGAGTGCCCATGTGATGGGGCAAGTGATATACCGGTGGTAGCAGTAGCTCCACTGCGAGAATGGTATCGTCTTTATCTCCTCTCGACTAGTTTATATCTAGTCAGCTTAGCTCTCATCCGAGTTAGGGCCTCTGCGGCATGCCATGTCAGTGAAAACATGTCGGTGTGATGACCATCCATTACTAGTTGCCTAACGTCTTCGAGTGACTACTCGCGTGTCTTCCCATAGGGAGTGCGAAAGTATCTAGGAGAATCTGATGAATAAGATATTACCAGCCATCAGCAGTAGCTGCAAAGTACAAATGAAAGCAACGACAAGTTAGAAAACCTCTGAAAAAACATAGTGCATGGTTCACTAACAAGTCTAGTCTAAAATTAGAGTTGAGAGAAGAGTATTCTACTTACTCGAATCTCCTGGCATCCACAATAGATCAACTAGTGTTGGTGGTGGTGTGAGAGTTACAACAGGTATCTCCTCCGCTCTAACCTCCTCTACTACTATATCCTCTATAGTCATTCGTTTTCCAAAACTTGACTCCTCATCCCCTCCTCCTCCAGCAGTCAGAGGATTGTCTGAGTGGAGTGTCTCTACCTCAGCCTCAAGCTCAGCCCTAGCTGTCGCGAAAGCCTCTCCAGTGTCTTCCCACTCCGTATCACTCTATTTCTCTACCACCGCCTCCGGCTCAGACTTTTCCCCTGCCTCTGTCTCAACCTCCTCCTCCTCCTCCCCATTGTGTGCAGATGTGGACTCGATCTATAGGATCGTCCTCGGTCTAGTTGGCTCTAGTACAATTTGTGGAGTGTCGATCGGAACTCTAGGTATAACAATAGTCCACCCGAGCTTGCCCCTCGGGTCAAATCTAGCCTCTCGGATCCCTCGGTATACTGTTAGGACTTTTGGGAGGGCATCAATGTAAGGCAATCCAAATTGTTGTGGCACCCTGTGAATTGGATGGACCTCCACTCTGTTGTTTCGATCTATTAACTATGTAGTAGAATTACATGTACCTAAGGAAAGCATCTCCTCACCCCATAGGCCCTCCATGTCTTGGTACGGTCATGCAATCATGTCATCGATAGTAACTGTGGCAACTAACTGATATATCCCTCTAAACAAGGCCATATCTATCCATCTCGTTGCTCTGATACCCCTAGGATCAACTATCCCTATGCCCCTCTAGTAGGGGATCATGTGCTAGTAAACCCAGCTCATAACCAAGGTCAGATGACTAAGGGCATTGCCCTCTAATCAAACAACTCTGTAGAAGTCATGTTAAGTGGTACCTTGGATGTCCATGCCCCATGTATATGTGCGGTCATACTACTCAATGATCTGAACGATGGGTGCCCAACAATAGAGAGCTTGTCTCCACCCTTGTCCCCAACCAAGTGCGAAGCCAAAATACCAATGATGGCATTGTGCAAGGTAGGGTTTGGAACTAGTGTCAGGTGCATGTGCGTCCCCCATATATGCAACCCAGCTGCAGGACTGTACCACTGAACTCGCGCTCCTCAAAACCAACTTCCTTCTAGTGATATGAACCCCCAGATTTTGGTAGACCTCCTCTAAGGTGATCGTTCACTCCCCTCTAACTCTAGGCAGTCAGAAAATGTTTTGGTCTGCATCCCAACAACTTAGTAAGTCGCAACAAATGGCTAACTGGTGTTGTTAACTGTGTCTGGGATATCCTCCATATCCCGACCCTATGTAATATTTCCCTCTCATCCTGGGTAAGAGCGTCCAAAATCGGAGGTAACCAGTCACACTCTCGAGCTCTACTCCATCTAATATACTTCCCCTACATTCATAAACATCAGAAAAAGTAAGTTAGAATCATAACAATACATAATAAGCTCACAAAAAACATCATAAAAATAATTAAAAACCAAAAAAATTATCACACTTAGTCAATTCTGGGAGTTTCCTCGGAAATTACACAACCACCCCTTTGTGCAGAGAGGTAGTTGCGTAACCGCCTTTCTATGTAGAGTGGCAGTTGCGTAACCACCACGGTAATTCCAGTTTTTCCTTTGACCTTCCAACGATTATGTAACCGATGTGGCGGTTGTGCAACTGCTACTCTGCATAGAAAGGCGGTTATGTAATCGTCGTGGTGGTTCCATTCGTGAAAAGCAGACTGTACCCTAGGGCCCAAATTTTTTTTTAAAAAGACAAAAAATGCATCATTTTGAATCAAACAAAAGCCACACCCCATGTGGCGCCCCTAGTGAACATTTAACTGTAAAATTTTCAAAAATATCCCCCCTAAATCAAGTTTTCAACATTTCCTATATTTTAGGGTAGAAATAAATAAATGCAAATAACTCACCTATTCATGACCCGTTGCTCCTTCTACTGGTTGGGCTGCCATCACATGAAATTGTTCTTCATTTAGACTAGACTTTTGCTCGAAACCATCATAGGTAATCCAGAGCTCAATTTTTCACCAAGTGAGTAAGTGCAAATGATTTCTAGAAATAGTAGTTTTGGAATATATATAGCATGCTTTAACTTTATTTTGAGTATGTGTGTTATGCAAAGCAAGTGATTCTTGGTGGACGTAGCCCAAATTGGGTGAACCACATTAAATATTGTCTCTTTGTGTTGTGTTATTTTATCATGCACTTTTATTTAAAATCTGTGATATTTTTTCTGCATATTAGTTTCTACTGTTGTGATTCTGTGAGGGATTATTCCACATATTTTATCCCTTATTTCCTAACATAGCATGGTATCAACACACGGGCATGTCAGGTTTAATTTCTAACCTTCCCATTTGAGAGCGCCGTACTCAAATCCCACATTTTATGCCTCTTCATGGATAAAACACTTCTCCAAGGGGCAATATGTATGCACCCAAATTTTCATGGTGTTACATTGTCAGAATAGTTCAAATGCTCGATGAGATAAATATCAATTTCAATGATGTTCAAGTCCAACTTCCTAGCTTGCAGCATGTTCTTGTAGCTCATTATGTTTTACTTAGCTTTTCCCATATTTTTCCCACTTTCCTTAGCTAATTTTCAATTTTTTCTTAGCTTGCTAGCCTTTAGTTATGCAACTGTCAGTCTACGCAGACCAACAGTTTCGTGCACATTTAACCGAGTATTTCCACCGTGTCCTGAACGTGTGTTGTCTTCTTCAAACTCACCTTTCTCGCACATTTCTTAACCGAATCACCTATTCTTGAACTTATTAGATGCGTATTTACTTATTCTTCCCTACTTACTATTATTAGTAAGTTAACTACTACTCCCATGAGTGGTGTGGCACTTCTTGGATGCCAAGTGGGTTGGACCACTTTTCTTCCATTTTCTATAAGAAGCAAGCTTCTTCCTGAAGCTTTGGTTGGAGTCTTTTGATTTGGAATTGCATCATTGCACTACCAGAGTGCTGCCAAGAAGTACACAAGCACACACAACTCTTTTTCCTTGTTGTCTTGCTCACATTGCTACTAGACTACTTGTAATCTAGCGAGCTCGACCACTCCTCTCTTCGACACACTACTAGCATAGTTCCTTGGACACATTTGGACACTTCATTGGAAAAGAAGCTTAGGGGATATACAAAACATTAACAATGTTGGATTTTTCTCTGTACAACATTTCCAGGTTGGAGGTGTTATTAAATTCCTAAAGGTTTCTTTTCCTTATTTAGATAAATTTTAAATCATAATCTGTTAGAATACATTTTTTTAAGGAAGTGGTATTTACAGTACCTATTTGCAAAGCTTCCATTGAAGATTTCTTCTCAGCTAATTCGTGTGGATTTACCTGGGAAGAATTCGAAGGAGGTTGTACATAGTGTGTTGTTAATTCTTCGCTATTAGATTATTTATAGAGTTTACTGTATTCAATATTCAAATCCAATTTGCACACAAGAAAAGCTTCTGTTGAAAGCTTCCTCCCTGCTTATCTTTGTGGATTTGCACGGGAAGTGAGTTTTAGAAGCTTCCGCTTCAGGGGAAGAATTGCTTCTGAGAAGCTTTTCATTATTCCTGTGATTCTGAGGTAGAACCAGAGGAACTAATATCCACAACTACAAATTAGGAAACCTTTATTTTATTAAATTAGAATTAAAATCCTCTATAACAGGGAAATAGCCACATCCGGCTATTTCATTGTTTAGTTAATTTGTTTTAGAATAGAAGAGATTTTCATTTTATTAGAAGTTAAATTGTCAGTGTATATTTCTTTTACTTTCCAGAAAACACAAAAATCTTCATACACATTAGATTGAATTAGTTAGTTTATTTTATTTGTCTTATTTCCTTCTTGTTAAAAATCAGTTGAAAAATACAAAAACAAATAGATTAGATTTACTTTCTTTGCTTCAATTAATTGGTTTCCTTTTGTTAATTTAATTAGTTACATGTAGTTTTAATTAGATTCGAGGAGAGTAATCAATTTGATTCAATTAAAATATGCTTGCATTTCTTTGTTAATATAGGCACATAGAGTTAATTAGACAGAAATTAACACAACTACATACATTTCCTTAGTTGGTATAGGTTATCTGAAACTTGACCTTGGCTCTTTTGGATTATTTCTGTGTTTGTTTACTTCCTTATGTTATTTGTTTGTACATCCACAAGACCATCCAAGGCCCTAGGCAACCCAGAGAACTAGTGTGTGATCCAAGATTGCCACAACCAAACACAGTTGCACAGTTGACAGACATTGATCAAGGCCTCAGACACCTCATTTTTCAAACCACCCTAGTTCTGCCCATTATTATCTCACAACTGATGGATTTGAACGTTGAAGCAGATAACACTTACATGTTATGGCACAATCAGCCTGGTCGAGATTAGATTCCATAATCCCTAGATGCATCCTTCCCACACGTCTCTTTTATACAGCATCAAATAATTAATATCATATTAATATTATATACAACATGATTTATTTGTGTTTCATGTACAGATACAAGGGGAAAAAGGCCTTAGGTTGGTAAGGATGAGATGATCAACACCTTTTAAGTCAATGATGATGATAGATGATGATGTTAAGATATTTTACTATTTTGTAGATGGTGTAAACTTACAAGGATTAAAAAGATTTTTTTGGGTCCAAAAAAAACTCCCTAAAGGAAACAATCTACAAGCAAAGTAAAACCAAAAAGTACATTATACACTTCAACCTCCTATTATGGAGCTCTTTCACCTTTTTATATAGCTCTTCATAATTTTTATCGACTCGTGAAATATGATGTTGTATATAACTGTTTGGCCAAGCTTTCATTACACTTGAGAGTGATACATATCCCATGATTCAAAGCATTACATTGTTAAATAAAATCATAGTAAATATTATGCATAACAACTCCCTCTGAAAAAGTGATTTTAAAGAAGCAAGCATAGCATCTATTTTTTCCAAATATGTTTGAGAGCATATCATATTGTACAAAGGACCAATCACAAGAATTGCACTTTTCCAAGGATTTTTCAAGGGCTAGGAGGAGATCATTGAGAGTGACTATCCAGTTTGGCCAAATTGACTACCATTCCATTTAGCCCACAATAATTGCCTCACCTTTTGAATCAACTTGAGTTAACAAGATTTGGAAGGCATCCAACAAGAAGAAAAATAAACATGAGAGTGGCAAGAAAGATATTATTGACGATTTGAACACGTCCTGCAACAAAAATAAACAACTTTCTAGTTTTCCATCTTCTTGTTAATATTATTTAGAAACCAATCCCACCTCTAAGGAAGCGTAATGTTAATTCCAACGGGGATACCCAATATCTAATGATCTTCCCATAGTTTAGTTGCTTCCAATCTTTAGGTATCCAATTAGAGGTAGTGAGCCTGTGTTTTTAGCTTCAAGTTAGACTTGATAGAAGTCATTATTGATGAGAGGCCATAAGGCTTGGAAAAAAAATCAGCAAGTAGATCATCAAGACTCAGGATTTTGTTTTAGGCCATGGAAAACAAGGCTCCGTAAAGCTCATTAGGAGTAAGAGACAGTCCAACCCTTGACTCGTGTCATTGGAAACTATTAGAAGGATACAATTTCATATTATTTTTTCCAGTTTAGATTGGGCATCATCTTTAGTAGGGGCACCCTAAAACAAGGTTTGAAAATGACAAAACAATACATGCTTGATACCCATGGTAGTGGATTCCAATCTACTATCAACATCTTGAATAGTAAGGATGCATTTCCTTATGTGTTTATGGTTAAAAAATAGGGGAAAAACTGTGTTCTTACCCCCTCCTTTGATCCGACACAAGTGAGATATGGTTTGGGCGCTTTAACCTTGTAAATTTCAAATTTACATAGCTCTGCTTCTATAAAAGCAACATTTTTCTATAGATAAATATTGTTATGCTTACACATCAAGACTCCTATTTTATGAAAGTTGTTTTCTGAGACCATGCTCCTTTTTTATGCTTACCATTTAATCTTATTATGTTATCTAAGGAATGCAAGACCTTTAGAAAACACAAGACAATAACATTTGATCCAATTATCTCCATGCTTGGGATTAGGGATCAAATTCTAGTGCAAGAAGAGAGAATGTAAGCAATTTGAGATTTTGAGATGGGAAACATTATGCTTAAATGGGAGTCCATAAGATGTATTTGTATCATTGGACAAAGGAATGAATAGAATGATGGGAGTATGCTTCAAGAGAGTGGTAGAGAGGTCTTAAGTGATAAGGGTCCCGCATGATGAAGGAGAAAGGGAAAAACTATGGTTGAAGTAGAAATGATTTTGTTGGGTTTTCTTTCACAACCAATTCTATTGTTTGACCATCTGAACCAACAACTTTGATCAATAGAATATTCACTCACTAGAGGGTCATAAACCCTAAACTATTCTGACACAAAATATAAGCATCAAATTTAGGTTGAGAAATGCAAAGATGTCCTTCCCGTGAGAGATCAATTGAGTGCTCTACCATGTTAAAATCGCCACCCATAATCTAGTCAAATTGCAGGATATGTTTCCACATACAATTCAATAACATCCTAGAATTACTATCATTGGGAGCATAAAGAGAGCAAAAACCAAAAATCTTGTTTTGTAGTATTTAGGTAACTCAAACACAAATGTTAATGAATTGTCACCTTTTGAGAAAGTGACTTCATTGATCTTGACCTCTTGGAGGAGAAGAATGGTATGGTTATAATCAATAAAAGTTTGTTTAAATTTATATCTTTTGTCGGAAAGGGACAACCCCCTAATGTTCCAAAAAAGAACTTTGCAACTCATGGGGACAATTTGACAGTCATTGTCATCTGTGAAAGCTAAGAATCAGTTATTTCATAGTGTTTGGTTGATCATTTTCCTTGTCCATACTACAAGTATAGGCAGTCAAAATTCTTTACTTGTGTCTTCGAACCGAATAAGCATCTCGTATTACAAGTTAGAGCCCATGATTGCCTAAACGAGTGGGATTTAAAGATCATGATTTTCTATAATTGAACAAGTCAAAGAGTTGGGTTCTTTGTGTTTGTGGATCATGTGTCATCCATCACCCACAACAATGTTTTAGTATGAAGGTTTAACATTATTAGGTATAGGGGGAGAGGGAGGGGATTTGGTTTGGAGGTTGTCCATAGAAATTGGTTTAGAATTGTGAAGGGAAATGAGGTCGTGGACTTGTTGAAATAGGATTTGGTCAATTTCATTAGAGGGGGATGAAACTTGTCGGGTTGTGCTTCAGGTCGAAACATGTATGTTCGATTGATTAATACTAAAATTGAAGTGAAAGGAGTTTAGAGTGGGATTTGCATTCTTAAGTCTTGGAAATATTGTCGTCGTCAATAGGGTTGTATGGCTTTCTCACAAGGCAATCTCTAACAAGGCGACCAAATTGATATTAAGACCGCTCCCAATGTACCATAAAGCGCACAATATATAGTCTTTTAACTTCATCGCACATTACAACATTCAAGTTGTTATTTTTATTTTTAATAAAACCCTTTTTATATTGCATGTTGTGTTTGCTCATGGGGTGTCATTCTTGAAATTGTTGCCCATGTAACAATCTCTCTCTTTCTCCATTTACCATCAAACCCTTCTCTAGTGGATAAAATATCGAAAACAAAAAGGGAAAAGAGGCAAAAATAACTATTAAACATAAAACAGATTATTCTTATTGATTGTTAAATTTATCAGTAACAAAGTTGAAACCACGACCAATTTTTGCTTCCTTCTGTTGATAAATTTTGTTTTACTCATTTTTTTAGGATTTTAAGTTAATACAAGATTGGTATAAGATAACTTAGTTGTGTTGTTTATATGTAAACACTATTGTGAAAGTGGATTTAGCTTTTGCAACATCGTCTATCTAATATACTAAGAGACAATTAATATTGATACAAAAATGAACACATTGTATCGAATAGCAAAAATAACGCCTTATTTCTCTTTTGGTAAACTATCAACATCACCTCCTTATGGGTGTTTGTTAGTGGTCGGCAGGGTAAAAAACAAGGTTATAATAAGGAATGAAAATATGATATACTTAAATTTGTAATACGAGTTTAAATGATTTATTATCTTATTTTTGGTCTCCTAAAAATGTCTTTTTTTAATGTTAATGTTTATTGAACATTCTACTATCTTATCTTTTGCCTCCTATAAACTTTTATAATGCAATCTACCAAACAAGTCTTGAATTTTTTAATAGGTTTTAAAATAATTTGCTTTATTTTGAGTATGGATGATAGTCGATCATTACATTAGCTTACTTAGCATTGTCCTTATGTCCTCGTCCAATTTATTACCCAAAGACATTTTTGATAATTTGTGACTAAAAGTTTCTCACAGATTGAAGAATTCTATTAATTTTTTTAATAAAAGTTACAACTATACATATGTGGCCGCATTTTGTAAAATGTTTTAAAATATAATATAATAGAAAGACACTTTACTAACTCTAATGCTCAATCTCTAGTCAAAATAATAGAAACACGTGTACATGTTTAAGAATGACAAATGCATCTTTATACCCATCATTTTCACTAAAGGAAACTAAAATATAAAGAAAAAGATATTCAATTTTCCTATGAAACCCATAATTTTATACATATTCAAGAATGTCAAAAAAACATGCTTATACACATCATTCTCACTTAATGAAACATTCAAATATGAGGATAAATTATGTTATAAATAGCACAACTTAAATCAAGAATATTAATCATATTCATTTTAATAACCATATTCTAAACAAACTTATAGTAAAAAATCTTCAGCGAAAACTAAATTTGTTGGATAGAAATCCAAAAATTCCTTCAATGAAACAAAATTTATTTGTTAGAAATCTAAAAATTATTCAGTTTAAACAAAAACTATTTGATAGAAATTTAAGTTTCGTAGAGAAGGAGACGGTACGGATGAGCAAGAAAACATATTCACCTCATAATCAATCAACAATTATATCTGTTAGATGGCCATTTTTCAGTAAAGAGATATATCAAATTCGTGATAGTAAAGACGCGTACCTAAAGACAATTAAATAGAATTGTTTTTAAAATTATTATGAGGGTAAAGCCAAGCAAACAAACACACTCATCATGTTTACTATCTTAGCGAAGAAATAATTTATACAAATAAAAGCATAATTTAAAAATAATATTTTTTTTTAAAAGTAAAGATGAAATTATAGTGCTAAATTAATTAAATAGGAAAATGAAAGATTTCATATTTGTCATATTAGTTTCAATATATTATCATGTAAAAATAATGTCGTCAATTAACTTCAACCAAAAAAATGAACACGCTTAATATAGAGGCGCAAAGAAACTGTTGTTCAGCAACTATCAACATTTTAAAAAAACATCAAAGACAACATTTAACAAAAAGAGTTAATACAATATATCTAAATAACATAACCCATTTTAAGGTGATCAAATAAGTGAAAATACTTGCCCACTCTAGAGTGATCAAAGAAGTGAAAATGTGTTGAATATTTGTTACTATTTACGGTTAAAAACAAGAAAAACTTAAAACTCAATGTCAAATTTAAATCTTGTCTAAAGGAATTCAATGAAAAAATATTCACTTCAAAAATCCAAAACATGATAGATGTACAATGGCATGTTTGATGGTTACAACATATGTATTTCAAAGGCACTCTTAAACACTAGACTCTCATGAACTTGGCCTTTCCAATAGTTGAATAAATTTAAGCTAATATGAACATTTCAAATACCATTTAATGTTATAAAGTAATTTTGTATCCTTTGTTCTTTTCCTATACAACAATAGTTCTTCAAAGTTGGGTTGTCAAGAAATCCAAAGTGATTTCAAATATAATAAGATAATGGTAAAAATGTTTTATATTAGAATTTTCTTATAATTCTACTTTAAATTGATAGACACTTGAATAATTTAAATTTCTTTTTTCCCTTTCATTTTTTAACCCATCCACATTTTTTACAATTTCTATTATTGCAACAAACTCCAATGTTTTTACATATGTTTCTCACCATACAAAATAAATGTTGCACTTTTAAAGCACCATGTCATAAACAAATTTAATAAATTCAGCATTGGTATTCTTTATTCAAAGAGGACACTAAGCTTGAAATGAGAGTAGATTTCTAAACTATCTTGTCATTATAAAATCACTACATATTAGAGACTAATATTCTGATGTCATTTTCAATGGAACAAAGAAATTTCAATCTTACTCCAAATAACGAGCAATATAACCATAGTGTGGTAGAGTGAGAAACATGTGAAAATGAAAAAAGAAAAGCCAAATCATGGAGACAAAATTAGAACCTTGGATCCAAGATTTCAGCTTATATGAAAAAAAAAACATTTTTATTTTTTATTTTTACGGTAGTTACAAAAGATGATGCAAATTGAAAAAAACTTTCAAAATAATAATAATAAACACTAAGCACAACATCAAACACGATAACCTTGTTGTAGAGCTAAAATAGCTGCATAGGAAGACGAAATCACAAGACCGCCTATAACTGACATCATATGAGACCGAGTGCCTAAGTTTCTATGTATGTGAATTGCAAAGCACGTCTTCCACCATAAACATAATAAACAACTTATCTTGAAATGATCATCGTCACCCAGGACGTTGTTTAGATATAATCATGTTAATGGCATTGTATTTTAATGTCATAACCATAGAAAATATCAAACAATGATCCGATGAAATAAAAAATTTAATGATGAAAAGATAAGAAGATTTAAAAACATCTTAGTCTACCATCAATTTTACATTTGTAGAAACCAAATTCAATCTACGAAAGGAAAAAAAAACTCCTAAACTAAATCATTAAGAATTTCCGTAATGTCCCACGGAATTCCTTTAAGTGTACATCCTTGTTTCACTTAAACATTTAACATTTATGAAAAATAAAATATTTGGTGACATATTAGGAGGAGGGTAAGGAAAAATATAAAAAAGAGGACGCGAATAAATGTTTAGGAAGATGATGACGTTAATTATGGCAGTCATAAAGAAAGTTAACTACTTAAGGCCTATCGGCCAAAAATTCTATCATAATAACATGGTTGCTTACAGGAAATTTGAAGGAAAAATGCATCAATAAGAATATAGTGGCACATTAGTATTGATGGTATACATAAATCCCATGAAATAATGCACAAGTCTTTATTATAGTCCTCTGTTGGAACTGTAGGGCAATAATTTATCTTTGTTTGGAATGCAACTTCTATTTAGCCCTTCAAAGGGTAAGGTTTGTTACTCTATGATGTCAACTAGATCTATCAAATATAATTAAATTTGCTTTATACATTTTAACAATATTTTACTTAAAACATTACACGGTAGTATATGCTTTTTTACTATTGAAGCAAACTAATGATATAGAAAACTAGAACTAACTAATAGTCCGAGGTTAGAAATGTATGAAACTCCATTCAAGGGTTGCATTCAATTCTTCGTAATAAACCAAGATCCATTCTTCATTTTTTGTTCTTACTAATGTTTTAAATGATATACTATTAAATTCAATTATGCTTATCTTGAGATTAAAATTGTAAAGTTTTTAGAAATTTCTAATTCTGCACCCTAGGATCACCCTTTGAGAAAGTTTAAAACATAGTTCAATAATTAAGCACTATGAAAGCCAAGTATTTTATTATTTTGAGATCTTTTAGTTTGTTAAATATTTTATTTATTCTTATTATATTGGCGGTTCTATAATTATGTCAAAGGCATTCCCCGTGTGGGAAAGGCACCTGCGGCCATTTATACGACTGTTAAATTTGACGGTTTAACGGTCGTCTTAACATTTGTGTTTTTCCTACCTACTTTAACTTTTCTCTATTATTTTTAATAATTTTCTTTCTAATAATTAACAATTTTAGCTTTTATTTTTAATTAACAATTTTAGCTTTTGTTTTTAATTACGCTGAGCTAAAAATAAAAATCTCTACTATTTTTAATAATTTTGTTTCTAATAATTAATAATTTTAGCTTTTGTTTTTAATTAACAACAATTTTAGCTTTTATTTTTAATAATTTTGTTTGTAATAATTAACAATTTTAGCTTTTATTTTTAATTAGGTTAAACTGAAAATAGAAATTTATGCTATTTTTAATAATTTTGTTTATAATAATTAACAACTTTTGTTTTTGTTTTTAATTAACAATTTTAGCTTTTGTTTTTAATTAAGCTGAGCTAAAAATATAAAAAGGGGGATCAATAATAGATTACAAACGCTAGATAAGAAAGCATACGCATACAGAAAAATGGAGATTAAAAGGAGATTCAAGAATTTAGAGTGACGCAAAGAATATATAAACACAAAAAATAAAATAAAACAACAATGGAAGTACGAGAAGTCAGATTGATGTTTCGGGCACCTTCTGGATTGGTAAATTATGCTCCAAATGCTTTTACACAGTTCCTTTAAGAATTTGTGAATGATACCGTTAGGGTTTAATCTTTGTTGTTTAAAATAATTTATTTTTTGTATGCACTGGTCTGACGCCATACTGTATCTATAGTGTATTCACTTAATTGACAGACATGAATCTAACATGTACTATCAACATTGTGAGATCATGTAATTGACAAACATGAATTTGAGTTGTATTATCAACATTGCAAGAGCATGTTTCGCCAAGCATTGGTTGGCAACTTTGTTTCATATGTAAAGCTACTTTTGAATTTCGCATGAGATAGTCAGCCACATATCTAATCAACGATACTCTCTCTTGTGATCTGAATGATTGCCTATAAGCAAAGTTGTGTTTCTGTCCCAAATATCCCTGGTTTAAAATTAAATAAGTAAATAAAAATTACGATAATCAACTCATAAACAAAAAAAGGTTGACTTGCGGGCATGATATAGTAGATGAAATTGGTTATACAACAAATATGGATGTGAATTAGTTTATCTCAATTATTTCTATTTTATAGGGAATAATTAACTTATCTTATTATTTCTATTTACTAAGTGCTCTCAGTCGTTTAATAGTGCTCAATCTAAAAAATAACTTGCTTTCTACAAATTCTCAATTCTCTGAATAACTGCACAAAATTGCATCACTTATCGTTGTCTAATAATACACTTGAGGGACCAATTTCATCTGAGATATTAACAACATTGACCAGATTAGAACATCCCAAAATCCATACGAAATATTTCGATGCTTAATTTTCTTTAAATAGAAGACAACCAATTAAGCAAAATGGTACCCCAAGAATTGGGAATGTTGGGTTGCCTACAACAACTGATGTTTGGCAATAACAATCTGAAAGGAGATGTTTTTTCCATTCTTTTAAATGTACAAAGTTGCAAACCATTGGGTTGGAATTCAACCAATTTTTGGGCTCTGTTCCGACAGAAATTGGCTTCAAGCTCACCAAGCTACAAGAACTTACTACAGCACGTAATCGATTCAGTGGGAGGACCCCACATTGCAGATACTGCACTTGTCCTCCCTAAGGTCCATTCTCAACACTGGTGCCCAACATCGTGTTGACTTCATTCTCAACTAATTTCTTGATGTCTTTACCTCTAACTTTTAGTTTCTTTATAGCCACATCTTTATCTTTCAAATTACCCTGATACACTCTTCCAAAGCTTCCTTGCCCAGTTTCATAACACTGGTGGTTGCAAATCTATGGGTTGACATAGGCCTCGTGAATAGTGTCACAGGGACAATCACCGACATTGTCTACGACGCATCAATGCAACCACTAACATTACCTTTATTTGTTGTCAAATTTGATAGATACAACGACCCATGTTGGGATCCCTCCAACCCGTTACATATTCTCATACCCCCTATTTCAAGAGGGAATCGAAGACAATTGTCGATTAAAATGGCATAGGGATTAACTATCAACAAGTGGAAGGGACTTACTTTGCATAGAGCAACCGTCGACATTAGAACCACTGAAAGGCAGAGTCCGACATTCACAGCTTTCTCCAGATTTCCCTCGCTTGCAAATCTGCGTATTTCCCCTGCTTTTTCATTCAAGAGATACTCAAAAAAAGTGTACGTAACACTTGGAGCAAGAAGAAAGGACTCGAGACTACTATCACTCAGTCTGTCGTAAAAGCTACCCTCTGCTTTGATAACACCTCCACCACTACTATACTCAACACTTCTTCTATCCAAAGCAACACTGTTATTCAAGGGGTATCAAATGTAATCATGTTTACTGAAACTAAAATTGTCCAAGTTAAAGGCTACCATTCATGATATAAATACTGCAAATGTGTACATGTCTCATTATGTGCACGCAGATCTACATTTATTTGATGTTTTAAAATATGATATGCAATTTTAATTGTACGAATCTGTAACAGAATTAAATGTACACATACAACATTTTAATGTAATGTTTCAACTAAATTCCTACACTACAACTATCAATCACACACATTATCAACTGTACAATAAATGTTTTTCCAACGAAACACCAACCGAACAATCGATGCACGACTAATAAATACGAATTAAATACATACAACATCAACTATAAAATAAATTAACTATCGAAAACGGTATCAAATGTATTCATGTACGAATTTTTAACAAGTTTGAAATGTAGAAACAACCTTCAAATTAAGTGGCCCATCTATATTTCTACACTTACAAAATCAATCACACCCCTAATCAACATCAACTACAAAAGTAATAATTATACCTCTAAAACAAATAACATATAACGTTCGGCGTTCACATCTCATGGAACACATGTGATTGCTAGTTATATTAACAATTAGTTGAGTTTTGATATACTCTCATTATAAATAGTGGTGTTCGTATGAATATGTTCCTATTATAACTTTCTTTTTTGAATTTTACTAGTAATTAAAAAAATTGATTTTATTTTTCCAATATCTTGTGTAATTAGGATTGATTATTTTATATTGACAATTCGTCGATCCACATAATATTCTTGTGCTTACAATAATATGCTTTTGTAACAATTTTTTCAACTCTGACTTGTAATAAATGATTTTTTTGCCTTATTTTATGATTAAAAGTCTATTAGGAATAATATCTCAATATATAATATGCTTCGATGATCACATAATAGCTGAAATGGGTGTTTCATGTAATTTGTTCCTCGTTAAGGTTATTTTCGTGCTTAGTATGTTTCACAGACGAGCACAGATTTTGCACATGAATTGAAAGATAAAATCTTGCATCTAAAGGCATGCATATGAATCTAAGGTCAAGTTCTTATATCTACAATAATAGTTCGTAAGCTAGATAACACATCTTGAGAACTGATAAATAATGGTATCCTCTTGCACAATTTTGGAAGACTGAAAGCCGAAAGAGAAACTACTTTGGTAACAAGAGAAAGAAATTGAACTTCCCATTAAAATGGATGGCAGTGTACTCATGAATTTGAGAAAAACCCCTTTATTTATCACCGTAGCTGTGTTGGAAGGACGTAGAACTGTTAACCGCTTCTAAATTACTCCAAAAGACTAAGAAGGAAAAAGGATCCCAATGAGAATTCTCTAGATTTTTGGTCCACTAATAGCAAAATGAAGATTGACACGAGAGAGATTAAATTTGACAATTAAAATTGATTGACAGTCTACTCCTGACTTTGAGTAAAACACCTTAAAATATCATTGAAACTGTGTTGGAATTGTTAACCACTTCAGAATTACTCTAAAAGACCTGGGAGGATAAAAAAACCAATGAGGCTTCTCGAGATTTTTGGCTCACCTTGATGGCAGGAGGAAGATTAAGACACTCGAGAGTATATTGGGTCCAACAGAAGTTTATCCAAACCACAAAAAAAGTGTTTGTTAACTGAATATACTAGAGGAATTTGAAAATTTTCAGAGAGAATTAAAGACCAACATTTGCAACTGCAAGAGATTTAAGCATATGTCCAAATTAGGTTTTATACACCTTAATTTGTGTCCCCAATGACAGCACAACCCAAGTTGGAAAATGACCATCTTCTGTTGCTTTTGAATAGGATGAATTTTTACGACGACGACAATTTTTTCATGTTTAAACACTAACTGAAATAGGTGTGTAGCCTTCTAAGAGGGGTTCTTGGCTAAAAGTGACCTCATTTATTGAAAGACTCTCAACAGCTTAACAGTCTTTCTTACCAATCCTGAAAAAAAATTGTCATCGAAGTATGTTCCAAAATTTTAAATTAAAAGAACATTTCTGCTCATGTTTCTCAACATTTGGATTCATTAGGTTGTTGATATCATCTGTTTCAATTTCAGTGGCCGGTATTTTTTCCAAGTCACTAGATGGAATATGGGCATTGATTTGAATTACTACCACACCATTCATCGGTGACTACAGATAATACAATAGATAGCTGCCTCAGATAGATAGGATATCTAGGGAGAGAAGGGGCAGCAAAGGGGAATGGGGCGCTTTCTTGCTAAATTACCATATAGATATAGAGGGGGGAATTGGGGCCCTATCTATACTATATATGCCTTTCTCGCGAAATTATCATATAGATATAGAGCGCAGAGGGTGGCATGAGGCGGAGTTGGGGACCAAGATATTAGTTGATTGAATGATTTTGTTTTTGATGGGTAGAAGAATGCTTCAATTAATATGATACAAATTATGGAACAATTGATTATGGGCCTGCTAGAGAGAGAGTAAAAGGAGATTGGGTGTGTGAACTCCTCACAGATATGACTGGATCTTATTTATTGAATTGATGGAATTCTTCTTTTCCTTTGTCCTAATGTTTAGTGAAACAAAGCCACAAAAAAGCTCTATTGTAGGGCGAAAAAGTAGGAACTGCCAATTGGGAGATAAAAAACACAGCTTAAATTATTACAGCTACAGCTATATGGCAATCATTAAAATGGTATTATACACGGCATTTTGGATGGAATCAGTCAATGCCACCTTTTAAGTTAAATTTTACCATGCATAGAAAAGAGGTCAGGCACATTACCCTAATCATGGAATCTATTACACTAGGCATAACTAGCCAAATGTATCAGGTAAGGATCAAGAGATTTACTGATCAGCGGTTTATAAATACGGTTGGTAAATACAAAAATTAATAATGGGCATTTTCCTTTAAATAAATAGGTTTACTTCCTTTTATACACGAAAATTATCGATCATGTGGAATATCACATCAGCACCATCTGAATGCATTGAATATGACTTCACCTGCAAATTATGTTCCACGAACAGCATTAGAGTTGATCCTATATCAGTAATATTTCTAAGAAAATGAAGTCACGTGATGCTGGTAAAAGAAACAAGCAGAAATAAGTAAATACTAGACTAATGAAACAAACAGTAGTCATAAATGCCTTGTGTATTTGAATATATAAACACCATCTTTTAAGTCAACAATTCTTGTTACACATTAACCTCATCAAGCCCGATATTCGGCAGGGCTTATAGAAATGAGAACATGTGCAATCACAGAATCATACAAATGACATAGCGCACCCATTAAAACACATCTGCTCTAAATATATTAAACATTCTGAATTGATGTTCAATGCTGAGAACAAATGTCTTCTGCCATAACATCTCATACGATACTTGATCACAAAAGAGAGAAGCTTGGAAAGGAAGCCTGACATAAATTTAAAGGCCATTCAACGCAGCTTTCGAATTGTTTGGCAGTCTACACCTAACTAATCATGATACATTAATGTTTATTATCCCACAAATACACCTCGGGTGATTGCACACAGAAGTGATCACACCTTGAATGATTGCATAAAGATCAGTTACATTTGAAGATTTACATGGTTACATAAAATGTTTTATAATTTACTGCTAATTACATTTTCTCATGGGATAAATTGACCAGGTGTCATCTTAAATTTCCCACAACTCCGAAGTTTGGTGAAAATCAACAATCATTCTCTCCGTGCGTCACTGACAAACATTCTCCTTTTCAATCAGATGTTTTGATGGACTTTACTTTTAATAAGCACTATTAATAGTTCCTTGGTTTACATTTCTTTCACTGTTAGGCCAATACCTTGTTATATGAGAATGATTATCGAATACACTGCTGATCCAGATGGGATCTGGCACTTTGAGCAACCCGTGGTATAACAACTGTATTCTGCACCATAATCCAATAACATCACCAACATCAGGACCTTCTCAAACAAGTGGACATACCACGACATCCTAACTCTTCTCCATTGATGCTGCAGAGCTCCGACAGTGTCAACCATGTTCTGCCCAGCTACACAACTACTTTTTTAGAAAGGAACAAAACAGAGAATCTGAACAGTCACATAAGGAGCTGGTGCATTTCTTGTAACACCACAACCATCTCTACACCTTCCACACTTGCATAATAATGTATTCAATTCATTCTTTGTTTTTTGAGTAGTTATGTTATAGAAGATCTTCACAGCATACATCTGACCTCTCCTATCATCGTACAAAACTTTGCATGATACAATCTTGCATTTATAATTCTAGTATGGTTTCGCAGCATACACCTGACCTCTCAGATCATCGTACAGAACTTTGCATGATACAATATTGCATTTACAGTTCTAGTATAGTGTCTTCTTGCTCACATCTCTGTCCATAAATACTAATAATTATAGTCTATCCTCTTATTGATCTCATATGTTTTCTACATTCGTAACACATTTGAATCCATTTGAGTGTGTGATGCAGAAGCATCCAGGCACACAAGCAATCTGCATAACCCAAAAGACTTCAGGATAAGTGCTTTGCACAACCTTGCGAATGCACAGTAGTGTAGCATAATTTATAAAGACTTTTAGTGTTTCGTAGAAGTAGAGCCTTGCGCAAAGGTTGGAATTGTGCACGAGGCAGAAAAATATTGAAGCGTAACACGGGTATTGTGCACATACAGAATCTTGCACAAGCTCTGCATAATGAATAATAGCTTGCAAGATGGCGCATGCAGCACAGCCTTTGTGCTTGCACACAATTGCGCATATAGGAAATGAAGCAACATGCATGTGTAAGTTGGATTTTGTGTTGATTTGAAAGCCATGTGTCACAAAGAGAAGACCATGATGGTTGAGAACAGGTAACAGTCGGAAGGTGATGAGCCTCGGCTGGACGGTTGGAGGATTAGGAAGGTGAACCGTTTCAACTTCCGTAACTACTACCTGTGCCTTTGGAAGTGATGGTCAAAGTCATTGAAGTTGTTGGCAACCAAAGTGAGAATATACAGCACCGAGGGTAAGAAGAAGACTATGAGTTGCTACGACCTGTGTGAGTAGAAGGAACCATTGTTGGTTCATGCAGAGCCTTGCAAAACCTGCAAGACTTGTGTGGGTCCTGGGAGCATTTTGTTTGTACATCCCATTCAAGATCATTGTAATAATGTAATATTTACATTTCAAAACTGTAATAAGAAGATTGTATTTGGAGCCTGTAACTGAATTTCATCCATTGAATTGATTCTATTTTTCTTTTCTTTCGCAGTACGCGTGAACTACTATTTTGTGCACCCATTCTGGGTTTTGTCGCACATGTATTCTCCGATACATGGTCTAAGACTGTCCATTGGACTCTCTAACTGCAATTGAATCGGAGTGTTGTCAAATCAATCTCCTCCTAGGCCTGAGATTAACAATATCAAAGCATTCATATCATTCACAGTGGCATTGAAGTTTCTATTTGAGTTCTTGGCATTTTGTATTCTTATTCATGCAAGGTCTGAGTATAGGAATCTTGGTCTTGAAACTCATGACCTAGAAGATGCTTTTGAGAGGCAACAAGATGATTTAGAGTAGCACCTGCACCTGCACCTGCACCTTTAGGGGGTGCAAGGGATTCACCGATAGGAAATTTATGAGAACTTACAAATTTACTTTATAATTTTTCAAATAATATTATTTAATTAAATATGTATTATTAGCTTTATTTGAATATTACTTAATTAGGGATATAATAATCTATTTATAGGTCTTTTTAAATAAGTAAAAGTAATGTGATTGTAATATCAATTTCAAATGAAATAAAGTCTGTACATAATTTAGTTACATCTGTTAATTATAGTTTGTACAAGTAGACATCATAGAATGGTATTGCACATATCTGTATGTTAATTAGACATTGTTAAACATATTTTCAGTATTGAAAGATGGCTCAAATTTCTATACTTACTATATATGAGAGCATAGCATTCTTTAAAATGTGGTAAGAATTTTTGTACAACTTTTTTACCATATTTTGCCCAATGTCGTACAAACATCCAAGTAATTATGATATTACATCATAAGACAATCAAGAGAGTTAAGTCCCAACTTCCCATATGCATATAGAGCCAAATTGGTGTCACACTCTCCCTCTCCTCATGAACGGGGAACCAATTTTTTATTACTAAATGCCAACAGATAAGTTGTAACTTGTAATGAGACAATCAAAAGAGGAGAACATGGAGAGGCCCACAACTAATGATAAAGACCTCTCAAAAGCAGATCTAATTTATTACTCCACCGAACCCGACCCTCCAAAAGTAGTCTTCCTTGAATGAGAACATGGATGTGCCTCTGTTGCAAATTATAGATTTCCAATCACGAGACATTTTAAATTTATGTACTTGGACCAATTAAATAATTTCCTTCTGCCATATACATATGGGTAAAAATTAGGAAACAAAAAAATTACACTAGCTTCAATAGAATAGTAAATTAAAAAAATTAATGCAGTGTAATATTGGTCAAACCTTCTATTGTTTAGAAAAATGCATACACAAGTCACACATGATATGGTTGTGTTTATTTGGAAAATTTATAGACTACACAAAGGCATAGAGAACTAGAGAGACTATGCACCCAACGGGACAAAACATGATTCCAAGATGAACAAAATACAATTATATACAAGGGAATTTATTTAGTTGAATGATTCCTGTTGGTCCGAAAATCTGTCGGTTGGGCAAATCTATGGATAGACGAGCCAACAGTGTGCAGGCCATAGCCCCTCTTTGAGACAGCAAAGCGAAACTGGTTTATTACTATTCTACCAGCAGGAATCCTCACAAGTCCTACAGTATTCTGCCTTCAGGGGTTTGGGATCTCATCCCAGTTGGGGTATTTCCGACTGTGAGCAGAAAGGAACGAAGGGAAGAGAGGAGATAAGATAGTTCTGAAGGGAGAAAAGAAATGAATTCCAAAGCAGAAAGGTCAGAAGGTTTATGTTTTGGGATTGGTAATAAACCAGAGTAAAACCTACTTGCATAAACAAACAAAGCAATACTGATGAGAAAATGACAAAAAAGGTAGAGATAGATCTAATAGAATAAACACACAGATCTGACATAAGAAAGGTCTGATGCACATAACACATGTATTCAGCACAAAGTCTCAATATTTGTATTAATGTTTTCCTCTGTTACAAAAAGTACAAAGCCTTTTCTTCTCACTTCTATTTTTCATCTAAAAAATGTCCACCTTTTGAATACAACAAATATCCAAGTATATATAGAAGGAGAAAGAGAGAGAAGGCAAAAAGAAACCAACTAATTACAAAATATTTACAAAATATCTAAAAGTCAACTATTGACTTTGGGCAATTTGGTGGATGACAACATCTCATGGTGCAACATGGATGATGTCATCATTTGTGCCAACAAACTTTTAAATATTTTACAAAAAGAGAAAATTTCTAGGAGGTAGGAGCCTATTCGTCGTCATCATCCCGCGGTTGGAAAGGAGTATCCTACTTCTGCTCAGGAGAGGAAATGTGGAATTGAGCCCGATACTCCATGAATTTGCTAACCATCATTTGAAGTTGATCCTGAGCAGGACCCTTGGTGTTAGGAATATCATAGTGCTCTCATTATTATATATTGTAATATTATTAATATGAGTTATATTATAACTCATTATTAATAATATAGGTTTGTTATATTGTTTCAACAATATAATTTTGTTATACCCGTAATGATATTAACGGGTTGTTTTGTTGTGTGACTTCCTGGTTTGTAGGAAGTCAGTTTTCTATTTCCATGGCTATTTATTAGCCTTAGTATTATTTGTAATCTATGCTGAATACAATATCAGACAATTATTTTCCTGTGTGACAATATTGTTGTACCAATATTTGGTATCAGAGCAGGTTTTTGTGTATGGCATGGAGTCTTAAAACTGGAGAGGGGCAAATTGATTATTCTATTGCCCTGGCATATGAAGTCTATTAACTTGATAAGTTCAGATTAATTAGTTTTTTAAATTTGTATATTTGCAGAGGGCGCTGCATATTAGAGCACGTGACCAGATCTACACCAAACGGCTCTGGCTACATACTACTCTCATATGCATGTATTGATTTACATCTACAACCTGCATTGTTGTCGAGATCCCTTCACGAGCTTGTCTGAGATCCGTTTGTGCTAAGTGTTGTTAAAAGTGTGAGTTTACAATCTGCGACTCTAGAGTTCAGTGATTCTTGCAGATTATGTGTGAAACTGATCAGCTGAGACAATAATAGCAAGTAAAGCCATGTCATTTGGGTGCCACGTGTCTCTTGGATGTTCACACTCTCAAATACGAAGCTCAGGATGGTCGACCGACATTGCCAGATTGGATTGGATTTGATTTGCATCGAATTTCATTACACACATTGCGTTCACATCTCTGATTTTCGTTGCCAATAGTTTTACAAACCAGCAAGCCATCTAACAACGAGGAGCACAAACTATTCATCTATCTATGTGTATGCAAGTATTGAGTCGGTTCAATTAATTCTTGTTTTGTTTTTTATTTAGATCTGTCATATAGTCACTCGTGCTTTTTCGTTCATCATTAAGTAAGGAGTCTTTTTTATTTTTGTCCAAGTAAAAAAACTAATTTCATTTTCCTATGTTGTGTAGTCTCTCATGTAGTTATCCACGTTTATCAAAAGAATAATTGTCTTGTATACCATTGTCATTTTGTCGTATTTTAAAAGAGTTAAGTGTCACTATTCTCGAAAAGTAATCTTTAATTGTTTTTCATTATCGTCTTCTATGTAATAGTTGTAAATTGGTCAAGTGTTAAAGTTTCCATTCTCATATATGTCATTGTCTAAATAATTGTGTTATCAAAATCCAGTATCATTTTGTCAAATGTTATTATTATTCAAAGTAGTCTCATCGTCAAAAGAGTCATTGTAAAATTTTGTAAAAATAAAACATCTTGTGGATGCATTTTCGGCGGTGACCGACGTCCTAATAAATTTTGTGGTTCACATTGTGGGGGGGAGACAAAATAAAGTTCAATGTGAAACCTGATGAGCTTCAAAGCCATAATCTACTAAGCTAGCAACATGTTATTGGAGGATGGAGGCAACAGAGGCAGGAGGACAGTCAGCGTCCTCGAGTTCGTCACTACCTCAGAGGCCGCAAACTGCTTTAGTGACATCTTTGTGTCTTGTGTGATGAATAAGAACAGATGAGCATCCCTGTTCTTGTGTGCAGTGCAGTGCTTGTGTGTCCCCCGTGATGATAAATTATACCATTGATACTATCGCAGGAAGTGTTCTTGATCAGACTGATTTGATGGTTGATGTGAATTGGTTGAACGGTCCCAATTCATGTATTCATCTAATAGGTTGAACGGTCCCTAGATGATGTAGTTCCCCACTGTCAGTGTTGAGGATCGAGACCTATGTGCAAGCTACGGAGTGGCATGCTGCTTGGTTAAAGATGGTATTTTCCCCATGTTCGCACCAAGGGGGGGAATGTTAGGAATATCATAGTGCTCTCATTATTATATATTGTAATATTATTAATATGAGTTATAATATAACTCATTATTAATAATATAGGTTTGTTATATTGTTTCAACAATATAATTTTGTTATACCCGTAATGATATTAATGGGTTGTTTTGTTGTGTGACTTCCTGGTTTGTAGGAAGTCAATTTTCTATTTCCATGGCTATTTATTAGCCTCGGTATTATTTGTAATCTATGCTGAATACAATATCAGACAATTATTTTCCTGTGTGACAATATTGTTGTACCAATACTTGGTGTGATCGCCAATGACTTCACAAGTCTCCCGTTCATCTCTGAGTCTCTCTGGGAGCTTGAAGTATTCATTACCTGCCTCCATCAGGTATCCAACAAAATCGCGGCAGGCCAGAAGGTTGTTGATAGATTCTGCATCAAAAGTCGCTTCTGACCCTAACCCTTGCGACGCGACCTCCTTAAAGATCCGAATAGTGTCATCTGCCTTCCTCAAGGCGTATGATGGGGTGAGCAAGCCTAGAGACATTCTTAGGACAATCTGCTCCATTTAATGCATTGCATCCAAGGCTTCCTCCTTGATTTTATCAATTTTTTCCAGGATGAATTCCATCTGATCAACCCAATAGTCCAAAGCAGCAAGGACTTTGTTGGGTGCTCTGGGGTGATCAAAGATGCCGAATTTCACTAAGTCATCGACTGGGCAGTCGAGCATCTTCTGGAACGTCTCATGTTGTAACCTAGCATGGTCCAACTCTTAGGAGATAGGTCCCGCAATCGCCTGGAGGTCCTTGTTAGCCTGACCATTATTCTGATATAGCTCCGTGAACTTTATGATTACTTCCTCACTATCTTTGAGGATCTGGTCTCTCCAGGCGGATACTGCCATGCCTTGTTCACCAATCTTGGCGTATTCGTTTATCTTTTCCTGGCTAAGGGCCTCAGGAGTTTCAGTGGCAATTGTAGGAGGTGCACTGCCCATTTTCTGTAAGGCTTGGAGAAGATGTCTATTCTGCTCTTTCAGTATCCTCTTCTCTTCCTTTGCTTCTTGAAGCTTTTTGCAAAGGGCATCCACTACAAATAGCGCCTCTCCCTGCAGGCTTTCTAAGGACGTTCCCATCGTGACCTGTGTCACTGTATAATCTGTAGGAGACAAATCCTTTTTATCTTTTGTGGGATCGGGATACGCGATCTCCATTACCCTTTCACCTAAAGCACTCTGAGAGAAGCGGGTTATTGGCTATTGCTTCTTAGCTCCTTTTGTTGGGATGACGGAGAAGTCCATAGGTGCAATGGAGACTTTCCTCTTGTGCTGGCTCAGGTGTTGGGAGATCCATGCTGGACTTAAGGGAGTGGGACCAGAGGGAGAAAAGGGAACGGAGGAAGAGGAAAGAGCAACTACAGTGAACTCGGGGAAATGGGTCGAGACGCTTGGCGGCGGCATTGATAAAAAAGCCGAACCTCCAACGCTTACAAGGGTAAGAGTCACTACAGGAGAGGAAACAGTGGGGTGGAAGGGATCTGAGAGATGAGGGAAGAAATACTGGGGGATAGCTCCTCGAGGGAAGAGAAGATGGAGGAAGAGGAAGGGGGAACAGTAGAAGATGGGGGAGAAGACACAACCAAAGGAGTGGTTGCTTGAGTGACACGAGGAGGGGAAGGAGGAGCGGGAGATGGGACGGTAGGAACTTCAGCAGTTACAGCAGTGGTGACATCCTGAGTGGATGTGCCCGTTGGAACACTTACTGCCGCTTCTTTTTCTGGGGAGACGGGGCGTACGACCTGCTCCTGGGCGGCAGAAGGAGGACTCTCGGAAGCTTGCTCTTTAGTAACGCTTGATTCCCCTTCTTTGTCTTTCCCTTTGCCCTTTGGCAAGTGCTTTGGTCTAGCAGGTGCATTACCTAAGGGAGACGTGGTGAAGTCTACCCCAAGGTAGATGAGACCGTTATACCTGCACCAATGTTCTGTGCACTGCAAAGTGCCTTTGACTCTTTCCTCAATAGTTTGAGGTGCCTTTGCTCTGTCAATCTCAGCAAATGGCCAATTGTCCCCGTCCGTATCTAGATAGACCTGATCAACTTCTTGATCAGCCATTTGGTAACCTTTCGGGACAATGGCCACACCATACTGAATGATTTCTGCTAGGGCCAGGCAGGAGTGATCCTTTCTCCTGAGCTCGACCTCGTGATACAGGTCGATGTAGATATCCTCGATCTATGGGACGTGGATTGGATCGAGCTTTGCCTTTTGGAGGCAATTGCAAGGATCGAAGGTCAGCCTTGCCGAGAAATTATGTTTCAAGTTAAGTAACTCCAGTTCTGCAAACATTTCCCGGGCTTTGGTATGAGAAGTGCAGGTGTACCTGCCCATTGTGAGGGGGAATAGAGTTCCACCCTTCTTTCTTTTCAGACACTTCTCATGATGTGTGATAAGCTGCCTGGACAGCTCCAATAGGATCAGCTTAGGCCCCACGTACCTTGGTAGCTTGGTGGGCTCCCTTAAGAAGTTGGCGGCCCTGAGATAGGTGAAAGTGGGGAATTGCGTAAATAGCGCTCCCCACTTTTCTGTGGCAGTCACTATGCTCTTGGTCGTCCGACCGTGAGTCATATTGGGCCTCAATAGGCAGATGATGTCGTAGAAGAAGGCATCATTGATCTTGCTGAACTGTGGGATGCTGTTTTCCAGTCTCGACTCTGGATAATATTCATATATTTTTACTTGGGGCCATACCCCACATCGACTCAGTGTTGGGTAGTCTCTTTCCAAGGCAGCAGCATAGACCACGTAGGAGTTCATGTAGAACCTCCCCGTTGTTGAGAGTTGTTGGAGCTGCTCGAAGATGGTACTGTTGATGATCTCCGCCCATTTAAAACGTTGATCTGGAACGTTTTTGTTCATTGTCTCCAGGTATCTGAGCATCCATCTATGAAAGTAATGGGCATCATGAAGCCCAAATACCCTGCTTAGGAAAGTTATGGTGTCGCTCAGCTCCTCCGAGAAGTCACTGCGATGAATAATCTGCGGCCACCGTGTTATTACCTTCTTATTCTTCAAATATACTTCGTTCATTAGCTGCATGCATTTGTCTTCATTTTCGTCCCATGCCTTTATGCAGTCTTCTTGGCTTATTGCTACGAAGTGCCGGTGGTGGGGGATACCCAACATGATTTCAAAGTGTCGGGCAGTGAGGTTAATTATAACCTCGCCCTTTTCATTCTCGACACACCTTGTGTCCTTATTGTAGCAGCGGGCCACCACCATCATGAATTCATTGTTCACCGCGCTCACGGGAATTCCCCCAGCGAAGTGTAAGCCACTGTCGACTAATTTGTCCATCCACGGACTCCCTGTGACCCTTCTAGTTCTGGCCCAGAAATCTTCCATATCAATGTGGCCGAGTTCTGAATCCCTGATGTCTAAGTCACATTCTGCAAGGGACTCGGGCATCCTGACCCTTTGGTACTTATACTTCATTTCTTCCTCTGTGAGTTTGGCCTTACCCTTTGACTTGGTTGGCCTCTTACTTGATGAAGACATGTGCGAATCTGAGTTTAGTTGTTGATCTGCAAGAAGGACCGAAGTCCATCGCAGAAGAGCCATGTTAGCCGTTAAATTGTCCATCAAAGCTTTACAGAATGAAGAGTTAGTAATTTAGAAGCTTCTGGGCTTAGGGCACAGCTATACTACAGGCTGCAGGGTCAGAAAAGCAAGGCGCAATGCTGGAGAGTGTTGCATGGATAAAAACAGCGCAAAGGGGTGCAGTGCGCACAAAGATTACACAAAACACTCAGTTGTTGATGTAGGCGGGATTGCACCTGCGCCATATGAAGGATTTAAACTGGGTGCAGATTATCTTGGTGTTGCAAAGCGGCAGGGTGCACCAATGGCGCAGATATGGAACATGTTGCAGAACATTTTTATGCGCCACAAGGGGGCAGGTTTAAATGGTGTAGCACTGAGTTAAGATGCGCCCGTTCTTAGCTTTGGCGCGGCGCAGGGAGAGTCTGCATGGCATAAATGCTGGTGTAGCTGGATTTGCGCTTGCGCCTACGTTAGGGTTTTGAAAGTTTTATAGGGCGCAGGAAGGATGCATGTTGCAGGCAGGGACAGTGCGCCCAATGGCATGACTGTATTTTGTGCAACAGCGCATTTGTTTGCGCCAAAGAAAAAGTCGTGGCTTTGGATATATTAAGTTTAGATTTTCTCTCTCTCACAGGTTTGTGGTTTTCGGCCTCTTTCAACATAGATTTAGACATCGAGGGGAACAAAACAAAGAGGATCCTGGATTCATTTATGAGACAAAGCCCTCCAGGCCAGCAGATTTGGAGGGAGGGTAAAACCGGTTTGGGGGGAGAGAAGATTGCAAAACGGGTTGGAGGTTGTGTTTTATTTTCTTAGATTCATTTCTTTGTTTTTTAATAACAACCTCTGAAAATAATACAGAAAACCCACAAACAATCACCACAAGAAAAGCAAAGACCACTTACCGGGAACATATAGAATGGGAGAAACGATACGGGGTCCACGAATGCGACGTAAAGCGACACGGGGATGACAGGAGCGCTGACAGGTGCAGAGGAATTAACTTTTTCACGTGTTTTCAATCGTGAAAATGACAGGTCAAATGCGCCTATTTATAGCAAAAGGCATAATAAATGCACCACCAACTTTTTCAAAGGGCACACCAAAACAGATGCCAACATGGAATTATTTGCACCATTGGCACGGATTTGGGATTGTTGACATTGCCTTTTCACGCCTTGGCACACCGTTCAAGGGCGCAACAATTTTAGTGTCGACAAGTTGGCACATGCGCCTCGGCGCAGGTTTGAATGGGGCATCATGGGAAGGCGCAACATTTGGAATGTCGAAAGTCCAAAGGATGCGCCAAAGGAATAGAAGAGGGCGCAAATGCATTTGATGTTGCATGAATAAAATCTGTGCCCAGCCAAAAAAAGACCAAATGACTAAGTTCGAAAATCTAGATTTTCCGGAAAGGGATTTTATGCCAATCTGAACGCTAAGGGACCTTAACGGGGAACCAAAACAAAATTTTGGTATGGTTACCTGCAAAATTTCCCTCGTCAATTTTACAAGATAACACTTCCGCAAAATATTTCTTATAACAAAAAACCAGAATAAGCAATGCAATCCCAAATCAAACTTGGCATTGTGCAAAAATCCTAAAAATACCTTAACACAATATCAAGAGTAGTCATCTCATGAGAAGCATCTCCTTATGATATTGATAGAGATCGCCTATCTGAAATCTTTCGTTATTCATCTCATGAGGAAGCTGAAGCGATTGAAACCATTTTGGGAGATTCCTATCGTTTCCGGTCTCAGCGTGCCCGTTCCAATTCAAAGATTGCTTCGGCCTTCATCTCCTTTTGTTTGTTGTTGCACTGGGTTATGATAGTTGTCAAATTCGTCGCCAACAATGAGATATACCCCGCACACAAGGTCGGTCTCCATGAAGAATTGCTCGATTTCTCCCTCCCTGATCCTCTCCTGTGGGTCAAAGAGGTGGATGAGCTCGCTATTGGGTCTGGTCGTAGTATACAGTGGCTTTGCGGGCAGTACAGAGACCTCCTACGTTACACTCAAAATGTTCAGTCCTTGATATCGGCAGGACGACTTGACCACAGACTCCTCCCTGAAGTGCATGTTGATGAGGCTATGTTTCCTGTACACTCTGCTACTGAAAAATGGTAGGATCTTACAGACAGGGCTATTGGTCCCTTTCACCTCCTTCTGCATGAGGCAAACAGGCATGCGAGCTCCCATATCGGCTGATTTCTCGAGTTTCGGCCTTTGCACTTGGGTTGCAGTGTTTGCTTCTGCTCTTGCGTCTGTGTTTGGTGTCCCTAGATTTCACCCTGAAATTTGGGACTACCCTATTTAAAAAAAAAATCGTACTTTTAAAATAATGGGTCGTTTTATGTTTTTATTGCCAGAAAGTACCTGTATTGTGTCAAGATATTCCCAAGGAGCCATATTAGCCATTTTCGCCAAATACCCAAATGCCCAAAATTGTTTTATTCTGTCGCTAGGGTTTGCCTGCAGGAAATTTGTATTTAATTATTTTAAGCCCCGTTTGAGGCAATTTGTGCTCTGGTTTAACCCCATTGTGATCGTACATATCATTATTCCCATATACCAGTAGGGTTTTAACCAAGAATGAATCCTGGGCTTTATTTGTGACTTCTGGCAACATTGTGTGTTTTTGTGTTTTCCCATTTCGTTTTCTGTGAAATTTCTTTGGATCGATTCCTTTGTCGGTTTGGCCTGATTCTTTGCCTAGAGTATCTGAAAATCACCTATGCACGTTGTGCCAGAAGGAATTCGCCATTGAAGCTCTTGTTCTCTTGGAAAAGACGAAGTCGTGCACCAAAAAGCTTCTTCTGGGCTGGCCACATTTTTGGAAAAAGAGGGTTTGAAGTGAATCATGGGATTTTTGGAAGCAGCAGGCAGGTGGAAATTTTGTACCTGCCTAGCAGGATACTTTTTCCCATGAAAGCAACACCACTTAAGTCACAATGGGAAAACTAGAGGCAACAGGCAGGCGGGAATTTCTTACCTGCCTTGGGTAAAAATTCCCGTTGTGAAATAAAAGGAAAATCACTTGAGGCATTGATGGGATTTTATTGCTTGCCTGGCAAGGTAAATAATCCCATTATGATAGTCAAACAACTTAAGTGAATCATGAGATTTTCGGAGCTGCCTTGCAGGGTAAATAATCTTATTGTCAATTGACTTTTAAAAATAGAAATTCCTTATTCCAAAAAGTGTGACCGCTTTAGGGAAGAAAGGCAGACTTAAATTAATTAATTTAATTAATTTCTTCTCCAATTTTGGTGCCCAGGCTTGTGAAAAAGTCAACAAAGGAAAGTGGACAAAAAGAAGTTGGAATTAGACAGTTCTAAAATTAAATAAATATTATTTATTTAATGCAGCCCCTTCATGTCAAAAAGTGCGCCCATTTGCGAGAGAAATAATATTTTTTTAAGTATTAATTGATTTAATTAATTCTTATTTTCAGTGGCTAAGGTCAAAGCATACTGTGAGGCTTGAGTTAACTGGAAACTGAAGTCTAAAATTAAATAAATTTAATTTATTTAATGGCAGCCATGAGCATGCACAAAATAGGCGCCCCATTTGAAGAGTAAAGTTTATTTAATAATTAATTAATTGTCAGGAATAGGAAAGGCATTAATTAATTATAGAATTATGAGGATTATATAAGTAAGGGCTGCCATAAGGATGAATTAATTAATTCCAAAGTAGAGAAGTGCAGCCAAGACAAAAAGTGTGCCCCATTTGAAGAGGATTTTTGCTCAGAAGGTGTAATTAATGCTAGAAGCTTCCAATTTTGGCACACAAGTTGAAGGAGGTTGATTTGTGTCTGGATAATTGTTTGCATAAGTGATACACGTGCTCAGGTGAAGTTGGTAAAATTCATGCTTGCATTGCATGCAAATAAAACATCAAATTTTGGGGCAGCAGGCTTGAATTATGCAGATTTTTATGATTAAAATCTACTGTTCATGTTCCGGTTGCCATCTTTGTCTGAATTAATTGCAGGAATTCATTACAGGTGCTTTTATAAGAGAAAGGGAGCTTAAATCAATGTCCAATACGTTGAACATATCCTCCAACTCTGAATAAGTATCTAGATCTGCACCAGTTTTGAAGAATTCCGGTCGAATAAGGAGAAAAAGAATTGTTCAGACCAAGATAGACACAGCCATGGCAAAATGGGATGAAAAGAGAGCACAACAAAGTCATGCATCACTTCGAAATTTGCAGACATTGGAGACACAAATCTAGGTCCAAAACCTCTTTCCGAATTGATTGACAGATCCAAAGATGGAAAGACTTTCCTCATGCGTGTAGTTAAAAGCAGTGGAATTATTCGAGCTGCAGCGTTTCCATACACAACCTAGTTGTCAGAGTTCGTTATGGAGTATGCTAAGTCTTACCATCTATCATCCAGGTCAGTCCGAGATGCTACGGGGAAAACAATAATCCGGTTGGACACACAGTTCATCAATTATTGTTTGAACATTCTAACACGAAAGGTGGTGACTTCTATTAGCATACAAGTGCCGGCAACAGGTGGGAGAAGCATAAAGTTGACTGCATGAACATAATGAACAGCAAATACATGAAGAAGCCCAGATCTCCTTCCAAGTTCCCAAGAACTCTTCCGCGGTCCAATCTGGTACAAGAAGTAAATGATATTGCCAAATTGTTATGCAGGATAAATGGCGAAGCAAACGCTCACACCTTCTGCACATGGATGTATGTTTTCATCAAGACCATTGAAATCAACAAAGCAGATTCAATAACCAATTGGTCGGAAATCATTAGCGACAACATTGGTGAGCAACTCCAGAACATGAAGTGTACTTTCAACTTCAAAATGACTTCCTATTTGGTATACACAGCGACCTCACAAGGCATCTTCTCCAAGCTGGATAGATGTGGTGTTCTTTCCAAGGACCCCATTTTCGAGTGCTACCCACAACTTATTGTACCTGCGTGCAGGTGAGATTTCAAAGTGGTCAACGATGGATTCTTCTACGAATTCATTTGCAGGCTGGACAGGGACCTAAAAGCCAACATGGTGAGCAAGGAAGCGTGGGAAGTTATGTCCAGAATTGGCAATCTCTTCATTCAATTTGCGGATTTCACATACCTCAGGGTCACCGGCTTTTCTGGGGAACCGGTTAAGTTGCCCAGATATCCAAATGATAGATTGGTCACCATGGAGCTGAGTAGACAACTTGTGGAGATGCACGACCTTTAGTCGAAACGGCATAAGTCTACGGGCTTCTTCCCGATCACTGTGGGACATTATAGCTGCCAAAGCATTCACAGAGCTCGAGGAGTGGAAGCGAAGATGTTCTCTAAATACGAGTAAGAGTTCTTCTCAGCACGGCTGATCTTCGATCCATTTGGAGTAGCTAGGAAGACGATCTCCCAAGAGTACGCACATGTGCCTTCAATAGAATATTTTTGGATGAAGTGCAAAAGTGAGTACGAGGTTAGAAAGAAATATTTCATCAGGCTATCAACACGGCAAGTGTTCGACTTTGGATTAGCATGATACCTACGGATCTTAAAAATGATGTGACTGTGTTACTTGACACATACCATCAAATGGGAGGAGATAGATTTGTACTTCAGGAGAACGTAGGGGGCTGCCATACAATTGAGGAAAGGTCTGTCGCCGTTCTGGTGAATACTTCAAATTGGTCATTGACGAAAGGATACTGCCTTGATGAAACATTGATGAATCAAGTCACGGGCAACTTCAGCGCAGGAGATTCCTCAAGAGGAAGCACGGAGGAGAAAGCAGTAGAAGGTCTCAATCAAAGGAGAAGATCACTTCCACGGCTATGACGTTAGTTCTGGTTTCTCCAGCAGCCAGTACTTACTCCACTGTTGCACCTTAGCAAGACACTGTCATTCCTCAGTTGAATCCGGCAACATTCATCTCTCTCCTCAGCCACTCCATTCAGCACCTGTTCCTGAAGAAACGTTGAAGCTGCAGATGGCAGAGTTTGAAAGAGCTTTATCTTTGGATGATTCAGAGGATGGCAGCCACAACACTGTAGCGGTTTCTGATGGAGAGGGACCAGAGCGAGAGATAGTGGTACACTCATCAACTTCTCATTCTCCGAGAAGTAATTTCTCAGAATGGTTGACTTCGCAATTGGTTCCACAGGCTAGAGTGGAAATGAGCTTGGAGGAACACGACTTGCAATTGCTCCTGAGTCTAGGCAGAAAAGATAGAAAACCTAAAGTTGCTAAGGTAACTTTAAGGTTGATCATCGAAGAGTCAGGGCAGAAATTTGCTGAGATGTCAGTTCTGGCGGAAGGAAAGAAAGAGGATGAGCTCACGGCAGAAGACATAACAGTGACCAGAGTACCTATCGGTCAAGCCACCACGAAAGGATTGAAGCAAGACACACAGACATTGATAGATGCTCTATTCCTTAGGCTTGACAGAGAAAAGGCGGAGAAAGTTGAACTTCAGAAGTAGGTATCTCAGTTGTGCGAGATCATTGCCAAGGTTGTTAAATCTTCCACTCAGCCCATTTCAACGCAGAAGCAGGTGAGTGATCATCTGCTGCAGGAAATGGAAGATGCAAGCAACCAAGTAAAAGCTATCGATGAATGGAAAAGTTTGATCATTCGTCAAGCTTCTGTACAACTCGGAGAGATGCCAGCCCGCCTGAAGGTTATGAAAGATGCAACAGATCAGCTGAAGCAACTGGTGACAAGCATAGTAGATACAAACACAATTGCTGAGAGTAACCTGAGTACTTTGGCCGAAATCAATAAGCTGCCGGGAGAAGTGTTAGCTGCAGAACAGATTGTGCCTGACGCATCAGTTGAGAAGGGGAAGCAACTGGAGTTTGCAGTATCTTTCCGTTTGGAGATCTGCAGAATTATGTTGCAGAGGATGCAAGCACTTGAGAGTATGGCATCGTCTTTTCCAGACAATATCATTGCTTTCACTCATGAGGAAGTGGTCGGAAATGTTACTTCATACACAAAGATCATTCCTAGCAGAGTGCCTGATTCCCTGGAAGGGTCTCTTCTGATGGTGCAAGGGAGAATTGATGGAGCTACTAAGCCTTTCACGATTGAATTCCATCAGCAGACTGGTGGCACTGCATTCGGATATTGCGAAGTTCGGGCCAAGCTTGAAGGATGTGGAAGCATGTATCAGGGTATTGAATGAAGGCTTGCTGCAGATCAAGACAGAAAAGGAAGTTGTGGCTAAGACAGATGGGAAGATGCTGAATTATATGTTCGACAAGTATATTCAGTATCAGAACAAAAAGAAGATATAAATGTTACAGCTGGCAAGACTTTCTTCTACTATTCTTTCTTTTTCTATTTTCCACGTTCCTGGATGAAATTGTAAATCTTTAAAGTTATTGGTTTTGAAACCATTACTTTAAGATATGTGGAACAATTCTATTAGTTAAGTGCTAGATGTGTCACTTAAGGAGAAGTTAGAGGAGGATTGTCAGATGTCATCTTTACTTCTTGTTTATGTTTTAGTTCAGTTGAGTTTTCCATTTTTACTTTCCCTTCTACATTCTATAAGTAGAAGAAGAACCTTCGGGTTAAGGATCAAAATTTGTAAGCAGCATTCTTGTGTTCCAGACTTTGTGCTAAAACCCCTGATAGCCACTTGAAGCAAAGGAATATAAAAGAGCGGGTTTCCGGAGAACTTTGTGTCACAGTGCATTTTGTTTCTAACTTTCTATCTTAGATCTTCTAATAAACTGTGTTATTTTAGGTTTAGATGTGGAGTTGCCTTTGCTTATAATTTTGTGTGTTGATATCTATTGGTTTCTTCTATGTGCATGCAATCAACTTTGTTATCTATTGATTGGGTTGCATATTTTCCCCATTTCTTCCCTGTGTTTTATTATTTCCTTCTTTTATAAATATTTCCTTTCTTAAACAGCTGCTTACTTGCTACAGAACTATACAGCTATGGTTTATGAGCTGAATAGTGAAAGTAAAACCCCATATCGATACTAGCATATTTTTATTGACAAATCTGACACGGGAGCCTCACCGGTAAATGAGGGAGATTTATTTCATGACTGCCTAGGTTTTCAGCTATGCAGAAAATCTAGCCAACAGTGTTTCTCATTCCTTTCCTCTCTCTTGTAGTAGTTCGTCTTTCTTCTTTTCGCCCCCCTCCTTTCTTCTTCCTTTTCTCATCTTCCTCTCCTCTATTGTATGGTTGAGGTCTAACCCTCCAGTTCATAGCTCCGGTCAAAAGCGTTTAATAATCAAAAAAATATATATCAAGAGTAGTCAAGTGCTGATAAACACAAACACACTAACATCTTAGCAAATAATTTTTTTTGTACCAAACTAAGCTAACCAAAAATAAACATATGAATATATTAATGTTCTAAAAATTAACTTGTCCTGAACCAAGCAAGACCAATGATCAATAAAATCACTAATGATTTAACAGTTACCTAGTCCTGTATCCATAATTTGACAATCAATAAACACATAAATTCGTTAAGACCATAGAAATGACTAATCTCATGCCAAGCTTAATTTGAAAATGAATAAGCACATAGGCACATTCTGCACCATAGAAAATGACTAGCCATGTACCAAAGATTATCCCAAGTCACTAATCACCAATATAGGTGAAGTAATTAATTAATTTTGTACCAAAGAAAGGGTGACTATAAAGTAACTACTGACTCCTAAATAAGAGTTTGACCATAAATACATATGATAAAGCTTTTGGAACCCTAAAATTAAGCGCACAAAAAAATAAAATGGATTTGTGGCAAGAGAAGAAGGCAATTAGAGTAAAAATGCAAGGAAAAAAAGATTGATACAATGCCACAATCAAATCCTTCCGACCATGAAAATGATGAATCTATGGAACACTTCACTGGAAAACCGTTTTCTTGAAGTACAACAAAAAGAAATCTCATGCAAGTTACATTGGTAACACAAATTGCTTTCATACCTTATTTATTTTCTGCACATGAAAAAAAAAAAAATGTAACAGTAATAAAATACAAGACTTGGCATTCAGGAATACGAAGAGAAGGTTACTCTAATTGCACATAAACTTAAATGTCCCTCGTAATAGTCATCCCCTTCTAAGCTTCATGCCTCTATTCTATTCCCCGACACAACCTCATCTATAATGCCAATTAGTAAATTACATTAGTACAACAAATTGCTCACATACCTTATTTAATTTCTGCACCTGGAAAGAATAGGCGTGATAAAATACAAGTCTGGGCATTGATGAGTACGAAGAGAAGACTACTCTAATTGCAAGTAAACTTAAATGCCCCTCGTAATATTCATCCCCTTTTAAGCTTCTTGCCTCTATTTGATTCTTCAAATCAACATCGTCTAAAATGCCATGGAATTGAGGCTCAAATTTTGGCATGGATAGCCTCATCATTTTGCTATTAATTTCTCACTCTTCTTTTTTGTTCTTCTGAGACTGCTTACTATGGTAGAAGTGGTATGAATAACCATGTACATTTCCATTGTTTCAATTCTAATCATAAAATGCCAATGACATCCGCCGCCATCCTCCATATCAATCTCAATCTTCCAGCATCATAATTCTTATAACAGTTCTTATTAGTTATTAGCACTACCGGTAATCTTGGAAACACATAATTCAGAAGTTAAATTTTTCTACAAATAATAAATGATGCCAGACAAAGTAGGTATTTGGAGATTGGAGCAGAAAACATCCATGTAAGAAATTTTCCAAAAAAAAATATTTATCCCCCAATTGAATCAATTAGATTAAAACAAAACCAAGACAAGGCGCTGACCTTGCCATTCGAGCAGCAACATTGCCCGGTCTTTGATCACATCAAAGCTGTAGTTGGGGAGGCCCCTGATCAGATATTCCCTTAGAAGAGAAGCTTGAGCCAATCATTGCAATTAGGGGGAGAAGCATGTCAGTGAAGTCAATATTGAGTATGGTGTTGCGGCCATTGCAACTGTACCTTGGTTTTTGGTAGATTGTGAAGCTCACACCAGTGCAATGCGGAATTGGCTGGTTGTTCATCCTGTGCCTGTTGCCTTTAGGATTGTCCCCTGATTATGACCGACTCAAAGCTTTCCCATGTCACATCTACAAACCTGTGTGTTGCCATGTGACAGCGCCTGCAGACTAGCCAAATGTTCTGAGGCAGGGAACACTCAAATAAAAATGACAATAACCAGTCCTCCTCCTTGGGCGTTGATTTTCATTTAGAATGACGGGAAGGAATCATGTTGTTTCTCGATGGCAGAATGACATACTGTATCACAGATACAATTTGGAACTCCTTGCTGGAATTTAGAGATGCCGCCCCCGTCACAGTTTCTCAAAGGTTACAAAGAATTATGGCAGATGTTATTGCTGTTGACCACGATGGCGTCCGATGAGTTGATTATACGCATTCAAAGCTCCTGTATGGTGACTGATTGTGACAAGATATTTTTCAATTAATTATTTCATTGTTTTCGGGCGGCCTAAATCTGGGTGGCTGATTTTCCTGCAAACTGAAACCCATTTAACAATGTGAGACAGGTTTAGAGGGGAAATTATGGGAATGCATTCCCACATAAAAAGCCCACTGGCTAATTACACGCGGAAAAAAGCAAGGATTATTAATCACTTCACTCAACTTCAACACATGTAATCCTCTCCTTCAAACTCATCTACTCCAATGCATCAATGATTTCATGGTCAAATTCTGTATGAGGTACAAGTAAATCCAAAGATTCCTATATTTGAAGCAAAAATAGAGGAAGATAAACTAGATAGTTGAAACTTGGCTTGATCTTATTTTTTCATATTATGCAATCAATCAGTTTTCTAACCAAGAAAAGATAACCTTTTCCCTTTCGGGAGTTCCTTGTTTGTACAGAAATGGTGACGTAACTATTGCATTACCCATGAGGATGACTTGACATAAGTAGATACCCTGAATGGTTTTCTAGAACCCTATTGCCCTATTGGATACTATGATGACAATACATCAAGTTCTATTAACTTTGCCAAGGCCATGACCAGTGTTTATTCAAGAATACACTGAAATTTTCTATAATTTGGTTTCCAAGTTGAATATCCGAGAAACAAAGCGAACTAACATTTTGAAGTATTGGTCAATCTTGAGACTGAAGGTCTAGACCAACAGGGATTTCTTATATATCTCTTCCCTATGAGCAAGTTTGAAGCAAATGCATAAGAAAGAATAATCTAAGTCCCATGATAAATTGCAATCTAATAATACCAAGTTTGGAGCCAAAGAGAATTTGAAGAAAGAAAACCTTCATGCCATCCCCAAAAGAACACACCCTCTGATGATCAAAATAAGCAGTCTAAGACTGTCAAGTAGCACACAATTCCAATGCCTCAACTGAAAAATGTCATACCTGGAAAGTGTTGCTTGCTCAGATGGAGACATCAAATCCTACCCCAATGACACTAGATATGGGAAAACAGATCGTGAATTTTGAGCCTCTCATCATGGTAGGTACCGCCACCATTTCCTCATTGTCCAAATCGGGTACTGAAAAAGCACAACACTTGTTCCATTCTTGGATGTGGGTTAATGTTGACATTGTTGACAATGGTAATTAGAAGAACTAAATTTCAACAAGAGAAGTTTGTAAATTAGATTTTCCATTGATGCCTTGCCCACAACCATACACCATTGGATGGTTCAAATTGGATTTAGAGAAGCACATCAATCATTAGTGTCACCTAGTACATAAAATCAAGCCTTTTCAAGATGCAATCCTTCTAATGTAGCGCCATTAGGGACATTTTAAGTTTTGCTTGGAGAACCATATATTTATCATCGGCATGCAATTTATGAAGCAAATCCTAGGAATGTTGGTGAAGATAGATTCTACAATCTAGAAGTAGTCCCTAAACTCTCGCTTATTAATGCCAAACAATGCAAGAAGCTAATCAATTCTAGTACGAAGTTTGTGATCCTAATTGTGAAACCTAAACATAAGAATATCCTCGCCACTCAAACTCATAATGTATGCCCTTCAAAAGAAACATACATATTGCGCAGAGCACGATGGAGTAGATAGATATCTTCGCATCATCCATTGAAACAACAAATCATTGCGCGGAAAAGCATATTATTGACCTGATTCTAGGACTAAATCTTCCTAATGCCTCTTTATATCACCGACCATTCCTTGAGAATGAAGAAAACAAAAGGAAAATCAATGAAATTGTGGATAAAGGACACATCTTACGGCTATTCACAACTTCATATGTTGTTATCTACCTTCATGACATCTTGATTTTAAGGAAAACATGGGAGGAATGCCTACACCATAGTCAACAAGTATTTGACACTTTGCGACAACACAAGTCGTATGCCAACATAGAGGAATGTTTTTTTTCCATGCAAGAGATTCAATATCTTTGGATATATTGTTGACGCACATGGAGATCATGTAGATTCTACCAAGATCCACATTCTCCAACAATGGCCTACACCAAAGACTCACAAAACTTCATAGCTTCTTGGAGTTAACAAACTTCTATATTAAGACTGTTTTTGGTTTCTCAAGTGTCACTTGACCATGGAATCAAGTTATCGGTAAAGGTGCAAAAGCAACTCACACTTATTCAACCACACAATAGAAAGCATTCGAAGATCTGAAATGTAATTTTCTCCATGCTAATGCTCACATTACATGATCCTCAACATCCCCTTGAGATAGAGATTGATGCATCTGAATATGCACTCGAGGCAGTACTTACTCAATTTGGTCATCTAGTCGCTTGCCATACTAAAACATTCACCACAAGAGTAAGTAAGCACGACCATATCTAGGTATGTAAGCAATGGAATCACTACATTATCTAGGTATGATCATGAGCTTTATGCCATTATCTAGGTATGTATATGAACATGAACTTTATGCCATTATCTAGGTATGTAAGCAACGAAATCACTACATATTGACGACAGAGACCACCATCCACTTAGATAACAAGCAGTTGCAATTCTTGCAAACTCAAAACAAATTGTAGAAAAAGCAACATCAAAAATTGTGTTCATTCCTTCAGCAATTCCGCATAAACATCAAGCATAAGAAGAAAGTGCTAATCCAATAGTTGAATGTTTGAGTCAACCTTCGATTCAAGCTCTCTTCTTTGTGCTTAAGGCATTTGATTCAAGCTCTTCTCTTTGTGCTTCACGGATTTCTAATATTATGTAAGCACATCTACAAGAGTACTAAGGGGCAAATACTAGAAGATAGAAAGTCATGCATCTCCCTCAAGAGTATGGCATGTACAAAACTCACAAATTAATAAAGTTTGGTAGTTTCAATTTTGATATCTTCTCCATGCTTCATTTTCTTAGCATTGTTCATCATTTCTAAATTACTCTTAAATATTTCTTTGCGCACACGTATAACACATCTAGATTCTCATTTACAATGTTGTCCCCAAAATAACTCCTAGGATTCAAATCAACATCAGTGCTACATACACCCTTTAGGGAAAATTGATAGCCACGTTGACTATGCACATGGTCTGCTTGTCTATCGTTTTTTCACCTTGCTTTCCTCTAGAGACTTAGCCTTTTGTTTCTTAGCTTTCTCCAGTGTTATCATCAATGCTCTTGTTTGGCACCTGGATCGTGTAGATTGGTGCTCTCTCTCAAGCATTTTTCTTTTTATTTTCTTGCACATTGTCTTCTTCATTTGTGTTGGCTTATCAACTTATTCTTTCCTAACTTTGAAAAATCTAAGTATTGATTTTCCTTTTCAGCTGACCTTGGGCGACAGTCGCAAGGGTTGGTGTCTAGGCCTTTCCCTCCACCTCCCTCTCTTTCCTTGTGCTCTCTTTCTTCTTCTTCTTTTGTTGTTTTCGGAGACCCTCTTGGGTTTTCCCTGTTGTCTCTACTTTGCTTTGTATGGTGCAGTCCCATTGACCTATCTTTGTGGTCACTTGTTGGACATTTAATATAATTATCTTACCTTATCCTTTGCTCGAATTATCTGCCACATGCTCTTCTCCTCCTACACAAACAATCTCACACACTCCAATCTCACCTCTATGCCAATGCATCTCCATCTCCAACTGATTGGAATGTTTCAATAAGTCCTATGCAACAAAATCAACTTTTGCAATTTTCCCACCAAATAAATGCATTAGCTGGCCCTAGCTCAAAGTGAAATTCCTTCCAATGAGTTCGATATAAGTTGTGGGATATGCAATCTCCTATCAATGATTACACAACAATTGATGTCATCCGCCCCTCAATTCTTCAATGTGATCAATCTCTTTCCTTGTAATTGTGTTTGTTGCTTCGTACTACAAAAACTTCATATGAGGTAATAATGGTCATATATACATTTTCTAATGGAGAACTCCATCGTGCAAATAAGAATATTACTAGAACACTACCTTGCAAAAGCCCTTTTAGATTTCAGCTTATGTGGCTTCATCATAAAGATATTGCTAGATATGTCGAATAATGGTGGCGGGAAGGCAAGCCCAAGTTTGGCATCAAATGTTTATGTTTGTTAAGAGACTAACATATTTGAAAATCAAGCTAAAAGTTTGGAACTGGACTGAGTTTGGTGATATAAATAAAGGAACCAAAGACTAAGATTCTTGGTGTTGGAAGATATTAATGCTCTTCACCGACAATCAGGGTTTTCCTTTGATCTTTTAAAAAAAAAAATGTCTCTTGAACACAGAATTGCAGGAATGGGAAACTAGAGAAGAAATTATGTGGAAGCAAAAATCGAAGAAATTATGTGGAAATTATGCCAATTTCCATAAATCCTTGCTAGCCAGAAGAGCCCACAACTATATCCATTCCCTATCCATGGCAGATGGTTCAAACGCTCAATCGCTACATGGGATGCAACAGGCAATACTTTAAGCAATTGTTTACCTCTCAACCGTTGGATATGGATTCACAACAGCAGCTCCTAAACATCTTACCAAAAAGTATTTCTCAACAAGATAATGAGAAGTTGACTCAACATGTCATAGAAGAACTCCAAGGAATTGTTTTCAGTATGAAGAAAGGTAAAACTCCTGGCCCGGATGGCTTTCTGATTGAGTTTTTCTAGGCATTTTGGGACATTATTAAAAGAGACCTTCTACAAGTGGTTGAAGAAGCTAGATTGGCCAAAACTATGCTTAAGGAAATAAATAAGACTTATATTGTACTTATTCCTAAAACGAATGGGACAGAGGATATATCTGGTTTTCGTTCTATAGCCTTATGTAATGTTCTGTATAAAATTATTGCCAAGGTTAAAGCAAAGAGACTAAAACCCCTTCTCCATAAAATTATTTCTCCTGAGCAAGGTGGATTTGTTCCTAGACGCCATATCCTTGATGAGATTGTGTTAGCGCATGAAATTTTGCATTCTATGGAAATTCAAAAAACCCCGGCAATGTTTATTAGATTGGACCTTTCCAAAGCTTATGAAAGAGTGGACTGGGGTTTCCTTTGTAAGGTTTTGGCTCAATTTAAAATGGATCAAATGGATAGAGGTATGCTTCTCCTTTGTTTCCTTTGCAGTTTTAGTTAATGGATCTCCTTCCAAATTTTTTGGAGCTTCCAGGGGTATCATGCAAGCAGACCCCTTATCCCCATTTTTGTTCATTATTCTGGCAGAATGCATGGGGAGACTTATCAATAAAACATGTCAGGAAAAAAAAATTCATGGAATACAACTGGCTAAAAACAGTCATCTGATTTATTGTCTCCAATTTGTCGACGACTCCATGATGCTTGGAAAAGCTACAACCATGGAAGCTAGACAAATTTAGAAAACTTTCTGCACCTTTTCAACTACCACAAGTCAATTGATCAATCAAGTAAAATCCAGCATTTTCTTTTTTCAAAGTTTTGGTAGACAACAAGAGCAAATTCTGAATATCTTCCAATTTATGAAGGGTATGCTTCCTCTTCAATATCTAGGTGTTCCTTTAGCCTCAAAAAAGTTAAAAGATTGGCATTGGTTAATCAACAAGATTGGAGAAAAATTACAAAAGTGGACAAACAGGTGGCTTTCCAGGTTGACGCTGACTAAGTCTGTCCTTCAAGCCATGTCGATATATGTTGCCTCTGTTTTAAGTATTCCTAGCACTATTTTGAAACATGTGGACTCTATTTGCCAGAAGTTCTTATGGAGCAGAGTTCAAGATAAGAAGAAATGGTCCTTGGTTAAATGGGAAACTCTGTGACAACCAAAAAGGGAAGGAGGATTGGGATTTAGATCTTCTCCTACGCAGAACAAAGCGTTAGTTGCTAAGTTATACTGGAGGATGCTTGTTCACCCTAATAATTTGTGGGGTGCTACTTTCAAAGCAAGGTATGCTGAAAATAACCCCCCAAAGGCAATTATCAGATCTACCCTTCCTTCTAAGGGTTCTCCTACCTTTACATTTATCATAATGGGAGAAGAAATGATTAAAAAACAACTCTTTTGGATTGTTAACAATAGTCAATCAGCTAATTCTTGGACCGATTCTTGGGATAGTCAACCCCCTCTCATTCTCCAATTTCTTCAGCTCAAGCCTATTATGGAGCAAATGCAGGACATAGGTTGGGTTAAGGTAGCCCACTATGGTAAAAGTGTTTGTCATCCTTGGGAAAGTGGAAAAGATTGGACTCCCATTTATGAATGGCCCATTGCAACAGGTCATGATGATCAGGCTTTGCTTCGACTTGCCTTGCAAGCTCATCCTCTTTCTTCTTCACCATTACCAAATATGTTGGGATGGGGGTAGGATGCTTCTGGTAATTATTCAATATCTACTAGTTATGCTTCCTTGATGGTAGATAATCCTCATCCACTCTGGTTTCTCTTTAAACACTTATGGCAACCAAGTATGTGGCCTAAAGTTAGTTTTTTTGTGTGGCTCCTTATTCATAGAAGAGTTCTACCATGTGTCTTTTGACGAGAGGTATGTATGGCCCTTTCAGATGCACTGTGTTTACAGGAAGATGAATCCTCCTCACATCTTTTTTTCCTTTGTCCTTGGGTTATTCCTATATGGCAACATCTCTCTTCTTTGTTTAGTTTTCACTGGAAAAACTTTGGATCCCTAAAGGAGACTTTCAAAGCCTGCCAGCAGAGTCTTCCTAGAGGCCAAAATCTTCTTCCCTTGCTTTGGAATGGCATCTCTCTTACTCCATGGAATATTTAGAAAGAGAGACATCGAAGAATTTTCGAGCAAATTAGTAGAGAGAGCTCTTTTATTTGGGAGAAAACTAAAATTAACATAGCTGAAAGAATAAAACACAAAATCTCTTTGCCCCAGAATCTGTCTCCGGAGTGGGTGTATATCTACTATTAGTTATCTCTAGATCCTTGGAATGTCACTTTACCCCGGCTGCCAATTAAATATAGGCCTGTTAGAGAAATTCAATGGCAAAGACCTCTTTTGGGTTATGGGAAAGTGAATACTAACGGAGCCTCTAGAGGTAATCCAGGAAGAGCTGTTATAATGGACATTGGAAGCGACAATGAAGGTGATGTGTAGTTTTTTTTTGCACAGAATTTGGGTACTACTACCAATAATTTTGCGGAGGTGAAAGCAATCCATAAAGGCATGCAAGAAGCTCTAAAAATTGGATGGCAAAAAATTTAAATTGAATGAGACTCCCAAATCATTATGACTTTGTTATCCGAGTATAGAACCGACTCATCTCCCAATTGGCGAATTGCTAAAGAGGTTTGGAAGATAAAAGAATTGAAGAAGAAATTTCAAGAGGTTCAATTTCACCACATTTCCCGCGCAAGAAATAAAGTTGTTGATGGGTTGGCGAATTGGGCCTTGGATAACAAGGAGCTTCTTTGCTATGGCATGCCTCCTACATGGTGGTCCAACAAGCTCCAAGAGGACATTGGATGTATTCTAAATCGTGATTCCCAATCATGATTATTTCTTCAGCTCTTCTTTTGTATAATGCTCAAGCTTGGGCAAATAGCTTTCATGCTTGGCATAGTCAAATATGTAATTTTAATTCCCAACTAATATAATCTTTAGCAAGAGTTTTTTTTTTAAAGAATATTGCTAAAATCAAATTATAAGGAAGATGGGTGACTTTACAAAAAATGACATCAAGAGCGATTGTGTCGATCTCCTCTACGATGTGCTCTGACTGATTGCAATGTTTTCCTTCATTGAATCCTTCAAGTCCAAGCATTTTTGGTATTGGTAGTACCGTAGTAGTATGACATCAACAATTGGGCCAATATCTAATTGTAAGTAAATTTGCTGCAAACTGAACTGCAGGGTCATTGATCACGGTAATAGAATGTTGTACTCCTCGTGATATCAACAATTGGGCCAATGTCTCATTGCAAGTAGATTTTCTGCAAACTGAACTGCAGGGTCATTGATCATGGTGATGAAATGCTGTATTCCTCCCTATTACAAAAACCAGACACAAAAAAATCAAGCAGAAACACAAGAGAGATACTTCATAGATGTATTATTGAGATAGCAACTGTCACCTTATAGGAAAGCAACATAAACCCTAAGACTAAAATGACTTAAGTGAAGATTAAGTCATGTTTACATTATTTGATAAAAAAAACTAAAGACTTTATCATCAAAACCATCACAAAAACTAGTGTGATGTAATGTCCCTTTTCCGCCAAAAAATGAAGACAATTGAAATTTCCGGGCAGACCTTCTCCATGGTTAGAAAGAAGAATAAAGAAAGAAAATAATAAAAGAAGAGGGCAGCGACTTAGCAATTATATTTTAATAATTATTAAATAATAAGGGGTCGACCAAGCAAAAGACAAACAACAATTAATGTATAGACAAATCATAATGAAGGGGGTCAATTAATGAAGAGTCATGTCTTTTGACTTTTGGCGCCAAGCATGGGATATTATAAATAAGGGTTTTTGGGGATCATTTTAGGATGACATTTTGAATATTGAAATCTGAAAATTGTGAGATTGTTTCTTATAAATTCCTATTGGGACGCAAACCCCATATGAGGTCCATTGGAAGGACGAAAACCCTTAAGTGCAATAAATATCAAATCAATTCACTATATCAAGTTGCCATACATTTTTAAGGCTGAATCAGTCTTTTCATGCAAATCGAGGCACTGTTTCATGCAAATCGAACCATCATATGACTACTGCGATGTCCCAGATTGCACAGTTATTTACAGCAGTTTGATTTCTACCTAAATCAATTCGATTTGGCTTGAATTCAGTTCAAAATTGTTTAATAATTATTGCTAAGGGTTTTTTGGATACTTGTTGAAGATTTTTGGCAGTTATTTCCATAATTTTACTCCGCTGTAATAAATTTCCATTCTGCTGCAAATTAAAATCAGAATTCTGGAATTTTATTTAAATCTCTCAAAAAGGGACATTACATGTGATCATTGTAACATTATGTTACGAATCCTAACATCCTCACTTAAGGTCATTCTAGAAAATACACCAAGATTATCTCTAAATTTTATAAATTTATCTCGGTCAAGAGACTTGGTGAGAATGTCTGCTGTCCAGTCTTGGGTTGGACAATATTGCAGCTCAACTTCTCCATCTTCTAGGAGTTGTTGAATAAGTGACAACGTACATCAGCACATTTTGTTCGCTTATGAAAAATGAGATATTTTGCCGGCTTGAGAACTCCCTGGTTATCATAAAAAGTATTGTGGCCTCAGTCTAATGACTGTGTAGATCTGCCATTTTCTTCTAAGCCAAACCGCTTCACATGCACCTTTTATTGTTGTTCTGTATCCTATTCCTGTAGAGGAAAGTGAAACTGCATGTTGTTTCTTGTTGCTCCAAGAACCTGCTCATGTTCCGAGACTGAACACATAACTGGATGTAGATTTGCTATCATTCAGGGATCCCGCCCAATCCGAGTCTGAATATACACACAGCCAAGTCTCCTTACTTTTACTAGAATGCCAAATACTGATGTTACCTTTACATATCTTAGCACCCTCTGTGCTGCTGACCAATGTTCTACTTTTCGAGCTATCGTATATCGAGAGAAGTAGCTGACTGTATATAGCTCAAGTCAAGCCTAGTGGTTGTAAGTTGTAACTTTGTAAAATAGATCTAACTGCCAACTAGTTGCTTGTAGACTAATTCATTTATTACAGTTCAATTAGTCTTGGCTAAAAGTTTCAGCCATGTCTCTATCATGTCAACAGTGAAATATAAATTTGATTTGACCTTGTCAACTGCTATGACCTCACTGCTTGTGATGATGATGTCATCAACATATATCATAAAAATCACCACATCACCATTCCCACTTTTGACGTAGAGACTGGGATCAAAAGAATTCCTAAATCCATGTTCTCCCAAATACTTGTCAATATCGTGCCCTTGGAGCCCATTTCAGAACATAGAGATCTTTTTCTTCAATCTGCATATCATATGTTCCTTCCTTGTAACCTAAAATCCCCAGGGTTACCTAAGACTCCGTGACAATAAAAAAATTCTAAATTTTGGGGACGGCAGGGGGACGGCTAATTGAAAATATATATAAATATTTCAAATATATAAATATAGTGACTAGACTATATAAATAAGCTGAAACAAAACCATTTGAGACTTAAATAAGATGAAATAAAACCATTTGAAATTTAAATAAGCTGAAATTATAAATATCAAATACATTTAAATTATTAATTAAAATTTAATAATTATACATAATTTAATTTAACCAATTCAATTTGAGACTTAAAAATTAAATTAGCTGAAACAAATTTTAAAACCGTTGTGATTGATCAAGTGACAAAGCTGATATTCATATCATTAATCTCAAATTCAAATACACTATGTTGTGTTGAAGTTATTCCCAAACTCGTGAATACATCACAGTTGTCTTTGTTACCAAGCCAGATTTAGAAATTATTTTTCAGATGTTTCCCAAGTTTTCTAACAGGGTTATATGAAGCTCTGCACCACCAGCTTCCTAATATTTGCACCAGTGTATTCACTTATGCCAAAAACTGTGTAAACCCTTCCAGAAAAAATTGAGAAAGACTTAAGAGGACAAAGCTTTAGAAAATTCAATTGACTGTGAGAATACTCCCGTCAAATGTAAGCATTGTCATGTATATGGCCATTGCCTGCTAACCGTCCAGCTCCACAGAAGGCTATCCTTCCATAAGAATGGGAATGCATTAGGTGAATTTGTGTTTGAAATCACTTTGCACCATTGTACTCACTTATGCAAAAAGCAGTGTAAACAATGAATATTGATCTGGATAAACCCCTTCCAGAAAAGACTGAGAAAGACTTGAGGATGTTGCTTTAGAAAATCCAGTTGAGTGTCAGAATACTCCCTTCAAATGTAAGCACAGAAGGTGGCTCCTATTCAAACAAACTCATAGAACATCCAACGAAGTCAGCAGAGAGTCAGAGACCCAATATAACATCAAGCTGTAAAAAGCTTTAAACAATGATATATTTCCCCATAAAGATAATTTCACGGAATATTCAAGGTGAGGATCTCAAATTCAAACAGCGAGCTCTTAAACCACATCGTCGAAAAACTCAATAAGAAATGCTTTGTACGTGAGAAACAGAGCTCTAGTCTCTTTATTAAATAGTTTATTCATGTAAGCATATTTTGGCCAGTAGCCCAAATCACTGCAGCAGAGATCAAATGGATGATTGGGGGGGACTGTTGCTCTTTAGCATATGACAAAACTATGGTCCTACAAATAATTTGGGGAACTACAGCCAAGTCTTTATTTCCTTTGAATTTGATAAGGAAATAAATGTTTCTTCTATTACATGCCTTTTCCCCCATGTGAAATTATCTAACAGCGTAGAAAATCTTCCCCTTAATTTATTTTCGAGAAGACTTTAGCAGTCATATATAGACCAGAAAGAAAGGGAAGCCATGCTTTCACTAATGAAGTAACTACATTTTTTTCTCAAACCCTCTAGATAATGATCTCATTGACACTAATTTATTTTTAAAAAGTGTTTTTTTTAAAAAAAACTTTTGAAAGACTTGTTGTGACGTCGGGAACATTTGGACGTCCTCGGGAAGTCCATCAACCATCCCGGGGACATCCAGACATCCCCAAAACGTCCCAGATATCCCCAGGACGTCCCCTAATTATTGTGGACGTCCCAGGGACGTTTCCCCTCTTCTCCTACATTGTGGAAACGTTGAGGGGACATTCCCACCCCCATCCCGGCGTCCCCAGGACATCCCCACCTCCCCGGACACCTGGTTTTCAGGGGGATGCGTCCCCGCATAACACTGAAAACCGCTAAGTTGGTTCATGAATACTTCGTCCTCTTTATGTCCATAGAGAAAGGCACTCTTCACATCCATTTGATATTAGTTTTCAACCAAACTATGCTACGATGGCTAGAATCAATCACAATGTTCCCATTTTTGCAATAGGAGCAAATGTCTCCTCGTAGTCAATCTATCCGTTTTGTCCAAAGCCCTTCATGACCAGCTTTGTTTTATGTTTTTCAAGTGTTCTATCTACTTTACACATGACCCTGTATACCCATTTGCAGCCAATGGGTTTCTTTCCGGTAGGTAGCTCTTCTTGGACCCATGTTAAGTTCTTCATTAAAGTTTCATATTCGGCTTGCATAGCCTTTTCCCATTTGGATCTACCTATGGCTTCTTCACATACTTCAGGGTCAAATGAGTGTTGAAGGGCAGCCATCAAAGTATGATTTCACCATGTCAGATGTCTTACCTTTTTTAGGCTTTTCTTTGCATCCTCCAAATTGGCACTGTTTTCTTGCTGATTTGGGTTATTTTCAGTAGTTTCTTGGCTGGGAATTTCATGAAAATCAACTTCAGCACTATCCTCCCCTTCACGTTGATGTTTCACATGCATTATACCTGACTTTCGAGCCCATTTATCTTCATTTGCAGCAACTTTCAGATCTAATTTCTGTTCTGTTGTTGCTTGGAACAGTCATGCACTTTTATCTACCACCACATTATAACTAAAGCATGATTTTTTAGTTCCAACATCAATCAGTCAATATATTTTATGACTGTCATTGTAGCCTATAAGCATCACTTTCTTACATTTTTGTAATGTCCCTTTTTCCCACTTGAGAGTTAAGATTTGGTTTTCTTGCCATTCCTTCTCCATGCCAAAGAAGTGAAGAAGATGGAGGAGAACTCTGAGCTACCGTATGATATGTTTTCTACTAATTTTTAATATTTTCTTTTAGTGTTTTGTCTCTTATGTCAGGTCAGTTGGGTTTTAATGACTTAATGGAAGCTAATGAAGGAAAAGAACCTCTTTAAGGGCCCAGCCTTATCTTTTAATGCTTTGATGCCAATGGAGGGTTATAAAAGGAGAGTTAAGGCATCATTTGCATCTAGACTTGGCGCATTTTATCTTACTTGAGCATAGCGAGCTAGGAGCTCCTTGTTCTTGCACTTGGGGACGAAAACCCTCATGTGTGTTTGCCTAGAGGGACGAAAACCCTTCATCTTGACTTAGAATTGACGTAGAGACAGATTTAAAGAGATATCTATCATTTTCAGATTGTTATTGACTTCTTTCTAGTGGAGTGACCTATCTTTAGTGGGGTTTTGAGCGTTTGGGGAACATAAAGTTGCATTTTCATAACATAATCTCATTTGGCATATTTTATAAGGTTGAAATCTCTATTTTGGTGATTTTTGGCAAGGGTTTGCTATTTTTCCTAGCCCTCGGTTTTGGCTAGTCTGCTACTGATTTTAAATAATTAATCCAGCTATGTAATTTGATATTTAATCCATCATTTGATGTATTTGTGATCCATAAATATTGTCGTGGACAGAGTAATTATTTTCTGGCATTATTTGTTGGTTTGCATGGTGAAAAGTGGACTTGAATTCCATAAACAATTCCTTGCCCTGGTAGTTTGCATATTTCAGATTTATTTCAGTTGTTGATTATAAAAATCAGATTTGGAGATCTTTGGTTTTGAGCTAATTTCTTATTTCTTCCCTTTTGTTCCCGAAAGGGTCATTACAGTGGTATCAGAGCACAAATCCTCAAAGACCTAGGGTTTCAATTAACAAATTGATGAAGGTGCAAGGAAGAACATTCAAGGAAGAGCCTAGAGTTTCCAAGGTCAACACGGTGGCAATTTGAAGAATATCAAGCCCTTCCTAAGAAGATCCATGATGCCCTAACCTTTTCAGAATTCATAAATTTGGAAACAGAAAGAGTGGACATCGGAACTCGGTCCAAGCCTCAAGGCATACACAAGGGTTTTGGGGAAAATACCCCTACCCTAGTTGAAGAGAGCCCCATCTGTTGGCAAAGCAAGGAGTGGCTATGGAGCTAGTTGAAGAAGGGGCCAAAACCCCAAGTTCGCTGGGAGATGATGGGCATGCTTATTTCCTTAAGGACAAGAAAATGGATGATAAATTGCAACAGCTGGTTATTGAGAAGGGGCAGCCCTTGGGAGGGTTAAAAACCTCAAATCCTCTTGCCACAATTGATCGCTTGGATGGGTATCCTAACAACACCTTGGTGACACAAGGGTTTGATGAAATAATGAAGCACGAGCCAAGGACGAATGAAGTTGCAGCCCTTACTCCCTTTCATACTCCGAATATTCAACAAAATGAGGTAATCTCCCATTCATACTCCGGATATTCAACAAAATGAGGTAATTTTGGATCATGGTTTGGTCAATACTGATTTTCTTTTAGCCCGTGATGAATTTAGGCTTGAGCAAGTGGGAAAAGAAGAAGGGAGCCCTTGTTCGAATAGATATGTTAACAACAAGCTTGCTGGAATTTTTATAACAGCAGTCAAAAGGAGGCATAATGATGAAGAATTGAGCCTTGGTAAAGGCCACAAAGGTAATCCAAGCTCAAGCAATCAAGATATGGAAATAGTTAAAGATCATTTGATTGCAGAAACATGGTCCAAAGAGTGAGAACACCTTGATGGTAAAGGACACATACACTCTCGCATACAAGATCCAAACTAGGTGAAAACCGCTTTATGTGCATGGGCCCAGATAGAATTGGTGAGAAGTTTCCCCCCTTCCAAAGACTATGGTATGTTTGTAAAGATAACCAATTCTTTTTTCCATTTGATTCATATATCAACTGTTATACATGTGCCTAGAGAGGAATTTTGGGTTCACAATGATGAATGCCTTAAAGATAACTCACCCAAATTGATAAGGTCAAAGAGAGAGGAAGAATTTCTCCATGATAAACCAAGGATCGAGGATCGCAATAGGTGGAGCTGTTGGACTGTTCCTAACAGCAGACAATGGGAGTTTGTTTGATGCATATCTCAGCCCAAGCAAGAAGCCAAGAGTTACCCAAGACAAGCACCAACAACTTGGGAATGAATGCAAGGAAGAAATTATCCCATCCGGCAAGAAAATCATGTCAAGAAGAAATGTTGATTTAAACTCAGAATTTCTGGATGTTAAGGGCAGCCCACAGAATGAAGTTATTTTAAATTTTGCCTATGTATCATTTCAGATTTTCTACCATGGACAGATGGTTAGGAAAACTCATGTTTCATGTATGTTGCATCCTCTTTTGTCACCGCTGATTGAACACCTCTGTGCACATCATGTTTCATGGGATAAGGAGGTAAGAAGTGTTGTTTTTTGCAAAGAACATATAGACACTTGGGCTCAATTTCTATGGTGTTTTCACAAATGGCAAATAGGTGCTATGATGAGGCCTTCAAAGGGAAGAATATCTGATTTTAAAATCAGTATGAAAGAGAGCTCTATCATGAAGTGTGGGGTTCATAATGATGATCCTAACTTTTCATTTCTTATGTGGCTAACCCATGGATTCATAAAAATGGAAGAGTTGGGAGGATTGGGCAGCTCTTGGCTCAAAGGGGTTTCAAATTCATTGCTCCCCAACATGCCAAAACAGTTCGGATTTTTAGAAAGGTATGATTTTTTCACTGCTGTCATAATTTTCTCCAGCCCCCTTATCACTTCCACAGTTGGGTTTCCAGCCATACAGTTGAAGGGATTGTTGTTAATAATTGATATTGATTTAAGCAAGGTTGTTTTGAGGTGGATTCCAGCCACTCTAATTCTAATTTTTTAGTGGAAAATGCGTGATTTCATAAGATTTTGGGGCAGCATGATGGTATTTTGGGACAGCCAATGTATGGATGAGAGTTGTGCATGTACAAAAAAGAAGGAACAGTTGAGATTCATTTGCGGTCTGGGTACTTACAATTGCTCGAGAACAAACAATTTTGGGAAGGAAGGACTGTAATGTCCCTTTTTCCCACTTGAGAGCTAATATTTGGTCTTCTTGCCATTCCTTCTCCATGGCAAAGAAGTGAAAAAGATGAAGGAGAACTCTGAGCTACCGTATGATATGTTTTTTACTAATTTTTAATATTTTCTTTTAATGTTTTGTCTCTTATGTCAAGTCGGTTGGGTTTTAATGACTTAATGGAATCTAATGAAGGAAAAGAACCTCTTTAAGAGGCCAACCTTGTTTTTTAATGTTTTGGCGACAATGGAGGGTTATAAAAGGAGAGTTAAGGCATCATTTGCATCTAGACTTGGCACATTTTATCTTATTTGAGCATAGCGAGCTAGGAGCTCCTTGTTCTTGCACTTGGGGACGAAACCCCTCATGTGTGCTTGCTTAGAAGGATGGAAACCCTTCATCTTATTTGAGCATAGCGAGCTAGGAGCTCCTTGTTCTTGCACTTGGGGACGAAAACACTCATGTGTGCTTGCCTAGAAGGACAAAAACCCTTCATCTTGACTTGGAATTGATGTAGAAGAACGATTTAAGGAGATATCTATCATTTTAATATTGTTATTGGCTTCTTTCTAGTGGAGCGACCTACCTTGAGTAGGGTTTTGTGGGTTTGGTGAACATAAAGTTGCATTTTCATATCATAATCTCTTTTGGCATATTTTATAAGGCCGGAATCTCCATTTTGGTGATTTTTGGCAAGGGTTTGATATTTTTTCTAGCCCTCAGTTTTGGCTACTCTGCTGTTAATTTTAAATAATTAATTTCAGCTGTGTAATTTGATATTTCATCTATCATTTGATGTATTTGAGATCCATAAATATTCACATGGATAGAGTAATTACTAATTATTTTGTGGCATTATTTGTTGATTTGCATGGTGAAAAGTGGACTTAAATTCCATAAACAGTTCGCTGCCCTAATAGTTTTGCAGATTTCAGATTTATTTCAGTTGTTGATTATAAAAATCAGATTTGTAGATCTTTGGTTTTGAGCAAATTTCCTATTTCTTCCCTTTTGATCCCAAAAGGGTCATTACAATTTTGCATCATGCTTGAATCATTTTTCTTCAAAAACACATGCTTATACAACTGAACCAAAAACTTCAAGATGACTTACTTTGAGTTTTCATCTCGACCATGCTTCCTCTAGAGTTTTCTTGTGTGCCACTCTAGTTGGAGATTGATTGCGCAAATACACATATGCGTATACTACTTCCACCCAATATTTATTAGGAACAAACTTGTCTCTAGCATACACCTTGCCATCTCCACAATGATGTGATTCCACCTCTCGAATGTGATTTTGCCTCTCTACGAATCTATTTTTTGATCAAGTATACGGTGTGGTGTATTGCCCCTGGATGCCTTCTTGAGTACAAAAATCAAGCAAACCCTAGAGGGAAATTCTCCGCCATTATTTTATATAAGACTTTTGAGCTCAGCCCCAATTGTTTTTCTATCATAATTTTGAACGTTTTTTAACTCATCAAACACATCCAATTTTAACTTAAAGAAATACACCCACATTTATAAAAAATACCTAGCACTAGAGATTGATGCCATCTTCATAGTCCCACAAATGTCCATACCTTTGAAGCCAAAGTGAACTACAATCTTGACTACTCTTGGCCATCTAAGCATGCTCTTTTGCCTCCCCTGCATTGAAAAGCCCATGGTCAACGGTATTCAATACCAAGAGTTGCTATCTTCTTACTGACCTTATCAACAATATAACATTGTGATTGCTGAAAATCACATGTAAGTGGGGGTTGTGCTTCATACTTTCACTTGTAAAAGGTATACTCTTTTCCATTGTTGGAACATAGTAGCCATTAGCGAAGACAAGCTTTTTACCTGACATGGTTATCTACACATTTCCTTTTCCTTCTACTTTGAATTCCTCCCCACCAACAAAAAGTTAAAACCATAGAGTCAATACAGAGTCAATAGAAGATATGTTAGCAACATAATTAATACACTGCTCTTCCCTATTGGTAAAATGACGAGATGCACTAGAATCTGTGAATGAAATGTATGTTTTCACATAGCCATAAACACAAAGAGATCATCACCTTCCTTATAGTATGCAACATTGGCACGCTTCTTAGGCCTTTGGTTAAATTTTCTCATCCCATAACTATTTCCTCTATTCTTCTTAGCAAATTGGCCCTTGTCCTTGATGTTTGTTGCCAAAACCCTCTCTAAACTCTTCAAACTTCCTCGATGACCTTGACTCCCCCAACCCCACTCTCAATCTATATAGGAAATAGGTGAGCAGGCAGGCAAGCAAGCGGCCAAGTGCCCTATATATAGATAAAGGGACCTTCGTCGAGAGTTCATATATCCTTGATCATAAACTCATTTGAAGTTTGAGTGTATCTCCCTCCATCGTTGGGAGTTACACAATTTTCCCTCCATTGTCAGGTATTTGTTTCTCGTTGGTAATTGGTAAGTTTGGGATTGGTTTCAACTTTAGTCAACCTAGTTCAACCAAGGAGTGGAGTTATTCATTCTATCCAAACTTTCTTTCTCCATTCCTTTTCTCGAGTCATTCCTTCTTCATTTTGGTTAAGTCATTTCGTCTAGGATTCATTCAGGCTGATCTACACGTTTGCCTTCTCCACTTAGCCACATTCGAGGTGATATACGAGGGCCATTATACCACGACCTTATCCAAACGACCCAATACCAAGACCATTCAATAGGTTGGGTAGGTGGTAGCACCAATCAATAGGTGGTTGAGCACAAAAATGCCCTTAACCTCCTTTGTTGGTTGGGCCCTTACTTGACATCAAGGCCAAGGCATTTATCCTATGCTCTCGACCAACGGCGATCGAACAACTATCTATAGTTAGGGGAGGTCAAGGAAATTTGTGTGCTCAATAGTCCTTTAGGTTGAAGAGCTCGAGGGGGGGGGGTCAGTCTACTACAGATAATAGATGGGGCCTTGTTGTCATGTGTTTTTACAAGGGCAAAATTCAATGTTGAAAACATACCAGCTATACCCTAGTGTCAAATTTTTTGCTTGTAAACCATCCTAGGCACTTCCCCGAATCAGTTTTCACTCTATGTCATGCATATCCCCATCCTCCAAGTGCTCATATGTGTTGTGATAACCTTTCCCATGTGATTGAAAGATGAAAACAAGTTCATGTTCTTCCGAAGCAGTTCTTCCGAAGCAGTGCTTCTCAAGGCAATTTTTTCAGCAAACTTGGAAATGGCTATTTTTCGCGTTTCTGTGATAGTGCAACCCTCGGAACGGAATTGAAGGCCCAAATTCATCGAAAAGTGGTATTGAGGAGCCAAGAACATATTGCAAGTGATTTAGGAAAGTTTAGGGAAGATTTGAAGGTGAAGGGACAAGTTCAGTGAAAACGGGTTTTTGATGGTGAAGGAGCTTACAGTTCAAAATAGCACCTGAGCTTCAAGAAGTGATTCTGAGAGCTTCGTAATGGGTTGGAGGTCAAACAAGATGCCATTGAAAAGCTAATTCAATGCTCTAAATGATGGTGCTTTCAAATTTTTCACAAGACCAAGGCACTTCTTTACTCCGCCCATTTTTGGCAGGCTCAACCTGTGGTCCAAAGAAAAAAGGCCATTTTTGAGGGAGTTGCAGGCAGAATTAGATCATGGGACCCATCCCATTCTTCTCAAAATGTTGTTTGGAGTCATGTTCATATAAAGAAGTGCCAAAAAAGTCCTCTGGATGCTCCAGAAACTTCGTCGTCAAGTCTCTCTCCACGGTAAGCTTACAGACTTGGCCAATTTCAAAGGTGGACACATGCCATCACTAGATGATGGCACACTTTTGTGTCCCCTCTATCCTGTCCCCTTGGGATAGTTGGGACACAAAAATGCGCCCGTGCCCCATTAAACCCCCTGGATCATCATGTGACCCAGACAAAGCCCAAAATTGCAAGATAGGCCCTTTCTCACCTAATCCTAACTCTTCCCATCGCGCAATCACGAAGCGACACTTGTCACTCCCATGTGAGGGCGCACTTTCCTATCCCATCTATCTTCTCCCCTTGGGACAATTAGAACATAAAAATGCTCTGCATGCCCATGTTAGCCCTTGATTCATCATGTGACCCGATGAAGGCTCCGCAGGCTATTGTTTTGCCCCCTCTCCTCTCTACCTCGTCAAATCACCTTCCGCCACTTGACAATCCCAGGTGAGGGTGCATTTTTCTACCCCATCTATCCCGTCCCCTTGGGACAGTTGGGACAAAAAATGCGCCCATGTCCAGCCCTTGCCCAAGTTCCTCACATGATCCAGTTTCAACCCCCAGGTGCTAACTACTTGTTTTCTCTCTCCTTCACCGAGTAAGCTGAGGTGAGGGCGCATTTTTCTGCCCCATCTATCTCATCCCCTTGGGACAGTTGGGACACAAAATTGCACTCCCTCCCAAGAGGATTTAAAAACCCAAAAAAATACAAATTTCCTTATTGTCGTGCTTCTTCCTTCCACGTGCGTGCGAGAAAGGTGTTACAGGAAGAAATTATAAAAACCATGACAACTCATTGCCCCTTCATTCTTTCTCCAGAACTCCATGAATGCTACTGCAAATACTCCATCAAACCAACAAATTGTTCAGACACCATGTCAAATTTCTCTTAGAGCATCCATGGTTGCCAAAATGAAAAAAATTCATTATCGTCGAACAAAGGAATTGATCGTATCAAGGTTTGAGCTGATTTTTCTTCTCCAACACATCTTTGTGATATCTGAAGCTCAGTGACTCCATTAATGGTTGCATGGCAACTTCGGACTTGAAACCCTCACCAGGAAAATTTTATTTTTTGATTTCAAAGCATTCCAGCAAGTGAAACACGGTGAAATTTGGGGCATGAGAACATGATGAAGAGTCGAATCTAAAATAATGTTTTCATCGCAAACCGAGATCATTTTTGTCACTTACAAAAAATAGCATATGTTATGCCCTTCGTATGCTAAAAATAGTAAGTCCCCCAAATTGCAAGTTCGGATCACCTTGAACAGTCAAAAATGGTGCAAAATGGAAGACAGGGCAAAATTGGCAATTTTCCCAAAATGGCAGGTTTCGAAAAAACACCTGCTAAAAATAGCAAGTGGCTAAAAATAGCAATACATCATCAACAAAGGGAAATTTGAATGTGCTAGAAGGTTCAAGAGGTCAGGTTTGAGCAAAACACGTGATATGTCCCAAAATAGCAGGTCTCATTACCCCTTCATTCTTCCTTCAGAACTCCATGAATGCTGCTGCAAAACCTCCATTAAACCTGCAAATTGTTCACACACCATGTCAAATTTCTCTCAGAGCATCCATGGTTTCCAGAATGAAGATTTTTCACTGCCGAAGAACAAAGGAATTGATCGTATCAAGGTTTGAGCTGATTTTTCTTCTCCAAAACATCTTTGTGATATTTGAAGCTTAGTGACTCCATTAATGGTTGCATGCCAGCTTTGGACCTGAAACCCTCACCAGAGAAATTTTCTTTTTTGATTTCCAAGCATTCCGGCAGGTGAAACACAGTGAAATTTGGAGCACGAGACCACGACGAAGAGCCGAATCTAAAAATAATGTTTACGTCGCAAACCGAGATCATTTTTGTCACTTACTAAAAAATAGCATATGTTATGCCCATCCATATGCTAAAAATAGTAAGTCCCCCAAATTGCAAGTTTGAATCACCCAGAACAGTCAGAAACGATGCAAAATGGAAGGCAGGGCAAAATTGTCAATTTTCCCAAAATAGCAGGTCTGGAAAAAACACCTTGCTAAAAAGAGAAAGTGGCTAAAAATAGCAATACATCATCAACAGAGGGTAATTGAAATGTGCCAAAAGGTTCAAGAGGTCAAGTTTGAGCAAAACAAGTGATATGTCCCAAAATAGCAGGTCCTGGTCTTACTTGCTAAAAATAGAAAGTATTCATTTTGGGTGCAGAAAGTTGCAGATGGCTCCATTTTCACTCATATTTCCACTTTTTGGACTCTTCACAGGGTTATGGGATGATCTCATAGCTCGTATAGAGAAATGAAACCTCCATATGGGTCTTGGAAGTATCATCTTGAGTTCAGTTCTGTCCAGAAGCATGGCACATCATCTTCGTACGCAGCAGGAGAAATTCAAGGACATGGTGCGATCAAAAGAGAATCAAAAGATGTCAAGAACTCAATTGATTCATCAGATAAGAAGTCAACATAGCTCATTGGTCAAGTTGGATCCATCATCATCTTTAAGTGAACTGGTAGGGGTAAGCTCAGTGAGCTCAATGATTTGAGCTCGATGAGTTGGGTGAGCCGATGAAATGGGTGGTTTGAAATGGTTGAATTGATTGAGCTAGCCAAGACAAGTGATCTACGAGTGAGCTATGAAAGATCTCACATCTCTCATAGCAGTAAAGGTAAAGTTTGTAATCTTGCAGCACAGTGTGCAAAGCAGAGATGCAAGAATCAAAAGGTTCGAGCATTGTGAACAACAATTGTGAAAGCCTAGGGAATAAGAGAGTGATCCTCACTCTCATTGTGAGATCAGGAATGCATCATCATGGGTGAAGTTCATGTTCATCTCGAGCTCACATTGGGAGGTCTTGAAACAATGTTTCTAAACACTCATTCGGCGGTCCAGTGTAATGACCTTTTCAAGGGTTTAACCACAAACAATAGAATTTAGCCAAACACTGAAAATATTCAGATCTGATTTTTAATTACAGCAGACTAAAAATGCAAAAATCAGCAAATTGTACTCTTCACAAAATATGCCAAAACACCATGAACACTTCAAATTCACTTGCCACAATTTTTCGATATATATTATGCAACCACAAGAGCCAAAATCAATGAAAATACTGAAGAAATACACTGCTAGAAATTAATTATAACCAGTTGAATGCAACCATAAGAAAAATGTAGATCTAGGGCCTAGAAACCCCCAAAAATCACCAAACTTGAGATTTCGGCCTTAGAAAATATGATAAATCACATTATCAATTAATATTGCACATATAGTTCACCAAATGTCCAAAACCCTACTTAAGGTAGGTCGCTCCACTAAAAATAAATCAACAATTTGAAAATGACAATTTTCTCCTCAAATCAGCCTTTACACCAATCCTCAAGTCAAGTTGAAGGGTTTCATCCTTCACTCAACCTCTAGAAGGGTTTTCGTCCTTCTAGGCAAGTCGCATATGAGGGTTTTCGTCCTCAAATGCAAGAACAAGGAGCTCCTAGCTCGCAATACTCCAATAAGATAAAAATGTGCCAAAGTCTAGCTAGCAAATGATGCCTTAGATCTCCTTTTATATCCTTCAATTGGCGCCAAAGTACAAAAAGGCAAGGCCGGCCTGTATAAGAAAGAAAACACTAAAGAAAATATAAAATATTAGTAAAAAAACATACTATATAGATGCTCAATGTTCTCCTCCATCTTTGCTTCTTTGCCATGGAGAAGGAATGGCAAGAAAACCAAGTATCAGCTCTCAACTGGGAAAAAGGGACATTACATCCAGAGTGTCTGTACATCATGCAAAGGGAGGAGACTGTGATCATCACATCAAGTTCTTCATCAGAAGGAGCTTCTTCAACAAGTTCAATCAATCCCCTTCCCTTCTTCCCTTCTCTCCCTTTCTTCTAGTTCTTCGTTGTACGCAATCACGGTATTTTGTCCTATTCACTTATAGTGACAATATTTGTAATTTGTAAAAGTATTTTCTCAAAATTATAAGAGAGATACTAAATTTGTCTCTTCTAGGGGCAATTAAAAGGACACAAGTGGAATAGGAACACGAAGAGTCATGTAGGGGGGAGATGAAAGGTCAATTCACAAGGCTACAAATTGGGATGGCTTCTCCATTCCAAAAGATCCTGAAAATTCTGAATTTTAGCTCTTGGTAGCAATTTTGAATTGTGTTTTGGGTGTTGAGCTTTGTATCACCAACACATGAAATAACAGCTACTTTTCTTCCATTTCCTTTTCTCATATGTTCCTCTATTTTCTCTCTTATGCACTTTGTAAGTATGGTGATCAAGAAAGATCTTTGTATCTTTGATGAATGAATCTAAGAACTGTGTTCTTCTCACTAAATGGCTTCATTGTGCTTTCTTCCAATTGAATGTTGAACTACTCCGGTTATTGGGTGTGAACTCTACAATTGGCGTACTCACAACAATAACCTTCCTTTCCTTTATTTTCTCCTTCACCCCTCATCGCTGTAATTTCCTCCTTGTACTCCGTACAAGCACTTTTGGCCAACCCAGCGTATTTGGCCAACCCACAACACTTTGATAGGAATAGATTAGTTTACATTCAATAAATGGGAGCTGCCCCATTTAATGCAGAGGGACCTAGTCTTGTGAGCGTTGGTGGAAACACCTAATTTGCCAAATTGACAAATTATTTCACCAACAAACCTAAAGGCCTACCCTACTCTATATAGCTTATAGTTGGAGGACAACGACAAGATCGAGGAGGATGAGGAGGGTTCAATCAACGGGAGAGCACTTGACAAACTCTAGGGTTGGCAGGTGAGGGTGGCTAAGTCAGTTGGGACTCCCCTTATGGCCTACTATATACTATATAGCCTCGTATATGCTCTACACTATATACTATAAGCATATAGCCTCTTATATATGTATATACTATCACGTCCAGTTAATACTCCAAAAAAAAAACGGTTCCTTTCTTCTGTCAATCAAGAGTACCACTTCACCATTCTATCAATTCAAGAGCAGCTTGAACATTCTGTATTTTTCTTGAATGAACAATAATAATCAATTCAATGCTCACCAAAATATTTAATTAACATCTCTTCTCAATTAATTCAATCCAGTTAACCTAAATAATATTGTAAGTCGGGTGTCGAGATATCGTTTCATTAGAAACAAACCTTTCTTATAATATCAGGGGTTGGTTCTGAACCGAAAGCACCTTGCCAATACCAAGGTATTATACATAGTATGATAGCATCATGGTATGGAAGTCTTGGTGATGCAATCCATTCTCGTATGACAATTTGTATTCCATACAACTATCATATGTTGTTCTGTACAACTATCTTATGTTGTTCCATATAGTCCTCTAGAGCTCAATTTTCCTTAATCTTGCTTTAAATTAAGAAAATAAATTTCGATCAGTGTTGCAGAGAGACGCGTCCCCACCCCACAGGGCATGTCTTAGGTACTAGTATGCATCTCTAGTATGGGACATGGATACAAAGACATCTCTTTTATCTAGAGACATTTGTCGAAGACTTCCAATGTCTCCTTGGTGTTTCCTCTCAAAATAGTGTCATTTTCTTCAAAAAATCTAATTGTATTTTTATAAAACCCTAAACGCGTGATTTTTCCTATAAAAAACACGATAGGCACCTCATTTTACCATTATTTGCAGTTCTGAAGAATGTCGCCATGTTCATAGTCGTAGTCGCCAGATAATTAGTCACCGGATATTGGCTGATTTTGGATGGATTAGCAGTTGAAATCATTGGTAGTAAGGCATACATTGAATTTTTAGTTTTAAGTTTTAGTTCGCCATTAACTTGTTAAGATTCCTACTTCAATTTTATTACTTAGGTATATTTATTTTTAAGTTTGATTTTTTTTAATTTAATATTTAATTTTAGCCTACATTTTTTAATTTTGATGCTATTTAATTTTAATTTTTTAATATCATATAAATTACAATAACAAAAAAATTTCAAATTTTTTGTCAGAATATAATGGGGAAGGAAAGAAGCATTGTATCCACTCTGGAAGTATTGTGATCACATTTGCAAAGAGAGGGATGGAACAACAAATATCCCTATAAACTTTTCAAGTACCGAGAAAAGGGGTTGACCCTTTCCTGACTGAGGATGCACAGTGTATAGCAATTAAGGAACAAGGGCGGGCAAAAGGAAAAGTGGCTCCTTTAAGATCTCATACTTCAACCTATAGATCGAACTCAGTCATGCTACTAAAGCAACTGTAGGAATAGAATCATAGCTAGATGTATCCTTTGGATATGCAAAAGAGGTTGTGGGGTCTTCTCATAAGAGACCACAAATTGGCAGGTCAAACCTCATTGGAAGCATGTTTGATATGCATGGTCAAGATGCAATGGATGCAGCGATTGCACATTGTTTCTATGCGAATGAAATACCATTCAATGTTGCTCGATCACCTTATTACAAGGAAATGCTTCGTGCGATTAGCAAGAGGTCAGCGGGGTATAGACCCCTTGGATATGAAAAGCTTTGCATAACTCTAATCGCTAAAGGAAAAAACAAGGTTGGAGCAACAAACTGCACCAATTAAAAGAGTATGGTCTATAAAAGGATGTAGCTTTGTCATGGACAGTTGGACTGATCCTAGAAATCCTCCACTTTTAAGAATTAAATTAACTTGATACACAGGCCCTTATTTATTGAAGGCAATCAACCAGTCAAGACAATAAAAAAAAGCGAAGTTCCTTCAAAACCAGCTATGTGATGCAATTGAGGAGGTGGGAGCCTCACATGTCCAAATTATTGCAAACATTGCCCCGATTCGCAAATCAGTTGGCTTGATGGTGCAAAAAAATACAAACATGTATTTTGAACATCATATTGTGTGCATGCATTGAATAATGTGCTCAAATACATTGGCAAGTTTCAGTGGGTTTCTGAGCTTATTGAAAAGGTCAGAAAAATGCAAATGTTCATATGCAATCATCACCACATGCAAGCTATCAATCAGAGATTCGCCAAGGTGGAACTTCTCAAACCTGCACATACACAATTTGTTTCTTTCTTCTTATTTCTTGACCGTCTTCATGTTGTCAAAGGGACCTTACGTTCCACTATCATTAGTGATGCATGGACAACTTGGTTAAAGGCTACGGTTGAGGTGAGGAAGATGGTCATTGATGGTCATTTTAGGGCTGATGTTATATTTGTTATCATTCTGCCCAATAAAAACTAATCAAATATGGGTTCTGACTACTAGGATTGATAAGATACCCATGTACAATCAAAAGAAAAAGGACAGACTTAGGATGATTCCCCCCAAAGACAACTTCCTTCACCCCAAGCACGGATTGCAACTGAAGATAGTGAGGTGATGTCAAGGGTTTAGTAAAGGTGTTGGCAACCTGCTTAGTGGTAGGCACAAACTTCAGCTTAACAACTCCATCCTAAATGAGCTTCCAAATGAAGTGCATGTAAATCTCAATATGCTTTGTATGTTTATGCTCAAATCGGTTAATCTCAATATGCTTTGTACGTTGATGCTCAAACGGGTTGTGAGGAATCTCAATTGCACTTTAGTTATCACACCAAAAAATAGTGGGATTAGGCTGCGGGAAACCAAACTTCACTAGCAAATGTTGGATCTAAAGCGCCTCCTCACCATCCTGAACACCACCTTGATATTTTGCCTTAATGGAGGAAAATGCAATAAATGTATGCTTCTTGCAAGCCCATGCAACTGCAATAGAACAAAGGTTATAGGAAAAGTTGGAGGTGTACTTGTCAATATCAACATCGTTACCCCAATCTGAGTCTGTAAAACCCTCAATCACAGAAGATCCTTGTGGTATGTACTGAATCCCAATGTGTGTTGTGCCCCGAAATCAGCGTAGAATACGCTTATTGCTTGCACACGACTCTCATGAGACTCATGGGAGAATTGAGAGTCAAGACTAACAACAAAAGGGAGATTGGGATGAGTGTGCATTAGATACAAGAGACTGCCCGCCAACTATAGATACAAGTTCAGATTAACCTTAGGATTTTTGCAACTAGTAGACAAGACAACACCTGACTGATGGTGTGGGGGCAAGCTTGCAATCAGTGATGCCGAAACGATGAAGCAAATCACGAGCATACTTATGTTGCCCAATGGAGATCCCTCATAAGATTGGTGAATTTGAAGGCTATCAAAGTAGTGCAAAAGTTGTGAATTAGTCATGTCAAATCACTCCAACTTGTGCTTGACACCCTGAATCATGGGTTTGGACTGTCTGTGAGAATGAGATCATAAACATAGAGGACCAATATTAGAAGAGTATCCCCTAGCTTTTAGAAGTAGACATTGGGGTCGATGTGACAATTAGTGAAACCAAAACTAAGCATAAAACTATCCATCTTCTCATACCAAGCTCAGAGAGCTTGCTTAAGACCGTAGAGACAAACAATGGAGCTTGCAAACAAGTGAGGAGTCCTACACAAAGCCTTGTGTCTACTCCATAAAAAATATCTTCTTAAAGAATACTATGCATAAAAGCACTCTTCACATCCATCTTGGATACCAAAAAACGGTGTGCCGCAAGGAGAGAGTACAAGACGAACAGAGTCCATCTTAACAATAGGGGCAAAGGTTTCAAAGTAGTCAACTCCTTCAACCTATAAGGAACCCTTTGCTACCAGACGGGCCTTGTTCTTATCTATAGAACCATCAACTACATACTTAGTCTTGTAGGCCCACTTATATCACACAAAATTTCTGCCCTTAGGAAGAGGCACCAAGTCCTAAATATTATTCTTCATCAAAGAAGAATACTCCTCATGCATAGCAACATCCCATTCTGGTTTTCTTGTCACCTTAGAAAATAAAAGTTGATGTTCTGAAATAGCATGGCTCACAAGAGCAAGTCCACAAGTTTGAGAGCAAGTATGAGGAAGCTCATATGGATTACCAACTAAAGAACCAACAACTTGCAAGGTAGTATGAGCCTACTTGGGCATAGGATGACGAGCGGGTGGTGGGGGTGTTTGTGCAAGAGCATCATCAGTGTCATCATCATCAACAATACGAAGTAAGTCTTCACACTTAAATGGAGGACTGAGTGATGGAGTAGTAGATGTGTGCTTCAGTGGAATGAAAATCTCATTAACCTAGGGCCCCCTCTCTCTATATATTCTCTATATGGCCCTCCCCCCAGCTATAAGCTATATAGAGTATGTATAGTAGGGTATGCCGCCCAGAGTTATAGAGCGGAGGGCATTTTATGCACAGCTAAAAACCTAGGCAGTCATGAGATAAATCTCCCTCATTTACCGATGAGGCTCCCGTGTAAGATTTTGTCAATTATATTTTATAATATCTATCTGTTGATTTTACTTTAACCGCGTAGCTCATGCACCATAGCTAGGCAGTTTTGCAGCAAGTAAGCAGCTGTAAAAAATGTATACATGCAGAAGAGGGAAATAATTGAATGCGAGCAGAAAATAAAGAAGATGTGCAGCCTAACCAATAGTTGACAAAGTTAGTCAAATGCACATAGACAAAACAAATAGATCTAGAAATGCAGAATTCACAACAAAGGAAAGTTTCAGATCCAAATCAAAGATAACACAGTTTATGCAAAGATCTAAAAAGAAATAAGAAACAAATGCACCATTGACACAAAGTTCTTCGGAAATCTGCCTCCTCTCTATTCCTTAGCTTTCAGAAAAATATCAAGAGTTTCAGCTCAAAGTCTGGAACACAAGAATGTTGATTACAAATTCTGATCCTTTAACCTGTAGGCTCTTCCTCTATTTATAGTGTATAGATGGGAAATTACAAATGGAAACTACAACTAAACTAGAACATGCGGGAAGTTGTAAAGTGAACATCTGGCAATCTTTCTCCTGGAATTCCTCTCTAAATGACATGCATCTAGAGGTTAAGCCAAAGTTGTGCACATCTGCCACTTATCTTAGAGAACTTTCCCAAATAACTTAAAGTAATGGCTTTTAAACCAATAACTTTAATCTTACAATTTCCTCCAGGAACATAAGGAATAAGAGAAAGAAGAGAAGAAAGAAGATTTGTCAGATGTTACAACCTACGTTTTCTTCTTGTTCTAATATTGAATATACTTGTCGAACATATAATTTAGCAATTTCCCATCTATTTTAGCAATAGCCTCTTTCTCAGTCCTGAACTGCAGCAATCCTTTGGACAGAATGTCAATGCTTACTTCTACCTCCTTCAAACTAGGCCCACACTCTTTAATGTCCAATTGAAGTGTTACCAGCTTGTTGATTGAATTCAACGTGAAAGTCTAAACAACTTCATCAATCCTCTTCTGAATCATCAAAAGCAACCCTTCAAGAGAAGCAGGCACCTTGTTTGGAATAGCTCTTCTGTAGGAAGAAACATCCCCAACTACTTCCTCCTCCGTGAAAGCAACCATATTGTCTGGCAATGACAATATCCTATCCTCGAGCAACTGCATTCTTTTCAGCATAAGCTTGAGAATTTCCATGTGGAAGGAAACTGCAATCTCAAGTTGCTTGCCCTTTTCAATCTGTCCATCAACCACAAGTTGTTCCGCAATCAAAACTTCCTTCGACAACTTATTTATTTTAACCAAAATGTGCAGGTTACCTTCAGCCACTGCATTCTCGTCCACTATGCCTGTCATCAGTTGCTTCAGCTGAGATAATGCACCTTTCATAACTTCTAGACTAGTTGGTACCTCTTTGAGTTGCTTTGAAGCTTGATGAATGATCTAGCTTTTCCATTCATTAATAGTCGTGACTTGATTACCTGCATCCACCACCTCCTTAATCAAATGGTTGCTCACTTGCTCATGTACTAAAACTGGCTAAAAGGAAGGTTTGGCAACCTTAGCAATGATTTCACACAACTAAGAAACCTGCTCTTGAAGTTTGATTTTCTCTGCCTTCTCTTTGTCCAGCTTGAGGAATAATGCGTTTATTAGTGTCTATGTATCTTGTTTTAATCCTTCCGTGGTAGTCTGACCTAGTGGCACTTTGGTTATTGAGATATTTGCCACCGTGAGTTCTCCCTTTTGCTTTCCCTCTGCTAGAACTATTAACTCAACAAACTTTTGCCCTGATTCTTCAATAATCAACCTTAAAGTTAGCTTGGCAACTTTAGGTCTTCTATCCTTTCCACCCAAACTCAAGAGTAGCTGCAAGTCATGCTCTTCCAGGTTAATCTCTTCTCGAGCTTTTGAAACCATCTGCAAAGCCAACCATGAAATCACTGAGTGTACCACCTTCTCATGCTCAAACTCTACTGCATCTGACTTTGCCACAGTGTTGTGACTGTCATCCTCTGAATTGTCCAAAGACAATACTTTTTCAAACTCTGCCATCTAAGCTTTCAGCTTCTCTGCAAGGGGAGGTGAAGATCTGAGTGGTTGAGGAGCAAATACAAATGATGTTGGATTCAAAGGAGGAACCACAACATATGCTTGGGGTTCAGGGGTTTTCGAAGTGTTATGAGTTGACACAGGAAAAGTTTTGTTTGAAAATGGTACTAGCACGATAGCTGTAGAATTGGCCTTCTCCAGTATCTGAGACTTCTTGTATACTTTAAGCTTCTCTGGCCTCCTGCTACTTTCACCTTTGTGCTTTATTTTGCTAGAGTCTCCTATAATAAAGTTACGTGTGATCTTATTCATCAAATCTTCGTCCAGGCAATACCCCTTTGTCAACGACTAGTTTGAGGTGTTAACCAAGACCGCAAAAGACCTTTCCTCAATCATCTGACAGCCACATATGCTTTCCTGAAGAGCAGCTCTATCTCCTCCCATCTGATGGTATGTGTCAAGTATCACATGTCCATCGTCCACGAGATTTGCAAGTATCCGTGCTAAACCATAATCGGATACTTGTGCTGATAACCTGTTGAAATCTTTCTTCCTGACTTCATACTCGCTTCTGCACTTCATCCAAAAGTCTTCCAATGAAGGTATGTGTGCATACTCCTGGGAGATTGTCTTCCTCGCTATCCCATATGGATCATAGTTCAATCATGCTAGGAAGAACTCATGCTCATATCTGGAAAACATTTCGGCTTCGATTCCCCTCGCCTTATGGATGCTCTGGTAGCTGTAATAACCCATCGTGACCGAAAAGAAACCTGTAGGTTTGTGCCACGTTGATTGTAAGTCATGTATCTCCACAAACTGCCTGCACAACTCCATGATGACCCATTTGTCGCTTGGATACCTCGGAAACTTGATTGGTTCTCCTGAAAAGCCATTGACCCTGAGATACGTGAAGTCTGCAAACTAGATGAAAATGCAATCATATTGGGATACAGCTTCCCAAGCTTCTTTGCTCACCCTGTTGGTCTTTAGATCACTATTCAATTTACAAATGAATTCATAGAAGAACCCCTCATTAACCACCCTGTAATCTTTGTTTCACTCAGGAACTGTCAATTATGGGAAGCACTCGAAAATAGGATCTTTTGACAAAACTTCTCGTCTATCCAATTTGGAAAATATACCATGCGAGGTTGCTGCATATACCAGGTATGCAGTCATTTTGAAGTTGAATGTCTGCCTCACACTTCGGAGCTGCTCACCGATATTGTCACCGATGACCTCTGCCCAATTGATGATTGATGATCAAATCAGCTCTATTGATCTCAATGGTTCTTATGAAAGCATACATCCATGAGCAAAAGTTATGAGTATTGACTTCTCCATTTAACCTGCAAAGCAATTTAGTAATATCAACTTCCTGCACCAAATTGGATCCTGGAAGAGTCCTCGGGAACTTTGATGGAGATCTGGGCTTCTTCATGTATTTGTTATTCATTATGCCCACGCAATCTGGGTTTTGCTTCTCTCATCTATTGCCAGCATCTAGCATGTTAAATGCAATCACTACAAGTCGTGTCAGAATCTTTAGACAATAATTAATAAATTGTGCATCCAGCCTGATTATTGTCTTTCCCGCATGATACCGAATTGTTCTGGAAAGAGGATGATATGACCTTGCACACTCCATAACAAATTTAAGCAACTGAGCTGTGACTGGAAACGCTGAAGCTTGAATAATTCCGCTGCTTATAATTGCTTGCATGAGAAATGTCCTTTCGGCTTTGGATCTGTCAATTAAATCGGAAATGGGTTCAGGGCCTATGTCTGTATCATTGATGTCAGCAAATCTGGAAGCTATGCATGATTCAGTTGATCCTTCTCTTTCATCATGCTTCATCTGGTACGGAACAATCTTTGTCTAGGCTCTTTTTCTTTTAATTCTACCGAAATCCCTTAAAATTGGCTTAATTTGTGTAGATCTGGATACTTCTTATTCGGAAGAGATATTCAATGTATCTGACATTGATTTCAACTTCCTTTCACTAATATGAGCACCTGTGATAAATACTTGCAATTAATTCAGACAAAGATAGAGTCCATGGCATGAATACTTAATTTTTATCACCAAAATCTGCATATAAAGTCTGCTGCCCTAAAATTTGAGGTTCTGCTTGCATGCAAAGCAAGCAAAAATATTATTTAATTCACCTGGGTACATATACCAATATGTTGATACTCAGAATGACCAAAATTAGGCTATTCTAACCCTAGGCGCCAAAATTGGAAGGCTTCCCAGCATTGGAAAATAGTCTTCAATGCAAAATCCTCTTTTTGGCGCTAAAACCTGTCTGGGCTGCAACCTTCATCAAAAAGAATTAATTGTTTCTCCCTTATGGCATCTCATGCTTATATAGCCTTGTGCATGTTATTTTTAATATTTCTTCCCCATTTCCAGCAATTTAATTAACTAAAAGCCACATCTATTCATGCATAATTGGGCGCCCAATTATGCATGCTGCTGGTTGCTTTTTATAAATTTATTTTATTTATTTTTAGCATGTATCCATGACTTCTCTTTAGCTTATCTTTTTGCATTGACTGTCCTTGCATTCATGGCGCCAAAATTAAGGCAGAAAGACCATTAATAAATATTATTAAATGCATTGTTTAATGCCAAGGTGGGTCGCACTTTTTGGCAAGGGTGACTGCTAAAAATAGGAAGTCAACTTGATGGGAATTTCCACCCTGCACTGCAGCTCCAAAAATCCCCTCTTCCACTTAAGCGATTTGTCCTTCATCATGGGAATATTCACCTTGCAAGGCAGATAAGAAATTTCCACCTACCTGCCACTACCGAAATTCCCACTGGGAACTTAAATCATCTCCCAAAAAGTGCGACTTGTATGGAAAATAGCCTTCTTTGAAAAAGTGCAACTTGCATGGGTGAATAAACCTCTTTGATGGGAAAAGTTAGTCTGCTATGTAAGCAAGAAATTCCCACCGGTGCTTTAAATGATTTTTCTTTTATAATGGAAATTTTTACCCTGCAAGGCAGGTAAGAAATTCCCGCCTGCTTGTCACCTCTAATATTCTCATTGCAGCTTAGATCTATTTATTCCAAAAAGTGCGACTTGCCTAGGAGAGGCTTTTTCTACTTAACTTCATCTTTTTGGGTCAGAAGTTTGCCTTCTGAGACTAATTCCTTCTGGTGTTGAGGCCATAAATGATCTCCAGACGTTCCAGGCAATTAAACAGACTATACAGAACAAAGACCAGATCGAGGGGAATTTAACAAATAGACTACGGAGAAAACCGAAAACAAACGCAAAAGAAATAAATAAAAACAAAAAATGTTGCCTGAAGTTGCAGACAATGCTCTGAATTCATTCCTGGTGAAAATCCTATTGAGATGTGTGAATACTGGTATGCAAAACTTTAACAGGATTCAACCGGAGCACAAATTACTTCAAACGGGACTTTATTTATTTAATAAATAATTAAATAAAAAATTCCCGCGGACAAAACTTGGTGGAGGGATAAAATGAATTTCAGCATCTGGGTATTTGTCGAAATTGGCTCATATGATTCACTGGGAATATCTTAACGTAATAGAGACATCTTCTAGCAATAAAAACACAAAAAGACCCATTATTTTAAAAAGAACGAAAAATTTTAAATGTAAGTCCCAAATTTCAGGGTGAAATCTGGGGACACCACCTTTACATCCCGTTGAAATAGAACATCATGACTGACAAAGTCCAAGAGGTGATCAGATTTTACATCCTCACAATGGTCAATGATGATGGAGTGGTTGGCTTTTCTTTTCCATAGACTTGCAGTTGTCATCAAGAACAAACTCTTAACCCTTATTTCCAAACACGTGAAACCCAGATACATCAGATTTGATACTTGACCAAGCTTCTTCAAGTGTTTTGTTTTGCATTGTCTTGTGTGATATGCGGTTCTAAATGTAATTTGCACAATCCACTACTTCAACCCAAAATTTGGGTCCCATAACCTTGGGCTGAATCATGCAATTCGCCATCTCTTTCAAGGTTTGGTACCTCATCTCAGCAATACCATTCTCTTGAGTATACAGCACTATGAATTGATGTAAGATGCCATGTTGGTACAAATTTTTTAGAAGGCTTTACTCGCATACTCTCCTCCATTATCCCCGCATAGCTTCTTGAATGGATGAGACTATTGCTTCTCAACAAAGGCTTTAAGTACCTTGAAGTTCTCAAAGACCTCACTCTTATACCGGAGAAAATACAACCATATATTTCAAGAGAAGTCATCAATGAACGTGAGTGTATATTTTTCTCCTAAAAACGACCGAATATGAGCCTACTTGGGCATAGACTGAGCAGGAAGTGGAGGTGTTTGTGCAAGAGCATCATCAGTGTCATCATCATCAACAATACGAAGTAAGTCTTCACACTTAAATGAAGGACTGAGTGATGGAGTAGTATATGTGGGCTTCAGTGGAATGAAACTATCATTAACCTTTACATCCCGTCGAAACAGAGCATCATGACTGACTAGGTCCAAGAGGTGATAAGATTTACATCCTCACAATGGCCAATGATGATGAAGCGATTGGCTCTTCTTCTCCATAGACTTGTGGTTGTCATCTAGAACAAACTCTTAACCCTTCCAAACACGTGTAACCCAGATACATCAGATTTCATACTTGACCAAGCTTCTTCAAGTGTTTTGTTCTGCATTGTCTTGTGTGATATGTGGTTCTAAATGTAATTTGCACAATCCACTACTTCAACCCAAAATTTGGGTGACGTAACCTTGGACTGAATCATGCAATTCGCCATCTCTTTCAAGGTTTGGTACCTCAACTCACCAATACCATTCTCTTGAGTATATGTACCTCAACTCACCAATACCATTCTCTTGAGTATATGGCACTATGAATTGATGTAAGATGCCATGCTCGATACAAAATTTTTAGAAGGCTTTACTCGCATACTCTCCTCCATTATCCCCACATAACTTTCAAGAGAAGTCATAAATGAACGTGAGTGTATATTTTGCTCCTAAAAATGACCTAGTGGGAAATGCCATAATATCGCTATGCACCAACTCAAGAAGGGTCTTAGCTTAAGATGCCTTTCCTTATTAAAAAAGATCCTAGTGTTGTTTTCCAAGCATACATCCTAAGAAAACACCATCAATACAAGAAACTTTGGGCAAAGGCCAATCACCAAGTTCTATGTACTCAAGTGCTGAAGATATTTGTAATTCAAGAGACCAAAGCATTCATGCCACACTTTTTTCACTGAATTGACATGAGCCACAAAAAAGGAATCCTAAAGGGCTCAAAACTCAAAACTATATAGGCAAAAACGATTATCAACAACACCAGTCGTAACCACATCTTGTTAATCTCACAATTCTTTTATTGCAACATTATGTTGAAAAAATTCCACAATTTTCCCAGTGTCAAAATTACATATTTGATATATAGAAAGCAAATTTGTGGAAAATTTGAGAACAAGAACTATATCATTAATGCACCCATCTTGAATCTAAATTGTGTTGAATCCCGAAACATCAACTCAAGAAGAGTTGCCAACAACAATATAATATCCCCATTTCAAATAAACTAATAGCTAATATTAATTACCTTGAGAGTGATTTTCATCATTTGGAATTAAAGGGTAATTATATTAGTTTTTATAATTAAAAGGGAAATAATTAAATTATTAGATTATTTGACTTAAAATAATTATTATTACTAAAGCTAAACTTTGGCAATTAATTTAATGAGGTGAACAACAAATAAGGTTGGTAAGGGGAAAAGAGAAAAAAGATCAAAAATGTGTTTAAGTGATTTTTAAATAATGTTTCCCCCCAAAGGTGGATCGCCCCACTTGGGTGGATCGTAACATAAAGGTTTCCAATCAATGCATGCTTGGAAATTATATTTTGTATCTTCATGCTTGAAGATTTATTGGGATGCATGCCCAACAACGTTGTTGATTTTGGGTACTTCCATCCAAGAAATACATTGCTACATTTTGAACTTTGTGTGTTGCTATTTGAAGATATTTTCTACATGGGAGGTCTTTGTTGAAGGTCAAACTGAAGGAGAATCAGATCTGAGGTGTTGTGATCAGTTCTGAGGCTTGTTTGAGGGCTTTCCAAGAGGGGTGAAAGGCTGTTGTTGATTTCATGTATAACTAGGGTTTCATCTACACATTTCCATATTTCTGAGCCTGTTTTGAGTGCGTTCCACCCATTGGAAAATTCTACTTTTGGTATAATTGGAAAACAATTATGAATTTATGAAGTTTTGACTGTTTTTCTGCAATAAAAAATCAAATTTTTAGTATTTTGGAAAAATATAAATATTTTCAGATTTGATAATACAAGAGCTAGCTACAGATTTAATTTCATAATTTTTGAAGGTGTTTTGAGGCTATTTTTACACCTATAGGAAAATTTCCTAGGGTTTTGGCAAGGAATTTTGGGTTGTTTGCATTGCTGTCATAAAAACAATAATTCCCATCTTGTTGTCCATTTTCCACATTCAAATTTCAAGTTTTTTGATAAATAGATTCTGAATCTTGAAATGTCCTATTTGGGGACATTACAGTGGTATCAATGCACCGATCTGGTGCACCTGTGAGGTTTTGTGTTGCAGATCTGGAAGCTAGAGGTTAAAAAGATTCAATGGAACGGATGAAGTGGACCCAAGTTCCTTTTTTTGATGGTACTTATAAAATTTCTGCTAGATCTTGGTTGAAGGAATTTAAGACATAGTTGCGATGGAATCTTGTGTTAGGATGATGCCCTCATGCTCAGCTCTATACACTTGAATGGAAGGGAACATAAGTGGTGGCATCATTTGTTGGAGACTCGAGGGGTCGAATTTGTTGCCTCCCTTAAAGATTTCACCCAAAGGTTACTAGAAAGGTTCGATGTGCAATATTGCAAGGATGAGCAAGGTGAAAATCCCTCATTAGTTGAAAATGTTTCTTTTCCTTCTAAGGATTGCATGCATGTTAGCAAAGTGATAGAAGAGGAGATCATTGAATTTGAACCCTAGGAGGAAAAGTCAGATCTACAAGATAGAAAAGAGAATTTGGTGATTGAAGCCCCCATCTCTAATGTGGATGTTGATATCCAGCTTGCTGTCCAGTCCGGAACAGCAGTCAATATGAAGTAAGCAAATGACATTCATGGCCTTGAAGGGAGTTATGAGGATGTCCCATACATACATCATTCAAACATGGAGGTTTGTTATCATCATAAAAAGTTTACAAGTGAGGTTGATTTATTGTTGCATATTTTGCTATATCATATTTGTTTTCTTCATGAGAAACATGTAAGAGCCAAAGAAAAAAAGAAGGTTATGGGTTGCAACACGAGGCAAGAAGATTCCTTGGTTCAAAGTCACTTATATGTGCACTCTAAGGTATGGGATCCAGGTAAATTTCCACAACCTCCAAAGGTTGTCAATTCTGATTTTGTGATATCTATGACTGATTTCCTGAGAATAAATGAAAGTTCAAAATTATTTTTGGTGGGCACGAGTATCGACATGGATGATTTGGCTTTAGGAGATCCAGATGCAAAGGTAAAAGGTACCTCTCAAGGCACTAATGTTGTTTTTCCCTTTGGTAGATTCTCTATGCCAACTACTAAGGGTAATCAATTTGACTATCTTCATGGCAAGGATTTGTTTCACCACCATCATACCTTGTCCTTGCATTGTTTTGGTCATTATGAGTTTTGTGCTAACAATGAAGACAATATGAAGGGTGCTAAGTGGAGAAGGAATCTTCCTAAGGTAGCCCCAGATCATTGGCAAGAAGGCCAACACTTCCTGAATTTCAGTCCAAGTGAAAGTAAGGGCAGCAAAAGAGTAATCCCAATGTGTGGTAAGCTACTTAATTTTGTTTCCCCTCAATTCAATTTTGATAACATTACTTGGGCCAATTCATGTGAGAAAAAAATTGAAGTTACATGGAAGAATGGTTGGTTGTTAGACATTGGACATGATAGGGCAGTGATTTTTCACTCTCTTATGATTTATGGTTTATCTAACAAGCATGCATGCGGAAGGGGAAAAATAGGTTATAAGGATGTCTTGGCAAAAGAATTTTATACATGTATGAGTATGCACTCTTTTACATTATTTGTTAATTGGGCTAATAGAGGTATGCTTAGTGTGGATAGAGAAAATACTAATATCTACTTCAGTTTTGCTACCCCTTGTTATATATTTGGCACATACCAATATTGGGAAATGTTTCACATCAAAGATGCAATTGCTTCTCATGTTTTGGGCGAGTTGACGAAGACAATCCATATTAATCATAGCTATTTGGGTTTGGTACTAGCTGCCATGCAATATAGGACTGCTGTACTTCTCATTTTGAGTTTTCTATTTACTTTGTTTGCCGCCCAACAAATAGGGATTGCTGTTACAAAATGTCTACATGATGGACCACCGACTAAATATTTGATTGTCACACTTTCAAGCATGAATTTGGTAAGAGGGATGCTTTATGGGAATTGGAACTTATGGGGTCTTGTGAGCTGGCCCTCTCATGGTAAGCAAATTATTTCATTGACAACCCATGGGATATTATTTATTTGGCCCTTCAACTACTCACGCATGCTTAGAGATAGCTCACCAATGGAATATGGCTTATGGAATCACTTCATGATGAATGAAGGACATAATAGAAGGTATTTTGATGTGAAGAAACTAATTGCTCTTGGTATAAATATTAAGACTTGGAATGATAAGCTTGCTGTTATAAAGGGTTATAGGACTGCTATCACAAAATTCAGCCCTCCATTCAACACATTTTCTGTCATGATCAAGAAGGCAACCCTTGAAGGTAATGATTTTCAGTATTGTAAGATAATTTCAGTCATCTATGCTTTGGGTTTCATTGCTAACACTTCAAGAGTAAGTTTGGAATGCATATTTGGTTATGTGCTGGGTCGTTGGATAAAGATAGTTGCAGTTGTTCAATCTTAACCCGGAATTCACATTTGGGAGATTCCAAACAATATTTGATGGGTTCTAAAACAAGTTGTTATCAAGCATAAGGCTGCTGTATTTTGTATTTCTAGCTTGTTCTTTTCTTTCTTTGGGTCCACAAAGGGACAACATGGCTGTTGGGAGTTGTTTTTTTATCACTTGTGTTGTGGGAACATTTTGGGCAAATACTAATGAATTTCCAACCATCATATACTCAAGGATAAGTACAAAAATAACATGCTACAACCAAGGGTATGTAAGTGTTGACGGCTTATTGTTTCCTACTAGGTCATTTCAATTTTGTGGGCAGCATAGTGATGGAGTAAGGAACATGTTTAGAAGCACTAAATTCATGAATTCCACTATTAAGAGGTAGCCAAGTGAACAACATCTTGCTGTCCAAGATGTTATACATCCTCATGGCATGATGGAAGTGTTAAGGAGGGCAACCCACGGTTCATGGATGGTGCTAGTATAATGTTATGGACTGCTATTTTATGCATTTTCGGTTTGATCCTTCTTTTTTATAATCCCGTGGTGGTACTTTGACACTTGGGAGATGTTCTTTCCATCCCTTATCATCTTGGGACTGCTTGGTGCAACTACTCACGAGTTTCCAGCCACTTTAATGAGGATTGCGGGGAAAAAGAAACAAAATTACAGCAGTAGATGGGGCAACATGAGTGAACCGTGGAGGTCTCACCATTTGAGGAGAGTTAATGAGATGATCATGCCTCTAAGGCATGGTGAAGGACCGACAAAGGTTTTGCTAAACACTCATGCTTTCTCTAATATGTTTGCTTCACGTGCAGGGTCAAGAACAAGAAAGAATGAAGTTGCAGAAATTTTGTTTTGGCCAAAATATATTAGAAGCACGAGCTTATGTTGGCAAGAGATATCTCATTTAACCGGCACCGGGTCAAGGCTTTGAAAGCATTACATCATGTCTTCTCTCTCGGATAGGGTATTCGGGCATATGAGTTTGCATTTTCTTGAGGGAAAACAAATTTGGGAAGGGAGGACTGTAATGTTCCCATTTCAAATAAAAATAATAGCTAATATTAATTACCTTGAGAGTGCTTTTCATCATTTGAAATTAGAGGGTAATTATATTAGTTATTATAATAAAGAGGGAAATAATTAAATTATTAGATTATTTGTCTTAGCGTGATTATTATTACTAAAGCTAAACTTTGGCAATTAATTTAATAATAAAGTGAACAAATAAGGTCGACAAGAGGGAAAAGAGAAATAAGATCAAAAGGGTGTTTTAAGTGATTTTTAAATAAAGTTATCACCCCCAAAGGTGGATCGCCCCACTTAGGGGAGATATAAAAGCAACATCAGTGTTTCCAATTAAAGCATGCTTTAAAATTATATTTTGCATCTTCATGCTTGAAGATTTATTGGGATGCATGCCAAATAGTGTTGTTGATTTTGAGTACTTCCATCCGGGGAATACATTGTTACATTTTGAATTTTGTTGTGTTGTTTGAAGGGTTTTTCTACATGTGAGGTATTTGTTGAAGGTCAAACTGAAAGAGAATCAGATCTGAGGTGTTGTGATCAATTATGAGGCTTATTTGAGGGCTTTCTAAGAGGGGAGAATGGTTGTTGATTTCAGCTACAATTAGGGTTTCATCTATACATTTCCATATTTTCGAGTCTGTTTTGGGTCCCTTCCACCCATAAAAAAATTCTGATTGTGGTATCAGTGAAAGCTTGTAATTTTATCTTCAATTTGAGCTATCATTCTTTTTAAATTGTTGGGTATTTTCCGAGTTATGAATTTCTGAAGTTTCAACTGTTTTTCTGTAATTAAAAATCATATTTTCAGTATTTTGCAAAATAATAAGTATTTTCAGATTTGATAATTCAAGGGCTACAGATTTAATTTCATAATTTTTGAAGATGTTTTGAGGCTATTTTTACACCCATAGGCAAATCTCCTAGGATTTTGGCATGGAATTTTGGGTTGTTTGCATTGTTGTCATAAAAATAATAATTTCCATCTTGTTGTCATTTATTTTTCATATTCAGATTTTAAGTGTTTTGATGAATAATTGTTGAATCTTGAAATGTCTTATTCGGGGATATTACAAACAATCTGAGAAGTGTTGCAGTTAGAAAGAGATGTGAGAAGATCAAGAGAATGTATTAGATGGTGAGAAGCACCAAAGTAAAAAAAAAATTGGCATGTGATGTAGTCAATGCCTTGGTAGGAGATGCTTTCTCTTTTCTTGACAAGGGAGAAGAAGGAGCAGAGGCAGAAATCTTGTGTTGTTTCACTGCTACTTTTAAATTTTCCATTTTCTTCCAACATCTAAACTCGTGATGATTTGTCCGACTACAAAAACCACAAGGATCATACTTCTTTTGTCTACGTGATTGTTTAGGCTTAGTGGAATTAGGAGACTCATGAGAGGTAGATCCTGCAGGTTTATTAAAGAGCTTAGTCTTAGGCTTAGATTTTGGTTTGCCCTTAAGAGCGCTAGCAACAAGTGCACGACTATTACTAGGTTGAGCATCAAGTGTCTCCAACTTGGATTGTTTTCTAGTTAGTTGTTCACAAAAGAGATCAAAAGTAGGCATTTTAAATCTGTCACATAGTAGAGTAGAAAGTGGACAGAAAGACATTAAATAGACCCTGCAATTTTGACAAACTCAAAAATATTGGCTTTTTGTCATGTTTATCTTGATCATAAGCAATTGTGAGCGAATAGACTTGAATTTGGCAAGGAACTGTTCAATTGTGAGAAAGTCAGAGGGTGAAAGGATAGAAAATTTTGCATTAAGTTGTAGTTTGTTGAACTCGATAATTTTTCCAAACAATTTTTCAAAGGTATCCCACACTTCTTTTGGAGATTTGGCATCTATCATGTGAAAGAGAAAATTTTTTGACACATTTAATCCAATGAGACCCAATGCTTTGTATTGCTTGCAAGCATACCCATACTTAACTTTCTTCGACGTGAAAGCTAAAATCAACTCTTCTTGAACACCCTCGACGTACCTCTAGAGTGCAATAACTACTGCATTTTGGGGGTCCATAGGTGGTAATTGGAGGTGTTTAGGGGTTCTACTAAACGGGTTTTGTCCATTGCAAAGGAAGAGGATGAGGAGAAAGGCCAAGCTAGAAAGGCAAAGAAACAACTCCCAAAATATTTTATTTGGAAAAAATTGAATTCCACACCCCCTCATCCCCTGTCCCCATTTATAAATATGTGACAAAAGAAAAGCTCCCGTAGAATTTTTTTCCCATTTTTTTAAGAATGTCTTTCACAAAAAAAATTGCTTCTTGAAATTTTTATCTCGCCTGAACAATATCTCCCTTAATGGTTACCCACCTTTAAAACAAATTTCTTTATTAGAAAAGGTGAGGACGGTTTGAAACTTTTGATCACTTGCTTCGAGGGTTTTAGCAAAAACTTACTAACCTTCTAGCCACTTAGTGAGATTAAGAGTAACACTGAAGAAAAATAAATTCAAATTGTATAAAACAATTTATAAAAAACAAAATTAAGCACCTTTCTTGTGTTGATTGGATGGTCTGTTTGAAGGCCCACAAGGAGTGTTGTTACTTTGAGGGAGAGAACCCGTGGGTGGCTTGTTGTCGAACACCGTTTGGTGGCATTGGGCTTGCATACAGAAGAACCACCTTGTTAAGCGCAGTCTGTAAGAAGAGCTGGGACAGCATTGACTAAAGCACCGGTGGTAAGTGACTATAGTCCTGTGAAGCATGAGAGGTGGCTCAGTGCTCAGCACTCAGAAGAGAGGCCTGCAACATTATCAATGAACATTTCCACCATTTCAATTATAATCATCCAAATCCAATGCCAAGGGTTGTAAGGCAAGTGACGAAGGTGCAAGGAGACAGCGAGGGACTTTTGACCATAGTTACCAGGTTCGGAAATCCGATTAAATTCGGAAGGGCAAAAAAATCCGAAAATTTGGAGTTCTCAAAAAAATCCGAAAAAATACGGAAAAATCCGGTTCGGAATATATATACTTATATTATTATAAATTTATATTATTGTATACTTATATCATTATATATAGACAAATCATACAAAAAAGCATCCATCTACCATAATCATCATCATCATAATGATTCTTTCAAAAGATTGCAAGAAGTTGCTTGGTCCAAAAAGGTACAAAAATGGATTTTATGAAAATAAGAAAAATATTGCCATCAATGCGTAGAGCTCGAGAAAATATATACTTTTAGAGAAGACGACACCTAAAACGGAGCCACAGAATGAAAGTTATGGCACATGCAAGTTTTTGCTGCTACATCTTCCCGGACCCTTTCCAAAAATGGCAAATTTTTTCCCGTACTTACGATTTTTTCACCAAAAAAAAAAATATATGCCAAAAAAGGAAAAAAGAATTTCCTGCAAAAACAAGGCCGAACCGAACCGGATTTATTCGGTTGCTTCAAAAAATACGGTTCGAACCGGATTTCATACAAATCCAGCCGAACCTGGTAACTATGCTTTTGACAGTTCAGGCGAGTGGTTTATGAATTTAACAACGCTTCAAACCAGCCCTGCTTCTGTTGGTCAATGCCAATGACTGCACATTTGCCATCACTTCAATCAGCCAATGACACGTTTAGTGGCAGTCAATGTAGACTAGGGATGGCACTGACACAGAGAGAGAGAGAGAGAGAGAGAGATACTACATTTGTAGGGACACAATCAGGTGGGTGTTCGAATCTGCAAACAGTCAGAGGTCAGCTCAACAGTAGCCATGCTATTATGAGAACAGAAGCGATAAAGCGATGAACACAAAAGCACTTGATAAACAAATCTCCCAATTAGCAATGCCAACACTAAAACAAAAGCTTTACAATTAAATTATACAATGCCAGTGTTAACACCAAAGCCCAAAAAACTGTCGAGTTTTTATCACCAACATGAGGCTGCAGTCAGTGGAGGCTATGGACTGTCCTTAGAGGCACTGCTAAATAGACCAGCACTTCAATAATAAGCATCCAATGCAAATAGCATTCTTCAGTAAACACAATATCTCCTGCAGCAGTGCTGTAAGGCCTGCAGCCAACTTTTGAGAGAAAAATTTGAAATATTGCTATACGGCCCTAAATGGATGTGCTGTAAAAAATAAATTCAGCGCTTTTTGACTGAATGAGGGCAAAAGCTTCAAGGGTTATTGGCTACCAGAGACCTCAACTACTCTGATACCATGAAACAGGAGAGTGGGAGGTTGAAGATACACAAGATCTACCCAAAGAACAAAACCACATTAAAGAATAAGCTTATGCCAATACATCCACAGTACTTCAGCACACAGCAAACAAAAATCTATTACTTGCAGATACATATGATATCATATGCTACAGGAATTCCTAATTTATAAGAAGGTTTCACAACAAAAAAATTGTTGTAAAAAACAAACATTAGTTCAGAATGTTTAATTTAGGCGTTAACAAGATTGTACATGCACTGTACTCATACTAATTTATCTTCCTAAAATAGAGCTTAGCCTCATTTAGTGTGAACAGACACAAAACTAGACTGGATAAATAAACACCTAATCTAATGTAAACACTCCAACAAATTTATGAGGTGATCCATTTTGCTGATTCAAGCCAACCTTTGGGGGAGATTTGTGAAGAAATTGATTCTATTTGTGAAAGAATAAGAAAAATCCCAGACTTAAAGGATCCTTCTCTATATCCTTTGATTAAGGGAAAGGTACATGGAAGATGGAACAAACTTAACACACCACCTCTACATTGTGCTACTTATGCTTTAAATCCAAAGAGATAAGATACAAAAGTCACCAAAAAGAGGGCTTTGTATGAAGACAAAGAAGTAATGAAGGAATTTTGGGTTGCAGTGAAAAAGATGTATGGTCGAGGTGAGTAGGTGAGTAGGCTTCTATGCGCAAACAATTTTCTATAGTGGATCTCTCTATAATATGTGTGTGAAAAACCCAATAGAGTGGCAGTGCAACCATGGCAGTGAAGCATCTAAACAACAATTATTTGCAATGCAATTACTCTCACAAGTAGCTAGTTCTTCACCTTGTGAGAGGAATTAGAGTACCTATGGTTTCATTCATTTATTGAAGAGGAACCAATTAGAATCAAAAATTGCATATAACTAAGTCTGCATTCATAGCATGCTGTCTTCTTTCTCATGTATACCTAGGGTACAAGGAAGGTCCTTCAGCAAAATGAGACCAAATTCCACTTGATGGAGCAACTGACATATTCTTGGAGGAGGGAGTGCCTTAGGCAAATAGCCTCAACGATTTCCCCTATGTTATATTGCCTACAAAAGAGCCACAACTTGAGAGTGATGAGTATCTAGAGAGCATCCTAGAGGAGGACCTATAGGGCATAACTGATACGACAATTGACCCTATTGAATCAGATAAGATATAATTCAAGTTCACATTTTCCATTTTTGCTTTTTGCATGCGTATTTGTTAATATTTCAATGTTACAATGTACTCTTCCCATGATATAACGAGACATCAAATAGCAACATAATTATTCATCTTTTGTCAAAATCTAATTTCCTTTAAAAAATCATTTTTAATGTATTTTATGTATTACATAATATATATTTCTCTAAATTTTTCATTCATATATAAATTTTGTGTCATCTCCCCGTACCCATCTCCTAGAAATTATGATCTCAATTTAAACCAGAATAAAAAAAGCTAGCTGTCTTTTCTCGAAAACCATTTCAGTTTCTTAGTGCATATCATAAGCAATCCCTTGGGCCATCACCCACTACCCATCTTCTCCTCACCGTGGCTCTGATACCATATTACGAAAATCGAACACAAAGAAATCAGGCAAAAACTCAAAAGAGGAATTCAAAGAGAGATACATCTTGGATGTATTATTGAGGAAAAAAGGAATAAAGAAATTATATTAATATCCTCAAATGACCAAAAGTAGGTCAATGGGACCCAAGGGTACATCCTATTACAATAAAAAGTGCTAGGGTAAAAGGACCCTAGGATCAAATACTAACAAAACAAAAATAACCACCATCACTTTATAGGAAAGCAACAACATAAACCCTAATATTTGGGTGACACAAACCCTAAACCTAAAATGACATAAGTGAACATCATGTCAAGTTTACATTATTTGATAAAGAAAACCAAACTCATAGAGCAACCTTATTACTAAACCCATCACTAAGACTAGTATGACTAATATTACTTTATGATACAAACTCTTAACACTCCCTAGGGCCTTAAATAACCCTATTTATGCACAACTCTTAATTCAATTGGGTGTCTCTCTGTTTTGTTGGGAACCAAAGAAATGCCTTCATTCTTCAAATTCCTTGCTCGACTGACATGACTGTAGTGTTGATATCATTTTGCATTATCTGGGAAATAACCAGCACTCCACAATATTTGACTCAATCACACATTTGTTGAGTCTTCTAGTGGTCCAGAGTATCACAGCCTTGTCAACTGATCTAAAATCTGCCCCCACAATGTGTGCATAATCTCTCCTGAAACCCCGAATTTATCCCTCAGGTAGGTCTGTTGGGTTATTTCTGCCAAATATCAAGGAAGAGGAATCTTGCAGTTCAGATGGACGTGTCTTACAAGATTACGTTTTTGGAATTACATCAGAAATGTACATTGCGTCCTTTTTGCCCTTTATCATCCACCTATACATTTTCTACATCTGTGTGATGTAATCCTAAACTGCTCAAACAAACTTTTGCATGCAAGACAATGAAATTTATTCTATCAAGACCTCCGTTCTCTCTATCAACTTTTACTTCTACCTTATACAAAAAATCCCCACATTTTCCTCACAAATTTACACTAACCAGACCATATTCTCCTTATACCAGCACTTCGACTATTCTGTTTGCAGATGTAAAAATTACCAAGGTATTATTTTCCATTTCTAAAAATTTACCAGGGATCTAATGTGCTGTTTTCCACTTAACATGTACAGTCATTAGCTTGCAATGAACTGTTAAGCACTTAATCTTCCAGCTGACCTTTACTTCTGCCTCTTTATCATTTCCCTCCTTATTCTTTTTGCTTTTTCTCTCTTCCTCGAATTGTGTGCCTTTTCTACCTTTTCACTTGATCAACATAACTTTGGATCACAAGTAGAAAATCCTGTTTTTTTAAACCCCACTTTGCGCACAAGGACAAAATCCCTTGCATGCTCCTCAAACTGCTTTCACCAATTCTTGCCGTGGACAACATATAATCATCAACAAATGCACAATCAACAAGTCATCCGCAAAAAATTATAATTTACAAGACTCTATTTTACAATCAATGAATGAGAGGAATGGGGTGGCATAGTAGCAGCAAAAAGACATGGACATTGTTTCGCTGAATGTCCCCATCTGTATGTGGATCGGCAACAATTTAAAGGTTATTAATACTTCCAAAGTCTTGGATTGGCTGAAAAGAAGTAATCAACAAGATAGCTCTAGGATTTCCTTCCAAAGCCTACATCTCAAAGTGATAGCCTACCGAAGGGAAAGTGCCGAGAATCTCTAGTACAGGATATCAAAAGAAGGTGGACAAGGAAACCCTTGAGTCTCTACAAAAAAAAAAGATTCCTTCCCCAAATTCTATAATTAAAATGACACTTGAAGATAAAATGCTCCTCCTCCATCACTTCTTGAAGAGGGAAAAGACAAGATCCTATCACCATGAGGAATGTGCTTATCTATTTCAACTCACAATTAGTGGAATTAAACCCTTAGTTGGCCTTAGTTGGCGAAGTAAAATCTTCAGGACACATGACCAATGATGCCGAAGATAGTCAAGTCAGATGATGATGTAATTACTAAAAAGAATTCTCGCCATAGAAATCCATCTTGGAGCTAAGAGGTTGCAGGGGAGAGATCCAAGTGAATTGAATGTACTGTGTATACTCCTACAACAGAGCTATTAATCACATCCCCCTTTACAAGAAGTCACCTTGGCACCTTAGATCTCTTATTAATAGTGTCATAATAGAGGTTGTCTACCCTCCTCATTCATAGTCCAAATATAGGGGCAAATGCAAATCCCAAAATTTCTTTCTACGTTAGGATGATCATCAGCCAAGCTACTCTGTCCCTACTTCCTCACAAGATTGTTAAGCAAACATATGTTTGGCCTAGGCCACTATTAAGGACATCATCAAAATATGTAGTGGCCATTTCAATGTGATCAACAAATATGTATTCCTTTGGCTCCTAACTCCTGCAAACTAGAGCTTTGTTCTTCACCAGCTCCTTTCTCTTGGTCCTATTGATGGCTCTGGTTAGAAAAAGGCCTCCCTTGACAAGATTAATTTGCAATATTGTATTGTTTGGCTTTTGTCTACTTTGACTTACCTAGGATTTACCCTCTTCTTATTTATTTTTTGCTTCCTAGATATAGAGCAGAATTTTGCTTCCTAGATATAGAGCAGAATTTTGTTTGAGTTCCTTTTAGCTCTCGCTTTTCAGTCCCATTGACCTATTTTAGTCAATGGTGTGCATTAAAATAATTTCTTCTTTTCTTTCTTGTATGTCCATGCAAGGTAAAATAATTTCTACTTTTCTTTCTTGTATGTCTATGCAAGCCCTTCCTTGAGTTTTGTGAATATAATTAAAGCAATCACTATTAATTCAACATATCATACGACCACCATTCTAATTATTTGAAATTTTTCATTAGCTCAAGATTTGTTTGTTTTGTAGGGCATTGTTCATATTTAATGTCCTCCAGATTAAGAAATTAATAACTTAAGTCTGTATTCAAGTCTATCTTCCGTTTTTTGTATTGTGTAAAATAGTGTAGATAATCGATGTTTGTTGTGCCCTTTGATTGTATTCCATCACAATTACTGTATTGTATGAGGATGCAAGAGATTCTTTTGGCATTGGTTCTACATTATATCTAAAGCATGATTTCTTGTATGGTTTATAGCTTCAATAAAATATGGAAATTGAAATAACTCTTAATCCTCCATTTGCCAAAAGAGTAATCTCTATCAAAATAATGGATGTCTCCTGAATAATTATCAAGGTTTAAAATACCCTCCATCAGGTTCAAATTGTTCATCATTGTCATTTCATCCAACACTAGAACTAGACAGTTAATTCCCTGCTAATTGATTTGGCAAATCCATTAATAATATTGATCTTCCTATTCTCATAAAAATAGTATCGTCATTCCAATCGTGTATTGCTTCAACCTGCTTTAACCTAGGCATTCCAAGAATAGCATCATGGCATGTTAAATACACTTTCTATCATAACTTTAAGAAAAAATCCAAAATGAATAACTTTCCAACAAAAACATTCCAAGGTTATATTTGAATCCAATTTTTCATTCTTATGTTGAATGGTAACAGCTGAAATGGAACTTTTTGCAATTGTATCCACACCAAATGAGGTAGAATATTTATAACTGGCATTCCAATAATATATTTAGATAATGTTAAATAATTATTTCTATAGTAATTTTTGAAATTCCTTCTTTATTAGAAACTAGTACATCCCTTTATTATTTTTATTTGGGATTTTGATATTATTGTGGTATTAAATTACAAAATGTGTTTACCCCCCCTGGGTTTTGCAAACTCAATTTCAAAGGTTCTTCCAAGGGGAATCCCGGCCTATCGGGGGTGGGGTGTATCCTACGTGATGAGAGGGGTTTCCTTATCAAAGCAAGTTCTTTCCGGCTACCCCCCGGTTCTAGTAATGTTGTTGAAGCTCAAGCTCTTCTACATGGTATCAAACTTGCCCTGAACAGTGGATGCTCCAAGCTCTGAATCGAAGGGGATTCACAAATCATCGTTCATGCCATTTGCAAGGGCAAAGCTTTGGCTTGGTTCCTTAATATATTTATCAATCAGATTATTCATTGGCTTTCTTTCTTTGAGGATTGGTCCATTCGCCATGTATATCGAGAAAACAATCAAGCCATGGATATCCTTGCTAATTATGGAGTGATTCAAAAAGAGGAGGCCATCATTCTAAATCATGATGAAGCTTGGGATTCACTCGATAACATCCTCTGCCACGATCACGATGGTAGTCCCTCACACGTGCTGAGGTGCTTTTAATTCAGGGTGGGCTCTCGGCTTCTCTCATTCATGCCATCCGCCTCCCTGCCATATGCCTCCCTTTCTTCTATCCCCATCCCTTTCTTTATGGTGTTTCCCTCCTTCCCTTTCGTTCCCCTACGTGGTGAGAAGCCCGAAATGGCCTTCTTCTCCGCGGTATCTGCTACTCATCTATGGCATGTTTTTCGGATTGGCTCGGCTCCGGTTTAGGACACGGTCAAGAAAATTCTGGATTTCGAATATCTTCAAAGTTTTGGGCGAGCTCGAGTCAATTCTGAGTTTGCTGGTGTTTTTGTGTTCAATTCTTTCCTCTTGTGTGCTGACAAGGATACTACGGTGGCGGTTGCGAATCATTTCATCTACCCTCGTTATCCCGTGGGTCTAGTCGAAGTAATGGCTGATATCTGTCCTCTTTTTTCAAAGGTCGTTCCTTCTCCATCCCCCTTATGGGTGGACCGTAAAATTTGTGAAGAATTGGAGCAGAAAAATTGGGTTCTTCAACTCACGGAATCTGTCCACCGTATATATGTTGCTCTCAAGGGGCCTCTGTCTCCAGGGTTCCCTCTCTGAATTTTTCTGCCCTTGCTGCCCCCATCTTGCCTCCTCCTGAACATGTGTCGGCTCTCAAGGCTTCTGCTGATTCGGCCTTTGCCTTCCTTAAGAAGGTGGCGACGTTTGGCTTGGAAGACCAGTTTCGTGGTCGTAAGTCTTTGGCTTCTGCTCAAGTGAAACAAGAAATGGAGATTCTTGAAATCTCCGATTGACATCCTTTCTCTACTTCACTTTCACTTATGGTTTCTGTTGGCCGCTCTTCTCTCACTATCATTCGGCCTTCTTTTGGTTTCAGTCCCGTGTTCTTGGGTTCTGCTTTTTTTGGTTGCTCCTAAACGATGTCATCTTTTGCGTATTGTAGGTTGGGGTCCCATCAACCCTCCAGTTCATAGCTCCGGTCAAAAGCGTTTAACTATCTAAAAAAAAATTACAAACTGTGTTTGCTTAATATATCAAGATACTGGGGATATTACAAACTAGGGATATTATTAATCTCTAATATAATACTGCAAACAAAATTGTCACTCGCCTAAAGCTAACAATTGTGATTGGCTGCAATCTGCCTTTTCAAAAAATACTCAGGCAAACAAAAATGAATTCAATTTACGACATATGATTGAGCGTTGGCATCTCATCTCATGAAAAGAGTTACAGAAGAAATTTGAATAAGTTTGCGATGACAATCTATCTGTATTCTCAGAGGCAGAAACATTAACACCTGCAAATCAAATATATTACAATTTCTTTTTAAGAGATTGTTTAGTTGGCTTTCATTTATAAAGAAAAAACAGGCATAAGGTGTACATTATATTTCATTTCTGACTGAAGTCCGTGCCACTTTAGGATTGAACCAATAAGCACCCTCCAGTTAAAAGAGATCTTTTTCTCCAGGATACCATGTGCTACCAGAAATCTCATAGACCATTTACATTATCCTTTTTCTATCATGTCTAGATTCTGATTTCCCGTGTCACGCAAGTTGCAAAGACTTGGGCTGTTTCTCGCCTCCTACTCTGCTTCCAGTATTACATTATTTTTTTTGGGTAAAAGAGTCCACCATTCACTGGACAGTCGACAACTTTTCGAAGGCAAATCAAATATTTTTTTCTTTGAAGCTCATATTTCGGGCAATGCATATCTCCACTTGTTAGGTGACCTATATTTAGTGTAGCTTTAGATTACCCACCACCTAGCAAGGCACCACAAGCAAGATTCTTCCCGTAGGGTATTTTCCAACTTGCCTCCTAACATTCATGGTGACTGGTGAGCATATATTGAATCCATAGCCAAACAGTAAATATATCCATAGCCAAACAGTAAAATATCCATTGTCAAACCTCAGCATGCATGGAGAAAAGGCAGTCCCTAATTATGTGCATGTGAACTCAATAGGGAAGTTTGCTAAGTGGAGTGACATTTTACAGCTGTAGTAACAAACTAAAGTTTCAAACAGTTAGATGTTGATTGGAAGTTATCTATAGAGCATTCTCCTGTGGTGTTGGAAAAATGAATCATGATACAATTAGTTCTACTGCCCTGAGCTTTGGCATTTGCTAGTTTCCAGCCTTAGCCTCAATCTCTGATCTCCATCAGCTCCTTGTTTCATTGAGGGGGTCATTCCCTCCTATGGAAATTACTTATACTTGAATCATATGGTTCGGGACTTAGCAACTTTACATTTAACACCTGTAGTTATGTTTAAATTGTTCTAGGTATTTGGTTACTTTTCAGCACCCAGGATTATTTTTATCTTCTTACATTATTTATTGTGACTATATGTTCTTTAGAGACCAGTCAACCTTTGGTAATTTGCAGACATTAATGTAATTTCATTCTTTCTTTCTGAAGCAACGCATTCAGACCAAAGATCTAAACAGATCATTGGATGTTTTCCCTTAAAAATCAGCTAAAAGCTTTCACTCGATCGTTTTACATAAAAAAGAAAACAAAGCATTAGTTTTATATCAAATCATAAATGAAAGCCTATGCATGGTTCTAAAGTGAATGGCATACATAAGACGTGAATACTTTCACTATCATAGACATGTACTAATATTCTGCAAGACAGATTGAGAGGGGAAAAGAGTTATTTATCGAATGCCATTTACCACCAAAACACACTTGTTTTGAAAAGAAATACAAGAGAATATTCTTACCTGAATGGTACTATGAGCATCAAATCTCTGCTTGCTTTGGTGAAAACTTACATCAACTCGTTGCCAAGATATCTGTGTGAGGGCTGCCACCATTTCCTCTGTAAAAGAAAAATGAAATGAATGTCTGTTGAGAAAGCAAGCATAAAAAGATCAAGAGTCAATCCGTACATATTGGTCAAAAAACTATTCAACTAGTTAGCTAAAAAACACTCTTTATCCTCTTTCCATGTCTTGCCTGTACACTTTTAGTTAACTCTGTGCACCAAGATTCGCGATAGTTTCTGTACAAGAGTTTTCCAAATTTGTTTTCAGTGATAAGAAGGGAAAAGTATATATTAAAATCCAAGAACGGGCATTACAGAGTAATCTCGGTAGGCCTGGATGTGGACATTTTCCAGACCCAGGTCACAACGGTCATCTTAATAACAGTTAACATCCAAATGGTCTGTAAAAGGCCCCCATTAAGGCCATGAAACTGAAAATAATACTTCTTACCATCAGTCTGGAGATATCTAAAACCAAAAATAATAACAGTAAAATTCTGGCTATCTATAAATCTAATTAACTGCTTCCGGAAAAACATTATCATAAAAGTTAGCCCTCTTACTATGGAAATTAAAGACCAAAAACCTGCATAAATCGATCTTTGGTTGTTCCAGCAGGGTCTCTTCAGTCACCTCATAGCCAGCAAACAGGCGCACATAAAATTCATTCCAACAGTTACCATTGTCCCACCAAGGTCTAGTCACAAGGGCACCACTACCAAGGCTCTTTGTTTTACAAATCAACCTTAACTGGAGGATCTTCCAGCTGCAACTGTCACGCAGTAGGAAAACTTAGCCCTCAAATCCTTCTCATTGAAATTTTCCACCCCTTCATTGACCATGTGCTTGATTGTATAGAATATATCAGGTATGGACTGACGAGGCCTAACTTTTGGGACTCCAGATTCCTCCTTCAAGAACAGAAAAACCCTGTCATCTGCTTTCTTATGCTCCAAGCGTAACACTAGTTTCAAGAGTTTGAATTTTCACTTCCTTGGCCATAACATAGCCCCAATTCCATTATTATTTTTTCTTGAGCATTCTTGGTCTCCAATCAATTCCTTATCAGGCTCTTGAAGGAGTTAAGGTCTTCTTCAAGGGTACCAAATTTTTCAAGGATGACTCTAACAAATAGCCTACCATCCTCTGATTGTTTTTGCAAAATAAATATCAACCAAAGACAGGCAGCCCATATTGGTGTAACCACTAGAAACTCCATCTCCATATAAGATTAAATCATGGACCATATTTATTACATTGCAATTGCCTATATTTATAACCAGGCAAATAGTACACCATGAGATCCTTCTCATATCGCATGAACAAACCAAACTCTCAAATATACATTATTACAAGATCTATAGTTGTTCTATCATTCCTTTGGATCAAACAGATCATGTTAATATACATAATTACAGGAAGGCAGTTGCAACAGATAACAGTTACAACGGAGGACAGTTACAAAATGGTTCATCTTCTGCCCTAGTGACAGTTCATCGTCTTGCAAGAGTCGCAGTTGGACTTTTAGTGTTGCAGTATGTTGGCAGGTGCTCTAAAATGACACGGGCTTGGAAAGTGATGCAGGAGCATCAATTCATGTAAATAAGCAAAATTTTGGTTTTCTTAGGTGTTTTTGTTGTTACGGGTCCTCTTGGATGTTTTGGCATGTTTCAAGTCCATTTGGACCTTTTCTTGCTATGTAATAAGTGGGATTTGGAGTTTTCCCTCCAAAACAACAAATTCAAATATTTGAATGTCAAAGTTGAGATAGGGGTCTAGGAGTTAGGTTAGGTGGAATAAATGTTGTAAATGGGGTCATGGAGCATTAGTACACTTAAAACATGAGTATACATGATCCTAACCTTGGTTTGTAACTTTGTTCACTATGGTTATCCTTACCATAGTTAAGTTGGGTAAATGAGAAATCTATCTTATATTCCTTCATTTTTGAGATGGGCATTCAAATGAAGAGACGAGAGTTGATTGAGATAGCGTTTTAGGAGAAAGGAGGTAGTGAATACAGAGCCAAGGGGCTCAAAAAGTCATGTACATTCTTGGATTTTGTAAATAAAGAGACTTCCTTGAGAATATAATCTGTGTATTGATGAATGGCTATGAAATTGTGTTTGATTCTTGCTTATATATGGATATGAATGTTGTTGCAGGGTTTAGAAGGTTGTACAGGTTTAAGAATGGGCATAATGTGCTTGAAGAAAGTGAAACATTTGTGAAGATCAAGTTTCAAACAAGGAGACGAGAAGAATGTCTTGTGCAAGGTAAGAGACTGTCTAAAGTATTAACGAGTCTTTCAATGGATAGTTAAGGACGTTTTAAAAGGTTTGATCTGTAGAAGAGTCAATTAAACTCTCATGTGAGTGTGGAAAGCCAATCAAGTGTTTAGGCATGTGAATATTTGCAAAAGTCTCTAAGATCTGTGAAACAGTGATGCACAGTCATCTTGACGACCGATATAGCAAAGTGACAGTCAAATTCATGTCACAGGAGTATTTTCATGTTAGAAGAAGTTATATGAACATGGAAATGTTCCATTAAGAGCTTTTGGAGCCTTGTCAAGGTTGGCAGATCATGGAAACAAAAATTATGTCTAAATATGTGCTCTCGGGTCTGTATGACAGAGCTAGGTTTTGAAATAGAGATAATTGCATATTTTGAAATTTGTCCAATGAAACTTAACAAAATTTCGTGAACAGTGATTGATAAGGGTAAAAAATGTGTGTGAGAAGTTTCAGGAAGAAAGAAAAAGATTTGCTAGGGGAAAAAGATAAAACTCAGTCCAGACCGTGTGCAAGTAAACCCCAGTTTTGAGAGTCAAAAATTAGCCATAACTTCAAATTTATCAGGTGGGAAGGGCTAAAAATTGGTGAGTAGTAATTTCTAAGGGATATTTAAGTGTCCATAAAGTTTCAAAATGATTAGAGAAGTTTTCAAGAGTCAAATGGTCAAAACTCAGTCTGACCGTGCATGGTATAACTCAGTTTGGAAGATTTAGAGAACAAAAAAACCCTATATCTTTGCCATAAGAAAGAGTCAAGGGCTGAAATTTGGAAGAAAGCATCTAGAAGGTGTTGTTATCCCAAATTCGGCCCCCGCAAATTTGTTCAAGACAACCCCGCACATAGAGAAAATATGAAGGGAAAACGTTTCGGACCTACGAGCTCGCATTCCAAAATGCGGCAAAGGAAAAAGTCAAAGTTTGAACCCGAGTCAAAGCCAAAGCGGGGATTCGGAGGAAAAGGTGAAAATTTTCCTTTTTTCAAAAGGTACAAAGGAAAATATTGGAGCGCACCTCCCTAGCCAACAAAAGGGTGCCACGTGTCCAAGTGGAGCAGTGGGGCCGCGGGAGTTTTCTGGATTTTGTGATTCTCATGGAAAAAGGGCAAAAGATAAACTATGGACCCATAGGCCTGATTTTTGTTCCAACCTGGTTGCCAAGTGTCCCATATAAAAAAGGGACCCATTTTTCAAGTTGTTTTCCCATCCATTTGTATGGACTCGATACAAACTTCAAAGGGGCATATATTTTGGCTCAGGGCTCAAAATATTGCAAATCTAATGCCATTGGAAAGATCTCGGCCTCACCAACCAGATGGAGGAAACATCTTAGAGCCTTGAATGTAGGATCCATCTATCTCAACAACTAGATCAGATTCTATCTGTTTCCACTATTTCCTCTCCCTTCAAGGCGTCAAACCAAGGATCGATGCGGTAAAGATGGATTTGGGGGCATATTTTATCAGAAGCATTAACAGTGGTTGAGCTTCTACGCACTTTTCCCATTTCCCTCTCTCTTTCTTATCTCTAATCAAATCTATAAATAAAAGGGCAGGATTCATTGTAAAAGGTTGTTGTTCATTCTTCTTCCCTACCCCCCTCTTCTTTTCTTCCTCAAGGTTGAAAATGGAGTTTGAACCTCCTTTCACGACTCTGTAATGGCATTCTCTTGCCTCTTGCCCATTAATGGAGTACTATGTGAACTCTTGGAGTAATAAAATCTATTTTCATGATGTGTTTTGTCCATCCTTTGCTTATTTTATTGTATCTCCTTGCCTCTCGTCATTGCAGGGTATACTGTGCATATTCTGATGTTTTTTGCAGGTCTCGGGAGCTATTTTTAATGGGATTTGAAGTGGTGTTCTGTGTGAATCTCTATCTCTGGTCTATGATGCATCTTGTCCATCCTCTCCATCTACTCACCTCTCTCTACTTCAGGAAGCTGAGTATTGTGATCAACACTTCCATTTTCTTGGTGCTATCACCTATGTAGTGTAGGATTTCTTTATTTTCATTCTCTCTCTCTCTCTCTCTCTCTCTCCTTGGTCCCTTGGAATTGTTAGATTAGGAGTAGGTAGTCACATTTCCTTCCTTAAAAGTAGTTTAGCATTAGGATCAGGAATAAGAAGCTGACTTTCTCCGGAGGGCCATCTCAAGTCCACAAGTCCCACAACTTGAGAGATGGTCCAATGTTATGTAAATCACACCAAATGACCTTGCCTTAGAAAATTAGATTCAACGACTCATTTGAGGGTGCTGTGATTTCATGTTAACAGTTTTAGCACGCCCAGTGGGACAGGTCTGAAGCACCTTACCACTTCACTTCATCAGGTTCGATGTGATTTTGGTGAAGATTTCAGCCTTTAGAGGCACTTTCAAGCACATCTGGTGACTCCATTTAGTTAAAAACCCATTCTCTGAGTTGCAGACCTTTTCCATCCATTTCCACTCATTTCCATCCATTTTCTTCTTCCATCTCTTTCATTTTCTCCCATTCCATGAGGTTGTGCAATCATGACTTCATTCCCTTCATGGAACTCACACTTACAACAATACAGTCCACCTCCAATGTATTTCCCAACTCCTCCAGATCAACATTATAATCAGATCCAGGACCATTATGCTTACCCATATGAGCAATGTCAAAACTAGTTTGGCTATGGAGCTTATCAAAGACAAGGGGATGCATATAATGGTGATAGTTATGCAGAGGATGCTGATCTACTGGAGAAGATTCAAAAAATGGAGGCTGGCATGGTTCAATTAAGGGCAACAGTTCAAATGAGGGCTTTCAACATTGGTTGTAGGGCACCTTGTCCATGGGAAGGCCCTTTTCCAAGACACTACAACCCTCAGGAGAAGCTTGACTTCATGATTGAATGTTGCCCCAACTTGCACAATGGGATGAGGAGATCAAGGCTTATGAGCAAAGTGCGGGACAACCTTGTCAATGGGTAAGTCAATCACTAGCTCCTTGCCTTTCATTTTCTCTTCCTCAATCTTTATCATTTCAACATGATCAAGAGTCAAGCTTCCTCACTTGCTGCCCCAAGTGTTGATTTCAATTTCTCCATTCCCTAGTCTTCCACCCCACCTCAGTTTCTCTGCCCTTTTCCCTCCCAAATCCAATCATCCCTCTACAAGAGCCAAAAGAAATTCCACCTCCCTCCCCACCACAACAAGGAATCACAAAGCTTGTTGAGACCCCACCCACCACTCCTCTTGCTTTCCCAAGTCCATGTTGGGAAGAGACTCAAGAATCCAGTCAAGGAGAACATCAAACAGAGGAACCCAACAAAGAAGAAATGATAGAAAATCTGAAGAGTTGGGCTACTAAATTTGAGTTTTCAAAGGTTCCCTTGTTGGTTAAGCCTATGGAGGAGGCTGAGGTCAAGCCGCAAGTGGTGGAAGCTCCAGCTACAACACAAGCAGGGGAAGAAGGAGCTACTCCTAATCCAAAAGAAGAGGAGTACATTCCGGCTATGGAGGAGGACCATACAATTTCAGAGGCTCCAAGTGCGGAGCAGAGCCACAAAAGAACCTTCAGTTCTTCCTCCCACTTCATCCCCTTCAAGCTCTGATGTTGAGGAAGAGTTTGAGATTTCAAACTTCATGTTTGAGGATGAAGGGATCCATGGTGAGTCAATTATAGATCAGGAGGACACCATGAAGGAGGTTGAACACACGCAGCAGGACAACGAGGAGGCAGATTTATCTGTCTGACTTGGAGGATTGTCTTGATGGAGAGGAGCCTGAGGAGATCACATCATTTTTTCCTCCATCTCTCATCCTTCCAAGCACATGAGCCTTCTGCCATGGAGGAGAACATTCAAGAATAGCAGCCTGCACTTCATAACATCCCTCTAGAACCAAGATTGGAAGATCTTGATCTTCCATGTTCTTCAAAGGAGGAGGAAGAGAAAAGGCAGGAGGATGTCATCATCTCTCTCACACCATCCACCCAAGAAGGTCCACAAGAAGACTCCATTTTTGGAGTTGAATTTAAGAGAAATGGGCACATCCAAAGGATCAGACCGTTGCCCAATCAGGTACTTGGATTCATTGGAGCCAAAGGAGAAACCAAAACTAGTCATGCATACTTCAGGGCATGAGGATGGGCATCAAAGTACCAAGGGTCACCATCAATACCTCCAAGAGTCCAATACAGGTCAACTTGAGGAGGTATTTTTCATTAATGTTGATACCTTGATGATTTGGGTGGAGGACTGACTTATTGTTAGTTTTTCACTCATCCAACCAGCCATGTTCAGTGCCAAATCAGTTGCATGGCTGCCGTTTTTGAGGAAGGGAAGCTATTTCTCCCTGCCAGTTGCAGGTTTTGTTTGAGTTCCCTTTGCTCTTGGTTAGAGTAGAGTAGGTAGGTTTGTTTTCAGTAGAAGAAGTGCTTTTGCACACTCTGCATATCCCACTTGGGGTATGTATGATTTTCAGTTTGTACATAGTTTTTGGTGTTGTTGTTTTGCTCTTGCACAGTGCATTGTAATGGTTTTTTGGCGAAGATCAACTTCAAGTTTCAGTGGGTTTCCAAGAGGCTCAGAGGTCAGAATTTCAGAGTTTAGATCAGTTTCGTGTTTATCAGGTAGGACTCCATGCCCAATGGATGCTTCAAGGCCACTGGTCTCTTCATCTAGTAGGCAGATGTCCCCGTGAGTCACCAAATTGTTATCCCAAATTCACCCCCTGGAAAATTTGGTCAAGAAAACCCCACACATAGAGAAAATATGAAGGGAAAATGTTTCGGACCTATGAGCTCGCATTCCAGAATGAGGCAAAGGAAAAATTCAAAGTTTGAACCCGAGTCAAAGCCAAAGTGGGGGGGTGGAGGAAAAGGTGAAAATTTTCCTTTTCTCATAAGGCACAAAGGAAAAGATTGGAGCGCACCTCCCCAGCCAACAAAAGGGTGCCACGTGTCCAAGCGGAGCAGCGGGGCCGCAGGAGTTTTCTAGATTTTTTGATTCTCGTAGAAAAAGGGAAAAAGATAAATTGCGGACCCGTAGGCCCGATTTTTGTTCTAACCTAGCTGCCACGTGTCCCATATCAAAAGGGAGACCCATTTTTGAAGTTGTTTTCCCACCCTCCTGTATGGACCCAATAAAAACTTCGAAGGGGCATATCTTTCGGCTTAGGGCTCAAAATATTGCAAATCTAATGCCGTTGGAAAGATCTCAGCCTCACCAACTAGATGGAGGAAACGTCTTTGGGCCTTCAATGCAGGATCCATCTATCTCAACAACCAGATCGGATTCGATCTGTTTCTATTGTTTCCTCTTCCTTCAAGGTGTTGAACCAAGGATTGATGTAGTAAAGACAGATTTGGGGGCATATTTTATCAGAAGCATTAACAACGGTGGTTGAGCTTCTACGTACTTTTCCCGTTTCCCTGTCTCTTTCTTATCCCTGATAATATCTATAAATACAAGGGAAAGATTCATTGTAAAATGTTGTTGTTCATTCTTATTCCCTACCCCCCTCTTCTTTTCTTCCCCAGGGTCGAAAATGGAGTCTGAACCTCCTTTCACGGATCTATAATGTCATTTTCTTGCCTCTTTCCCGTTAATGGTGTACTGTGTGAACTCCTGGAGCAATAAAATCTATTTTTGTGATGCATTTTGTCCATCCTTTTCTTATTTTATTGTCTCTCCTCGCCTCTTGTCATTGCAGGGTATACTGTGCATATTTTGATGTTTGTTGCAGGTCCTGGGAGCTATGTTTAATGGGTTTTGAAGTGGTGTTCTATGTGAAATCTATCTCTGGTCTGTGGTGCATCTTGTCCACCCTCTCCTCTGCTCACCTCTCTCCACTTCAGGCAACTGAGATTGTGACCAACACTTCCCTTTTCTTGGTGCTATCATCTATGTAGTGTAGGATTTCTTTATTTTCATGCTCTCTCTCTCTCTCTCTCTCTCTCTCCTTGGCCCCTTGGAATTGTTAGATTAGGAGTAGATAGTCACATTTCCTTCCTTAGAAGTAGTTTAGCATTAGGATCAGGAAGAAGAAGCTGAATTTCTCTGGAGGGCCATCTCAAGTCCGCAAGTCCCACAGCTTGAGAGATGGTCCAATGTTATGCAAATCACACCAAATGACCCTGCCTTAGAAAAGCAAATCCATAAATCATCTGGGGGTGCTGTGATTTCGCGTTAACAGGTGTCCTCATTAATATAAAAAAAAAATTATGCATTTTCATGGTCGCACAAGAGAGAGATATTTAAATCAGTTTGGAAGATACAGTCCTCTTCCATGGCATTCTTAACAGTAAAGAACTTGAGATTGAAGCAAAAATCAACAAGGGTTCAAAACTAATGATGAAAGCTTGTAAACCAAGAAGGATAGAGGCATAAAGAGAAGTGATAAGGTGGAAACAAGTGTTAAAGAAAGAATCGTTCGGTGTATAGGTCAAGAAACTAAGAAACTCAATCAAGATAACAAGAAAAGTGTGTATGGAGTTCTAAGTACAGTTTGAGACATGGAGAGGTAAGTGACTGTATATTTAGACTTGTTCTGAGGTGTATAAGGTGATTTGGTAGGATAGAAACAGAAGAAAACATCCAAAACCTTGAAAAGCAGGTTAAGGAGACTTAAGAGGCCTGATAGGGCTAATTGAAAAGGAGAAAGTTGTGTTCGGAGAATTGTATGAAGAGATGGTGCATGAAACTTTCCATGAAGATAAAATAGGATAATGGGTATCTGAATATATGATCAGTTTCTCAAGGGAGTCAGAGGTTTGTTCTAGACAACAGGATTTGCTTGAAAACAGGGCTACTAGGAAAGCTAGTGAAGAAAACGGTAAAAGGAGAATAACTTGAATTGGAGATTGAGTTCGGTTCAAACACTTTGGGAGAAGTTAAAAAGCCTTAATGGGTATCACAAAAATTTGACAGTAAGCTTTGAATCCTTGTGGTGTGCTCTAGACAGTGGGATTTGCAGATTAAAACGGATAGAAGCAAGTGAAATAGGTCTATATGGCGAATGGTAACAATGATGTTTTGAATCTTCTTGAAGGTGTCAAACATGTTTGAATGGTGATTTTAAGAAGATATGAAGTGAATATAGCCCTCGTTTCAGTTAGAAAGGTAATTTGGTGCTTGTAAAAATAATTTGCCTTCTTGAATAGTTCATGTTTTGAATGTCATTGGTTACTAACTCTATTGGTTGGCTTAAGAACTTGACCCCCTTTTCATCAGAAAGTGCCACGGAGCAGCGAGGAGCTGCCACGGGAATGTAGAGTTCTGAGAGTCATGTGCAGGAGTAGAGTGTTGTGCATCTGGCGCAAGGCCAATGTACTCAAAGTCCTTGTGAGTGGTGTGCGGACCCGCGCACCTGTGCATGGATGATTCCCCCTTTCTTGAGAAGTAATGGTCCCCATTATGTCTTCATTCATCTGTGGAAACTGAGCCTTACATTGTTGAAGGTTGTACCACAAGCTTGATCGGTGTATTGCCATACCTTGACCCTCTCGGTAACTTGTGCACTGGCAGGTGCACGTTGTTGTGAGTTCTATGATTGATCCTTAGGTGTCGTCTAAAAGTGTTTGAGATCCAAGTCTGACAGATGTTGAGTTGTTGTTAACTCAAACAAAGGTGGAAGGTATGGCTTAAGGAGTTCCATAATAAATATTGGATATAGACTCAAGTATTGTGGCAGATCAAGGGCGATTGCATTCTATGTAGATGCGTGCAGTATGATTGAAGGACCATAGCACAAACGTTTGATCTTATAGTGTGAACCCTTGAAGCGTTCTATGAAGATGCAAACATACCTTATCGCCTTATTGAATGCATGACGTGTGTCATGCGCATCATGGTGCTCTTTTGTTGTTGGCACAGGAGTATTTGCTAAACTTGTTCATGAATAGTCTAGATGTGTTGAAAAAACAATTGTGTCAGACAAAAGATGTTTGAATGGTGATTTTTTTTTTTTAGTTTTTCATACAAAAGATGACAATGATGACTTAGTTATCGTATTGTAAAAAATACATCATTTCAAAAAAAAAATCATCTAATTAAAATAATTCTCATTTTTTAAATAACAAGAATAAACTTGAATTAAATTTAATTAAATTAAAACGAGAGATAATAATAAAAAAATACATATACGAAAAAAAGGATATATAATAATAAAAAAAAGTGGAGCGTTTCTCCTTTGAATATATTTGTTTCAGCCAACTCCCAACTCGGCGATTCTATATCCTTATTGATATACCAATGTTTATTATTTATATTCCATTACAAATTTATTTCATGTTATTATCAACCAACTATGGCAAGTTAATCATACAAACTGAGCTAAACCGCCAGCGCGGCGCACTGATCACATAATTCACCACAGGCTTGGATTTACCCAGAGCGGAATTGATACTCACAAATTTCACTTCCTTCTCTTGTGTACATGACTTCATACCAAATGGGGCAAAATAGGATATGTCTAGGTGTTGTTGGTTAGAACCCACGACATGTCTGGAATAGACCATACCTTGTAGAACTATACAGAGCTCTCCTGAAGGCATGTTGGATGTACAAATTTTCATCTGAAGTGCACAAATGTGTACTTGTAATGTCCCTTTTTAGGGGGGCTTAGGAAATGACCAAAAGCTGAGATGTAACTTAAAAATCAGATTATGGAACTACTGTAGATGGCTGACATAAACCCTTCAATCTGCGAATTAGGACCTTCCTAGAGCAGCGACTTCCTTGGAGAGGTTGAACCCCTCAAAGGTGGGTTAAACCTTGCTAATGCCCTTCAAATCTTATGCTAAAATTATTAGGAAACCCTCACCAAACACAATCAGATTTGAATTTGAAAATAATTAATTATAGAACCCCAGACCAGTGAACATCAACAAGCTTGGAAAAATAGTAAAACACCTCCAAAATTCTCGAAACTCAAAATCTTGGCCTTAGAAAATATGGAGAATAAGATAATAAATTCAGATTTGCCAAATTATCATCACACATACCAAATAATCACTCCCAAGTGGGTCGCTCCAATCCAAATAAATAGATCATTGAATCAGAGAGATAAATCATGCAAGAAAATGATAATTCATTGCCTTTCAATTCAGCTTGCATACATAAATCTTTATGGACGGGTTTTCGTCCTCCACAAGTCCTCAACCAAGGGTTTCTGTCCTTGGGAAAGGTCCTCAATCAAAGGGTTTTGTCCACAAGCAAACCTTAACCAAGATATGAATATTCACCAAAAACATAATTCAATAATGACCAGGCGATCTCCTTATATAACCACAAGGAGTGCTATACAATGTAAAAACGATGACCGACCCCTTAAGGTAAGTGCTTTTATATATTCAATTGGTATTTGGAGCCTACATGCTCATAATACCTTTCTTTCCTAACTACTTAAGTCCTATTGGAGTACTAGGATTCCCTATAGGATACATAATAATAAATAAAACAACTACCTAAACAACAATAAAAATATAATTTAGATCTTCCCCTTGTTTTCCCCCTTAGACCCACAGGGAGAAGAATGGGTTAAGGTCTTCAAAAAGGGACATGACAGTACTATTGTACATGCACATCAAATGAATAAATGTGCAATTGACAACTTTCATTTTCCCATCTATGTGAGGATGAAATGTTGTAGACTAGTCCAATTGTGTGCTCGTCATCTCTCATAAAGCATTCCAAAAGTGGTTGACAATTATGATCAGACACAATAGATGTTGATAGTCCAAAGTGGAACCAAACATGGTTGAAGGAGTGCGTGATTTCCTTCACGTTGGTTCTCTTCCTGCAAGCAACCATGATGGCCATCTTTGAAAACCTATCAACTATAAAAAACACAAATTTATTATGGTGCTTTGTCATAGGTAGTTTAGTCATGAAATTCATGCTGATAGTTTTACAAGCCCTGCATGGAACCGGTAAAGATATGTCAAATCCCAACTTCCTATTCATTGGCTTAGCAATGCAATAAGGAATGCAAGACTTGATATGGCGCTCAATGTTTGTGACCAGGTGAGGCTTGTAGAAGTGTTGTTGCAGTGTTTCCAGTATCTTGGTAATGCCTAAGTGTCCCGATTGTCTTGGCGTAATGTGCCTCCCAAATGAGTCATTGGGGAGGTGCACCTTGAGGAACACATATGTCCAAGCTCATAGAGAAGCTTTCTAAACATGTGGAATTTGCGAAAATGCTTACCCTACTTAGGGGTAGCATAGGCTTCAACGAAGTCATTGTCTGTTGAGTAGATAGATGCCTATCAGCTAAGTCGTATTTGTGCATATCAAGCATTGTGATGAGTGTTTGCATTGGAATGCAATTGAGGTAATATGCTACCTTATATAGCGTTACCTTTCTTGTGCTTGACCACCAGATGCAGTTCCAACATGTAAGTCATCGACTTCATGTGGTGCACATTCTCCATCTTGCTCTATATATGTAGGAACTGAAGCATCTTATGATTTGAATGGATGATTGTCTCCCAAACCAAGATGTAGTGGCTCCATTACTTGACTGCTTGAATGATGGCACGCAACTCTTTTTATAGGTAGAGAAGCACTGAACTGTGTCATTGAATGTCTCTGAGTGATATCTAACCAAATGTCCATGTTGTATCAGTATTGTGCCTAGTTCACAGTTAGATGCATCAATCAAAATCTCAAAGGGTTGGAATGATGTCAGGCATTGCCAAACCAAGTGATGCATAGAGACACAACTTATGTTTCTTTAGACATGTTATTACGCAGATGAACGGTGGAATGTTGCTTTCGTGCACATGATTTGGCTAAGGGGCCACATCATGTGGAAGAAACCACGGACAAATTTTATGGTAGAAGTTAGCAAGTCCAAGAAAACTCCTCAACTCGGTGAGATTGCACAAAGTCGGCCAATCATGGATTACTTTGATATTCTTTGGACCTATATAGATGCTTGCAAGATCGTTGATGTAGCCCATATATTGACTCTGCACAACACCAAATGTACACTTGGCTTAAGTTGACTTGCAACTTTTGTTTGCAAAATGTGAAAGAGATTGTGAGACGTGCTCCACATGCTTCTCCCAAGTCTTGTTGTAGATGAGGCTGTCATCAAAGTAGAAGATGGCAAAGGAGTCAGTGAATGGACAAAGTATGTTGTTCATCATGTGCCTAGCACATTAGTCAATCCAAAGGACATAACCAATCATTTGTACAATGTCTTCAATGTTGTCTTCTAGATGTCTTCAGGATGGATTGGGACCTAATGGTCACATGACTTCAAGTCAATCTTCACCTCTGAGATTGTCTAAGTAGTGAATACTAACTCTTCACGGTTTCTTATTTTAGCACACAAAAATTGTTACACAAGCACCATGTGCCATCTCTTTGGCGCAAAAACTATCAGGATGCCACAAGGAGAACAACTTGTTCTTATCTTGCCTTCATCAAGAATCTCTTATATTTGGTGTCAAACTTCATCGTGAACACACTTTTGGAAGAGGGGATTCAAGAACCAAATCAATTTGATATCTTCCCACACAATGTGTTGGGAATCCTTTCGATTCTACGAAGACGTCTCCATATTGTTGAAGTAACTTTTCAAGTTTATGTTGTGATGATGATTATACAACTTGATGTGCCGCCAAATGCTTAGTTACTCAGTTGTGTAGGTGCTTCTAGACCGACATTAAGTAGCACGAACTTCTTTATGTACGAAATGAGCTTGTGGCATTGTTTGGTTAAGACCAAAGTGAGCTTTGGTCTTAGAAGGCGACTCTCCAAGGTTGAAGAAGCAAATATTTGACATCGAAGGTCCATCATTGCTGCATAAGCTTGATACATAGCATCTTGTTCATACACATACAATCTTCCAAGCAAGATGTCACAAACCTCTAGTGGAGTGACATCAAAAGTGATTGTCTTCCATAAGCTTTAACTGCATACTTCAAAGTGCATTGTTGGCGGACCTAGATATCTTTCCCTTACTAGAGCCATCCAAGAGAATATGGTCAAGGATGTGCTTCAATGGTACGACCTAGGTGTTGGACTACATCTTATGCAATAATGTTTTTCTCACTCCCATTATCAATGCTGATTGCACGGCTTGGTACACCACCAAATGCTCAATTGCTCAGTTGCACATGTGCTTTTGAACTGACTTTCAAGTTTCTACTGCAATGATGATTGCACGGCTTGGCGTGTCGCCAAATGCTAAGTTACTCGACTATACAGGTGCTTGTGAACTGACTTTGAGTGGCACAAACTTCTGCGTGTACGAAATGAGCTTGTGGCATTGTTCAGCCAAGACCAAAGTGAGCTTGGAGAGAAAGCAACTCTCCAAGGTTGAAGAACAAATATTTGACATGGAAGGTCCATCATTGTTGCATAAGCTTGATATAGCATTGTGGTCATACACATACAATCTTCCAAGTAAAATGTCACAAACCTCTAGTGGCAAGACGACAAAAGTGATTGTGTCCTCCATAGGCTTAACTACATACTAGATAGTGCATTGTCATTGGACCTAGCTATCTTTCCCCAACTAAAGCCATCCAAGAGATTCTGGTCTAGGATGTGCTTCGGTGGTAAAGGCTAGGTGTTGGACTACATCTTGTGTAATAATGTTCTTCTCACTCCAGTGACATGGGGCGGCTAGCACTTCACCCAACATAGAGGGGTTCTCATTCCTCTAAAGCATCATTGGTTGGTCCTCATACAAGTAGCATATTAATCAGTTTAATATGCTTGCGTAGGACCTAATGTAGATTGCATAATCAAGGATCATTGTGCATATCATTCAGAATCGTTGTGTAAGCTTATGCAGTGTTGGTGGCACCACTTGTCACCATGATTCTTCTTGCCTTCGTCTAAAGATGAAGGCGTCAAGAACATCATCTTCCCACAGATATAGGATGAGATTCCTGATGTACTTCGGCACCTTATGTTGCTCCATCAAGTCCTTGCACAGACGTGCAATGCAGTTGAGGAACTAGTTGGTGCAGTCTTCAACCGACTACTCCTTACGCCAGCATAATTGTTGGAACTTCATAGACTCATCCTTATAGTGTTTGAGGTAATACTCTTGCATGGTACTGACAAACGAATTCCAAGTCTCAACGAGTTCAAAGCGCTTCTCACATTGTGCATTGTAAGTTTGCCATTATTGGGGCATTACACTGGACATCTTCAACGCAGCAAAGGTGATCTCCAATTCACTGAAGCAATTGACGAAAAAGTCGGCCTTGTGACATCAATCCAACTATCCAATGTTGTGACATCGCATTTTTCTTTGAACACTAGAATGTTGAGATTGGAACTATTGATGGCTGCATAAAAGAATGTGACATAGTCGAACCAAGCTGCATCACGAGTTCACAGAAATAGTCAAATAATTTGGCACATTGCTCCTCAAGGCGATCTCGAATGAGTTTTGGATGCCTTAAAAAATTCTTTCTAGGCGCCATCCATCTTGCTCTTGCTACAACATTCTTATAAATACACTGAAACAGATCCAGGCAAGTGTCCTTTCTATTGTTGTGTGTGTGCTCACATGCATATGAAAGCTATTGCTCTAATATCAATGATCCACACCACGAAGCCGAGGACAGTCGATGTGGGGGGCAACCCTATAATTTGACTAGAAAACTACGGTTTATAGAACATGCGATTGAAGACTGTTACAGCAGTAAACTAAAGCATGTTCGAATGTGAAAGTATTTGCAGAATAGTGCAGCTTCTATTCAATGAGAAAAAATAGGGTAGAGAACAATGGTGTGAAATGTTCAGCAAGGCTAATAATAAAGATTCCCCTGATCAGAAGGGGGAAGACACTTCGTACTGATTTGCTTAGACTGGAATGAGCTACAGCTGAATATGAGACATACTAGATACTCAAGGCATGCTAGCATTCACTACTATCTAAGTTATGGTCGTTGGATCATCTTTCAGCATTGAATGGATCATGTTATGATACATTATTACAAGAAGACAGTTACAAAATGGTTCACCTTCCTGTGGGTGTGGTGGTTGAACTTCCAACATCAAGGTATGCTGATAGGTGCTTTGACATGGCATGAGCTTGGAAAGTGCTACTTGGCATGCCATAAAGCAGCAAGGAGCTACCACGAGGACATAGAATTTTGAGATTCATGCACAGTGGTAAAGTATTGTGTGGTATGTTGAAAGGCCTTGCACGTACATGCAAGGGTACCACAAGGCTGTGTGTGGCACGAGGTGCCACAAGGCCAGGGCGCTCACAGTCCTTGTGAAAAGTGCACGAACCCGCACAGATGCACATATATCAGTCACTATTCTCAAAGATTCCAATTGATGAAGCTATTAAAATCACTAATTGTATCACAAACAATGAAATAACGAAGATGGTGGAATAATGCCTAAGATCAACTTTCTTCAACTTTGACGAGGAAATTTATCAATGCCCCTTTTACAAATAGTAGCAGATTTATTCATGGAAGATTTTAAAAAGTAAGCAATCAAAGCATATTTGATGAATAAAGAATGGTGGAAGAGATTTGTGGTTGACATTAATGTATATTGGCATCATGGCAAATACAAGATCAAAAATTTCCTTGAACACCTTAACATTATTTCACAACACGTACAGTTCACAATGGAATAGTGCTTTCATGCATTCCATTTCTTGAATGTTCTTTTAAGACAGAAGAAGGTATTAATTTGGATCAGACTGAAAGCTGGAAATAATACGAATGATATTCAACAATTTTCGATTAAACTTAATTACAGACACATCCATATATATAGGAAATATAATTCCTAAATAATAGGAAGTAGCTATAACAACTCACTAACTTACGTGAGTTGTTTCTAACACACTAACCAAATATAATTGTTATTGTTGTTTTATATAACAACTAATAACAATTTACTAACACATACTTGCAACATAATAATTACTTCACGTAATTATAATTTACTAATGGAGCACTAACAATATAATTTCCCAACATTCCCCCCCTTTGTGCGAACATGTGAAAAACCTGCCTTATACTTGCACCTGCCCATGATCTGGTGATTTTCACAGGATGATCACAAACCTCAGGGATGGTTTTGCAAACGGTTGACCACAAACCGAGAATGGTGGTTTTGCAATTGGTTAAGCATAAACCACAAAGTGATGGTTTTGAAAATGGATTACTAACAACCAAGAATGGTGGTTTTACAATTGGTTTACCACAAGCCACAAACGAAGGTTTTCAAGTGGTTTACCTACAACCACATCATGATGTGTCAAGTACTATTATCAGCCCTCATCAATATCGCACTGCAGGAAATAACATAGGAAAATCTGCTGAAATCTGCTGCTCATACATACATAAAAAAAATGACACAATGGAAATGGAACATTGGATCATGTTCCCCCCCTCAATGTGAAATTTCCACTTATTGAAATCATGAACACTGCAAATAGGCACACGACGGAAATCACACCGCCCAAACTGAAACATCCATGTCACAAAAATTGATATGCGGCCCCGTCGTTAGCAACTGACGAGAGATCGCTGAATGACCTCCAACCTTCATTTACCTCCATCCTCCAGTGTCATGCTTAGTATAAGAAGTCTTCAGAGCCACTGTCTTCGTGTACTTGTGCTTCCCCATTCTCTGATCCTTCTTCAGTAATAAAATTGGCCTCGATTCCTTTGAGTTTTCCACTAAGTATATCTTGAGCTCGAGCTCTATAAAATGAAGTTGTATGTCCCTTTTTCTTACAGTAGAAACATTCTCTTTCCTCTTTATATTTAAAAACATTTTTGTATTTCCTTTTTACATACATTGTTGTTTCTTCTTCTACATCTTCTTTGGTCTGTTTTTCCTCAGCTAGGAAAGTTGATATCATATCTTCCAATGAGTTGGAAGGCATCTGACCAAGTGTGAAGACAACATTACTGTATTTGGGAGGCAAACTATTCAATAGAATAGCTTTTGCAGCTTCATCATCTACTAGAGCTTTTACTTCTGCCAGCTGTCGAAAGAGAGACCGTAAATCATTAATATGGCTGGACATTGTAGCTCCTTCACCCATTTTTAACTTGAACAATTGTAATTTAAGAGAAAATTTTGCGTTCACTACTTCAACACCAAAGGTTTTGTTCAAGTTTTCCCACATTTCATGAAATGATTTCTCAAGATCAACATAGTGTAGCTCAGTATCTGAGAGAGCAAGACCAATAATGGCTTTGGCTTTATCATCTCTCGTTTCCCATTCTACCAATCTGGTTGGATCTGTAGGTGTTAGTTCTTTTCCATCTACTATCCTCCAAAGATTTTTATTCATTAACTACATCTGTATCTTCACTTTCCAAGTATGAAAGTTGAGCCCATTGAATTTTTCTGGTGGAACTTTCATTGGATGGCCAAAATAGAGGGTATTTTCAAAATTGGTATTTTCTCCCAGAATTATAACAAATGCAACGGGAATAAAAAAATAAGCAATTTTGCAAAATACGGAGCTCGATTTCGAGTTACCGTGCAAAAGTTATGGAGGTTACAATTTCCCGTAAAATGGTATAATATAATTAAAATTGATACGATTAAATGTTTTTTCTCAAAAAGGTAAGAAAATTAATCGTGCGACCACTTGTTGGAATCGGGAGGAAATGAGGATTCCAAAAATACCAATATTTCAGAGAACAGACACCCAAAACATATTAGTTTGGCAAAAAAGTATTAATTGCCGTCAAAATGCAATTATTAAACAAAAACTATAGGAAAAAATGATTTTTCAAAACTATAGTCTTTATGAAAAATTAAAATAATTACCCAATCAGAGTTGGCTGTGCAAAAAACTGACGCGAATTTGGGAGAGCATAGATCTGTTCATAACTGGAGAACCAGAGCTCCAATTTGCTAACGGTTTAATACGTCGGAAAGCTTATTTCGATAGCTTCACAATGGTACTGATTTTGTTTTATTTCATTGCATAATCTGAAAGCTGTTCTTGACTGATTTTGATGCCCAACTCACTAAAAAAACATGCTTTCTTTTCTTTGACAGCCGTATGAATTTATATGTCCCCAAATCCTTCTTCTGGAGATCCAATAAAGACTTCCATAAGACTATTATTTTCTCATTGACCAGGGCAACCGAATATTTGTGATATATTCAAGTCTCAAACAAAGATCCAAATAAAGAAGAAGAAAAATGTCTTCCCGGTGATCTTAATGCACGTGGATCAAATAAAACAGTATTTTTGTGAAGGCAAATCATCCAACGCCAAACTTAAAATAAACTGAATACAACTGTACCGAAAAAGAATTCTAATCAGTCTGGCGTCCATTGGTGTCGATCACACTGGTGTCAATTGTCTATATGAGAGATGACAGGAGAGTTGAATCATCTTATACGTGTTAGTCAACTGTTGCATGCCTTCATTAGTTGGGGTGACCATGGCAATCAACGGATTTGCCCCTCATCATTCTCAGGACTGCATAATCGCTCTGGTACCAAATATTAATTTGGATCAGACTAAAAGCTGGAAATAATACGAATGATATTCAACAATTTTCGATTAAACTTCATTACAGACACATCCATATATATAGGAAATATAATACCTAAATAATAGGAAGTAGCTATAACAACTCACTAACTTACGTGAGTTGTTTCTAACACACTAACCAAATATAATTGTTATTGTTGTTTTATATAACAACTAATAACAATTTACTAACACATACAACATAATAATTACTTCACGTAATTATAATTTACTAATGGAGCACTAACAATATAATTTCCTAACAGAAGGATCGTCCTTTCATGTGTGAAGTGTACAGAAAGAAAACACACTAATCTTTGCCCGAAAGGAGATTTCCATCATCGCCCAACACATAAAGATGGCGTACTAATAACACTAGCTACTTGGGCCATAAGGGTAGCGAATGAGGAACATTTTGAGCAAGAGAAGTGTCTAATAGTATTAGTGTTAACTGTTAAGTAAAATGAATACAATGACAAACAAATTAACAAAGCATTCCTTAACGCTAAGAAAGAACCCCAACAAGGACTTGAAAATGAATTTGAACATGATGTTAAAAAAAGGAAGGCATTTTTACCTTATTATTAACATGACTGATAAGATTTCTATAATTCTAAAGAGGAAAGGCATTGAAACCACTTTCATATTGATCAATATCTTAAAAAACAAATTGAGATCCACAAAGGACAAACTTGACACCAAACAAAACAGTGGAGTGTACATGATCAAATGCTCGTGTGGCAAACCTTATACTGGGGAAATGGGAAGATCAATCCAAACAAGGATTAAAAGCACATGAAAGGGATATCAAACATGGCAGGGTAGAAAAATCGTCTTCAGCTGAACATTCTCTTGCAACAAAACATGCCATTTGCTTTGATAAAGCATAGGTGTTAGCCATAGAGGATCGCTATGTGAAGCGTCATTTAAGGGAGTCTATCGAGATTATGCAGCATAACAATGAATTAACAGGGATATGGTTGAAAATTAAGTAACACTTGGAAACCTGTCACACATAGCCTTAACAAATACTAAATAAAAAATAAAAGCTAAAGAAAACTATCTAAACTAATGTTAGGAAAAACGGCTTTAACCAAGCACTCTCTTGCAATAAAGCAGGCAATTTGCATTGATAAAGCAAAAGTGTTGGCCATAGAGGATCCCCATGTGAAGCATCATTCAAGGGATTGTATTGAGATTATGCAAAATAACAATAACATTAATAGGGGATAACCATTGGAGTATTAGTAATAGTAACACTTGAAAAACTGTCATACATAGCCTTAACAAATACTAAATTAAAAGCTAAAAAACTATCTAGATTAATGTATTAAACTAAAAAACTATTAATAAGTGTTTGCTATAAGTGACTGATCAAATTTCTTAGTTATCAGTGATTGATTAATCTGTGAGACCAGCAAGATATCTAATAACTCGAGTAATTTATAATTTATATATATACTCATTAGAAAATAACATTAATAGGGGCAACGCTTGGAGTATTAGAAACAATTGGAAACCTGTCATTCATATCCTTAGCAAACATTAAATTAAAAGCTTTAAAAACTATCTAAACTAATGTTATGAAAATAAAAAACTACTAAAAATTTGTTAGTTATAAGCGCTTAATCAAATTTCTTAGTTATTAGCGATTGGTTATTAATTTATTTTGCGAGGCTGACTAGGCATCTGATTACATGAGTAACTTATAATTTATATTTATACTCATTCAACAGCAATCCATTTTCTCATCTAAGATTCATCCATCCTTGAAGAGAGGTCTAGAAGCTAGACCTGAAACATCCATGATAAAAGGATATGAAATGTTCAATCCACATATATTTCTCATATTATAACACCTTTCCTCCTTGTCCTCATCATGGTAATACTCTAGAAACATGTTCTTTAGCTCCACATCATTTGTACCCTTCTGTATTCAACATTGCCCTCTTTCTGCTAGTTTGCTTCCTTCATTACCATACTTGGTGCACTACCCAATTCCTAAAGTATATCAGCTATAATTGTCACATCTTTACAAATGCTCTCCATTCACCAACTCCTTAAACCCCTCTTGCATGAAACCCAACCTCTAGCCAACATTATTTCTTAGGCTAGGAGATGCATTGTCAAATGAAACAACCATATCTCAGTCATATGACGTGTTACTTGGCCCGAGAAACACATTTCTTGACAACTATGAAGCACAATTGTTTCCTGTGGACGTTTCCTACCACTGTGTAATGTCCCCATTTCAAATAAAAATAATAGCTAATATTAATTACCTTGAGAGTGATTTTCATCATTTGGAATTAGAGGGCAAATATATTAGTTATTATAATAAAGAGGGAAATAATTAAATTATTAGATTATTTGCCTTAAAGTAATTATTATTACTAAAGCTAAACTTTGGCAATTAATTTAATAATAAAGTGAACAACAAATAAGGTCGGCAAGAGGGAAAAGAGAAAAGAGATTAAAAGGGTGTTTAAGTGATTTTTAAATAAAGTTTTCCCCCCCAAAGGTGGATCGCCCCACTTAGGGGAGATATAAAAGCAACATAAGGGTTTCCAATTAAGGCATGCTTGGAAATTATATTTTGTATCTTCATGCTTGAAGATTTATTGGGATGCATGCCCAATAGTGTTGTTAATTCTAGGTACTTCCATCCCGGAAATACATTGCTACATTTTGAATTTTGCAGTGTTATTGTTTGAAGCGTTTTTCTACATGTGAAGTCTTTGTTGAAGGTCAAACTGAAAGAGAATCAAATCTAAGGTGTTGTGATCAGTTTTAAGGCTTGTTTGAGAGCTTACCAACAGGGGTGAATGGTTGTTGTTTTCAAGTACAGCTAGGGTTTCATCTACACATTTCCATATTTAAAACCCTGTTTTGAGTGCTTTCCACTCATCGGAAAATTCTGATTTTGACATCATTGCAAAGCTTGTAATTTAATCTTCAATATGAGCTATCATTTGTTAAAAACTGTTGAGTATTTTCCAAGTTATAAAATTTTTATTCAAGTGTTTTCTGCAATTAAAAATCGGATTTTCAATATTTTGCAAAATATAAGTATTTTCAGATTTGATACCTCAAGGGCTAGCTATAGATTTAATTTCATAATTTTTGATGGTGTTTTGAGGCTATCTTTACACCCATACACAAATCTCCTAGGGTCTTGGCAAGGAATTTTGGGTTGTTTGCATTGCTATCATAAAAACAATTATTTAAATCTTGATGTTGTTCATTTTCCACATTCAAATTTCAAAGGTTTTGATATATAATTGTTGAATCTTGAAATGTCGTATTTGAAGACATTACAGTAGTATCAAAGCATTGATCAAGTGCACCTGTGAGGTTTTGTGTTGCAGATCTAGAAGCTAGAGGTTAAAAAGATTCAATGGAATGAATGAAGTGGACCCAAGTTCTTTTCTTTTATGGTACTAATTAAATTTCTACTAGATCTTGGTTGAAGGATTTTAAGACATATTTGCAATGGAATCCTGTGTCAGGATGATGCCCTCATGCTCATCTCTATATACTTGAATGGAAGGGCACATAAGTGGTGGCATCATTTGTTGGAGACCCGAGGGGTTGAATCCGTTACCTCCCTTGAAGATTTCACCCAAAGGTTCCTAGAAAAGTTGGATGTGCAAGATTGCAAGGATGAGCAAGGTGAAAATCCCTCATTAGTTGAAAATGTTTCTTTGCCTTCTAAGGATTGCATGCATGTTAGAAAAGTGACAGAAGAGGAGATAACGGAATTTGAACCCAAGGAGGAAAAGTCAGATCTACAAGAGAGAAGAATTTGGTGATTGAAGCCCCAATCCCTAATGTGGATGTTGATATTTAGCTTGTTGTCCATTCCGGAATAAATGTCAATATGAAGCAAGCAAATGACATTCATCGTCTTGAAGGGAGTTATGAGGATATCCCATACATACATCATTCAAACATGGAGGTTTGTTATCATCATAAGAAGCTTACAAGTGAGGTTGATTTATTGTTGCATACTTTGCCATATCATATTTGTTTTCCTCATGAGAAGCATGTAAGAGACAGAGAAAAAATGAAGATTATGGGCTGCAACAAAAGTCAAGAAGATTCCTTTGTTCAAAGTCACTTATAAGGGCACTCTAAGGTATGAGATCCAAGTAATTTTCCACAACCTCTAAAGATTGTCAATTCTGATTTTGTGATCTTTATGACTGATTTCCTAAAAGAATAAATGAAAGTTCAGAATTATTTTTGGTGGGCATGAGTATTGGCATGCATGATTCAGGTTTGGGAGATCCGGATGCAAAGGGAAAAGGTACCTCTCAAGGTACTAATGTTGTTTTTCCCTTTAGTAGACTCCTTATGGCAGCTACTAAGGGTAATCAATCTGACTATCTTCATAACAAGGATTTGTTGCACCACCATCATACCTTGTCATTGCATTGTTTTGGTCATTATGAGTATTGTGCTAACAATGAAGACAAGATGAAGGGTGCTAACTGGAGAAGGAATCTTCCTAAGACAGCCTCGGATCATAGGCAAGAAGGCCAACACTTCATAAATTTCAGTCCAAGTGAAAGTAAGGACACCAAAAGAGTGATCCCAAGGCGTGGTAGGCTACTTAATTTTGTTTCCCTTCAGTTCAATTTTGATAGTTGTTGGCTAGATTTTATGCAAAGCGTTAAACCTAGGCAGTCATGAGATAAATCTCCCTCATTTTACGGTGAGGCTCCCATGTAAGATGTTTACTTATTTTGCAGGGGTTTATCTTAATAACTACTTTCAGGGGTTTTACTTTGATTCCCTCAGCTCGTGAACCACAGCTAGGTAGTTTGGTAGCAAGTAAGCAGCTGTGATAGAATATTTGCAGAAGGAAGAAAAAACATAAGGAAAGAAGAAAGGAAAATGTGTTGATTTAACCAATAGCTATTAGAGTTGGTCTCATCCACACAAATTAAATAAACAGAGAAAACTCACAACATTCAGTAGTAAGGGAAAGAAATAGCTTCTAACCTAGATCTAAGATAACACAAAGTTTATCTAAACCCTCAAATAGAAGTGATGAGCAAAGCACCGTAGACACAAAGTTCTCCAGAAATCCACATTTTATTCAATACCCCAACTTTCACAGAAATCACACCAAGGGTTTCAGCACAAAGTATGAAAACTCAAGAATACTCTGCTAAACAAATTGTGATGATTGATCTTTTCGATCCTGATCTTTGTGATCATTTAACCCGTAGGCTTTTCCTCTATTTATAGTGCAGAGAGGGCGATTAAAAATAGAAAACTCTCAATGAACTGCCGCATGTGGAAGCCGTAAAAAAGGAAACAGTTGGCAATCTTCCTCCTAGAATTCCTCTTTGCATGACATGCATGATTTACAACTGAAGACTAAATCAATACCTTGCATGTCATCCACCTATTCCCAAGTAATTAACTTTTTCTAGTAACTCGACGTAACGGATTTCAAACCAATTACCTAAGTTTTACAATTTAATTGATTACTCAATTACTTTATCAGAGAAAATAAGAGAAAGGAGAAAGAGGAGAAGAAATTAGAAATTAATCCAACTGGAAAACTCTCAGTCTTGTTCTCCTTCCATACTTTGTATGTTGATCCAACATGTATTGTACTTCTGCCTCATGAATGATATCTCTGCCTTGAATCTGAGAAGCTCTTTCTTCTATATGTTGTTGAATCCTTTCCTTTGATTCTCATTCAACTTTCATCAAACTAGGTCTCGCATCACCGTAGATTTTATCAATCTTCTTCACTGGATTACCCGTGAGAGGAATAATGATTCCATCTATTTCCCCCTATGCAGCTAACTGTGATTTGCTTGCGGATGTTGCCTTTGTCCTGTCTTCACCTCTTGTCCTTGAAGCTTTTGCAGTTCTCAAGTATGTGCACAAGTGAATTGTCCGGAAAGAATTCAAACAATCATTCAACGCATCCCCCTTTTATTCATATATATATAGGCAGCCATAAATTTTGGGAATTAATCCGGGTGCAAGTAAAGAGAAGTAGGCCCAATGTGGGCTTAACTGGGAGACTTTAGACATGCATGGGCTTTTAGCATGCAATTTAGCAAACTGCATAGATTTGGCAATGTGAATAGCTGTGTTGAAACTGGAGGACAAGCTGGCTTCGTATGCAAATACTTTAAATGTTTCTCTTTCAAAAGGCTGCGTTGATTTCCTTGTGGATGGATGCTTTCAATTTGGAAGACTCAGCTGCCTGAAATCCACGATTTACATTTAAATAACTTTTTGCCTTGGCTACTTATAATAATTGCATGGAAAATATAAAGGGCAACGTGGAAATTGGTATGGAAGGGCAGCTAGCATTCACGCTTTACTTTTTGCAAACTCCTTATAATAATTGCGTGGAAAATATAAAGGAAGGGCAGCGTGAAAAACAGAGATTTAAGGCAGCTAAAGCAAAGACTTGCTTAAGTGAATTTGCTTTATATTTGCATGGAATCCTGAAGATGAAGGCAGCGTGGAAATAAGACATGGAGGGCAGCTCTTAAAATCACGATTTGCACTTAAAATTGTGTGGAAGTTGGAGTGGAAGGGCAGTGTGAAAATTCAAGTGGAAGGGCAGCTCTTAAAATAATGATTTGCATGCAAACTTCTTCTCCTGACATTTGCATGGAAATTCATAAGTTAAGGCAGCATAGAAATAAGAGACGGAAGGCAGCAACTTCTCTTTTAAATTTTCGCGCAAAAAACATAAAGGAAGGGCAGCTTGTGTTGGCGTGAATTTCTAAAGTGGAAGGAAGCAACTTCTCTTTTAAATTTTCGTGAGAAAAATGGAAAGGAAGGGCAGCTATCATTCACACAAGTCATTTTTAAATATTTCCAACTCTTTACAAAAGGCTGCGTGGAAATTAGAAAGGAGAGGAAGCTTGTAAAAACCGCGATTTGCACTTAAACGTCTTGCCTTAAACCTGCATGGAACTTAGAGTGGAAGGGCAGCTCAAAATCCACGACTTGCGCTAGTTATTTGCTTCCCAAAAACCATGACTTGCACTAGAAGACTTTGCTTTGATCCTTGACACAATTACCTGAGTGACTTTGCCCCTTGAATGACCCTCCAGAATGCTGCTGTGCAAAAAGGAAGACAAACTCTTCCAGATCCACAATCTATTTAATCATTCAACCAGGATTAAACCTCAGACAAGGCAAAAATCCTAAGCTTTCCTCTTGTTTGATATGGTTACCTTCAAATACAAGCTTTGACAGACAAATTGATTGGCGATTAAAAACACTGGATAGCTTTTCAAAACCCCAGGCCTAGGAAAAGGTCTAGCAGGAAGAAAGAATAGGCTACAGGGAATTGACAGATAGAACACAGAGAAAAACAAAACCAGAACACAGAAGAAATAAAATAAAAACAAAACCTGAAAGAAGTTGCAAGCAATTGCTCAAAAAATTTCTCCAATTAGCTAATCTGCAAAAACTCTTCCCCCCGGGTGAATGTTCTACAGTAATAATGATGGGGTGAAGTGTTTTATATAACCCAAATTTCTTAGTTTTAGCTCAACCTATTTTTAAAAGAACTTAATTTATTTAATATAAAAATAAATAAAACGCTTTCAGACAAAGTCTAGCAAAGGTATTTAGTGAGCTTTTTCATGTGGGTATTTGACAAACGTGGCTTTATGACTCTCTAGGGATACCTTAGAGCAACGCAAGCAACTGCAGGTAAAACAAAACACAAAAACATGACCCGTTACTTAAAAAGAGTGAAAAATTTAAACAGGGGTAGTCCCAAATTTTAGGGTGAAATCTTGGGGACACCAATAGCATTACTTGAGCCAACTGATGCGAGAAAAAAATTGAAGTTACATAGAAGAATGGTTGGTTACTAGAAAATGCACACGATAGGGCAGCGATCTTCCACTTTCATATGATTTATGGTTTTTCCAACAAACATGCATGCGGAAGGGGGAAAATAGGTTATAAGGATGTATTGGCATAAGAATTTTGTACATGTATGAGTATGCACTCTTTTACATGCTTTGTTGATTGGGCTAATAGGGGTATGTTTGGTGTGGATAGATAAGATAAGATAAATATATTAATGTCCAACGAATGACCACAAAAGTAGGTCAATGGGTCTACATCCCAATCAATATACAAAGTACGAGTGGGGACAACTCAAAACGAGTTCCCAAAAACAGAAGAGAAGAGAAAAGGTAGCAGAAAGGAAACCCGAAGCCAATGCCCCCACGGGCGGGGGCAAAGGAGCAAATGGCAGAGAAAAACGACGGAAGCAAAGAAGCGAATGAAAGGGGGGGCAAGTGAGGACCAAAGGTCTACTCAGGAATGGTAGCCACACCCCTCCAAACATTAGAGGCCGACGAAAAGAAGCTCCTGATGGACTGGCAACCCGAAGAGGGTGGTGAAAACCTCCTCCCCAGCTAAGAACTGAGACTGACACGACAACCAGGGGGACGAATGGAGCTAGATTTCCCTCTGGTACGTGTGTGCATTTGATGCTGCTGCTGGTGATCGAGGGAGGTGTGAAGGTCCAGTTGGGGACGAACTGATCTATGCACTGAATCTGGGCCAAAAAGGCTCTGTCGTTTACTTCCTCCACCAGTTGGTAGAACCGGAAAAAGGTTGTAATTTGTCTCGTGGGGACGACTCGCGGACGGGGGTGAAGAATTTGGTCTCGTAACAGCAAAGACTCGCGGATGTAGAGGGCAAGACACCGCCGATCGATATACCTGAAGAAGACCAGGAGAGTTTGAATCCCTCTTAAGAGACGGTGAAAGCATCCTCTAATCTCATAGTAAATGGGGCAGCAGAAGATGAAATGAGTCTCAGTCTCCACCTCATGAAGGCTACAAAGCCAACAAAGTCTATCCACCCGATCAATGTGGTGATTGGTCTCGCACCGGAGTTTATGGGAGCCAACTAGAAACTGACCCAAAGGTATATGGAGGGCATACACCTAGTGACAAGAGGTGTACTGAGGGCGGATGATGAGCCCATCTCTGATTTCAAGAAAGTGCTCTGCATAAAAAGACATCTTAGGGTGCAAACCCCCAGGGTGGTTCACCCAAGTAGTCTGAATGAAGCTCCTGTAGATATCCTCCCGGATGGACCTGTTCAACACTTGCTTGGTGGGCAAGAGATGACTGGGAGCATTCAAAGAATACTGGAAGGGGGGAGACGATCAATCTAGATACCAACTGAGTCCAACAAGGTAGAAGTCTCAGCAAACCAACAACGGTCCCCAACCTGGGTAATACTCATAGAGGAACAATAGGCGAAATATGGATACCTGTCCTGCTCATCGGAAAGATCACCAAACCTCCTGATACAGTAAAGAAAGGATGATATGTCAAATATAGTCTAGACGGAAAGGTCGAGCTCCAAACTCTACCAAAATAATATGCTGGGGGACCGTCTGTTTGCATCTAATGAAACGACGACGGAGGAGAGTCTGAATCCTCTCAGCTGAGGCCCAATCTGTGTCCAAAAGGGAGAGCCCCCAGACGACAGACCCGTAGAGAATAGTGGCGCATATGAGGGAGTTCATACGAAACATCTTGGAGGAGACGTCCTGGAAGTGATGCCAAAAACATCTTAGAGAAAAGGCTAATATTTATTTCAGTTTTGCTACCCCTTGTTATATATTTGGCACATGCCAATATTGGTAAATGTTTCACATCAAAGATGTGAATGCTTCTCATGTTTTGGCAGTGAGTTGAATAAGAAGACAATCACGGATTAATCATGGTTGTTTGGGTTTGGTACTAGCTGCCATGCGATATATGATTGTTGTACTTGTCATTTTCAGTTTGCTATCTACTTTGTTTGCTGCCCAAAAAACAGGGATCGTTGTTACAAAATGTCTACATGATGGAACACCGACTAGATATTTGATTGTCACACTTTCAAGTATGAATTTGGTAAGAGCGATGCTTCGTGGAAATTGGAACTTATGGCGTCTTGTGAGCTGGCCCTCTCATGGTAAGCAAATCATTTCATTTACAGCCCATGGAATATTATTTATTTGACCCTTCAATTACTCACACATGCCTAGAGATAAATCACCAATGGAAGATGGCTTCTTGAATCACTCCATGATGAATAAGGACCTAATAGAAGGTATTTTGATGTGAAGAAACTAATTGCTCTTGGTATAAATATTAAGAGCTGGAATGATAAGCTTGCTGCTATAAAGGGTTATAGGACTGCTGTCACAAAATTCAGTCCTCCATTCAACGCATTTTCTGTCATGATCAAGAAGGTAGCCCTTGACGGTAATGATTTTCAATAGTGTAAAACAATTTCAGTCATCTATGCTTTGGGTTTCATTGCTAACACTTCAAGAGTAAGTTTGGAATGCATATTTCGTCATGAGTTGGGTTGTTGGATAAAGATAGTTGCAGTTGTTCACTCGCAACCTGGAAATCACATTTGGGTGATTCCATAGAATATTTTATGGGCTCTAAAACAAGTTGTTATTCCGCATAAGGCTATTGTATTTTTTATTTCCAGCTTGTTCTTTTCTTTCTCTAGGTCCACAAATAGACAACATGGTTGTTGGGAGTTGCTTTCTTTATCACTCGATGTTTGTGGGAACATTTTGGACATATACTAATGAATTTTCAGCCATAACATACTCAAGTACAAAAATAGCATGCTATAACCAAGGGTATGTAAGTGTTGATGACTTATTGTTTCCTACTAGATCATTTCAGTTTTATGGGCAGCATAGTGATGGAGTAAGGAGCATGCCTAAAAGTACTAAATTCATGAATTCCACTATTAAGGGGCAGCCAAGTGAACAACATCTTGCTGTCCACGATGTTATACATCGTCATGGCATGACGGAAGTGAATAGAAATGTTAAGGAGGGCACCCATGGTTCATGGAAGGTGCTAGCATAATGTTATGGGCTGTTGTTTTATGCATTTTCAGTTTGATGCTTCTCCTTTTTATAATCTTGTGGTGGCACTTTGACACTTGGAAGATGTTCTTTCCGGCACTTATCATCTTGGGAGTGCTTAGTGCAAGTACTAGCGAGTTTCTAGCCACTTTAATGAGGATTGTGGGGAAAAAGAAATAGAATTACAATAGTAGATGGGCAGCATGAGTGAACCGTAGAAGGTCTCACCATTTGAGGAGAGTTCATAAGATGATCATGCTTCCAACGCATGATGAAGGACTGACAAAAGTGTTGCTAAACAATCAAGTTTTCTCTAATATGTTTGCTTCATGTGCAGGTTCAAGAACAAGAAAGAATGAAGTTGCAAAAAAATTGTTTTGGCCAAAACATATCAAAAGCATGAGTTTATGTTGGAAAACAACATTTCATTTGACTGACACCAGATCAAGGCTTTGGAAGCATTACATCATGTCTTCTCTCTCAGACATGGTATTTGGGCATATGAGCTTGCATTTGCTTGAGGGCAAGTAAATTTGGAAAGGGAGGATTGTAATGTCTCCATTTCAAATAAAAATAATAGTTAATATTAATTATCTTGAGAGTGATTTTCATCATTTGGAATTAGAGGGTAATTATATTAGTAATTATAATAAGGAGGGAATGTTGGCTAGATTTTCTGCATAGTTGAAAACCTAGGCAGTCATGAGATAAATCTCCCTCATTTACCGGTGAGGCTCCCGTGTAAGATTTGTCAATAAAATATGCTAGTATCTATTTTGGGGTTTTACTTTAACCATACAACTCATGAACCATAGCTGTAAAGTTTTGCAGCAAGTAAGCAGCTGTTAAATAAAGGAAATATCTAAAGAAGAAGGAAATAATAAAAACACAGGGAAGAAATAGGGAAGATGTGCAACCCAATCAATAGATTACAGAGTTGATTGCATGCACATAGACATGACCAATAGATATTAACACAGAATTATAAGCAAAGGCAACTTCAGATCTAGATCTAAAATAACCCAAAGTTTATAAGTAGATCTGAGATAAAAATTTAGAAACAAAATGCACCGTGACACAAAGTTCTCTGAAAATCTGCTCCTTTCTATTCCTTTGCTTCAAATAGCTATCAGGGATTTCAGCACAAAGTTTGGAACAAAAGAATGTTGCTTACAAATTATGATCATTAACCCAAAGGTTCTTCCTCTACTTATAGAATGTAGAAGGGAAAATACAAATGGGAAACTCAACTAAACTAGAACATAAACAAGAAATAAAGATAACATCTGGCAATCATCTTCCTCTAATTCCTCAAGTGACATGCATCCGGATCCATACTCAAACTTATACACATCTGTCACTTAACTAATAGAATCGTTCCACATAACTTAAAATAATGGTTTCAAAACCAATAACTTTAAAGTTTTACAATTATATCCGGGAACGTGAAAATAGAAGAAGAAAGATTCGCCAGCTGTAACATCTACATCTTCTTTTTGTTTTGATACTGAATATACTTGTCGAACATGTAATTCAGCATCTTCCCATCTGTCTTAGCCACAGCTTCCTTTTTTGTCCTGAATTGCAGCAAGTCTTCATTCAATACACTGATACACGCTTTCACATCCTCCAAGCTAGGCCCGAACTTCTCAATATTTGACTGCAGCGCCACCAGCTTACTGATGGAGTTCATCGTGAAAGGCCTAACAACTCCAACAATTCTCCCTCGCACCATCAGAAGAGATCCTTCCAGGGAATTAGGCACTTTGCTAGGAATGGTCCTTGTGTATGAAGTACCGTTCCCGACCACTTCCTCATTAGTGAAAGCTATGTCATTGTTTGGTAAAGATGATGCCATACTCTCAAGTGTCTGCATCCTTTTCAGCATAATTCTGCAGATCTCCAAACGGAAAGATACTGCAAACTCAAGTTGCTTCCCCTTCTCAACTGATCCGTTCGGGCACAATCTGTTCTGCAATCAACACCTCTCGGCAAATTATTTATTTTGGCCAAAGTACTCAGGTTACTCTTAGCAACTGTGTTCATATCTATCGTGTCTTAGTTTCTTCAGCTGAATTGCTGCATCTTTCATAACCTTGATGACGGGCTAGCACCTCTCCAAGTTGTACAGAAGCTTGATGAATGATTAGACTCTTTCCATTCGTTGATAGATTTAACCTGATTACTTGCATCTTCCACTTATTGCATTAGATGATCACTCACCTGCTTTTGTGCTGAAATTGGCTGAATGGAAGATTTGACAACCTTGGCAATGATCTCACACAACTGAGATACCTGCTTCTGAAGTTCAACTTTCTCTGCCTTTTCTTTGTCAAGCCTAAGGAATAGAGCATCTATCAATGTCTGTGTGTCCTGCTTCAATCCTTCTGTGATGGCTTGACCTATGGGTACTCTGGTCATTGTTTTATCTTCTGCCGTGAGCTCATCCTTCTTCTTTCCTTCAGCTGGAATTGACACCTGGGCGAACTTCTGCCCCGACTCTTCAATGATCAACCTTGAAGTTACCTTAGCAACTTTAGGTTTTCTGTCTTTTCCGCCTAGATTCAGGAGCAACTGCAAGTCATGTTCCTCCAAGTTGATTTCCTCTCTAGCCTCTGGAACCAACTGTGAAGCCAACCATTCTAAGAAATTACTTCTTGGAGAATGAGAAGTTGCCGAGTGTACCACTATCTCACGCTCTGATTCCTCTCCATCTGAAGCTGCTACAGTGTTGTGGTTGTCATCCTCTGAATTAGCCAAAGACAAAGCTCTTTCAAAATCTGCCATCTGCAGCTTCAACGTTTCTTTAGGAAGAGGTGCTGAACGGAGTGGCTGAGGAGAAAAGATGAATGTTGCTGGATTCAACGGAGGAATGGTAGTATCCTGCTGAGGTGCAACAGTCGGTGACATACTTGATGCTGGAGAAGCCGAAACTAACACCATAGCCGTAAAAGTGATCCTTTCCTTTGAATGAGACCTTCTGTGCACTTTAATCTTCTCCGGCCTTCTGCTGCTCTCTCCTTCGTGCTTCCTTTTGAGGGAATCTCTTGTGCCGAAGTTGCCCGTGATCTGGTTCATCAATGCTTCATCAAAGCAGTATCCCTTCGTCAGCAACCAATTTGAAATATTGACCAGAACGGTGGCAGACCTTTCATCGATCGTATGGCAGCCACCTATGCTCTCTTGAAGTACAGCTCGATCTCCTCCCATCTGATGGTATGTGTCAAGTAACATAGGCCCATCATCTTTAAGATCCGCAAGTATCTGTGTTAATCCAAAGTCAAACACTTGCTGCGCTGATAATCTTCTGAAATCTTTCTTTCTAACTTCATACTCGCTTTTACACATCATCCAGAAATCTTTCATTGAAGGGACATGCGCATACTCCAGGGAGATTGTCTTCCTTGCCACTCCAAATGGATCAAAGTTCAACCGTGCTAGGAAGAACTCTTGTTCGTACTCAGAGAACATCTCCGCTTCAATTCCCCAGGCTTTATGAATACTCTGGCAGCTATAATAGCCAACTGTGATCGGGAAGAAGCCCGTGGACTTCTGTCGTTTTGATTGTAGGTCATGCATCTCCACGAGTTTTCTGCTCAACTCCATGATGACCAATCTGTCACTTGGATATCTAGGCAACTTGACTGGTTCTCCTGAAAATCCAGTGACCCTGAGGTATGTAAAGTCCGCAAACTGGATGAAGATACTGTCAATCTTGAACACAGCTTCCCAAGCTTCCTCGCTCACCCTATTGGCCTTTAGATCGCTGTCCAGCCTGCAAATGAATCCGTAGAAGAATCCATCGTTGACCACCTTGTAATCTTTATTGCATATGGGCACAGTAAGCTGTGGATAGCACTCGAAAATAAGATCCTTGGAAAGCACACCACGCCTATCCAAGCTTGGAGAAGACACCCTGTGAAGTTGCTGCATATACCAAATACGAAGTCATTTTGAAGCTGTAAGTATACCTCACATTCCGGAGCTACTCACCAATGTTGTCACTAATGATTTCTGACCAATTGATTATTGAATCTGACTTTGTTGATTTCAATGGTTTTGATGAAAGCATACATCCATGTGCGGAAGTTGTGAGCGTTAGCTTCGCCATTTATCCTGCATTAACAATTTGGCAATATCATCCACCTCTTGTATCAGATTAGATCGTGGAAGAGTTCTCGGGAACTTGAGACGGAGATCTGGGCTTCTTCATGTATCTGTTGTTCATTATGCCCACACAGTCAACTTTATGCTTTTTCCCATCTGTTGCTCGGCATCTTGTATGCTAATAGTAGTCACCACCTATCGTGCTGAAATCTTCAGACAATAATTGATGAACTGTGCGTCCAGCCAAATTATTGTCTTCCCCGCAGCATCTCAGACTGATCTGGATAATGGGTGGTAAGACCTAGCACACTCCATGACGAATTATGGCAACTGAGTTGTGGGTGGGAATGCTGAGGCTCGAATGATTCCACTGCTTTTGACTGCACGCATGAGAGAAGTCTTTCCAGCTCTGGATCTATCAATCAGTTCAGAAAGAGGTTCTTGACCTAGATCTGTATCTCCAATGTCAGCAAACCTGAAAGTGATGCATGACTTTGCTGAGCTTTCTTTTTCATCCTGTTTTGCCATGGCTGAATCTGTCTTTGTCTGAGCAATTCTTTTTCTCTTTATTCGACCGAAATTCTTTACAACCGGTGCAGATCTGGAGATTTCTTCAGATTCTGAGGATATGTTCAATGTATTGGACATTGATTTAAGCTCCCTTTCTCTTTATAAAGCACCTGTAATGAATTCTGCAATTAATTCAGACAAAGATGGCAACCGGAACATGAACACTTGATTTTAATTATAAAAATCTACATATATCAAGCCTGCTGCCCCAAAATTTGATGTTTTGTTTGCATGCAAAGCAAGCATGAATTTTATCAACTTCACCTGAGCACCTGTACCACTATGCAAACAATTAATCAGACTTAATTCAAGCTCCTTCAAACCTAGGCGCCAAACTTTGAAGCCTTCCAGCAATAAAAACACCTTCTTCTGAGCAAAATTCCTCCTTAATTGGCCGCAAAATTTGCCTGGGCTGCACTTCCTTGCTAAAGAATTAATTAATTAATCATTATGGCAGCCCTTTCTTATATAACCTCCATCATTCTATAATTAATAATTGCCCCTCCTATTCCTTGCAATTAATTAATTAATTAACATGATTTTCTCTTCAATTTGGGCGCCTATTTTGTGCATGCTCATGGTTGCCATTAAATAAATTAAATTTATTTAATTTTAGACTTCTACTTCCAGTCCACATTGACTTCACAGTGTGCTTTGACCTTATGCACCAAAAATAGGAATTAATTCCATTAATTAATACTTTAAAAAGTATTATTTCTCCTCAATATGGGTCGCACTTTTTTGAGATGAGAGGGGGCTGCATTAAATAAATTAAATTTATTTAATTTTAGAATTCTATTTCTAACTTCCTTTTGTCCACTTTCTTCCTTGTTGACCTTTCCACAAACCTGGGCGCCAAAATTGGAGAAGATAATTACTTAATAAATGCAATTAAAGTTATCCCTCTATTCCAAAAGGGGTCGCACTTTTTGACATAGCTCATTTCTATTTTTAAAAGCCTATTTTCAATGGGATTATTCACCCTGCACCGTAGCTCCAAAAATCCCATGATTCACTTAAGCTGTTTGACTTTCATAATGGGATTATTTACCCTGCAAGGCAGGTAAGAAATTCCCATCAATGCCTTGAGTGATTTTCTTTTATTTCACAATGGGAATTTTCACCCTGCAAGGCAAGTAAGAAATCCCCACCTGCCTACTGCCTCTAATAATCCCATTATGACCTAAGTGACTTTTCTCTCATGGGAAAAAGTACCCTGCACCGTAGGTACAAAATTCCCACCTGCCTGCTAATACCAAAAATCCCATTGTAGCTTAAAACCTTCTTTTCCCAAAAATGTGACCTACCTAGAAGAAGCTTTTTCTGTGCGCGACTTTGTCTTTTTAGAGAGATCCACACCTCCTGTGATAAATTTCTTCTGGAATAACGTCCATAGGTGATCTCCAGAAACCCCATGCAAGAAATCAGACTAAACCAGCTAAGGAATTGAGCCAAAGAAATTTCACAGAAAACAAAACAGGAAAACACCAAAAACGCAAAACGTTGACAGAAGTCACAGATAAATCCCAGGATTCATTCCTGGTTAAAACCCTACTGGTATATGGGAATATTGACATGTAAGACCACATACAAGGTTAAATCGGAGCACAATTTTCCTCAAACGGGGCTTAGAATAATTAAATAAAAATTTCCCGCAGGCAAACCCCAGCGATAGAATATAACGATTTTGGGCATCTGGGTATTTGTCGAAATTGGCTTACATGTTTCTTTGGGAATATCTTGACATAGTACAGACACTTTTTGGCAATAAAAACACAAAACGACCCTTTATTTTTAAAGTACGAAATTTTTTACATGGGGTAGTCTCAGATTTCATTAGTAATGGTAAATCCAGCTGAAGGTGGGCCAAACCCCCGCCTAATTGGCATTATCTCTACACAGACATTTAGCATTGACTTAGTCTTAAGGGGGATCTGAGGTATGTAATGTCCCTTTCCTGGACAAATAAAAACAATTTGGGTTATCCAACAACCCTAAAAGCTGAAAGTGTAATATTCTAAATTTCATGTGAAACCCTCAAAGAAAAATACAGAATTCTGGAAATTTTGTTTTTTTCAATAAAACCCTAAATCTGAAAACAAAATTCTGAACTCTGATTTTATTTATGAAATTCTAGAAATAACATTTTTGTGAAAACAAAAGGCAAAATGTTATTACGGATAAGTGCAGAAAATTATACTTTATTCCAAGCAATCAGCTGAATGCAAAGTTCCAGAAATAACCCAGAAAAAGGCTGCAAATAAAGAAGCCCTAGGCTGGAAGTGTGACGTCAACCCTAGGGAATGCCAAAAATGAAACCAAAATTGTGACGTCAGCCTCTAGGAGGATGCCCTAGCTATTCTGGATGAAAATATGGATCTCTCTTGACTGATTTTTGATGAAGATCTGAATTTCTAAATTTTTGAATGATGCCCTAGCTGAAATTGTTCTTGCGAAGGGATGTGAAGCTCAATCGAAACCCCTAAATGGAGATACCCTGGCAGATCGGGAGGGTTTTCGTCCTCTAATGCAGAAGTTGGAGCAGCAGCTCAAACTCTCAATGAAAAAATAGATAATTGCAAAAGACGATCTCAAATGACCCCCACATTCTTTTTTTATAACTTTGCATGTCACGTTCCATGATAAAAGAGTCCCAAAAGCAACTTTCCCTTTT